>CM062809.1:1253091499-1254291499 GCA_031772625.1 Pinus tabuliformis
GGATTGGGAAAAGGAGGTAGTTTCTAATGTGCCATTAGCGCTAATCACGCATCCCTGGGAAAAATCCCTCGAGAAGGAAAAGCCCCGAAGCGCTCAGTCACATGGAAGCTGGAAAAACGTGGGGAAAATGCTAAAGGCTAAAGGTGGGACCCGCGCTCCAAAACTGGCGGTATATATCGGGGGCACCCTTGGGCGGTAAGCGGAATTGAAGAAAAGTGAGCAATTCCACTCAGTACCCGACGCGTGGCAGGTAGAGGAGAGAGAAAATCGCCGCTCATTGAGTGCTAACAGTCGAGCAAGTCAACCGCGCGAAATGAGTGAATGGCGTCAGATCTGGGGGCTCCAGATCTAATGGCTGAGATCGCGTCTGATGAAGGAAACGAATTTAGCAGGGGATTAAGCTGTGATGTATAACGATTTGAGGTCTGATTTGACCGTTGAGATGGCGGATGACTCATTCCATAGTGTAACTAGAAAATCGAACCAATGAGGAAGAGCTGGCGCAGTTCGCAAAAGGACAAGTGGCCACTCCCTGCGAGCTGTTGATGATGACGCAAAAGACAGGGAATTCCAAGTGAACAATAGTAGGCGATTCGATGGAGGAAGGAAGTAGAATTGAGCAGTCATGAGAGCAACTAGCTTTAAAGCCATGAACAGATAGAATAGAACACAGAGAAGGGAGAACAGAAATAAGAAGACGAAGATAGAGAAAAGAAGAGACAGTGAAGCAAAGAGCAGAAAGACAGAGAGTCGAGCTGACCTGCAGCATAAGGCAGCGTCGAGCCATCCCTGAGAGGATCTGTCGAGGAAATAAGCACCACATTGGGCTCCTCCCCTTGAATACCAGAGAGGTCAAGAGCTGGTAAGGAAAAGATTCTATGAACTCTAGTGGCTTGGGGAATCCAAGAGCCACCCTGCCAAGCAATTCTATTTCAGGAGACTCAATTTGAGCTCCACATTGTAATTCTCTGCTTTAAAGACACAATAAAAGAAGGCCACCACTGAAAGATGGACCAGAGACGTAGCCCTGGAGGATAGGGTGAACTCCTTATTAATTGTTGTGTTCTTGTATTTGCTTACTGTGTTTCTCTGCTGTTTTCCATATTTCTAGTGTCTGTGTATTTTGCAATCTGATCGATCCGTTACCTAAAATAAGATGGACATACACCAACACATGAGTCTGTAATACCTTCATTCAATAATTAATTAACTGAGGTCACTCAAGAGTGATTTTCAGATCATAGGAGAAGGAAGGAGGCATTAGAGCCTACCCCCCCTTAGTGGAAACTTCCTGAACTCCGACCATAAATCGAAGTTTAGTAAACTTTGCCTCTGTGAGAGCCTTTGTAAAGATGTCTGCAACTTGATCATCTGTTGAAAAATATTGCACTTCAAGAACATGGTCATGAATGAGATTTTTGATGAAGTGCATGTGAAATTCAATCTATTTGCTACGCTGATGTTGGATTGGATCTTTGCATAGTTGAATGGCACTTTGATTATCACACCAAAGTGTAGTCGGATACTACTGCTGAAAGCCAAACTCTGACAAGATCTGACGAAGCCACATGGCTTCCTTACTAGCTTCTACGACACCATGATACTCACACTCAATCGGAAGGGTAGCCTCCAGACCGTAAACCAATTGGAATGGGGTGAACTCTCGGTGGCATCCTTCACTAAAGTTTGGTAGGTCCATCAGGCGGAGAACAATATCAAATGCCAGTTGGACTTGTGCATGTTGATGGTGCGTTGAATCATCGTGACTGAAAATTTGTTGACAGCTTCCACTTGGCCGTTAGCCTAAGGAAAGTACGGTGTCAAGCTATCATGCTGCAAGCCTAGCTGGGTCGTTAACTCAGTCATCATATGATTACGGAAATGTTTGCCGTGATCAGTGATGATAGCTTGAGGGACGCCGAACCATGAAATGACATGATTAAATAAAATTGTGCCGCTGTGTGACCGTCTTCGAATAGTGTAGGCATCGCCTTGGCCCATTTTGTGAAATAATCAAAGGCAATGATGATATACCCATGCCCCCCAGCCGAGCGAGGGTTACAGGTCATATAATAAATTCCCCATTTGGCAAAAGGGTCAACGGTAACAATGGGGTGCAATAGAACAGGAGGCACGCGCATATTTCGTTGGTAGATTTGGCACTCATGACAAGAGCGGACGGCAAGAATGCAATCCTTGAAGATAGAATGCCAAAAATAACCAGCACGGAGGATCTTCTGAGTAGTAGCATACCCGGACATATGACCACCACAGGTGCTAGAATGGTAGTCATTTAGAACTCATTCGGCTTCCTCGAGTGTTAAGCATCGACGGAGAACAGAGTTGGTGTCGATACGGTACAGGGTGTCCCCAATAATGCGATATGGTTGAGAATGATGGCGAATCTGTCATCGAGCATCCTTGGAAAAATCGGGATGAAAAGAGCACGTCTGGAGATAGACAATAATATCCCCGTACCAAGGATCGAGGGTACTAATCAAGAACAGAGTTTCATTCGGAATATGGTCCTTTAACCGAGAGGGCACGGTAACAGATGGTAAGGAGCAAAGCAACTCAGCGAAGATGAGGGACTTCTTAGACTTGATGGTAGTGAACTCCAAGTCGAACTCTTGGAGGATGAAAATCCACTTTGAGTATTTGCCCCCTAGTAATTGACATGAAAAAATGTACGTCATTGGGTTGCAATCAGAAATCACTGTCGTGGTATGCAATAATATACAGTGGCAGAAACGTTGGACGGTGCAAACAGCGGCCAATGCCAACTTCTCGACATAGGCATATTGAGTTTCCGTATCAAGTAAATTACAGCTGAGATAGTAAACGACATGCTCAGTACCATCATCGTCATCTTGAACTAGAGCTATGCCAATAGTGGTATTGGCAGCAACTAAATAAAGAGTGTAGTTACGATGATAGTCAGGGGGGCGCAACAACAGAGCAGAAACGAGGAAGGCCTTGAGGTGCTTGAATGACTCTTGTGCAGCGGCATCCCAAAGAAAAGGGGTGTCTCGCTTTAATAACCGCGTATAGCCTTTGGCCACTTCAGCATAATTCAAATAAATAGTCGTAAAAAAATTGCTTTAACCTGCAAACTCTGCAATTGCTACAAAGAAGCAGGGGGAAGGAGATTCAGGATGGCTTCTACTTTAATGGGATTGAGACGGATACCCTCCCGGGAGACGATGAACTCGATAATTCTTCCTGACTCAACGCAGAAGACACACTTATGTGGATTAAACTGGATACGATAGTGTCGACAACGGAGAAAAATTTCGCGAACGTGGGTTGGATGGTCCTGTCGCTTCGCTGAATGAGCCAGAAGGTCATCCACGTAAGGCTGCACAATGTGTCAAATATCATGAAATGCATAAGACATTGCGCGTTGGAAGGTGGCACCGACCTTTTTTAAACCGAAGGGGAGCTTTTTATAAGCGAAAGTGCCCCACAGACAGATAAAGGCGGTCTTGTGTTGATCCGCAGGCGAGTTATTAATCTGGTTATAACTATTAAAACCGTCCATGAATGAATATATCTCACTCCCAACACACTCATCAATGAGCTGGTCAATGAAGGGTGTAGGGTAGTTATCTTTGGGACAGGCATGATTAATGTCACGATAATCAACACACACCCTAATAGCGCCTTGTTTTTTAGTCACAGGGACAATGTTAGAAACCCAATCTGTGAGTGGGATAGGGTAAATGAAGCCAGCCTTAAGAAGCTTTTCAAATTCCACTTTAATAGTTGTAGCCTTTCGGGGGTGCACGGGGCATAAACGTTGTCAAACAGGTTTGGCACCCGGATATGTAGGTATCTCATGCACCACGATGCTAGGATCAATGTCGGGCATATCTTCATAAGACCAAGTGAACACATCATGGAATTCGTGAAAAAAGATCAGTATAAAGTTGAATATCCCCTGGAGTACAAGTTACTCCAACGTGGATGTGCTCGAAAATTCCTGGTTTGACAGAGATGTCGATTGGTTGAGTTTGCGTAATGTTCCCTATATTCCCTTCAAAAGACACTTAATGAATTTGGATGGGTGTCTGAAGGGGTTGGGAGGGGAGACAAGGAGAAAACCACTCGAGACAAGTAAACATTTCCCGATGAGCAGGGAGAAATGAGGAACGATGGTGATGATTAGACCAAGGGGGTTCCTCGAAAGACATGGTCTCAATAATCGCTTCATCGGTAGGAAAATTTTCCTTCAAAGGGCCTGAAGAAGCAGCATCTTGAAGCCAAGGGTATTGAGTGTATGAGTGGAGAGCTCTGCTAGACGGAGCAGGTTTAGGGGATGGAGCTGATACAGAAACAATTTCGACGTAGTTGAGCTCGACAGGACTCAACGGCATCTCATCACCCTAGGATTCTATCTCATCAACAGGAGGAAGAACGCAAGGATTAGAGCGAACATAAATCAAATTAATGGGAGTGATGTTGGGAGGTGGGAGTGAAAAAGCACCCATAAGGGCAGGATCTTTAAAGAGTCCGACACCCACACTCTCACATGGAATGGAGGTATGCTCCACGAAAGGCACGTTGCCATCGGAGGAGGAGGAGGTGAAGAAGGACAACAGGTCTACTGTGATGATCTTCCCCTGATGAGGAGCACGAATAACACGAAATAGAGATGAAGCCACGACTCGCATGGCATATGTCCAACTTCATCCTAAAAGGAGGTTGTAAGTTAAATTAGCATCAACAACTTCGACCTCCACTTCGACCGTCTTCCCTTCTAGAGTAATAGGCAAACGTTGGAGTATACCATAAGGACGAGACTCTCTCCCATCGAAGGCTTCCAAGGTCGTAGGAGACCGGCTCAGAGTTGGAGAATTGATAGCCTTCCAACAAGTAATAGACATTATGCAAGTAGAAGCGCCTTCATCAATTACGGTACGATGAATAGTTTTAGAATTGATGATGAGCTGAATAAGGAAGGAAATTTGGTGAGGTAGTCTCGGTATATGACTATCTAGGTCAAAAGTAATCAGATCCAAGTTGGTCGGGTCAATGCCATCGATAGCCGATAGCAAGGACTTCCTCTGAGAGGGGCAGCTCTGGAGGACTTCTAATGTGGACATAGTTGATGGACCCTAGGCTAAGTCCTCAACGATGCTATAGTGCTGAGCAACACGAGCATTAGGTTGTAAGAAGACTTTCAGAGCACGCCTTTAGGAGGAGGTTGGATTATTGCTTCAGTGCTAGGTCACTCGATATGAAGGGGACCAGAACTGGACAAAGGAGCACTAGAGGGGACCACAGTTTCCTTCCCGGTAGGCGACGGATATTCTTTTTCCCGAGTACTAATGTGGACGGGAACCGTCTCAGCCATAAATACCTGAGAACCAAAGGGAGAAGAGGATTGAGATGGATCGGCCACCATTTGCGTTTGCTGTGAGGGAAAAGGTTCTTTGGGCACGGCAGGAGTCCCAGGGGCACCTTTTAACAAACGACTAACTTCAGACCGCCCAGGGCAGTCTTTGGTATAGTGATCCTTGTCACAGATAAGGCAAGGATACTTAGGCTTGCATTTGGCACCTTCCTCGAGTGGGGGTTTAGGGGAATCTTGCTTCAGTTGATCAACCTTATTCTTTTCTTTTCCCTTCTTGTTCCCTTTTGAGGCTTTGTCCGCCGTGGTGGACTGAACGACGTTAACCTCGGAAGTGTTACCAGAATTGGATACAGCCTGAGAAGTGTTTTCATTTGAAGCGTTCGACTTTTGCTTCCCAGGGTTCGCGGAAGATTTCTTAGAGGATGTATTGACAGAACTAATGATGCCGTCAACAGATGGTGTTGGCGGGGCTTTGGAAGTTTCGGGCCTCAGAGTATCAGGAAAATAATCATATAGTGTACCAGACTAGGAGTAAACCAAGTCAAGGTACTGAGCACGCGCAATAGCTTGCTCTTCAGTTACACATGCCCCCATAGCAATGTCTGGGCTATCGGACTAACAAATGAGGTTGTGAACTAGTCAGTCAGAAGTTGATCGGGAATCCAAAAATTAATTAAACGGCGACGTCATCTCCATTCATGGATATGGTTGGAGATATGCATGGTTGTGGTCTGTTTTGAGGATGTCAGGAGATGTGTGCCCATTTCATATCGAATCGGCAACTGAAAATGAGTTAAAAATACCATAGCCAGCGAGTTAAAGTCCTGAAAAGCTTTGTGAGCTAGCTCAATATACCATTTAGCAGCAAAACCAGTGAGGGTCCGTTGAAAAAGGTAGAGTTGGATTGAATCATCAAGCCATGAGTTTGACGAACACCATAGATGATAAGTCATGACATGGTCTTGGGGATATTCTCCGACTTTACCGTCAAACTTGGGACAATCACCGGGAATTTTAGTTGGAACCAGTGGCCAATACAGATTATGAAGAATGGGATCATTTGTCAGTTTGGACACATCCAGTAATTCCAACGTTGCCAAAACGGGTAATTGAGGGTTAAAGGACATCTGAGGTCGTGGGTAGGAAGTAGCACCAAAGTTCCACCTAGCTGCTTGTTGCCCCCACTGATTTTGTCTGGACGGATTTGGCCCATAAGGGTTTTTTCCGTAGGGATTTTGTCCATAGGGGTTATAGTTGTAACTGGACGGTTGACCCTGGATTTCCCCCCAGCATTCCACTGATTACCAACTTGGCCTGCAGGAGCAACATATGGTTGCTAGAAATTCTGGTAAGGATTCAATTGTAGTTGCTGATAATTTTGGTATGGGGAAAATTGGGTTTGCCCTTGGGATTGTTGAAAACCATAAGATGGCTGGGCTCCAAACTGAGCCTGGGGACCAGGCTGTGTTTGATAAGTAGGTTGGGATTGAGATCCGACCTGAATTTGAAGACCGAATGGGGTCTGGAGCCCAGACTAGGGCTGAAAATCAGGTGGAGCTTGAGAAGCAACAATCATTTGAGTGCCCGGTTGAGCAGGCCCAGACGGATGTCCTTGAGAAGACAGAGGTTGGGCCATCTGGCTAGAAGGTTGGCCCGGTTGAAGTTGAGGTTGACCCATTTTCCCAGAAGTTTGAACTTGTTGGGAATTGGGTTGACCTTGCGGAATCGAAGGCTATCCAGTCTGACCAGATGGTTGAGAAGGCTGGACAATTGGCTGGCCTTGTTGAATTTGAGACTGACCAACTTGTCCAAAAGGGTAGCCTTGTTGGGTACTAGGTCGGCCTTATTGAATGTAAGGTTTTCCTGGGTTACTAGAAGCTTGCCCGCAGTACGTGAAAGAAGATCCATTGAAGGCCGAAGGTTGTCCTGGAATGGGTTGTCCTTGCGGGCCGAAAATTTGCCATGAATAAGGTTGGCCAAGTATGGTTGTCCATGAGATTGCTATCCGTAAGATGGTTGACCTTGATAGGGTGGTCCTTGAATATTTGAAGAATGTGCTTGGCCATCATGGTAAGCTGTGGTACCCCAAGCAACAGACAACGGAACCGAGACCTCAACAAAAGGTTGAGATGCTTGGGTCCAAGGTGATAAATATGGGCCCTCAAGAATCATAATAATTAAACGGATTTTGAGGATCCAGATTCCGAGGAATTTGAGGATATTGATCACATGCCCCCCTTGCTGGAATGGAACCAGAAGAAGGTGGGGCACTTAGGCTAGGGTCGACAACCCCAGATATGGGTGCCGCAGGGCCACTGTGTGAAGGACCTGCTGAAGGCCTGGCAACAGTGGTCACCGTTGAAGATGTAGTGACAACACTAATAGCGGGGGTCGTGGAAGCCACACAAATGGTTGGAATAGTCGGGACAGATGTCATATTATGAAGCTGGGGAGTGAAAGATCCCGAAGTCGGAGTGACAGTACAAGACCACATGGAACTTTTAAGGGGAGACTTAGAACCCATGATATCAGCTAGGGAATTAACGTAAAGGCAGTGTGATACCAAGGGAGGTGACAAGGAAGGGTGAAGTTTCCGTCGATATAGGAATTTCACCACTTGTCATCAAGGACTCTTCACTTGTGACGGGGTTCGTCTCATCCATGTCAGAAGAAGACATTGAGACCGAAACACCAAGAGGACTAAGGGGAAAATCTTCTTCAGAAGGCCCCATTCCGATGAATATCATAAGACTCGTCTTCTGGAGCATGAGAGTTAAGTGGTTAGATGCTCAGAATAATAGGGAGAGTATCACTAGAAACCGGTACTTCAGGAGCGACAGAAGATGGGGATCCTTGGTCCCTTGGAACAGGAGACAGGATTGGTGATTCCGCCTGGATGATTTAACTCAAAATCCCTAGGGATAACTAATCGAGTAAGGAGAAATAACCCTACGCAAACTAAAAAGCAACAAGATCTAACAGGGTAAGTGTGAACGTGGTTGAATAAATTTTCAGACACAGGAATAGAACTTGACCTTTTCATCTTTAAAGAGTTGAGAAAAGGATGAAAAGATGACTCTAGTCACCTTCAAATATTTAATGAGCCTGAAGTGACAAGTGCTTAGATGGGCCTTTTCTTTTAAGGAGTCTAAAAAGGAACGAAAGTGACTGCTCTGGAGAAACTAGGCAAAAGGTTTACCAAACATCCCGTAAAACTGCATATACACCTTGGTGATCATATGAGAACCAAGTAATTTCCGTACGGCAGTCAATCTTCTCGAATGCCGTGTTCGGTGCGTTACAGTTTGCAAGGCGACAGACACAGCTTCCTAGGGATGTAGGATGATAACCTAGTGGGGTCTCCCAACATATACTCGACGGTTCTGGGAGCACAATTCCGTAGTAAACCACTATTGAGTCACAAAAGGAGGAATCACCCAACCTTGAGTGAAGACAATAGTGACTAGGCTTAACGACGCTGAAGCACGTCTTTAGCCTAGACCTCTAAATAGTGTGCGTTATGTTCCAATGCATTGTTAAGTTCTTTCAGTTCACTTTAGAGTTGATCTTGAATTATGTTTCAGTTTTCAAGCCTTACCATATGTATGCAACAAAACCTAGGATGCAGCTAGAATGAGTGAAATATCCTTTTACTTCAGTGAATACCTACCTACAGGAGGGTAGAGAGATCATTCCCAAACCAAGAAAACCAAGATAAGCCAAGAGACACAATGCAAAAAACACATCAACCCTACAGTGCACGAATACTACTAATGATGGATTTTATCATTTTCTTTCCAATATGCAAACTTGAAATGCAACTACACTTTCACTTTCGTATACGAAATGAATGCAGTGTTTTGATTTTGATTGTTTTCAATTTAAAAGAAACAAACAAGCAAGCATGAAAAAACCGGTCGATCCAAACAATTGTGATCTATGTTCGGTAGTGAAAAGAAATCGAATCAATACCAAAGAATGGTTCAATAATCGTCACTAAAATTCAACCAGCAACAAGCAATGGAGAAGGCTCAAATAAACCAACAAGAAAGTTGCAAATGAACCTTGGTCAAACCAGCAACCAAGCCAATTAACTCAAGAGCTTGAAAGAACGAACTAGGTCACACAGGCAAAAATGCCAGATTCATTCAATAAAGCCAAAGAAAGAGTGCCTTAACCATAAACAGTAAAAAACAAGCTACTGAGCAAGAGAAAGAAGGAAAGGGATCAAGTAGGACTGGTGAATTCAGGAGGTAAAATTGAAAAATAAATTGTATAGGAATCGTCGCGGGTACTGCACAAGAAACTAGGGATGAACAACCACTAGCTGTAGCAACAGTGAGACGTCATTGCGAGAGTACACGTCTCTTCCGCGACGGGCCGATTTCAGGAGGCGTCACGACTGTACGAAGGGATTTAGCGACACACGGGACTTTACAATAGAGTAAAGGCGATGTCGGCGCTACTGTTAAACTATTTTCCACGACAATCTTAAAAACAATGACAAACAAACAAGAAACTCCCAAAAAAAAACCAGTCAATGCTTTAATCAATAGAGGGATTTCACGGATCAACCCAGGTAACCCAAAAGACTAATAGTTTATCCCCAAAATTAAAAAGACACCAAATCAAAACCAAAACAAGAGCAAACAAAAGAAGCAACATACAAAGGACTCCCCAGCGGAGTCATCAACTTGTGATGCAGGAAAGTGTTCCCTCTGCGGACAGAGGCAACCCCTCTAGCCCTAGAGTGGGTCTAGTCACAACAAGGACAAAACAAAAATTAATTCCCTTAAATAGTCATCGTTGGAGGCCTACCTCAAACCGGTGGTCGATGAAGTTCCGTTGCACTGCTCCAGCTTCCGTTTCCTTCTCCTTAATGAGCAATCAACCTGAAACACCACAAAGAAACAACAGAGCACGTAACCAAGAAACAACAATGATCTATTTACTCATAAAGTCAAGAAGTCATGAGCTATCAAGTAAATTACATACAAGACATAGGAAATCATCATTGTTTGTATTAATAATAGATCAAGAGTAAAGCTTACAACCAAGTCTTGACATCGCAAGCCTTCTTAGAGGGTCCAACCAGTGTGTTTCTTCAATCATTCACTCTCAAAGATGGGTCTCCCAAATAACAATATATATCTCTCTCTCATTCATAAGCTTTACACAAAGTTAAAGGCACTCCACACCTTTTTGCAAACTACAAAGAAATCCACACTTGTCACACTCACACCAACAATCTATCAAACTCAAAAGCAGCAGAAACACCGTACAACCAAAAGAACTAGCAGATGATAGCAATGGTGAGTGATTTTATATGAGAAGGAGTCTCCATGAAATGAGGGAGAGGGAGCTTATCCTCGGGGCAAGCAGCACAAAAGATGGAACTACCATGCCAGAGGGAGGAGGGTGACCCAAACTGACCCAACAACCAAGTCCAGAGACATCCAAAAGGCTCACTGTTGGAACCAATTCACCCAATCTGGATCGTCGCGAGTTCATAACTAAGCTTTAGTGCTGACATTGCTAGTAGGCAATGTATTCAGTCAAACTGTCGCTAAAGATAGCAAATAGCCTCGCGCCAGAGCATGAAATTCCACCGTCGTGGGAATTAGATGTACTCCTGCGATGGAGACGTGACTGGACTGTTTATGACCGATGTTCGTCGCGTATATTTAGTGAATTCTCTCGACGAGGCATAAAACTTAAGAAAAGTGGTAAATTGGAAACATAAGAGAGCATTTGTTCAGTATGAGCATGTTTTACTAGACACATGACACAGGAGAAGGACAAGGGTGAAGGCAGTGACAAATTACTGTGTAACAATAGTAAAAGAATCACAAAATAAAGGAAAAAAATATTTATTAATAATAATAAATAAATGAAAGTAATAAAAATACAAAATTAATAAATTAAAATTAAATATAATTTTTTCAAGCAAATAATTTCAAAAAATAATTTGAAGAAACTAATCAAATGAATTGTTTTTGAGGAATTTAATGAATAAATAAAAAATCCAAATTTCTGTGTTCAAGCTTCTCTGATCCATAATGAATTAAACAGAGTCTTTCGGTAGTTATCATTTTATCTTTTATATATGTATGTTTATTCTTTCTTAAATTTATATATTCTCATTTTAACATTTACTATTTTTATTTGTTCATTGGATTCCTCTAAATGTTTTTATTATATTCATTTTTAAAGATTATTCTCTTTGAAATGAAATTATTTGCTTTTACATATGAAAAAATTATATTTCTTTTTAATTTATTAATTTTGTGTTTTTATTATTCTTGTTGTGATGTTTTATGATATACCTGATTTTATATATATATATATATATATATATATATATAATTATATAATATAATATAATATAATGATAATTTATATTTATTTTTAGTATAGCCGTTTCTTTTGGCATTTCTTATTAGCATTTTAGTTAGTTTTTATTTTGAATTCTTTTTGTTTTTTAAATTCTTTTATTGTAATTTTCATGGGCTTCTATTTTATTTTATTCTTATTCCTTTTTTTATAATAATAATTCTTTTTTAATGTTTTATTTCAACATTATTATATATATATATATATATATATATATATATATTATTAATTTTTTATGTATTCTATAACGTCTAGTTTTAATTTAGTCGTTGCATGTCTAATATATTTATTTTTCCTATTAAATTAGACTATTCGTCTTTATCCTAATGACGAACCACAATAAGTGGTTTGAAATGTGTCAACCTCAAAAAATCTATTTATTGAGAAAAATTATTAAAGGGAAAAGGGTTGTGGTCCACCAATTTTATCTTTATCCTGATGATGAACCACAATAAGTGGTTCGAAATGTGTCAACCTTAAAAAATCTATTTATTGGGAAAAATTATCAAAGGGAAAAGAGTTGTGTTCCATCAATTTCCCACGACATGGAGTAAGAAGTCCCACCTTCCTGTGGTAGCAACGTTTAAATTTTAGAAAAAATTAAGGGGGCATTATGGTCCCTAGCATAGGGGCCTCTGTTTCTAAAATTATAAACTAGAAAAAAATGATAAAACCCCAAAAATAACAATTAATCCCATGTGAATTCATTATTGTACAATCTAATGGAAATGCTATTGATGCACGAGCATCCAGCTAAGGGCACCATGACCGGGTGTTGGTATCCGCCAAGGTGGAAAGTTTTATCAGTGATTGTTTTCTTTATGTTCAGTTAGTCACAGTAGAACGTAGGACTTTGTTTTTTTTAATGTCAGTATCGGTTAAGGAACAGTCTAGTCAGTTAGGGTCACTGTTTTGTTTGTCTTAATAAACAATAGTTTTATAACTGTTTCTTTCATTTTCGAAAAAAAAAAAGACAAATATGTCGAATGTAAAATCTTGCAGTGCAAGCAGAACCGAATGCATAAACAATTGTGTAACTAATAGAATATAAACTGAAAAAGTAACTACGCACAGTTCAGATAACTGTGGACAAAAAGTACAAATGGGAAATTGTACATTATTATGAAGGTTCAGCATATGCACACAGTAATAAAAGACAAAGAATAATTTTATTTCATTTTCGAATCCATCCATCTGTAACAATCATTGATATGTCTATCTACGCTTTCTAGTTGTTGAAATACCCATAGTAAATGAACACAATGCATGCATATTTCTTTCGTTTTCCTCTTTTAAATAATTGAAAGCAGACAAGGAAATCGCACGAGAACTCACAACACGAAGGCTTGCAAACAAGAGACAGAGTCTATAACCGAGATAACCAGGCACGGTTTGAAGAAGTTCAAACCAGAACAAGAGAACAAATGTCGCGTGACCACATGAGGACAGAGGTAACTAAAGCAAACGAATTCCAATGTAATTCTTTCATTTATAAAAACGAAATGTATGTACATACATAACAGAGTCCAAGTATAAGCCTACAAACCATTAAAGAGCCAAACGAACCAATAAACCCCAGACAAGGGTTTAGGGTCGGCCTCCCTTAAATACAGTTTTACAATTACAAAGGAACTAAATAAAAATGAAGGACTGTATCGAATTAGCCTAGGTCGCATAATGACAACAACATGACATAGACAGATAAGTGTTGAAAACTCGGACTCACAAACAATCTACAGACCCTAGTCCTACACACGAATTGAAGACAGTGGTAGAACCTACCGGGTAAGAGCCGAGGCGTTCATACCAAGCTCGCCCACTAGCAAACCCCCAACCTGCAAGTTGAACCAGGGCAGGATTTTTAGCCCAGCTATCAATAGTGAAAGGGAAAAGCAACAAATAACTGCACATGCACATAGTTTCTTTTTCTTTACATGGAGGGTTCGTAGCGCAGATAGAGTGCAGGCCATTGAACCACAAACCTCGGTGACCAACTGAGACCAAGGAATGAGTTTTGTTAGAGACAGAAAAATAGAGGGATTAAAATAAATCATGGACAAATAGATTACCTGAAGTGATGTTGTGAAACGAAGGAAGCCATTATGTTTGCACCCTGAATGCATGCACAATACCATTAAGTTTAACCAACAGAATGACCTCAGAACAAACAATAACCATGGAGTAGAAATAAGTCAAACAACCACATGAGAATCATAACCATATACTCACGCAAGCGAATAGAACCATCATTCTGTGTTAAGGAGTCGAGTAAACTAGTCACCAGACAGACAACAGAGCCACCCAACAAGTAGTGGAGCCCATAGCCGGTGCAGACAAAGCCTGTGGCTCGTTTCCAAGTAACCACAGCCAGAATGAAGACAAAACTACTTACAGACCAAAACCCTCACTATATTCACCATGCAGAGCGAAAAACCAAAATGACTGAACGCGAAATGCCCAGGGTTTTACCAAGTTCAACAAGCGGGAAACGAGGATCAAGGTAAGTACAACTCGGCTACCTCATTAAAGTGTTACCATAAATGTTCCAGCCATCGTCAGAAAATATCAGTTAATTAAGTGTGTGATTAGTGACTAATCTTAAACCAAATATTTCTGCAATCCTACCAAATACATATTGTTAATCAATCACCGGACAAACATTAATTAAGGGTTGTACACCGAAGTGCGGGCTGGTCACATCATAGTGGTATCAGATCGAGATTTAGAATTGACTTGAGAAATGGAGGTAGGAAGACGAGGTCGTGGAAGAGGTGCTTGGAGGATAGTAGAGGAAGGATTGAGAGAGGAGATCAGGATCCTTACTGCCCGTTTGGAGGCAGTTGAAGCAGGGAGAAGAAGGGATCCAGAGGTAGGATATGATAGTGAAGAAGAAGCTGTAGTGACAACAGATGGATCAGATGAAGAAGGGCCGGAGATGAGACTGTTGAGGTCGGTCCTATTGGCGAGCAGCAAGCCTAAACCAGAACTCCCAAATTATGATGGCAGCTTGTCCACAGAGGTTCTGTTGGACTGGATCAACGAGCTGGATAAGTATTTTGAGTGTGAAGAGGTCAATGAAGACCGTAGAGTCAAGTTCACTGCGACAAAGTTGAAGGGACACGCAGCCCTGTGGTGGGACAATGTCCAAACAGGGAGGAGGAGGTTGAACAAGTTGACAATCAAAAAATGGTCAAGGATGGTGGCCAAGATGAAAGGCATATTTCTGCCTAAGGATTACCAGATTGCATTACACTGGCAAGTGAAAAATCTGAAGCAGAAAGGGATGACAATAAGGGAGTACACTGAGGAATTTTGCAGAGTAAATTTAAGGGCTGGCTATACAGAGGACACCCCGGAGAAAACAACGAGGTATGTAAATGGTTTAAGGTTAGAAATATTAGATGAAATCAACGTTCTTTCCCCGAAAAACATTGAAGAAGCATATTAGAGTGCTATGAAAGCAGAGGAGAAGATCTCTAGAAAACTAAATGCTAGGAGAGGATGGGGAACCAGCAAAGGAAGAGGACAAACTTATGGCAGAGGGCGAACTGCTAGCAGTAATGAAGAAGGCAGCAGTTCTAAAGCTGAACAACAGAAAAACGTGACAACATGAGAGGTGGTAGGCCATATCAGCGAGGCAGGGGAAATGGACGAGGCAAAGGAGCTGGTTATCAATGTTATAGGTGTCATAAGTGGGGACACAGATCGTTTGAGTGTCCTGAGGCAGAACAAGTTGGATAGAGGGGTGCGTACGTCGCCCAACCAAAAGAAGTAGAGGCACATCCCCAAGAAGCAGAAAATGTGCTGGAAATAGGGGAAGCCTTAGTTTTGAACAAGGTGTTGCTGAAACCAGCCAAAGAATCAGCTGAACAAACTCAGTGGAAAGCTTTGTTTCAGATAGTTTGTAAGTCACACGGTAAGTGCTGTAAGCTGATTATCGATAGTGGGAGTACAGATAACCTGGTAGCCACGGAGATGGTGGAAAAATTAGGGTTGAAGCGATTGAAACACCCCACTCCTTACAAGGTATCATGGCTACAAAAAGGCCATCAGTTGCTGGTAGATGAGCAATGCGAAGTAGAGTTTCATATCGACAGATATAAGGATAAAGTCATTTGTGACATAATGCCGATGGATGTATGTCACATTCTGCTAGGCAGGCCATCGCAGTATGACATGAAGGTGGTACATGACAGGAAGACAAACTGCTATAAGTTTGTCAAAGATGGGATCAAGCATACGCTTGTGCCCATCAAAGAGTAAGAGATAGCGAGAACAAGTGAGACGAGAGTGTTGTTAATGAGCGGAAAGCAGTTTTGAAACAAGTTGAAGATAGTGAGGTGAGCTATGTTGTTGTTAGAAGAGCAAAGATGGTGTTGCTACACACAGAGGTGTCATATTTGTCCACAGAAATCCAGCAGATGTTGTAGGAGTTTAGTGATATAGTGGTGGATGACTTACCAGATAAACTGTTCCCTAAAAGAAGCATAAGTCATCATATTGACTTTATACCCGGAGCAAGTTTTCCAAATAAGGCAGCATATCGGATGAGCCCCAAAGGTAATGAGGAGATTAGAAAACAAGTGCAGGAATTGCTAGACAAAGGGTTGATAAGGGAGAGTCTGAGCCCTTACACACTTCCAATAGTCCTTTCTCCCAAGAAAGGAGGAGAATGGCGGATGTGCACAGATTCGAGGGCCATCAACAAGATCACCATCTGGTATAGATTTCCACTGCCACGGATGGACGACATGATGGATTTCCTGAGCGGGGAAGCATATTTTTCTAAGATTGATTTAAAGAGCGGGTATCATCAGATTCGAATTCGAGAGGGGGATGAGTGGAAGATAGCCTACAAGACTAACGAGGGACTGTATGAGTGGCTAGTAATGCCATTCAGACTGAGAAATGCACCCAATACCTTTATGTGGTTAATGAATGAAATGCTAAAAGAATACATCAGAAAGTTTGTGATAGTGTACCTAGATGACATATTAAGCTTCAACAAGACGAGGGAGGAACACTTTCGACATGTTCGAAAAGTGTTGGAAAAATTGCAGCAGAATAAGCTGCTGATAAATATGAAAAAGTGTACTTTTCTGCAAAAAGAATTAGTTTATTTGGGCTTCGTAATAGTAGAAAACGAGCTGAAGATGGATCTAGAGAAGATTGCAACGATAGTCAATTGGCCATCCCCAAAAAGCTTGTTTGAGGTACGTAGTTTTCATGGGCTGGCGAGTTTTTACCGAAAATTTATAAGAAATTTCAGTGAAATCTGTGCACCTATGTTGGACACTATCAAAAAGGCAAGTCAGCCTTTTCGTTGGATCGAGGTAGTAGAGAGGAGTTTTCAGCTACTAAAGAAGAATATCATAGAGAGACCGATCCTGAGATTGCCATATTTTAAAAAGCTTTTTCAGGTTCACTGTGATGCAAGCGGTACCGCTATTGGAGCTGTACTTAGCCAGGAGGATAAACCTATTGCATTTTTCAGTGAGAAGTTGAATGAAAGCAAGCAAAAGTATTCATCCTACGACAAGGAATTCTATGTTGTCGTCCAAGCGCTAAAGCATTGAAGACACTATTTGCTGGGGTATGAATTTGTTTTGTTCTCGGATAATTCTGCACTGTAGTATGTGATGCAACGGCACAAGCTGAATCACAAACATGCTAAGTGGGTTGAATATTTGCAGAGTTTCACCTTTGTGTTGAAACACATCAGCAGGCAGGCCAACAAGGTGGCGGATGTGTTGAGCAGAACAACCTTACTCTTGCAGGAGAGTACTATACAAGTGATGGGTTTTGAGCACTTGAAAGATTTGTATCAGACTAACGCAAATTTTAAGGAGACTTACGAAGCATGTCAAAATCCTTTGGTGAGAGACAATAGTCCATGGTTGGACTATAATTTGCAGGAGAAGTTGTTGTTTAGGGGAGGACAGCTATGCATTCTTGATTGCTCGATGAGGGAGAATATCATTCGGGAGAAACACAGTGGAGGTCTAGCCAGACATTTCAGCATAGACAAGACATTAGAGAAGCTCAGTCATTTTTATTATTGGCCAAGAATGCGAAGGGATGTGCAGAGATTTGTGAACAGATGTAAAGTGTGTCAGCTGGCAAAAGGACACAGTCAAAATATCGGACTTTATACGCCATTGCCCATTCCAAGTAGATTGTGGGACTCAGTCAACTTGGACTTCGTCTTGGGTCTACCAAGGAAACAACAGGGTTATGACTGGGTGATGGTAGTAGTGGACCGGTTTTCGAAGATGGCGCATTTCATCCCTTGCATAAAAACCAGTGATGCCACTCACGTGGCCCACTTGTTCTTTACAGAGATTGTCGGGCTACATGGTTTGCCTAAGTCTATTTTTTCTGACAGGGACGTGAAGTTTACAGGGCACTTTTGGTGCACCATATGGAAGAAGATGGACACGCAGTTGAGTTACAACTCTGCTTATCACCCACAGACTGACGGGCAAACAGAGGTGGTAAACAAAATTCTGGGGAACCTGCTACGAAGCTTGATTGGTGAAAATTCACAGATGTCGGATCGAGTACTTGCCTAGCCAGAGTTCGCTTATAACGACTCGCCCAATCGCAACACAGGTTGCAGTCCTTTTCAGATCTTGTATGGCATGCATCCTCGCGGAGTGCACGAATTGCGAGATCTGGGACAACAGGAAAGACGGAGTGTTGATGGGGAAGACTTTGCTAACGTGATGAAATATTTGCACAAGCAGGTGAAAATTAAATTGCAGGACAACAGTAAAAAATATAAGCAACAAGCAGATTTGAAATGGAGAGAAGTGCAGTTTAATGTGGGGGATGAAGTCCTCGCGCATTTGCGCAAGGAACGCTTCCCTAGAGGTGCATACAACAAGCTGAAGTACAAGAAGATAGGTCCCTACAAAGTCCTCCAGAAATTTTCAGCGAATGCCTACGAAATACAACTGCCACCAGGAATAGGTATTTCACCCATCTTTAATGTAGCAGATCTATTTCCATACACTGCTGGTTCAAAGGAAGACAGTACCACACGGCTTACACGGGACACCCAAGATGGAAGTGAAACTTGGATGAGACAAATGCCTTACGTTCAGCCTCCCGAGATCGAGAGAATCCTCGACACTCAGGTGGCCAAACGAACTCGGCGGAAGGAGTATCTGCAATATTTGGTCAAGTGGAAGAACTGTCCTATCGAGGACAGTTCGTGGCTTGATGCCAGGCAGATAGAGCAGGCGGGTTATTTAGTTGAGAAGCTCATGGACTAGAGTCATGATTTCTTTTTACCCTGGGAGCCTGATGTAGGAGCATCCAGCTAAGGGCACCATGACCGGGTGTTGGTCTCTGCCAAGGTGGAAAGTTTTATCAGTGATTGTTTTCTTTATGTTCAGTTAGTCATAGTATAACGTAGGACTTTGTTTTTTTTAATGTCAGTATCGGTTAAGGAACAGTCTAGTCAGTTAGGGCCACTGTTTTGTTTGTCTTAATAAACAATAGTTTTATAACTGTTTCTTTCATTTTTGAAAAAAAAAAGACAAATATGTCGAATGTAAAATATTGCAGTGCAAGCAGAACTGAATGCATAAAAAGTTGTGTAACTAATAGAATAGAAACTGAAAAAGTAACTACGCATAGTTCAGATAACTATGGACAAAAAGTACAAATGGGAAATAGTAAATTATTCTGAAGGTTCAACATACGCACACAGTAATAAAAGACAGAGAATAATTTTATTTCATTTTCGAATCGATCCAGCTGTAACAATCATTGATATGTCTATCTACACTTTCTAGTTGTTGAAATACCCATAGTAAACGAATATAGTGCATGCATATTTCTTTTGTTTTCCTCTTTTAAATAATTGAAAGTAGACAAGGAAATCGCACAAGAACTCACAGCAGGAAGGCTTGCAAACAAGAGATAGAGTCTATAACCGAGATAACCAAGCACGGTTCAAAGAAGTTCAAACCAGAACGAGAGAACAAACGCCGTGTGATCACATCAGGACAGAGGTAACTAAAGCAAACGAATTCCACTGTAATTCTTTCATTTATAAAAACGAAATGTCTGTACATACATAACAGAGTCCAAGTATAAGCCTACAAACTGTTAAAGAGCCAAACGAACCAATAAACCCTAGACGAGGGTTTAGGGTCGGCCTCCCTTAAATACAATTTTACAATTACAAAGGAACGAAATAAAAAGGAAGGACTGTATCGAATCAGCCCAGGTCGCATAACGACGGCAACAGGACATAGATGGACAAGTGTTGAAAACTCGGACTCACAAACAATCTACAGACCCTAGTCCTACACACGAATTGAAGACAGTGGCAGAGCCTACCGGGTAAGAGCTGAGGCGTTCATACCAAGCTCGCCCACTAGCAAACCCCCAACCTGCAAGTTGAACCAGGGCAGGATTGTTAGCCCAGCTGTCAATAGTGAAAGGGAAAAGCAACAAATAACTGCACACGCAGAGAGTTTCTTTTTCTTTACCTGGAGGGTTCACAGCGCAGACAGAGCGCAGGCCATTGAGCCACAAACCTCGGTGACCAACTGAGACCAAGGAACGAGTTTTGTTAGAGACAGAAAAATAGAGGGATTAAAATAAATCATGGACGAATAGATTACCTGAAGAGACGTTGTGAACAGAAGGAAGCCACCGCATTTGCAACCTGAATGCATGCACAATACCATTAAGTTTAACCAGCAGAATGACCTCAAAACAAACAATAACCGTGGAGTAAAGATAAGTCAAACAACCGCATAAGAATCGTAACCATATACTCACGCAAGCGAACAAAACCATCATTCTGTGTCAAGGAGCCGAGTAAACCAGTCACCAAGACAGACAACAGAGCCACCCAACAAGTAGCGGAGCCCATAGCCGGCGCAGACAGAGCCTGTGGCTCGTTTCCAAGCAACTGCAGCCAGAAAGAAGACAAAACTACTTACAGACCAAAACCCTCACTGTATTCACCATGCAAAGCGAAAAACCAAAATGACTGAATGTGAAATGCCCAGGGTTTTGCCAAGTTCAACAAGCGGGAAATGAGGATCGAGGTAAGTACAGCTCAGCTACCTCATTAAAGTGTTACCATAAATGTTCCAGCCACCGTCGGAAAATATCAGTTAATTAAGTGTGTGATTAGTGATTAATCTTAAACCAAATAATTCTACAATCCTACCAAATACATATTCTTAGTCAATCACCAGACAGACATTAATTAAGGGCTGTACACCGAAGTACAGGTTGGTCCCATCAGCTATAATCATGTCATTCCTAAAATTCTAAAAATTGTTAAATTTACTTAACTCTCTAAATGGAATATAAAATTCTACTTTTTCTAAATGAAATTCGTTGAGAGTGGAACTACTCTCAAACAATTTCAATTAATGGTAATATTGTTTTCCGTCCCTCGTTAACCCAAAACATTATATTAAAACCAAAACATTATATAAAAAATTTAAGGTATTAAATAACATTTTATATTCCCAAATTTGAATCCTTTCCCAATCTTCCCTTGTTGTGGTCCCTTGAATAAGTGCCCTACAACTAGCCGATGGGTGTATTGGGTGCAAAAAAACGAAGTGGGTCTCCATATTTTCGTGTTCTTTATTCCAACGAGCCTTGAGATGAAGAGTTAGTTATTCCCAAAACACTTTATCCAATCAAGTTATGACTTAGCTCCTATAGGGCTATCCAAGCGGAGGAAAAAGGTGTTGTGAAAATAGGACCTAGCTTGGTTCCAATTAAACATGTTTAGGAAAGCATGAAATCGAACATCTCCCTTTCCGAGTGAAAGGTGCGAAAAAATTCTTGGTGGGGAATTAAAAACCAACACTGGGCCACTTAGAACTAGAAAACCTCCCCAAATATTTTTTTTTAATGATTGCTCTACGAATGTGTGAGGGTTTATGGGTTTTTCTAAATTGTTTGATTAAGTAATTTAAGTGGATATTGTGGCTACCAATCTTTAATAGTGATTCAATGGTTTTTTATCTTCTTGGAATATATTCTATGGTTTTTTGGTTCCCAAATTTGTAAGGGCATTTTAAGGTCATAAATAATGGTTTTGATCATTAAGGAGTCTAAGGGTTGTAATCCTTGGATAGTTCTTTCCAACAAACTATTGTGTGCTCTAAATGGAGATTGTATGCAAAAGTTACAGCCTTGGGAAGTTGATGTACCATCTAACGACTTTGGAGCCTACAAATTTTTTGGTGATTCATCTTCTAGAGTTAGAGTTGTGGACCAATACAATTTTTTCTTTATGCTAAAAGACCATTCTTTCTAAACAAATTAATTACCTATCATTTACAAAATAATTGATAATGAAATCATTTTACAATAAAATTTAAGGCAATTTTAACTATTAGTTTTTTAAAAAATCATTGAAAAAAAATAATTGAAAAAAATAAATTTACTACCTTTATCACATCTTTTCTTTTTAGTCACTCAAATTATTTTTAAATTTGTTTTAATTTTAAACCACTTCCAATTTAACTTAACCATACTTATGTAGATTTAAAAATGATGCAAAAATGTTTGAATAGTAAATCAAGATTAACCAACCATGTTTCTTCATGATTTTCATACACCGTACAAACATATATTCACGAAAACCCCAAACATATATATTCACAAATAACCCGAATTACCCAAAACATATATTCACTCGTTATGGAAGTTGTTGCCTTTGATAACATCTATATAGGTAAGGTTAGGTTTGGTTCCCTGATGTGAAGTTACCAACATTCCGTCAGGATGAAGGGTGCAAAACTGAAGGGTGCAAAACTTAACTTTGATGTTAGGTTTCCTAATGTGAAGGGGGGATAATAGAGAATTCAATGAGCTCTGTATGGAAAAATTTATTGCACTTACTTTATGACAATGATATGAGAGGATAGATCCGCACTTGTGTAAGATTGGCTAATGCTATAATAGGTAAGATTGAAGTTTTTCCCTATAAAGCTGATTTGTGGTGAACTCTTTTCAAAGTGAATTTGTGATGGGTTATTATCACACTTTCGTAATTGATGGTAGAGTATTGATTGTGGAAATTCTTTATACATCACTGAATCAAGAATTATTAAGTTTTTGTTGGTCCCATTGCTTTTTAATATACTTAAGCATTTGCATCTACAAGCATTTAATATACTTGAGCCTTTCCATCTACAAGCTCCACTTGGTCTCTCATTATTATGGGGTGTTTTTTTCTTTTTTTTCCCAAACTAGGATGATCCTTTATGAATTGTTGTTGCTTGCTCTTATCCATAAACAAAGAGTCTTTATACAACCATTAAAAAAAATATATTTTTATATTTTAAATTATAATTTTTAAATATTCTATTTCATTCTATTCCATTCTATTTTTCGTTTTTCTTAGATTAGATAATTATGTGTCTTTTTTTCACAATTTAATTCCAACACTTTATACAAACTTTTCTAGTCTTTTAGCATTAATAGTAATATTCACAAAGGTATTATAAAACTTATTAAGATGGTTTTTGGCAATAATCACATCGAAATTCATTTGTCGATGCATTTTGAACCAACAATTGTGCTTCATCGTCAAAACAAATGGTTCATTATAAAACTTGTTTATTAGAACAAATGGTTCCCTTACCCTTAAAATGTTAAAAGATATACCTAGCTGCTTGCGATGACATGTATATGTTTGCCCTGTGCTGGCCATGTTTTCCACATTGATTGCGGTGCACATTAGATATTTTAAAAGTTATGTTAGACATTTTAAAGATTTATATGTTTTTCTCTAGTTTTTTTATAGGTGGGAAAACCTACCATAATTTAGTTGTCAAACCAGTAGTGAGGACAATGATCTCTAGTTGTTGACCGCAAATGCAGGCTGACTCATCACCGTTATTCAAGGAAAACCACGCCACCTTGAATAACTCACTGGTGATTCGTAAGGGGACGCGGTTTTACTCTTGCCAAATGCCTCTGGGTCTTAGATCGTTAACCTGTTTCCTTACGTCTGAGGAAGACGAGCTCTTAGCCAAACAGAAATATGTCTGAAGAAAACAAACTCTTAGATAAACAAAAGTACTTTCCAAATATACTCTAAACTCTATATTTTTGTCTAATTATATTCGTTAGTTATATTTTATATTCATTAATTAATAAATAGCCCAAACATATAGCTCAAACATATAACCCAAACATATTCACAAATAACCCGAATTAACCAAAACATATATTCCCTCATTATGGAAGTCGTTGCTTTTGAGAACATCTACATAGGTGAGGTTAGGTGGTTTCCTAATGTGAAGTTATGCACCTTGGCTTCGAGAAGAGGTTAGGTGTTCCCAACGTGCCGTGAGCGTGAAGGCTGCAAAACTTAACTTTGTGTATAAACGTGTTCAAAGATATTGATGTACGGAGGTTGGTAGTTACATTTATTATTAATAAAACAGATTAGAAGCTTCTATTGCAACCTGAATGTTTAATGCTTTTTCCACGCCTCTTGATTATAGATTAAATTTGATGACGGATCCCTATACCTTTAATGATTATGATTTTTTTTAATTGGAAGAGTATAACTTAATTAATAGATTTTGATTTTTTTGGTTCTCTAATTAAAGATTTGTTATAATCTTAAATTTGATTTCTGTAATTTGTATTTAAGTGTTTTAAAAGATTTTTAGCCATTAAATTTAATTATTATTCAAAAACATATTTTAAATTATAAAAATTATAATTTAATTTAAAATTATATAATTATATTAGACGAAGACCCTACCCTGGCTAGTAGGTACAAAAGGAGCTCTGAAGACCTCGGGGAAAATTTGTTTGGATCAGAGCTTGTCAAGCTCTGTAGTGCTCAGGATCTCATAATTTGCAACGGTCTAAAAAAGTGGCCCAATTCCAGCAAGATGACCTGCATCCATGGACTTGGTAGCAGCGTAGTAGACTACGTTATTTCCGATCTTCCTTTATACAACGAAATGATAAACTTTGACATCTTAAACGACCACGAGCCTGACTCCGATCATAGGCCTTTACTTATAACCCTCAATTTTGTCATGCATAGAGTTCCCATAGAAAATAATACTTACAACCAAAAGAACTTAATATTTGATAAAAATAAAAAGGACCTCTTTCTAAATGAATTAAAAACTAACTTGCCTCCTTTATCTAGTATAGATAACATAGAAGACCTATATCATAATTTTACTACGACCCTCTCATATTCTATTAAAAAGTTCTCAATTGAAGTCTCAAATAATAAAAGAAATAGCAAAACCAATCCTTGGTATGACAAAGATTGTAAGAATGCGAGGAGAGCAATTAAGGAAGCTGTTGATGATTCTCTTAAAATGGACAAAATAAGAATATACAAAGCCCTAATTAAAAGGAGAAAGAGACAGTACATTCGTCAAAGACAGGAGAATCTCTTACACCTCTCTAAGGTAGCTCCTAAAAAATTTTGGAGGCAGATTCTGACTAGGAAGACTAAGGATAATAATAAAATTGCTCTTCACGATTGGAATTCTTATCTTAAAAAGCTTTATGAATCTCCTAATGTCACGGATAATTTGGAAACCCTGCTCACAACGAAAGAAGTCTTCTCTTTAGAAGACATTAAGTTTGGAGTTAATCGCCTCGCCAATGGGAAAGCTAAGGACATTGAAGGTTACCAGGCAGAAATCTTAAAAATTGGAGGCCCTGTCCTCATCCCCCACATCCACAAGCTTTTCAATCAAGCTGTTAAGCAAGGGTTCCCTAAACCTTGGACTGAGAGCCTCATTATCCCTATTTTTAAAAGTGGAGATACAAATAACCCCTCTAATTATCGAACAATTATGATCAGCCCTCTCTTAGCCAAATTATATGGTAGTATTCTGGAAAAAAAGTTAAGCATATGGCTTGAAAGTGAAGATAAGCGGGCTAAAGGCCAAGCAGGTTTCAGAAGGCATCACTCAACAACAGACCACCTTGTTACGCTAAGGATCATTGCGGAGGAATGTTGTAATGATAAATCTAATTTATTCTGTTGCTTTGTAGACTTTAGAAAGGCTTTCGACACGGTTCCTAGATACAACCTTTGGAATAGGTTAGAAGAGCTAAATGTTCCTCTTGAGTTAAGAGCTGCTGCTATAAGGCTATACGAGAATGTAATTGCCAAGCTAAAGAACAATGAGGGGTGGTCAAAAGATATTAAGTGTAACATCGAAGTTAAACAAGGTTGCCCCCTCTCCCCTACTCTATTTGGCATTTACATCGATAAGCTCGAAGGTTATTTAGAAGAAGCAGGATGTGGTGGCACAATCTTAGCTGGGATAGTCATCATCCTTCTTCTCTATGCTGACGATATTGTTCTTCTGGCAAGGTGCCCTTCTGATCTTGATAAGCAACTCAAGCTTCTTAAGGATTTCTGCTCTACCATGGGTATGACTGTTAACACAGACAAAACAAAAGTTATGATTATCAAATCTAAAAAGGACACTTGCGCTAATTTTATGTATGACAATAATAAATTGGAGGAAGTGTATTCTTACAAGTACCTAGGAATTGATATCCATCACAAGCTCAACTGGAACCATAGCATTGAGAAAAGGATCAATGGGGGATGGAAAGCTTATTTTGGTCTTGAAAATAACTGTAAAACAGCAAACCTCGTAATGTGGGATAAAAAGAAGTTCCTCTTTGAAACTTTAGTCACTCCTGTTATCTTATATGGCTGTGAAGTTTGGGGCTGCAGCATCTCCAGAGAATCATGGAGGAAGATTGAGCAAATCCAGAAGCGTTTTATAACTTATAACCTGAAAATTAAAAGTAATACACCCTATCCTATTCTCCTTATAGAAGCGGGTCTTTCTTCTATTGAGAGCCTAGCTATGCTCAGGTTTCTGATGTACAAGCACAAGCTCAATAACATAGACAATCATAGACTTCCTAAGCTAGCTTTAAATTCCAGCCAAAACCACCTAAGGCTTAACCAAGGATGGCATAAGGACACAAGGGCCTGGTTAAACTATTGGGAGATCAATGAGAATGATGCTTTGCAAAACATAAATAACATTAAACATATTGTTACTTCTAAGTTCAAAGAAAAATTGTGGTGTGAGAAAGATTTAGCGTCTAAAAGAAAATTAAGTTATTATAAGAAGGTCATCAACCCCACCCTTGAAGATCAAAAGTATCTCTCTATTCTAACTAGCTCAAAAAAGAAAATTAATATAGCAAAGATTAGAACGAATTCTCATGAGCTCCATAGTGAGACTGGCCGCTGGGTAGTTCCTAAAACGCCATGGATGGAAAGGTTATGCCATATTTGTGAGAATAAGAGCATCGAGGATGAAAACCACTTCCTCTTAGAGTGCCCTGCATACAACCACATTAGATCTCAATTTCACAACCTTTGTTACAATACTGACCTTTCTAACCTTTTACAATGCCAAAATTATAGTGAACTCGGGAGGCTTCTCTCCAAGCTTTTTGAGCATCGGAATAAAATCTTAAATCAAAATAAATAATTTGTCTTTTTAGGTCCGATAGATCATTATTTGGTCTCAGTGGACGTTAACAACCATCATCATCATCATTAAAAAAATTAAAACATTTATTAATTAAATTACGTCAAATTAAATATACACTAAAATTAAGAGATAATGGGAAAAGGAAAAATTTCTATTTAAATTCAATTGTATATGTTCTGGAACATAGGGCTGGCATGTTCATTTTAGTTGCGGTTGGTGAATGTAAAGAAGTATCTTTAATAATTCTCCTTTGAAGTGTTCTGGAATATATGTTTGGCAAGTAGTTGTGTTAAGGATGGTAAAGGTAAAGGTAATTGTTAATATATTAATAATCGATAATTATGTGGGTAAATGATTGAATATCTATATATATATATAATTTTAAATATTTTTTCGAGTATTAAATTTTATGTTTTTTTATTTATATTTTTAAATGTTTATTAATTGAATTAAATTAAAATATTTGTAATTTATTTTAGGAAAAAAATTAGTGAATGTATTGTAATTTGTATAATTATAAGTTTTTTATGTTTTATTATGTCAATAGGTACTATACCATTGAAATGTTGTAGTGAAGCATTAAGTGATTTTTTTTTAATTGTTAATTTAATTTAAATATTAAAATGTGTGGGAGATATTGGAGTGAAGTATTGAATGAAAAATTGAAAAAAAAATGGCTTCAATTCAAAATATTTAAATTAAGTATATATTTTGATATACAAGAAAGATAAAATTGAAGGTTTACATGAAGAGCTAGGGGTTTACGGTAAATTTTCTGAGAAGGGAGGAGTATTCAAACATGGAGTTGAAAATCTTCAAATTCAAATTTTAGTACCACATATTTTGATTGGTCTCATGAGCACCTCCTCAGGGAGGGGTGCAATCCCCTCGTGTCAAAATGTGGTTACTGGTTCTAACAAACCCTCGACATGGGGTTCGATTTCAGCTAGAGAGAACAAATGGAACAAGGAAAATCTAGTATTGGGGGCCTAGCGGCACTCCCAACTAAAGGGCCACTACCTTCCAAAGGAAATATCAAACCCCAAGCAAGTAATTCCAAATAACCAGCTGAAAAAAAAAAAAAAAAAAAAAAAAAAAAAAAAAAAAAAAAAAAAAAAAAAAAAAAAAAGAAGAAGATATTTTATGAAAGGTCACACATTGATCTATAAATTTATGGGAATCTGGTCTAAGGAACAAGATCTAGTGAGTGGATCCAGTTGAAGTGGAAGCCAAATTGACCAGTTGAAGTAAGATTAAGGGTAAAAAGTTTTTTCACAGTAATCTTTGAAGATCTAGAAGATCATAAGCAAATTTTTGAAAATGGACCCTACTTCATGAATAACGTTGGGTTATTTATGAGTTTCTAAGAAGCGTGCTATGATCTAGAGAAGGAGCAGTTTTTTTTTAACTGTAACGGTTGTGATTTTTATTTATTGAAAAAGGATCGTGGGTCTTTGCCGAGGCGACCCCTATTACATGGCTGATTTCCTTTTTTACAGCCTTTCAACTATTACAATTTCTTTTTGGAAGAGTCTTTCCCCATTTGCAGTTAAGCTCCCTTTCCTGAGAGTGCATCCAATGTTCGCCATCCGGTCCGCTTCGCTGTTGGAGTTTCTGAGTATGTGGTAGAGCTTGTATGAGTTGAAGTCTTGTAACACTCTCTTCAACCTGTCCATAATTTTATTGAGGCCAACATTGTTGAAGAGTTCCCCTTTGATTAAATTTTTAATTATGATTTCTGAGTCTCCGAAAACTTGGAGATCTTTGATTCCTTTCTCCCTTGCTATCAGACAAGCGTTGAGTAACCCAAGGATCTCAACTTGATTATTGGTTTTCAGGCCGAGTCCCCATGCAAATGAATCTCTTTCTGTCCCATCCGCTGAGTAGATGACCCCTCCAGCACCGGCTACTCCGGGGTTCCCTTTGGACGCCCCGTCAAAGAATATGGAAGTTAAATTTTGGGACCTCCACCATTTCTGGAAGATGTCATCTGGTTCTCTTATTTGCCAATCTGATTTAGCTTTCAGGGGATGCAGAAGATATTTTCGGGGGTGAGGTTCAAGAGCCAGCCACCTCTTTTCTTCCAGCGTGAGCAGAGGATCATCTTTGTGGTAATGTTGTTGGGCCGTTTCCAAGAGGAGAGACTTTGCTTTGGCTGCAACTTGAAGCGGGGATTGTTGTATGTCTTTGAATATCTGCTGGTTACGGGCCAGCCAAAGCTGCCAGCAAACGTATTTTGGTATCGCTATCCATACCTTGCGCCAGAAGGACTTGAGAGGGATGCGCTGAGGGTAGAAGGCATTCCATGTGGCAATGAAATCCGGGACAGAAATCTGAGGTGGTATGGAGATCTGGAAATCTTGCAGGATGAGTCCCCAAACCTCTTTGGCGAAGAGGCATTCCAGAAAAAGGTGTTGGGCAGTTTCACTGTTTCTTTTGCATAGATCACATCTATGAGGCCCTTCGATCTTCCTCTTTATGAGATTATCTCCAGTTAAAAGCTTGTTGTGCGCTAAAGTCCAATAGAAAAAATTGATTTTTGGGAGTGCCAGCGGCTCCCAAACCTGTTTCCAAAAAGTGGGCGGATGCTTACTGTTCTTCGAACCTTGGAGCGCTCTATAGCCTTCAGCTGAAGTGTATTTTCCTGTCCGCCCCCATCCCCAGCTGTCCCTCGTGGTTCTGTTGATCGACGTAGCCTCTTCAAGGAGCTCCTCCAGAAGGTTTTGTTGGTCAATTAAATGCGCAGGTGCTCCGTGGGAGTTCCAGCCTACCCATTCATCGCGTCTGTCCCAGTTTGACAAGTCAAAAATGTTGTTTATGTCTGCTCTTTCTAACCATGCCCTGAGCTCTGCGATTTCCTCATTCTCAGCTAAAGGTTCACACCCCATTATGCGGTCTTTCCACAAGTGTGTGCGCTTGCCATTTCCGATGATTCTGTACAAGTGTTGCTTGAAAAAATTGCTGCTTTTGCAGCAGAGTCTCCAGACCTGTGTACATGGAATTGAGCTGTCAAGATGCATTATCCTGAGAGCGGCATTGTCTGTGTATTTTGACCGCAAAGTGATGCTAACAGGGTGAGAAGGGTCGTGGATCAATTTCCACAGAATCTTGCCTCCTAGTGCTGTGTTGACAAGGGAGGGATCGTGGATTTGCAATCCGCCCTCAGTGATCGGTCTCTTGACCAGGTCCCAGTTTACAAGGTGATTTTTTTTTTCATTTCCTTTCCCTCCTTGCCATAAAAAATCCCTGAGAAGTAAAGCGGTCTGTTCCATTACATGTTTAGGATCCAAGAGGAAAGTTGCTTGGTAAATCGGAAGAGCAAACAGCTAGGATTTGATGAGAATGGTTTTTCCACCTTTTGTTAACCAGTATCCTCCCAAAGCTCTGATTTTGGATTTGATTTTTTTGATGATATCAATCCAGAGAGACCTCTTTTTCATGCCTGAGATTATTGGAAGTCCAAGATACTTGAACCTGTCCCATTGTGCATGCCCTTTGAATCCTAAGATCTTCGCGATACTATTGATCTCCTGTTGATCTGTATTCCAAGTGAAGATTTCACTTTTGTTCTCATTGACTAGAGCACCAGATACCCTGCAATAACTTCGCAGGACATTGTCAAAGGCTTTCGCTATAATGGAGGAGGCGCCTCCCAGGAATAGGGAGTCATCCGCAAAGAGAGCATGATTCAGGGGGGCTGATCCATGGGAAGGCTTGAGGCCAGGGAGGGAGCCAACATTTCTTTCAGATGATAGTCTTCTGCTAAGAGAGTCCGCCATGAGGATGTACAGAAAGGGAGAGAGGGGGCATCCTTGCCGGATGCCTCTTCGAGCTTGGAAAAAATTGGTAGGGCGTCCGTTGATAAGGGGGGAAATCCATGGGGAATCAATACAAGCTTTTATGAGCTGAATAAAATGCTGCGAGAAGCCAAAAGACTGCAATACTTTGTAAAGGAACAAACGATTAACTCTATCAAATGCGTTTGCCATATCAAGTTTGATCAACATACCTTTCTCCCCACGCTGCTTGCTTGAGTGGATGGTCTCCTGTACCTGTATGACATTGTCCAAGATGTTTCTGCCTTCCACAAATCCTCCTTGAGAGCTGGAGATCAATCTTCTGAGCATAGGCTTGATTCGATTGGCTAAGATCTTGGTTATTATTTTATAAGAGGCATTGCACAGCGAAATAGGCCTAAATCTTGCAAAAGAGTCAGGGTTGGATTCTTTAGGAATTAGGGCTAAATAGGTGGAGTTGGTTCCTCCTCCTATCTTAGCTTTTTTCATGAAGCCTCTTATCCTTTTAAGGAGGTCCACTTTTATCCCAACAAGATTTATAAATGTGGATTGTGAATCCATCTGGCCCAGGGGCCTTATTAGCTTCCATGGACCAGATAACCTTGATGATCTCCTCCTCTGAGATGGGTCTGCAGAGAGTTGTGGTGTCTTAAGCGTTGACTAGGAGGGGAATTTTGGTGAGGAAATATGCAGTTTCCTCATCACTGCCTTGGGTTCCATCATTGTATAAGTTCTTGAAGTGATTTTCGGCAGCGTCTTTGACCTGATTGAATCCTTTGCAAGCTTGGCCCTCCGTAGTTTTGATTTCAGCTATATAGTTGTAGGACAACCTAGCTCTGTATTGTCGATGGAAGAATGAGGTGTTACGGTCCCCCGCCTTCAACCAAAGACTTCTTGATTTTAGCCTCCAATGTTCTTCTTCAACACGAAAGGATTGGTATGTGGAACGTTGTGCTTTTACTTCCTTGTCTAGTAGTTCTGTTGTAATGTCAGTATTTTCTAGATTTATCTGCAGAGAGTGCAGCGTCTGGACCGCCTCTTTTCTTTGATTGATTGTAGTGGGGTCTGGCTTTTTGATCCACTCCTTCAATGCTAGTTTTGTGGCCTTCAGATTTTGTTCCCATATATAGCTGGTGGATCCTGTAATAGGTTTAGCCCAGGCAGCTTTCGCTATATCCATGAATCCCTCTTTTTCGAACCAAAGCGGACTGAAACAGAAGGGGATGGGCCCCAGATCTTCTACATCCTCCAGAAGAAGCTGAATTGGCTTGTGGTCTGAGGTTAGTTTAGGCAAAATTTTTGATATGATGATTTTTTTGTTCATCATGAGGGTGCTTTGGACTAGGAATCTGTCCAGGCGGGTAGCTATGTGTTCCGAGCCAGTTCGATTATTTGACCAAGTGTATCTCCCGCGAATTGGGTTGAAGTCAAGAAGGTCCCAGTTCTGGAGGAGCTCCTCCACAAGTGCCAGCATGGGATCTCTGCTGCCTGATCCGCCCCTTTTCTCTTTTGGATTCAGCACTATGTTAAGGTCTCCTGCTAAAATAATATTGCTTGGGGAATGTTGCTCTAGGAAAGTTGAAAGAGAGTTCCAGCAATCTCTTTTCTCAGAATAGTTAACAGGGACATACATATTGAATAGAGAGATGTTCAACTTACTAGCTTTATGCTTGAGTTCTGTATAGATCCAGTGCTGAGTTTCTTTGGAGTTTTGTAACTGGAAAACGTTGTCTGACCAAAGAGTAGCAAGGCCTCCAGAGGTACCCCTGGCATTGATTGCCTTGCCTATATTTTTATTCCACTTTGACTTACTGATGCCTAGAAGGGCTTGCCCTTCAATCTTGGTCTCTTGGAGCATGAGGATTTCTGAGGGTTCTATTTTGAGTAGATCCTTGACTGCTTCTAGTTTAGAGGGGTTCCCCAGTCCTCTGCAGTTCCAAGAGACTAACTTCATTATTTATTGAAAGGAGGATTGAGGCCTCCCTTGGAAGGCCTTGGTCTAGTATTTCGACCGATGGACATTTCTATTGTGGCTTGGCTTCCTTGGGTTTTGAGTCTCTCTGCTTCTTCTTCTCTCATTTCTTTTTGGGATTTCCTTCCAACTCTTTTGAAGGGGCGCTCGTAGGTTTCATCCTCCGATGAACCTGAGCTTTCTACAGCTTTTTTCTTTGCCACTTCTGCGTATGAAGGGTTGGATGGGCTGCCTTGGGTAACTTCGACTTGTCCTGCTTTTTCTCCTTCTTTGCTTGGAGGGGTACTTTCTTCCTGTGCTCGATTTTCCTGCTCTGGGGCAACAGGATCGATCTGAGTGCTTGTTGTCTCTTTTGTTTTTGCTTCGCCTTCTTGAATAGGCTTAGAGCTGCTTGGGTTTCCTGATGTGTTTCCTTTTCCAGTGCCTTTTTTTGGTAGGTTTGTTTTCTGAACTAGAGTCCATTGTTTCCTGTTTTGTTTGTCTGGTTGCTCTTCTGCCCTTTTCTTACAGTGCTTGGCGAAATGTACATGCTTGTGGCAGTGTTTGCATTTGAAGGGTATCTGTTCGTAGTCCAGCTCCTAGATATGCGTCCATCCGGTGACAGTGAGCTTGATTGCTTCCGGTAACCCCTCCTCTAGATCGACTTCCACACAAATGCAGGCACAAGAGTATTGATCTTTTCTTGCGGCTTTGTCTATGTATTTACCCAGCGCGTTTCCGATATTCTCTAGGGATTTTTGGTTCCAGCAGTGGAGCGGCAGGTGGTGAAGTCTCACCCAGACCAGGACAACTGATGGGACGTCTTGGGAGGGGTCAAAATCTGGGGACCATTTGTTCAAATATAGTCCCTGCAGTCCCATAAAATATGGGCCATTTCTGAAAATTAAACTTCTATCTTCTATGCTTTCAAAAACAAAGACGAAGTATCCTTTACCTACAAAGTAACTTTTGACGCCTTCTTTGATCAGGGGGTTCCAGTTTCTTTGAGTCCAGTCTTCTACTGATTTAGGAGAGGGCCAGAGACCCGTGAACTGCCCAATAAGGCCTCTCTCTGCCAGATTTAGAGCTGCCTTGTACGTCTCTTCTTCAGAAAGGGCCACTGAAGGGATTTTTTTTCCATTTTCTTGATGAACTTCTGTTGAGTCACCGACGGCGCTCGTTTCGGGGCTGCTTCGATCATTGCTTTAAAGGCTATCACCTCTGGAGGCGGAGTGGAGAGACCCCCTGAAGAATCCATGGTGAGGGCACCTCAGTGTTGTGCGCAGGGGTGCAGCAGCCACGAGGGTGCACAGAGGAACACCCAGCAGCCAAGAGATGCGCTGCCCTTCTGCGTTGCCAAGAGTCTAGAAGTCTCGATCGATCTGCGGCTTCAGTGAAGTCGAGCCAGAGGCGGCTAGGGCTCCCGCGGCGCAGCGATAGAGAAGGAGCATTTTTTGGCAACCTTGGTGTGGGTTCAATTTTTCTCTTTGCCTGAAGATTCCAGGAACTTGATATCCTCAAAGGTATTGGGCATTCCGTTGGGGATTTGTGAAATTATCATAGCTAACAAATAAAAGGAAGCGAACATCTTATGCAAGAATTTGTGTATATATGAACATTTCAAAGCCCCTCCCTGAATCTATTGACATTAAATACTAGGATGAGATATGGACCCAACATCTCAATTATGAGCATGTACCATTCAAATGTAGAAGGTGCCATGAGTATGGATGCTTGATTAGGGAATGCTCATTAAATATGCATGAAAACCAAGAATCAAATAATATAAATAACCAGGAGGATTTCCATGAGGTGGTCAACAAAAGAAATCACAATGCTCAGAACCAATCAATAAAGCCAATGTCAGAGAAAATGATGGCTAACTAAGGGCCAATGATGGCTAATAAGTTTTCAACACTCTCATAGTTGGAAGAGGTGACAAAGGGAATGATCCAGCAAGCCCAACCTATGGAGGTAGAAAGCCAGCTAACAATTCCAAAAGAGAGACTAATGCCAAAATGAAAAACCTCGGAAGAATCGTCTAATCCATTGGATCTAAAGAAGTTACTCACCAGTAATAGTACGATCTTGGAGGCAGAGAATCAAAATGAAACCCTCAGCCTAGATGAGAAAACCATGGTCAAGATTTTAAAAACTTGGTCTAGGGCAGAGCCCACAAGAATTTTGATGGAGTAGATCCAACACTTCTACCAGTTGTACATCTAATGGCGACAAAATCAACCTCAGCTAGTGGGTGAATCTAAGAGTCTCATCTAAGCTTGCAAGGTTTCACCACATCCAAGTAGGACAAGAAGTTAGTATATGGGCTAGCAAGGTTACAAGGGAAGGAAAATAATGCGAGAAGTAATTAGAGAAGCTAGAAATTTTCTCATTAATTTTGGGCAATCAATGAGATCATGGAATACTTTCCCCCCATTGCTCTAGATCCACAATGAAACTAGTCTCGTGGAACATACAAGGTCCTTACAACAAAGGTAAGGTGAGATGTTTGAAGGATAAAATAGAAAAAGAAAAACTGGACATAATTCTCTTATAAGAAATAAAGGTTTTGAGTGAAAATTTAGGTGAAATCGCTAGAAAATGTTGGAAGGGAAGTACATCTATGGCTCTATATGATTGAGGCAGTGCAGATGATTTAGCAATGATTTGGAATCCAGGAGTAATAATATTCTAGGACTAGGTAACCTATCCAAATATATTGTTAGGTGGATTTTGATGCATAGGGGCACATAAAGAGTTATGCCTCTTAGTAGTCTATGGTCCAATAGTTCCTAGGGACAAAAGGGCATTTTTGGAGGATCTTCTTTGTTTGAGAAGTATTCACACAAATCATGTTGGATACTTGGAGAGATTTTAATATGACCAGACATTTAGAGGAGAAGAAAGGAGGTATTTGGTGTCTAGATTAGTCGACCCAAATGTTCCAAGAGGCAATTCAAGGCTTGAGGATTGTGGATATTGATCCATCAATGGAATTTTTACTTGGAATTGGGGAGGTAGGAACTAGATAGCCTCTTGGCTGGACAATTTTTTTCTCTCAAAAAGATTATTGGGGAGGGATTTGTACGTGGAAGAAAATATTCTCCCTTATTTAGACTCCAACCACTATCCTATCTACTTGGAGACAGATCTAAAGATGGCCCCATGAAATAGGCCCTTCAGATTTAAATTTTTTTGGTTTTAGCTTCATTACTTCATTCCAAAATTAAAAGATTGGTGGAAAGATATTGATGTGCAAGGATAAACATGAAGGAAAACTTTCAACTCAAACTGAAAGCATTAAAACTAAGAATTAAGAAATGGAACAAGACAGAGTTTGGAAACATTCATCTAGAGAAATGTAAGCTAGAATCAAGGATGGAGGAAATACAACAAGAAATTATCAAAGATGGTTGATTGGAAGCTATGGTCGATGAAGAGGGATGGATCATCCATGATCTGAAATAATGCTGAAAGCCAGAAGAAACTCTTTGGAGACAAAAATAAAGAGTCTAGTGGCTATTAAGGGAAGGGGAGAGAAACAGTAGGTTCTTCCATAAGGCCATGATTGATCATAGGAAGAATAATCTAATTTTGTTTCTTGTGTTGAAATAAGGTAGAAAATTTTTGCAACATGAGGAAATGGAGGAAGAGCTAGTCTCTTACTTCCATGATCTATTGTCAAAACTAGACTCAGATAAAGGGTAGGAAATTGATCGAATCACTTCATTCATTACCAAAATGATATATGTTGAGTAAAACTCAACTCTAATGAGAGAGACATCATTTGCATAGGTTGAGGAGGTTATAAGAGAGATGTTGAATCACAAATCCCAAGGTCTTGGAGGTTTTATAACTGGCTTCGTTAAAGCATTCTAACACTTTCTAAGCAATGAAATTCATTTACTAGTAGAAGAGTCAAGGAGGAAACAACAGATTTGGTTTAGTCTCAATGACATCTTCTTGACCCTAATCCCCAAGTCCGAAAAATAGAGTGATCCTTGTGGATTTCGGTCCATTGCACTTTGCAATGTGATATACAAATTGATCTCTTTAGTTATAATGAAACGACTTAAGTCATTGTTGGACCACATCATTGGCTTAGAGTAGACAGAGTTTGTGTCGGGGAAGAGATTTTAGATTCCATTGTCACGACCAACAAGGTGGATTACTCTCACAGGAAGGCCAAGTGATCAGGTATGATCATTAAACTTGATATAACTAAAGGTTATCATAGGTTAAATGTAGAAATTTTGAATAATTTAACACATATTCAATGGAGATTATCTTGATCATGTACTATTGCGGAAAACATACACAATACATAAGCTCCTCTACGTTGATCAACAATATAGCAGCATCAATAACAATAAAACATCAAGAGCATTCACACATTAACACAGTATGTATCTCGGGGAAAGCATCTCGCTAAAAACCCCAACTATCTGTATATTAATGATTGAGTCATGTAACATTACACAGCATAATACTTCTCACAAGTATCTCCACCTCTGTTACACACAATACAACTCAGATCTGATCTCCAAATCTCTTCCACTGCTTGCCTGCCTCCACTGCTCAATACCTGCTCAAGAACTGATGAGAATGGCTCACCAAACTCGTTTTTCACCTGCAAAATAGTCACTCACACTTTTTTGGACGTGAGCACAAGCTATAATGTGGGCAAATACGTGAGCAAACTCATTGGCATACTCAATCCCTTGATTGTGAAAGATCTGGTGCACAACTATAGTCACAGCTGATAGCAATCTGATTCTCTACCACCTGTCCCTGTTGAACTGAACATGCACTGAAATGCAACTGAGTTAACTGATGTATTCATTAGTTGTATTATGAGTTAATAACTTGTGAATTAATGAATAACTAATTCACCCAACTCATCTCTAGTCTATTTTCCAGTTAGACTAAATACAACCAGTTTAACAAAGCTAAACTGAACACAACTCCATCAACTCTACAATCAACTCCACCAACCTCAACTGATTGAGTTCTAACTGAAGTCATGCATGCAACAACTCAACTAACTCATAAGAAAAGTGTATTTCCTTCTGACAGCTGCATGTGCCACCTCTGTAGCTCAAACTGAAGTGCTCCAAGAGAATAAGATTAAGTTTATAGTCCAAATATTATTGTGAGATAATAATATTTGACTTTTCTATTTTTGACAGCCAGTCTAAAAATAGACTTTGATCACTCACACTGTGATCACTCACACTTTCATCAAAAATAGAAGTCCATCTATTTTTTCCAACTTGATCAATCATCCATAAACAGCAACTTGCAATCCATAGACATGATCCATATGTCTAAAAATAGACATAGTCTAAAAATAGACTTGCGCCAAAAATAGCCTGCGGGCCCACTTAGTGAAGGCGACTCTTTTCACTAAGCTCCATCATCTTGTTGCAATCTCAACACTCCCTCTCGACAAGATATGGATTATCAACAACCCCTATCCTGCCTCGGTGGTACTCGAATTTGCTCCTGGTGAGAGCCTTCGTCAGAATATCAGCATCCTGATCCTTTGTTGGAATGTACGAAAGTAACATGATCCTCCGCTGCACACAATCTCTGATATGATGGTACCTGATGTCAATATGTTTAGATCTATCATGAAATACATGATTAGCCGAGAGTTTAATGCAACTCTGGTTATCACAGTAAATCACAGTAGGATCCAAATGAGAACCAAACAAACCAACTAGGATCTTCCTCATCCATATAGCCTCGCATGCAGCCAAACTTGCTGCCATATACTCGGCCTCCGCTGAACTGAGTGCCACGGATCTCTGTTTCCTGTTGTACCAAGAAACTGTTGTCGATCCAATACTGAAGACCCCTCTTGATGTGCTCTTTCTGTCTTTTGGGATCCCTGCCCAATCTGCATCCGTGAAGCGAGATATCTTCACCTCATCCTCCTGTCTATACCACAAACCATATCCCGATGTGCCTCTCAAGTAGTGCAATACATGCTTGCCCACCTTCTAGAAGAGCTTGGTAGGCTTAACCATAGCTTGTGAAAGCTGGTTAACTACATAGCATATATCAGGTCGTGTATTGACCAAATACATCAGCGACCCCACCAACTGTCGATAAACAGTGGCATCCACTTCTTCTCCCGAAGTGGCATCCTCCTTCCTCCAACCTCCAGGAAGAGGAGTATCAACAGGCTTGCAGCCATGCATGTTGAACTTCTCCAGTATCTCCCGAGCATACTTGCCCTGAGAAACAAACAGTCCACCACTGCGCTGCCATATTTCCAATCCCAGGAAATAGTGAAGGAGGCCCAAATCCTTCATCTAAAACTCTGTAGCAAGATCCTTCTTGCATGACAATATCAACAACTCATCACCCGTTAGAATCAAATCATCAACATACAATACAATGATAAGCAACTTACCCTCCACCACAATCTGGTATAGGTTCGGATCCGCCTCGCTCTTGGAGAATCCAAGTCCTGTGAAATAGCTGTCTATCCGTGTGTACCAAGCACGTGGTGCTTGCTTCAACCCATACAGCGCTCTCTTGAGTCTGCACACATGCGACTCGCTGCTGAAGACTTCAAAGCCTTCGGGTTGCTCAATGTACACCTCCTCCTCAATGACTCCGTTGAGGAACGCAGTCTTCACATCCATCTGATGAATGTGCCATCCCATCTGCGCTGAGAGAGCAAGAGTCGTCCGTATGGAAGAATACCTTGCGATAGGTGCAAAGGTCTCCTCATAATCGATCCCCTCAATCTATGAAAAGCCTCGGGCAACAAATCTTGCCTTGTACTTCTCCACACTCCCGTCAGCTGCCTGCTTAACTTTGTAGATCCATCTCGAACCCACCACTGATTTCCCTTCCGGTCTAGGAACAATCTCCCATGCACTGTTTATGACAATAGAATCATACTCTTCCACCATGGCGTCTACCCATGCGGGATCATCCACAGCTTCCTCGAAAGAGGATGGCTCAGTCACAACACACTTGCTCATTAGAGCCATGTATCCAGTGTACCGATCAGGTGACTGTCTCTGCTTGCGTTGGGCTGTAGGTGGTCCTACAACTTTCTCTGCATCTTGAGCCAGTCACTCAGCTTCTGTCAAGCGATTTCGCCCTCTGATGGTTGGCGCTGCATGAGTGGTCTCTTCCACTCCATGAACCTCGTCCTGTGGTTGATCCACATCCTGAAGCTCATCCTTAGGAACTAATAGCTCCTCATCTGCATGCAAGTGTAGCTCCCTCTCAAGCGAACACTTCATGGCTTTCTCCTCCTGAAATTTTATACCCCGTCGCACAACAGTTTTACCACTGTCTGGCAAATACACACGATAGTTGTGGGGCGTATCAGTGTACCCCACAAATATCCCAACCTCTGCGGTCGGCTCCAACTTCTTCCTGGCATCCTTCGTCACATGCATGTAAACGTTAGCACCAAAAATCCTCAAATGAGAAAGATCAGGCTTCTTACCAGAATAAGTCTCCTCAGGTGTACTCATGCCAAGTATCCTATGAGGACAACGATTCTGCACATAAACTGTTGTATTGCATGCTTCCACCCACAAGTGAAGGGGTAGGCCTTGATCATGCAACATTGCCCGTGCAGCACCCACAATCGTTCTGTTCTTCTGCTCAGCTACCCCGTTCTGCTGTGGGTTATGGGGAGCTATGAGCTCTCTATGAATCCCTTCTGTCTTGCAGAAATCCTTGAACTCGTCCGAGATGTATTCACCATCATTATCGCTCCTAAGAGCTTTCACCTTCTTCCTCGACTCCTTCTTGACCAGTGCTTTGAATTCACAGAACTTTGAATATGTCTCGCTCTTCTTCTGCATGAAGAAGATCCAGCACTTACGAGAGAAATCATCAACAAAAATCACATAATACCTGTGTTTTGCTGTCGAAGCAACTGAGAAAGGTCCACACACGTCTGTGTGAATTCTCTCAAGGATCGTCGTGGCGCAACTATCCTTCTCGTGAAAGGTGGCTTTCAAAAACTTCCCCAAAGTACACCCCTTGCACTCATCTGACGGCGCAAGTGTGTCTTTAGGAAGCCCTGTAGTGATCTGCTGCAGTATCTTCAAGGCTCCATGGTGAAGGTGACCCAATCTCCCGTGCCACAACTTGCCATCATCCCAACTCACCAATCCTTCTGCCTTGCATGCCATTGTTGCCCATCCATCTACATGCAACTGATAAAGGTTCCTCACTTGAACCCCTATCTTCCGGGTCTCACCAGTTGTCTTGTTGCACAGGAAGGCCTTTCCCTCGCTGAAAACAACAGCATACCCCTTGTCTTCTAACATCTCCACTGAGATGAGATTCTTCTTCAATCCTAGAACATGCATGACTTCCTTTAATACAAAGGGTTTACCAGACTCCCTCTCAAAGGAAATGGTACCGATACCGGTCGCACTGTATCTACCATCATCGCCCATCTCGATGTGCACTCCAAGATCTTTGTCCTCCGGATCAGAGAACAAATCTCTATCTCCCGTCATGTGAAAAGACGCACCACTGTCCAAGAACCACACTGATCCCATCACACTTGAAACCAAGCATGCGATCAATGAAAAATCAAGCTCAATTTGAGAAGCTAAGGCCTCTCCCCCTGCAGATCAAACATCTTGCTTGTTCTTCTTCTTCTGCGGACAATTTGTGGCATAGTGTTCGTGCTGGTGACAGTGAAAACACTTCACCTTGGACATATCCTGCTTCTTGCCTTTCGCACCCGACTGAGAAGCTTTCTTCTCTTCCCTTTCTTTGCTTTGGCAGCCAAAGCACAATTCTCTTCATCAGATACCTTTGATGAAGATCCATTCTCACCTTTATTGTTTCTGAGTTTATCCTTGAGCACCAGGTCGCTCTTGCTTTGGAATAACATTTGCAATTCGTTGAAAGACATTTCAACAACACTGCTGCAAATTCGATTTCCACCAGCTCAAACTCAACTGCTTCTGATCTAAAATTCGTGAGAACACAATATTTCTCGTACAGAGATTAACTGTATGGGCATTCACCGGATATCTCACCTTCCAAAGGAAGGATGAATCCAGAGGCTACCTAGCCCGATTACTGACTCTGCCTGAAGAAATAGAATGTAAACACTTCCTGAATAGTAGATCTGATGATCAACAGCTCTGATACCATGTAGAAACTTTTTCTACTATTATCTAGCTCGCTCTGATACCATGTAGAAATTTTGAATAATTTAACACATATTCAATGGAGATTATCCTGATCATGTACTATTCGGAAAACATACACAATACATAAGCTCCTCTACGTTGATCAACAATATAGCAACATCAATAACAATAAAACATCAAGAGCATTCACACATTAACACAGTATGTATCCCGGGGAAAGCATCTCGCTAAAAACCCCAACTATCTGTATATTAATGATTGAGTCATGTAACATTACACATCATAATACTTCTCACAAGTATCTCCACCTCTGTTACACACAATAGAGCTCAGATCTGATCTCCAAATCTCTTCTACTGCTTGCCTGCCTCCACTGCTCAATACCTGCTCAAGAACTTATGAGAATGGTTCACCAAAATCGTTTTTCACCTGCAAAATAGTCACTCACACTTTGTTGGACGTGAGAACAAGCTATAATGTGGGCAAATACGTGAGAAAACTCATTGGCATACTCAATCCCTTGATTGTGCAAGATCTGGTGCACAACTATAGTCACAACTGATAGCAATCTGATTCTCTACCACCTGTCCCTGTTGAACTGAACATGCATTGACATGCAACTGAGTTAACTGATGTATTCATTAGTTGTATTATGAGTTAATAACTTGTGAATTAATTAATAACTAATTAACCCAACTCATCTCTAGTCTATTTTCCAGTTAGACTAAATACAACTAGTTTAACAAAGCTAAACTGAACACAACTCCATCAACTCTACAATCAACTCCACCAAACTCAACTGATTGAGTTCTAACTGAAGTCATGCATGCAACAACTCAACTGACTCATAAGAAAAGTGTATTTCCTTCTGACAGCTGCATGTGCCACCTCTGTAGCTCAAACTGAAGTGCTCCAAGAGAATAAGATTAAGTTTATAGTCCAAATATTATTGTGAGATAATAATATTTGACTTTTCTATTTTTGACAGCCAGTCTAAAAATAGACTTTGATCACTCACACTGTGATCACTCACACTTTCATAAAAAATAGAAGTCCATCTATTTTTTCCAACTCGATCAATCATCCATGAACAACAACCTGCAATCCATAGACATGATCCATATGTCTAAAAATAGACATAGTCTAAAAATAGACTTGCGCCAAAAATAGCCTGCGGGCCCACTTAGTGAAGGCGACTCTTTTCACTAAACTCCATCATCTTGTTGCAATCTCAACATTATATTGGAAATACTTTCTTAGGGCGTTGGAAGCATTTAGGTTTTCACCATAATGGATCAAATGGATTTAATCCCTCATTTCCCCCCTTTTTCTCAATCCTTTTAAATGGTTCTCCAACACATGCAGTTCTTAGATCGTGGAGTTTTGAGACAAGGGGATTGTTGAAAATAGCAACAGAAATGCTAAATTTATTACAGCTATAAATAGCATTGCGGGATACCTTCCTATTTTAGTTAGTCCCCGAACTAAAATAGAGAAGTAAAATTCGAATTTGATCTTAGTGGTTGTTTGTAAAATAATTAATTAATTCACCATGAGTTAATTAGTTGTAGAAAATCAAACATGAAGTGTATGTGGGGACACGCAACAGTTTCTCCATTAATTGAGGAATTTATCCATCAGTTAAAGAGATAAGGATGAGTTGTAATATTGAGTTGTAATTAGTTGACTTAGTTAACTGAGTCAAGTCTAGTTAGATTAATTCAAATAGTTAGTTGAATTAATGTGAGTTTAGTTAGTTAATGCATGTATGCATGTAACTACTTAACTTAAATATTCCACAAGTAACTTATCTTTTATTAATCCTTTGTTCAGATACAATTCCAACTCCGCCGTGCGCACTCAGCTGCAGGGGTCCTCGCACATAGCTGCGGACTCTACCAAACCTCCGTGCACACAGCTGCAGAGCCTCTCCTTACTTCTACAACCTAAGACTCGGACTTACAAACTCAGAGTGAATTCCTTATTCAAAAACCCATATTAATTCTCCAAGCTAAGACTAAGACTACCTTTACACTTAGAGCCTCGCTCTATTTATACAATCCCATGGTCTGCGAACCATGGGTAGGCTGACACACTCTACATTAAATTATATTATCTTAGGGCGAACAAACCTAGACTCTCGCGCACTGCGCTCGCATTTTGCGGGGTCTTTACATTACATTGAACAAAAATCTGGCTATAAGCCCCAAAAACCCGCTATGGGGGGATACACTTCCAAACAACAGTCATCTACCTCCATCTTGTAGAGATTCTTAACTTGAACCCCTATTCGCTTTGTCTGTCCAGTACTGATATGCCTCAGGAATACCTTTCCTTTACTAAAGGCTACATCATACCCTTTATCTTCTAGCATGGTGACAGACATAAGATTCTTCTTCAAACCTGGTACATACTTTACATCAGTCAGGGTGATGGGAGCTCCATGTTCCCTCTAAAACACAACCATACCTTCACCTAAAACATGGTACTTTCCATAGATCATGGATCCATGGTCTAAAAGTGTCTCACTGTGATATGCCATTGGATGCCCATGTTGAGTAAGGACTACCCCAATAGCATAGTTGGAGGCATCTGTCTCGACCTCAAATGGTTGTTGCAAGTCTGGCAATGCGAGCACTGGTTCTGAACAGAGGCGATCCTTCAACTCTGTAAATGCCTTCTATTGAGGTTTAGACCAAAAGAATTTTGCTTTTGCTCCTCCCTTTGTGACTTGACTCAAGGGCCAAGTGATATGAGAAAATCCCAACACGAACCTGCGGTAGAAGTTGGCAAGACCTAGAAAGATGCGGAGCTCCGTTAGAGTGGTTGGAGAGGGCCAATCCTGAATGACTTGGATCTTGGCTAGATCAACATGCACCCCGTGTTCATAATAATGTATCTCAGATACTGAATGTCGATCATGCCAAAAGTGCATTTCTCCAAATTGGCAAATAACTTGTGTTGTCGCAGTGTTTGGAGAACCTGGCAGATGTGGTGGAGGTGCTCTTCCGAACTCTGGCTAAAGATCAGGATGTCATCCAAGTATACCATTACAATTGATTTTGCGAATGGCTGCAAGATGTCATCCATCAGCCTCATGAAGGTTGCAGGAGAATTTTTCAATCTGAAAGGCATAACCAACCATTCAAAAAGGCCTTCCTTGGCTTTGAAGGTAGTCTTCCACACATCAGAGGGTTCGATTGGTACCTACTGATATCCTGATTTCAAATTGATCTTACTGAAATATTTTTCCCCCTTCAGTTGGTCCAGGAGCTCATCAATCCATGGGATTGGTTACCTATTATTGACAATGATCTTGTTCAGCACCCGATAGTCAATACAGAGTCTCCAAGTCCCATCCTTCTTCTGTACTAAGATGATCGGGCTCCCACAAGGCGATGAACTCGGATGGATGTGACCTTTCTGTAACAGCTCCTGAATCTACCTCTTGATTTCATCATTCTCTATAATGGAGTGCCGATAGATTGGTCCATTGGGCAGCGGTGCACCTGGGGTCAGATCGATGGATTGCTTGACCTAATAGTGGAGAGGAACCCTTGCAGGGGAGGTGAAGATGTCCTCGTACTCCTCCATGACCTTGTCTATCTGTAGTTGTCGTGCGAAGGGGCCTTGTCTAGAGGTCATGGCCACTGAATTCTTCTTTCCTTGAGGCCATATCATCAGGAAAACAAATTTCCGGTTTTGGAAATGAGCTTACTGCAATGTTTTGCAGTAACAAAAGAGATGGCAGTAGGCAGTGCTACCTCCGGTATCCTATATAACTTATTTCCCAAAGTAATAATAACAACACGGGCCTTTGATTCATACACAACATGTCGCTTCCAAAAGTATGGTTGTCCTAATAATACATCACAAACTTCAAGGGGAGCAATGTCACACAATACCTCATACGTGAAGGGCTTGATGTTGTATGGAAGGCAACACTATTGGGTCACACGAAGATCCCATCCTTGGTGAAGCCACCCAATGGTGTACGGTTGTGGATGTGTTGTGGTCGGTAAGCCCAGCCGCTTCACGACCTCTGCCGAAATGAGGTTCTTTTGGCTCCTGCTATCAACAATGAACTGTATTGGGGATCCCTTTACCCACATTTGGGAGTGGAAGAGACGCTCCTCCTCCTCTGGATCTTCGGGTTCCTCCTTCTAGATCTTCGTGGTGGCAATGGTGGCATTGGGCTCTACATCGATAATTTGCTTCCCTTTGTCATTTCCCTTATTGGGTTCTAACTCAAAGTTGGAACATGCATTTAATTCTAAAACCTTTAGCTCAACCACTAGTGACTACTTGGCCCGACACTCACTTGTGTTGTGAGTGGAGCTCCTATGGAACTCACAACATTTTCTCGTGTCTTTTTTCAGCTTCTTGGTGTTGTTCTTTGTTGGCAGCTTTGGCGAGTTGTCTTGGGCCACCCCACCTTAGCTTTGTCCTTTGTTATACGTTTTGGGGGCACCTTTCCCTTGCTTCGGATTCACAAATCCAAAGTCTCGCTTCTTCTGTTTAAACTTTTGCTCGACCTTGACGGCATATCAGTATGCTCTGCCGAGGGAGGAGATGTTCAGGAATTCTATTTCCTCCTGGATGTACTTGTGCAGGTAGCCATGGTATTTGAGTATCAAATGCTGCTCCGAATACTTGATACCCAACTTTGTGCGAAGGGTACGGAAAATATTGGTAAAATCCGACATGTCTTGGTCCCTTCCCTGCCTAAGTGTGGTCCACTTTATTTATTGATCCTTATAGCTTCCGATAGGGTAGTACTACTCCTTGATGGAATCCTGAAATGAATTCCAAGTGGGTGCAGCTGAAAATAGTGAGCCAATACTTTCATCCTTCTGCTTGCAGTAACTTTACCACCAGTCCTTAACGTGGGGGGCTGCTTTGATAAGAGCGAAAATAATCTTTTCCCAACTGAAAAGATCATGAATAGAAAAATAAACCTCTAGCAGATTTAACCATTTATTGAAGGCATATCCATCTATTTTACCCTTGAATATGGGGATTTTAAAATTAACTTATACCTTAAATGGTTTGGCGTTTCCATAGTAGCTGTGGGAAGTCGATGCGTCGCCCCTGGGTAGCCACTGAAGGATCTGGGCAAGGTTGTCCATCATCGTGTTCCTCTGTCACTCAAGGGCTTCTTCGAGCAAGATTTTGATAGGATCTCCTACCCCCTCATCTTTCTTTTCATTCGCCATGGGAGGCCATCCGATTTTACGAGGCTGGTCTTGCAAAGGTTCAACCAGTTCAAGCCCTAACTCCTTATATCCCGACCTCGTTGGGGACATGCAAAGAAAAATAGAGAAAAAGCAGACCACTGTGATACCCCTGATCTGGATTTAAACAGGAATGCAACAAATTATAGAGATAACCATAAACAGAAAGATGCAACGGAAATAATATTTCATTTCATTAATGTAAAATACTGAGATATGCCTACAAACAGAAAATGGAAATAAACAGTTGGGGCGATGGTAGCTTATCTCTGAGAAGAGATGTGGTAGCTACATGCCTCTGAAATATGTTACAATGAGGCTTGAAGACCTATTTATTGTTTAGAAACAATGGAAAACCCTACACATCCAAAACCTAACCCTAGAAGATGAAACGCCAAACTGTGGGTCCCGTTTGGGTAAATTGGTACATCAACTTCCCATGGTCATAACTTTGGCATATGATCTCCGTTTGACGTGTATAATATCTCGTTAGAAATATATATCCGAGAACTACATCTTTGAAAGAACAACATTAGTCCATGGACCCATGTTTCTCCAAATTTTCCCAAAAAACGTCATTTAGGGACTCAAAACGGCTCTGGAAGTTCAAGACCCGAAAAACTGCTAAAAATAGTAAACTGTGCTACAATTAAGGAAACTAAAAAGCTGAAAGAAACCATGGTGGGGGTCCAAGTGGACTTGGCAGGTGGCCACCAATATCCACCTGGATCATTCCTCCCCTCTTAGGAAGCAATGGTCCCCATTGCGTTGAGTTCGTCCATGAGATGTGGAAACTTCTGCTGAACTTGGTCCCTGGCGAGCCACTTGCCCTAGTGAAGGAGTTGGCCTACTTTGACAACTCGATACAGTTGGATGTTCTACTGGCGAGTGTGCTTGATTTGTGTGTCCATGATCCGATTATTTGTATTTTGTTCCATGCAATCTGGATTTAACTCTGTGGGTGTGAGTTGTTCCGCAATGTCGAATGTGTCTAGTAATGGTGGAAAGTATGGCCGAAGGCGGTCCACATTGAACACTGGGTGCAGGCCAAGGAATGGGGGAATGCTGAGCTCAAATTCATTGTCTCCCACAACCTTGGTAATGGTGTAAGTACCATATCGGAGTGTTCTGAGTTTCCGATAAGCTCAGGTAAGGCGTTCCTTTTGCAAATGCAACTAGACTTTGTCACCCACCTAAAACTTGTCTGGCACCCAATGTTGATCATGTTGCTATTGTACTTGGAATTTGATTTCTCTGAAATGTCATGGACTTGCTGGAGAATATGTTGGGTGTGCTAAATGAAGTTGTTTTCCTTATCTATTCCAGATTGGACATGAGCCGAATCTCTGTGAGTAGTTGCAAATAACATGGCCACATCAATGGGATATAGTGTCTGGAATCCCAAGCCCACCTGAAAAGGGTTGTGGCCAGTCGAGCTGTGGAGAGCCTAACTGTAGATGTGTTGAACATAGGGGAGGCTCTCGTCCCATGCGTGTGGATGCTTTGAGTTGTACATGCACATGGTGTACAATCATCCTATTGACAACCTCTGTTTGGCCATCAGTTTGAGGATGGAAGGCTATGGACTTAGTGAGTTTGGTGTCCAACATCGACCAGAGACTAGACCAAAATGTACTAAGGAACCTGCTATCCCGATTTGAGATGATAGACTGTGGGATCCCAAAGTGTACCCACACTCGTTCAAAGAAGATTTTAGCAGTGGCTTCCGTTGTGATATTCTTCTTGCAGGCTGCCATAGTGGCCATCTTAGAGAACCTGTCGACGACCACAAAAACACAGTCGTTTCCATGCTTATTGGAAGGAAGGCATGACATGTAATCCATGGAGATTGATTCCCAAGGTCAACTAGGGGTAGGCATCAGGGTATAGAGGTCTTGCTTCTTGACTATCAGTTTAGCAATGGCGCAAGCAATGCATGATCTAATGTACTTCCCAACATCCTGTCGAAGATTCAACCAATAGAAATACTTTTGCAGTACTACCACCATTTTCTCGACTCTGAAATGCCTAACAGCCAGACTATAGTGTGCTTCCCAAATCATCTTGGCACGCTCGCTTGAAGGAACACAAAGGTGACCCAGGTGGCATAACAAGGCATCCTCGAGGTGAAAATCTGGAACATAACGACCCTCCAAGAGTGTATGGTATGTGTGGCCGAATTCTGGGTCACTTTTGTAGAGAAGTGGCCAATCAGAAGTCTCGTGCCCATAAGAGTTGAGCATGGTGGTTAATGACATGATCGGTGGTCGACTGAGGCAATCTGCAACATTATTGGTGCTTCCCCTTTTATACTTGATATTCAAATGGAACTGTTGCAGGTATGTGGACCACTTCTGATGGTGATTATTCTGCAATTTCCCTTGGGTCTATATGAACTGCAGGGGTCGGTGGTCTGTGTGGATGACCGTTTCCTTCCCCAAAATGTAATGTTTCCATTATCGGCAAGCCTGCATAATGGAATACATCTCTTTGTCATAAGTGGGATACTTCTAGACTGTGTCTGAAAGTGTCTCACTATGATATGCCAATGGATGACCATGTTGAGTAAGGACTGCCCCAATAGCATAGTCAGATTCATTTGTCTTGACCTCAAATGGTTGTTGCAAGTCTGGCAATGCAAGCACTGGTGCCGAACAGAGGCGATCTTTCAACTCTGTGAATGCCTTCTATTGAGATTCATACCAAAAGAATTTTTCTTTCACTCCTCCCTTGGTGACTTGACTCAAGGGCCAAGTGATATGAGAAAATCTCAACATGAACCTGTGGTAGAAGTTGGCAAGACCTAGAAAGCTGCGAAGCTCCATTAGAGTGGTTGAAGAGGGCCAATCCCGGATGACTTGGATCTTGGCTAGATCCACATGCACCCCATATTCATCAATAATGTATCCCAGATACTGAACCTGGGTCATGCCAAAAGTGCATTTCTCCAAATTGGCACATAAGTTGTGTTGCCGTGGTGTTTAGAGAACCTGACGGATGTGGTGGAGGTGCTCTTCCCAACTTTGGCTGAAGATCAAGATTTCATCCATGTATACCACTACAAATGAGTTGGTGAATGGCTGCAAGATGTCATCCATTAGCCTCATGAAGGTTGTAGGAGCATTCGTCAATCTGAAAGGCATAACCAACCATTCGAAAAGGCCCTCATTGGCTTTGAAGGCAGTCTTTCACACATCAGAGGGTTTGAATGGTACCTGGTGATATCCTGACTTCAAATTGATCTTGCTGAAATATTTTGCCCCCTTCAATTGGTCCAGGAGCTCATCAATCCGTGGGATCGGGTACCTATTATGGACAATGGTGTTGTTCAGCGCTCGATAGTCAATACAGAGTCTCCAAGTCCCATCCTTCTTCTGTACCAACACGAATTGGCTCCACAGAGTGATGAACTCAAACAGATGTGACCTTTCTGTAGCAGCTCCTAAATCTACCTCTTAATTTCATCGTTCTCTAGAACAGAGCGTCGATAGATTGGTCCATTGTTGCAGGTATGTGGACCACTTCTGATGGCGATCATTCTGCAATTTCCCTTAGGTCTATATGAACTAGAGGGGTCAGTGGTCTATGTGGATGACCGTTTCCTTCCCCAAAATGCAATGTTTCCATTATCGGCAAGCCTGCACAATGGAATACATCTCTTTGTCATAAGTGGGATACTTCTAGACTGTGTCTAAAAGTGTCTCACTGTTATATGCCTCTCGATGCCCGTTTTGAGTAAGGACTGCCCCAATAGCATAGTCAGAGGCACCTGTCTCGGCCTTAAATGGTTGTTGCAAGTCTGGAAATGCGAGCACTAGTGCCGAACAGAGGCGATATTTCAACTATGTGAATGCCTTTTGTTGAGATTCAGACCAAAAGAATTTTTCTTTCGCTCCTCCCTTGGTGACTTGACTCAAGGGCTAAGTGATATGAGAAAATCCCAATACGAACCTACGATAGAAGTTGACAAGACCTAGAAAGCTATAGAGCTTCATTAGAGTGGTTGGAGAGGGCCAATCCTGAATGACTTGGATCTTGGATGGATCCACATGCACCCCCTGTTCATCAATAATGTATCCTAGATATTGAACCTGGGTCATGCCAAAAGTGCATTTCTCCAAATTGGCACATAACTTGTGTTGCCACAGTGTTTGGAGAACCTGACAGATGTGGTGGAGGTGCTCTTCCCAACTCTAACTGAAGAGCAGGATGTCATCCAAGTATACCACTACAAATGAGTTGGTGAATGGCCGCAAGATGTCATCCATTAGCCTCATGAAGGTTGCAGGAGCATTCGTCGATCCGAAAGGCATAACTAACCATTCGAAAAGGCCCTCCTTGGCTTTGAAGGCAGTCTTCCACACATCAGAGGGTTCAATTGGTATATGGTGATATCCTAACTTCAAATCGATCTTGTTGAAATATTTTTCCCCCTTCAGTTGGTCCAGGAGCTCATCAATCAATGGGATTGGGTACCTATTATGGACAATGATCTTGTTTAGTGCCCGATAGTCAATATAGAGTCTCCAAGTCCCATCCTTCTTCCGTACCAACACGATCAGGCTCCCACAGGGCAATGAACTCGGACGGATGTGACCTTTCTATAGCAGCTCCTAAATATAACTTTTGATTTCTTCTGTTTAAACTTTTGCTCGTCCTTTACAGCATATCGGTATGCTCTACTGAGCGAGGAGATGTTTAGGAATTCTATTTCTTCCTGGATGTACTTGTGCAGGCAGCCATGGTATTTGAGTATCAAATGTTGCTCTGAATCCTTGATACCCAACTTTGTGCGAAGGGTATGGAAAATATTGGTAAACTCCGGCACGTCTTCGTCCCTTCCCTGCCGTAGCATGGTCCACTTTATGTATTGATCCTGATAGCTTCCGACATGGTTGTACTTCTCCTTGACGGCATCCTGAAATGAATTCCAGTTGGGTGTGGCTAAAAATAGTGAGCCAGTACTTTCATCGTTCTGGTCACAGTAGGTTTCCCACCAGTCCTTAATGTGGGGGGCTACTTTGAGAAGAGAAAAAATAATCTTTTCCCCATTAGAAAGATCATGAACAAAAAAATAACCCTCTACCATATTTAACCATTTATCGACGACATCTGCGTCTATTTGACCCTCGAAGATGGGGATTTCAAAATCAACTTGTACCTTAAACGGTGTGGCATTTCTAGAGTAGCTGTGGGAAGCCAATGCATCACCCCTGGGTAGCCGCTGAAGGATCTGGGAAAAGTTGTCCATCATCGCGTTCCTTTTTCTCTCAAGGGCTTCTTCGAGCAAGATTTTGATAGGATCTCCTACACCTCATCTTTCTTTTCATCTACCATGGGAGGCCATCGGATTTTGCAACGCTGGTCTTGCAAAGGTTTGACCAGTTCAAGCCCTAACTCCTTATATCCTGACCTCGTTGGGGACATGCAAAAAAAAACAGATAAAAAGCATACTGCTTTGATACCACTGATCCATATTTAAACAGGAATGCAACAAATTACAGAGATAACCATAAACACAAATATGCAGTGGAAATAATACTTCATTTCATTAATGTAAAATATTGAGATATGCATACAAATAGAAAATTGAAATAAACAACTAGGGCAATGGTAGCTTATCTCTAAGAAGAGATGTGGCGGCTACATGCCTCTGAACTGTGTTACAATGAGGCTTGAAGGCCTATTTATTGTTGAGAAACAATGGAAAACCCTACACATCCAAAAACATAACCCTAGAAGATGAAACACTAAATTGTGGACCTCGTTTGGGTAAATTGGTACATCAACTTCCCGTGGTCGTAACTTTGGCATATGATCTCTATTTGACGCGTACAATATCTTGTTAGAAATATCTATTCGAGAAATACATCTTTAGGAAGAGAAACATCGGTCCATGGACCCATATTGCTCCCAGTTTTCCCAAAAAACGTCGTTTAGGGCCTCAAAACGGCTCCGGAAGTTCAGGACCCGAAAAACTACTAAAAATAGTAAACTGTGCTACAATTAAGGAAACTGAAAAGCTGAAAGGAATCATGGTGGGGGTCCAAGTGGACTTGGCAGGTGGCCACCAATATCCAGCTGGATCATCCGCAACTTTCTAGGTCTTGCCAACTTCTACCGTAGGTTCCTGTTGGGATTTTCTCATATCACTTGGCCCTTGAGTCAAGTCACCAAGGGAGGAGCGAAAGCAACATTATTTTGGTCTGAATCTCAACAGAAGGCATTCATAGAGTTGAAAGATCACCTCTGCTCGGCACCAATGCTTGCATTACCAGACTTGCAACAACCATTTGAGGTCGAGACAGATGCCTCCGACTATGTTATTGGGTCAGTCCTTACTCAACACGGGCATCTAGTGGCTTATCACAATGAGACACTTTCAGACACAATCCGGAAGTATCCCACTTATGACAAAGAGATGTATTCCATTGTGCAAGCCTGCCGACAATGGAAGCATTACATTTTGGTGAAGGAAACGGTCGTCCACATAGACCATCGACCCCTATAGTTCATAAGACCCGAGGGAAATTGCAGAATGATCACTATCAAAAGTGGTCCACATACCTACAACAGTTCCATTTGAATATCAATTATAAGAAGGGCAGCACCAATAATGTTGCAGATTGCCTTAGTCGACTGCCAATTATGGCATTAACCACCGTGCTCAACTCTTGTGGGCACGAGACCTTTGAATGGCCACTTCTCTCTAAAAGCGACCCAAAATTCAGCCACACATACCAGACACTCTTGAAGGGTCAGTATGTTCCATATTTTCACCTCCAGGATGCCCTATTATGCCACCTAGGTCACCTTTGTGTTCCTTCAAGTGAGCATGAAAAGATGATTTGGGAAGCACACTACAGTCGAGTTGTTGGGCATTTCAAGGTCGTGAAAATGGTGGCAGTACTACAGATGTATTTCTATTGGCCAAATCTTCGACAGGATGTCGAGAAGTACATCAGATCTTGCACTGCCTACACCATTCCCAAACCGACCATTAAGAAGCAAGGCCTCTATACCCCGTTGCCTACCCCTAGTCGACCTTGGGAATCCATCTCCATGGATTACATGTCAGGCCTTCCTTCCACTATGCATGGAAACAATTGTGTTTTTGTGGTCGTAGACAGGTTCTCGAAGATGGCCATTATGGCGGCCTACAAGAAGAATATCACAGCAAAAGCCACTGCTAAACTCTTCTTTGAATGAGTGTGGGTACACTTTGGGATCCCACAGTCTATCATCTCAGATCAGGACAACAAGTTCCTCAGTACAATTTGGTCCAGTCTCTGGTCGATGCTCGACACCAAACTCACTAAGTCCACAGCCTTCCATCCTCAAACTGATGGCCAGATAGACGTTGTCAACAAGATGATCATAGACATTCTGCGCATGTACAACTCAAAGAATCTAGGCACATGGGATGAGAGCCTCCCCTATGTTCAACACAACTACCACCGAGCTCTCCACAGCTCGACTGGCCACAACCCTTTTCAGGTGGGCTTGGGATTCTAGCCACTGTGTCCCATTGATGTGGCCATGCCATTTGCAACTACTCACGCAGATTCAACTCATGTCCATTATGAAACAGACAAGGCAAACAAATTCATTGAGAACATCCAACATATTCGCCAGCAAGTCCATGACATTCTGGAGAAATCAAATGCCAATTACAAGCAGCGACAAGATCAACGTCGGGTACCACACAAGTTTTAGGTGGGCAACAATGTCTGGTTTCATTTGCAAAAAGAACGCCTTTCCGGAGCTTATCGGAAACTCAAACCACTCTGATATGGTCCTTACACCATTACCAAGGCTATGGGAGATAATGCATTTGAGCTCAACATTCCCCCATTCCTTGTCCTACAGCCAGTGTTCAATGTGGATCGCCTTTGGCCATACTTTCCACCATTACTAGACACATCCGACATTGCAGAACAACTCACACCCACATAGTTAAATCCAGATTACATGGAACAAGCTACAACTGATCGGATCATGGACACACAGATCAAGCACACTCACCAGTAGAATATCCAACTGTATCGAGTTGTCAAAGCAGGCCAACTCCTTCACCAAGGCAAGTGGCTCACCAAGGACCAAGTTCAACAGAAGTTTCCTCATCTCATAGAGAAACTCAACGCAATGGGGACCATTGCTTCCTAAGGGGGGACGAATGATCCAGCTGGATATTGGTGGCCACCCACCAAGTCCACTTGGACCCCCACCATTGTTTCTTTCATATTTTCAGTTTCCTTAATTGTAGCACAATTTACTATTTTTAGCAGTTTTTTGGGTCTTGAACTTCCGAAGCCATTTTGAGGCCCTAAATGATGTTTTTTTGGAAAACTGGGAGCAACATGGGTCCATGGATTGATGTTCTTCTTCCCAAAGTTGTATTTCTCGGATAGATCTTTCTAACGAGATACTGTGCGCGTCAAACGGAGATCGTATGCCAAAGTTACAACCCCGGGAAGTTGATGTACTAATTTACCCAAAATGGGGCCCACAATTTGGCATTTCATCTTCTAGGGTTAGGTTTTTGGATGTGTAGGGTTTTCCATTGTTTCTCAACAATAAATAGGCATTCGAGCCTCATTGTAACACAGTTCATAAGCATGTAGCCTTCACATCTCTTCTCAGAGATAAGCTACCATCGCCCTAGCTAGTTTATTTCCATTTCTGTTTGTAAGCATATTTCAATATTTTACATTAATGAAATGAAGTATTATTTCTGCTACATCTCTGTGTTTATGGTTATCTATGTAATTTGTTGTGTTCCTGTTTAAATCTGGATCAATGATGTACATGAATTTATAATTAATTAGATTAATAGTGTGCATTGATTTTAGTGTAAGCACATCTCTACTTCCTCCATATATATGTCTATCTCCCATTGTCTCTCCTTGTCTATATCTCTATCTCAGCCCCTAAACATACACACTCTCTCCCTTTCCCCTCCCTCTCTCTCTCTCTTCCCCTACTCTCCCTCTCTAACATTTCTCTCTCCATATAGATATCTCTTCCTTTCTCCCTGTCTTTGCCTCTCTCTTCTTCCCTCTCCCCCCCATCTATATCTCTATCTCCCCTTGCCTTTCCCTCTCACCCCAAAAATGCACACTCTCTCTCAATATAAGCACATAAAAATAATTCAACCATAAATACAACACTTGAATTTTCATCCTAAATAAAATGTTTGCTTACCCCAAATGTTTGTTTCTTGAAACTATAAACTATTTATAACTGGGTACATTCTTATTATTCCCATTTTCCATCATTCAACATTGTTAATTACTTTGAATTGAAATGCAGTAATAGAAAATAACTACCATTGAAAACTACTTGGGGTTTAACACTCCATAAGCCACAATGGTTGACTTTGGAGAAAACTACTATTAATATTGGAGAGCAACAGAGACAAGGTATGTTGTTTAATACAATAGCTCGAGTTAAATATTTGAATGGTCTATGATTCCAACTACTCTTTTCATATGATCGATATGAGAAAATGGAAAAGCTAATAGGTGTGACAATAGGAACAATAGAAGAAAATAGTTTCAGATTGATTGCAAGGAAGATTGTTTGTAATTTACTATATTCTTAGTATTCACATTTTCTATCTATCAAAATTGTTACATTGACACTTTGCACTCGGAATTTGTATTTCATCATTTTTCATCATTCAAGTTACTAATAGCCTCTCTCATCTCAACAAACTGAGGTAACTAAGAATATTTTAAATTAAATTGACCAGATTAATCATAGACATATTTAACATATTTAAAATGATCAAAATAATTAGATTTTTATTGTATGACCGCACATGCCTGAAACTAGTGTAAATCCATCTTAACACCGGATCTATCAAGCATGGAGAGGGATCAAATCTCTCATGGTACAAACCTTTCCTCAAATTTTGCACTCAAAAAATAAATTTACACCTCGAGAAATTTGATCCCTCTCAATACTTAATAAATTGAGTCATGTAACATTACACAGCATAATACTTCTCACAAGTATCTCCACCTCTGTTACACACAATACAACTTAGATCTGATCTCCAAATCTCTTCCACTGCTTGCCTGCCTCCACTGCTCAATACCTGCTCAAGAACTGATGAGAATGGCTCACCAAACTCGTTTTTCACCTGCAAAATAGTCACTCACACTTTGTTGGACGTGAACACAAGCTATAATGTGGGAAAATACGTGAGCAAACTCATTGGCATACTCAATCCCTTGATTGTGCAAGATATGGTGCACAACTATAGTCACAACTGATAGCAATCTGATTCTCTACCACCTGTCCCTGTTGAACTGAACATGCACTGACATGCAACTGAGTTAACTGATGTATTCATTAGTTGTATTATGAGTTAATAACTTGTGAATTAATTAATAACTAATTCACCCAACTCATCTCTAGTCTATTTGCCAGTTAGACTAAATACAACCAGTTTAACAATGCTAAACTGAACACAACTCCATGAACTCTACAATCAACTCCACCAACCTCAACTGATTGAGTTCTAACTGAAGTCATGCATGCAACAACTCAACTGACTCATAATAAAAGCGTATTTCCTTCTGACAGCTGCATGTGCCACCTCTGTAGCTCAAACTGAAGTGCTCCAAGAGAATAAGATTAAGTTTATAGTCCAAATATTATTGTGAGATAATAATATTTGACTTTTCTATTTTTGACAGCCAGTCTAAAAATAGACTTTGATCACTCACACTGTGATCACTCACACTTTCATAAAAAATAGAAGTCCATCTATTTTTTCCAACTTGATCAATCATCCATAAACAGCAACCTGCAATCCATAGACATGATCCATATGTCTAAAAATAGACATAGTCTAAAAATAGACTTGCGCCAAAAATAGCCTACAGTCCCACTTAGTGAAGGCGACTCTTTTCACTAAGCTCCATCATCTTGTTGCAATCTCAACACTCCCTCTCGACAAGATATGGATTATCAACAACCCCTATCCTACCTCGGTGGTACTCGAATTTGCTCCTGGTGAGAGCCTTCGTCAGAATATCAGCATCCTGATCCTCCGTTGGAATGTACGAAAGTAACATGATCCTCCGCTGCACACAATCTCTGATATGATGGTACCTGAAGTCAATATGTTTAGATCTATCATGAAATACAGGATTAGCCGAGAGTTTAATGCAACTCTGGTTATCAAAGTAAATCACAGTAGGATCCAAATGAGAATGAAACAAACCAACTAGGATCTTCCTCATCTATATAGCCTCGCATGCAGCCAAACTTGCTGCCATATACTCGGCCTCCGCTGAACTGAGTGCCACGGATCTCTATTTCCTGCTGTACCAAGAAACTGTTGTCGATCCAATACTGAAGACCCCTCCTGATGTGCTCTTTCTGTCTGTTGGGCTCCCTGCCCAATCTGCATCCGTGAAGCCACATAGCTTCACCTCATCCTCCTGTCATACCACAAACCATATCCCGATGTGCCTCTCAAGTAGCGCAATACATTCTTGCCCGCCTTCCAGAAGAGCTTGGTAGGCTTAACCATAGCTTGTGAAAGCCGGTTAACTGCATAGAATATATCAGGTCGTGTATTGACCAAATACATCAGCGACCCCACCAACTATCGATAAACAGTGGCATCCACTTCTTCTCCCGAAGTGGCATCCTCCTTCCTCCAACCTTCAGGAAGAGGAGTATCAACAGGCTTGCAGCCATGCATGTTGAACTTCTCCAATATCTCCCAAGCATACTTGCCCTAAGAAACAAACAGTCCACCACTGCGCTGCCATATTTCCAATCCCAGGAAATAGTGAAGGAGGCCCAAATCCTTCATCTAAAACTCTGTAGCAAGATCCTTCTTGCATGACAGTATCAACAACTCATCACCCGTTAGAATCAAATCATCAACATACAGTACAATGATAAGCAACTTACCCTGCACCTCTCCTTAACAGTCGAGCCCCTGCCGGTCCTCACCATCGGAATGGTGAGCCCCTATCGGTCCTCTCCTTAACAGTCGAGCCGATGGCGGCCAGTCGAGCATGCTTACGCATCCTGCCGGTCCTCGTTTCACTGAAAGAGCCCTGTCCCATGGTTGCACATATTCATCCACTGCGTCGTTGTGATATTCATGTATAGGTTTGGATCCGCCTCGCTCTTGGAGAATCCAAGTCCTGTGAAATAGCTGTCTATCCGTGTGTACCAAGCACGTGGTGCTTGCTTCAACCCATACAACACTCTCTTGAGTCTGCACACATGCGACTCGCTGCTGAAGACTTCAAAGCCTTCGGGTTGCTCAATGTACACCTCCTCCTCAATGACTCCGTTGAGGAACGCAGTCTTCACATCCATCTGATGAATGTGCCATCCCATCTGCGCTGAGAGAGCAAGAGTCGTCCGTGTGGAAGAATACCTTGCGACAGGTGCAAAGGTCTCCTCATAATCGATCCCCTCAATCTATGAAAAGCCTCGGGCAACAAATCTCGCCTTGTACTTCTCCACACTCCCGTCAGCTGCCTGCTTAACTTTGTAGATCCATCTCGAACCCACCACTGATTTCCCTTCCGGTCTAGGAATAATCTCCCATGCACTGTTTATGACAATAGAATCATACTCTTCCACCATGGCGTCTACCCATGCGGGATCCTCCACAGCTTCCTCGAAAGAGGATGGCTCAGTCACAACACACTTGCTCATAAGAGCCATGTATCCAGTGTACCGATCAGGTGACTGTCTCTGCTTGCGTTGGGCTGTAGATGGTCCTACAACTTTCTCTGCATCTTGAGCCAGTCGCTCAGCTTCTGTCAAGCGCTTTCGCCCTCTGATGGTTGGCGCTGCATGAGTGGTCCCTTCCACTCCATGAACCCCGTCCTGTAGCTGATCCACGTCCTGAAGCTCATCCTTAGGAACTAATAGCTCCTCATCTGCATGCAAGTGTAGCTCCCTCTCAAGCGAATACTTCATGGCTTTCTCCTCCTGAAATTTTATATCCCGTCGCACAACAGTTTTACCACTGTCTGGAAAATACACACGATAGTTGTGGGGCGTATCAGTGTACCCCACAAATATCCCAACCTCTGCAATCAGCTCCAACTTCTTCCTGGCATCCTTCGTCACATGCATGTAAACGTTAGCACCAAAAATCCTCAAATGAGAAAGATCAGGCTTCTTACCAGAATAAGTCTCCTCAAGTGTACTCATGCCAAGTATCCTATGAGGACAACGGTTCTGCACATAAACTGCTGTATTGCATGCTTCCGCCCACAAGTGAAGGGGTAGGCCTTGATCATGCAACATTGCCCGTGCAGCACCCACAATCGTTCTGTTCTTCTGCTCAGCTACCCCGTTCTGCTGTGGGTTATGGGGAGCTATGAGCTCTCTACGAATCCCTTCTGTCTTGCAGAAATCCTTGAACTCATTCGAGATGTATTCACCATCATTATCGCTCCTAAGAGCCTTCACCTTCTTCCCCGACTCCTTCTCGACCAGTGCTTTGAATTCACAGAACTTTGAATATGTCTCGCTCTTCTTCTGCATGAAGAAGATCCAGCACTTACGAGAGAAATCATCAACAAAAATCACATAATACCTGTGTTTTGTTGTCGAAGCAACTGAGAAAGGTCCACACACGTCTGTGTGAATTCTCTCAAGGATCGTCGTGGCACGACTATCCTTCTCGTGAAAGGTGGCTTTCACAAACTTCCCCAAAGTACACCCCTTGCACTGATCTGACAGCGCAAGTGTGCCTTTAGGAAGCCCTGTAGTGATCTGCTGCAATATCTTCAAGGCTCCATGGTGAAGGTGACCCAATCTCCTGTGCCACAACTCGCCATCATCCCAGCTCACCAATCCTTCTGCCTTGCATGCCATTGCTACGCATCCATCTACATGCAACTGATAAAGGTTCCTCACTTGAACCCCTATCTTCCGGGTCTCACCAGTTGTCTTGTTGCGCAGGAAGGCCTTTCCCTCGCTGAAAACAACATCATACCCCTTGTCTTCTAACATCGCCACTGAGATGAGATTCTTCTTCAATCCTGGAACATGCATGACTTCCTTTAATACAAAGGGTTTACCAGACTCCCTCTCAAAGGAAATGGTACCGATACCGGTCGCACTGTATCTACCATCATCGCCCATCTCGATGTGCACTCCAAGATCTTTGTCCTCCAGATCAGAGAACAAATCTCTATCTCCCGTCATGTGAAAAGACGCACCACTGTCCAAGAACCACACTGATCCCATCACACTTGAAACCAAGCATGCGATCAATGAAAAATCAAGCTCAAACTGAGAAGCTAAGGCCTCTCCCCCTGCAGATCCAATAGCTTGCTTGTTCTTCTTCTTCTGCGGACAATTTGTAGCATAGTGTCCGTGCTGGTGACAGTGAAAACACTTCACCTTGGACATATCCTGCTTCTTGCCTTTCGCACCCGACTGAGAAGCTTTCTTGCTCTTCCCTTTCTTTGCTTTGGCAGCCAAAGCACAATTCTCTTCATCAGATACCTTTGATGAAGATCCATTCTCACCTTTATTGTTTCTGAGTTTATCCTTGAGCACCAGGTCGCTCTTGCTTTGGAATAACATTTGCAATTCGTTGAAAGACATTTCAACAACACTGCTGCAAATTCGATTTCCACCAGCTCAAACTCAACTGCTTCCGATCTAAAATTCGTGAGAACACAATATTTCTCGTACAGAGATTGACTGTATGGGAATTCACCGGATATCTCACCTTCCAAAGGAAGGATGAATCCAGAGGCTACCTGGCCCGATTACAGACTCTGCCTGAAGAAATAGAATGTAAACACTTCCTGAATAGTAGATCTGATGATCAACAGCTCCGATACCATGTAGAAACTTTTTCTACTATTATCTATCTCGCTCTGATACCATGTAGAAATTTTGAATAATTTAACACATATTCAATGGAGATTATCCTGATCATGTACTATTGCGGAAAACATACAAAATACATAAGCTCCTCTACGTTGATCAACAATATAGCAGCATCAATAACAATAAAACATCAAGAGCATTCACACGTTAACACATTATGTATCCCGGGGAAAGCATCTCACTAAAAACCCCAACTATCTGTATATTAATGATTGAGTCATGTAACATTACACAGCATAATACTTCTCACAAGTATCTCCACCTCTGTTACACACAATACAGCTCAGATCTGATCTCCAAATCTCTTCCACTGCTTGCCTGCCTCCACTGCTCAATACCTGCTCAAGAACTGATGAGAATGGTTCACCAAACTCGTTTTTCACCTGCAAAATAGTCACTCACACTTTTTTGGACGTGAGAACAAGCTATAATGTGGGAAAATACGTGAGCAAACTCATTTGCATACTCAATCCCTTGATTGTGCAAGATCTGGTGCACAACTATAGTCACAACTGATAGCAATCTGATTCTCTACCACCTGTCCCTATTGAACTGAACATGCACTGACATGCAACTCAGTTAACTGATGTATACATTAGTTGTATTATGAGTTAATAACTTGTGAATTAATTAATAACTAATTCACCCAACTCATCTCTAGTCTATTTGCTAGTTAGACTAAATACAACCAGTTTAACAAAGCTAAACTGAACACAACTCCATCAACTCTACAATCAACTCCACCAAACTCAACTGATTGAGTTCTAACTGAAGTCATGCATGCAACAACTCAACTGACTCATAAGAAAAGTGTATTTCCTTCTGACAGCTGCATGTGCCACCTCTGTAGCTCAAACTGAAGTGCTCCAAGAGAATAAGATTAAGTTTATAGTCCAAATATTATTGTGAGATAATAATATTTGACTTTTCTATTTTTGACAGCCAGTCTAAAAATAGACTTTGATCACTCACACTTTCATAAAAAATAGAAGTCCATCTATTTTTTCCAACTCGATCAATCATCCATAAACAGCAACCTGCAATCCATAGACATGATCCATATGTCTAAAAATAGACATAGTCTAAAAATAGACTTGCGCCAAAAATAGCCTGCGGGCCCACTTAGTGAAGGCGACTCTTTTCACTAAACTCCATCATCTTGTTGCAATCTCAACATTAAATTGGAAATACTTTCTTAGGGCGTTGGAAGCATTTGGGTTTTCACCATAATGGATCAAATGGATTTAATCCCTCATTTCCCCCCTTTTTCTCAATCCTTTTAAATGGTTCTCCAACACATGCAGTTCTTAGATCGTGGAGTTTTGAGACAAGGGGATTGTTGAAAATAGCAACAGAAATGCTAAATATAGAAGTGCTAAATTTATTACAGCTATAAATAGCATTGCGGGATACCTTCCTATTTTAGTTAGTCCCCGAACTAAAATAGAGAAGTAAAATTCGAATTTGATCTTAGTGGTTGTTTGTAAAATAATTAATTAATTCACCATGAGTTAATTAGTTGTAGAAAATCAAACATGAAGTGTATGTGGGGACACGCAACAGTTTCTCCATTAATTGAGGAATTTATCCATCAGTTAAAGAGATAAGGATGAGTTGTAATATTGAGTTGTAATTAGTTGACTTAGTTAACTGAGTCAAGTCTAGTTAGATTAATTCAAATAGTTAGTTGAATTAATGTGAGTTTAGTTAGTTAATGCATGTATGCATGTAACTACTTAACTTAAATATTCCACAAGTAACTTATCTTTTATTAATCCTTTGTTCAGATACAATTCCAACTCCGCCGTGCGCACTCAGCTGCAGGGGTCCTCGCACATAGCTGCGGACTCTACCAAACCTCTGTGCACACAGCTGCAGAGCCTCTCCTTACTTCTACAACCTAAGACTCGGACTTACAAACTCAGAGCGAATTCCTTATTCAAAAACCCATATTACTTCTCCAAGCTAAGACTAAGACTACCTTTACACTTAGAGCCTCGCTCTATTTATACAATCACATGGTCTGCGAACCATGGGTAGGCTGACACACTCTACATTAAATTATATTATCTTAGGGCGAACAACCCTAGACTCTCGCGCACTGCGCCCGCATTTTGCGGGGTCTTTACATTACATTGACCAAAACTATGGCTATAAGCCCCAAAAACCCGCTATGGGGGGATCCACTTCCCAACAACAGTCATCTACCTCCAGCTTGTAAAGATTCTTAACTCGAATCCATATTCGCTTTGTCTGTCCAGTACTAATATGCCTCAGGAATACCTTTCCTTTACTAAAGGCTACATCATACCCTTTATCTTCTAGCATGGTGACAGACATAAGATTCTTCTTCAAACCTGGTACATACTTTACATCAGTCAGGGTGATGGGAGCTCCATGTTCCCTCTAAAACACAACCATACCTTCACCTAAAACACGGTACTTTCCATAGATCATGGATCCATGGTCTGAAAGTGTCTCACTGTGATATGCCACTGGATGCCCATGTTGAGTAAGGACTACCCCAATAGCATAGTTGGAGGAATCTGTCTCGACCTCAAATGGTTGTTGCAAGTCTGGCAATGCGAGCACTGGTTCTGAACAGAGGCGATCCTTCAACTCTGTGAATGCCTTCTATTGAGGTTTAGACCAAAAGAATTTTGCTTTTGCTCCTCCCTTTGTGAATTGACTCAAGGGCCAAGTGATATGAGAAAATCCCAACACGAACCTGCGGTAGAAGTTGGCAAGACCTAGAAAGATGCGGAGCTCCGTTAGAGTGGTTGGAGAGGGCCAATCCTGAATGACTTGGATCTTGGCTAGATCAACATGCACCCCCTGTTCATCAATAATGTATCTCAGATACTAAATGTCGATCATGCCAAAAGTGCATTTCTCCAAATTGGCACATAACTTGTGTTGTCGCAGTGTTTGGAGAACCTAGCGGATGTGGTGGAGGTGCTCTTCCGAACTCTAGCTAAAGATCAGGATGTCATCCAAGTATACCATTACAAATGATTTGGCGAATGGCTGCAAGATGTCATCCATTAGCCTCATGAAGGTTGCAGGAGAATTTTTCAATCTGAAAGGCATAACCAACCATTCGAAAAGGCCTTCCTTGGCTTTGAAGGTAGTCTTCCACACATCAGAGGGTTCGATTGGTACCTACTGATATCCTGATTTCAAATCGATCTTACTGAAATATTTTCCCCCCTTCAGTTGGTCCAGGAGCTCATCAATCCATGGGATTGGTTACCTATTATTGACAATGATCTTGTTCAGCACCCGATAGTCAATACAAAGTCTCCAAGTCCCATCCTTCTTCTGTACTAAGGTGATCGGGCTCCCACAGGGCAATGAACTCAGATGGATGTGACCTTTCTGTAACAGCTCCTGAATCTACCTCTTGATTTCATCGTTCTCTATAATGGAGTGTTGATAGATTGGTCCATTGGGCAGCGGTGCACCTGGGGTCAGATCGATGGATTGCTTGACCTAATAGTGGAGAGGAACCCTTGCGGGGGAGGTGAAGATGTCCTCGTACTCCTCCATGACCTTGTCCATCTGTAGTTGTCGTGCGAAGGGACCTTGTCTAGAGGTCATGGCCACTGAATTCTTCTTTCCTTGAGGCCATATCATCAGGAAAACAAATTTCTGGTTTTGGAAATGAGCTTACTGCAATGTTTTGCAGTAACAAAAGAGATGGCAGTAGGCAGTGCTACCTCCGGTATCCTATATAACTTATTTCCCAAAGTAATAATAGCAACACGGGCCTTTGATTCATACACAACATGTCGCTTCCAAAAGTATGGTTGTCCTAATAATACATCACAAATTTCAAGGGGAGCAATGTCACACAATACCTCATACGTGAAGGGCTTGATGTTGTATGGAAGGCAACACTATTGGGTCACACGAAGATCCCGTCCTTGGTGAAGCCACCTAATGGTGTACGGTTGTGGATGTGTTGTGGTCGATAAGCCCAGCCGCTTCACGACCTCTGCCGAAATGAGGTTCTTTTGGATCCTGCTATCAACAATGAACTGTATTGGGGATCCCTTTACCCACATTTGGGAGTGGAGAGACGCTCCTCCTCCTCTGGATCTTCGGGTTCCTCCTTCTAGATCTTTGTGGTGGCAATGGTGGCATTGGGCTCTACATCGATAATTTGCTTCCCTTTGTCATTTCCCTTATTGGGCTCTAACTCAAAGTTGGAACATGCATTTAATTCTGAAACCTTTAGCTCAACCACTAGTGACTACTTGGCCCGACACTCACTTGTGTTGTGAGTGGAGCTCCTATGGAACTCACAACATTTTCTCGTGTCTTTTTTCAGCTTCTTGGTGTTGTTCTTTGCTGGCAGCTTTGGCGAGTTGTCTTGGGCCACCCCACCTTGGCTTTGTCCTTTGTTATACATTTTGGGGCACCTTTCCCTTGCTTCGGATTCACAAATCCAAAGTCTCGCTTCTTCTGTTTAAACTTTTGCTCGACCTTGACGGCATATCAGTATGCTCTGCCGAGGGAGGAGATGTTCAGGAATTCTATTTCCTCCTGGATGTACTTGTGCAGGTAGCCATGGTATTTGAGTATCAAATGCTTCTCCGAATACTTGATACCCAACTTTGTGCGAAGGGTATGGAAAATATTGGTAAAATCCGACATGTCTTGGTCCCTTCCCTACCTAAGTGTGGTCCACTTTATGTATTGATCCTTATAGCTTCCGATAGGGTAGTACTACTCCTTGATGGAATCCTGAAATGAATTCCAAGTGGGTGCGGCTAAAAATAGTGAGCCAGTACTTTCATCCTTCTGCTTGCAGTAACTTTACCACCAGTCCTTAACGTGGGGGGCTGCTTTGATAAGAGCGAAAATAATCTTTTCCCAACTGGAAAGATCATGAATAGAAAAATAAACCTCTAGCAGATTTAACCATTTATTGAAGGCATCTCCATCTATTTGACCCTTGAATATGGGGATTTTAAAATTAACTTATACCTTAAATGGTGTGGCGTTTCCATAGTAGTTGTGGGAAGTCGATGCGTCGCCCCTGGGTAGCCACTGAAGGATCTGGGCAAAGTTGTCCATCATCGTGTTCCTCTGTCACTCAAGGGCTTCTTCGAGCAAGATTTTGATAGGATCTCCTACCCCCTCGTCTTTCTTTTCATTCGCCATGGGAGGCCGTCAGATTTTACGAGGCTGGTCTTGTAAAGGTTCAACCAGTTCAAGCCCTAACTCCTTATATCCCGACCTCGTTGGGGACATGCAAAGAAAAACAGAGAAAAAGCAGACCACTGTGATACTCCTGATCTGGAATTAAACAAGAATGCAACAAATTATAGAGATAACCATAAACAGAAAGATGCAACGGAAATAATATTTCATTTCATTAATGTAAAATACTGAGATATGCCTACAAACAGAAAATGGAAATAAACAGTTGGGGCGATGGTAGCTTATCTCTGAGAAGAGATGTGGTAGCTACATGCCTCTGAAATATGTTACAATGAGGCTTGAAGACCTATTTATTGTTTAGAAACAATGGAAAACCCTACACATCCAAAACCTAACCCTAGAAGATGAAACGCCAAACTGTGGGTCCCGTTTGGGTAAATTGGTACATCAACTTCCCATGGTCATAACTTTGGCATATGATCTCCGTTTGACGTGTATAATATCTCGTTAGAAATATATATCCGAGAACTACATCTTTGAAAGAACAACATTAGTCCATGGACCCATGTTTCTCCAAATTTTCCCAAAAAACGTCATTTAGGGACTCAAAACGGCTCTGGAAGTTCAAGACCCGAAAAACTGCTAAAAATAGTAAACTGTGCTACAATTAAGGAAACTAAAAAGCTGAAAGAAACCATGGTGGGGGTCCAAGTGGACTTGGCAGGTGGCCACCAATATCCACCTGGATCATTCCTCCCCTCTTAGGAAGCAATGGTCCCCATTGCGTTGAGTTTGTCCATGAGATGTGGAAACTTCTGCTGAACTTGGTCCCTGGCGAGCCACTTGCCCTAGTGAAGGAGTTGGCCTACTTTGACAACTCGATACAGTTGGATGTTTTGCTGGCGAGTGTGCTTGATTTGTGTGTCCATGATCCAATTATTTGTAGCTTGTTCCATGTAATCTGGATTTAACTCTGTGGGTGTGAGTTGTTCCGCAATGTCGAATGTGTCTAGTAATGGTGGAAAGTATGGCCGAAGGCGGTCCACATTGAACACTGGGTGCAGGCCAAGGAATGGGGGAATGCTGAGCTCAAATTCATTGTCTCCCACAACCTTGGTAATGGTGTAAGTACCATATCGGAGTGGGCTGAGTTTCCGATAAGCTCAGGTAAGGCGTTCCTTTTGCAAATGCAACTAGACTTTGTCACCCACCTAAAACTTGTCTGGCACCCAATGTTGATCATGTTGCTATTGTACTTGGCATTTGATTTCTCCGAAATGTCATGGACTTGCTGGAGAATATGTTGGGTGTGCTAAATGAAGTTGTTTTCCTTATCTATTCCGGATTGGACATGAGCCGAATCTGTGTGAGTAGTTGCAAATAGCATGGCCACATCAATGGGATATAGTGTCAGGAATCCCAAGCCCACCTGAAAATGGTTGTGGCCAGTCGAGCTGTGGAGAGCCTGACTGTAGATGTGTTGAACATAGGGGAGGCTCTCGGCCCATGAGTGTGGATGCTTTGAGTTGTACATGCACAGGGTGTACAATCATCCTATTGACAACCTCTGTTTGAGGATGGAAGGCTATGGACTTAGTGAGTTTGGTGTCCAACATCGACCAGATACTAGACCAAAATGTACTAAGGAACCTGCTATCCCGATTTGAGATGATAGACTGTGGGATCCCAAAGTGTACCCACACTCGTTCAAAGAAGATTTTAGCAGTGGCTTCTGTTGTGATATTCTTCTTGCAGGCCGCCATAGTGGCCATCTTAGAGAACCTGTCGACGACCACAAAAACACAGTCGTTTCCATGCTTATTGGAAGGAAGGCATGACATGTAATCCATGGAGATTGATTCCCAAGGTCGACTAGGGGTAGGCATTAGGGTATAGAGGTCTTGCTTCTTGACTATCAGTTTGGCAATGGCGCAAGCAATGCATGATCTAATGTACTTCCCAACATCCGGTCGAAGATTCAACCAATAGAAATACTTTTGCAGTACTGCCACCATTTTCTCGACTCTGAAATGCCCAACAGCCAGACTATAGTGTGCTTCCCAAATAATCTTGGCACGCTCGCTTGAAGGAACACAAAGGTGACCCAGGTGGCATAACAGGGCATCCTCGAGGTGAAAATCTGGAACATGCCGACCGTCCAAGAGTGTCTGGTATGTGTGGCTGAATTCTGGGTCACTTTTGTAGAGAAGTGGCCAATCAGAAGTCTCGTGCCCATAAGAGTTGAGCATGGTGGTTAATGACATGATCGGTGGTCGACTGAGGAATTCTGCAACATTATTGGTGCTTCCCCTTTTATACCTGATATTCAACTGGAACTGTTGCAGGTATGTGGACCACTTCTAATGGTGATTATTCTGCAATTTCCCTTGGGTCTATATGAACTGGAGGGGTCGGTGGTCTGTGTGGATGACCGTTTCCTTCCCCAAAATGTAATGTTTCCATTATCGGCAAGCCTGCATAATGGAATACATCTCTTTGTCATAAGTGGGATACTTCTAGACTGTGTCTGAAAGTGTCTCACTATGATATGCCACTGGGTGACCATGTTGAGTAAGGACTGCCCCAATAGCATAGTCAGATTCATTTGTCTCGACCTCAAATGGTTGTTGCAAGTCTGGCAATGCAAGCACTGGTGCCGAACAGAGGCAATCTTTTAACTCTGTGAATGCCTTCTGTTGAGATTCAGACCAAAAGAATTTTTCTTTCACTCCTCCCTTGGTGACTTGACTCAAGGGCCAAGTGATATGAGAAAATCTCAACATGAACCTGCGGTAGAAGTTGGCAAGACCTAGAAAGCTGCGAGGCTCCATTAGAGTGGTTGAAGAGGGCCAATCTCGAATGACTTGGATCTTGGCTAGATCCACATGCACCCCCTATTCATCAATAATGTATCCCACATACTGAACCTGGGTCATTCCAAAAGTGCATTTCTCCAAATTGGCACATAAGTTGTGTTGTCGTAGTGTTTAGAGAACCTGACGGATGTGGTGGAGGTGCTCTTCCCAACTTTGGTTGAAGATCAAGCTTTCATCCAAGTATACCACTACAAATGAGTTGGTGAATGGCCGCAAGATGTCATCCATTAGCCTCATGAAGGTTGTAGGAGCATTCGTCAATATTAAAGGCATAACCAACCATTCGAAAAGGCCCTCCTTGGCTTTGAAGGCAGTCTTTCACACATCAGAGGGTTTGAATGGTACCTGGTGATATCCTGACTTCAAATTGATCTTGCTGAAATATTTTTCCCCCTTCAATTGGTCCAGGAGCTCATCAATCCGTGGGATCGGGTACCTATTATGGACAATGGTGTTGTTCAGCGCCCGATAGTCAATACAGAGTCTCCAAGTCCCATCCTTCTTCTGTACCAACACGAATTGGCTCCACAGAGTGATGAACTCAAACAGATGTGACCTTTCTGTAGCAGCTCCTAAATCTACCTCTTAATTTCATCGTTCTCTAGAACAGAGCGCCGATAGATTGGTCCATTGTTGCAGGTATGTGGACCACTTCTGATGGCGATCATTCTGCAATTTCCCTTGGGTCTGTATGAACTAGATGGGTCAATGGTCTATGTGGATGACCGTTTCCTTCCCCAAAATGCAATGTTTCCATTATCGGCAAGCCTGCACAATGGAATACATCTCTTTGTCATAAGTGGGATACTTCTAGACTGTGTCTAAAAGTGTCTCACTATTATATGCCACTCGATGCCCGTGTTGAGTAAGGACTGCCCCAATAGCATAGTCAGAGGCACCTGTCTCGACCTTAAATGGTTGTTGCAAGTCTGGAAATGCGAGCACTAGTGCCGAACAGAGGCGATATTTCAACTATGTGAATGCCTTTTGTTGAGATTCAGACCAAAAGAATTTTTCTTTCGCTCCTCCCTTGGTGACTTGACTCAAGGGCTAAGTGATATGAGAAAATCCCAACACGAACCTGCGGTAGAAGTTGACAAGACCTAGAAAGCTATAGAGCTTCGTTAGAGTGGTTGGAGAGGGCCAATCCCGAATGACTTGGATCTTGGATGGATCCACATGCACCCCTGTTCATCAATAATGTATCCCAGATACTGAACCTGGGTCATGCCAAAAGTGCATTTCTCCAAATTGGCACATAACTTGTGTTGCCACAGTGTTTGGAGAACCTGGCAGATGTGGTGGAGGTGCTCTTCCCAACTCTAACAGAAGATCAGGATGTCATCCAAGTATACCACTACAAATGAGTTGGTGAATGGCCGCAAGATGTCATCCATTAGCCTCATGAAGGTTGCAGGAGCATTCGTCGATCCGAAAGGCATAACTAACCATTCGAAAAGGCCCTCCTTGGCTTTGAAGGCAGTCTTCCACACATCAAAGGGTTCAATTGGTATATGGTGATATCCTAACTTCAAATCGATCTTGTTGAAATATTTTGCCCCCTTCAGTTGGTCCAGGAGCTCATCAATCCGTGGGATTGGGTACCTATTATGGACAATGATCTTGTTTAGTGCCCGATAGTCAATATAGAGTCTCCAAGTCCCATCCTTCTTCTGTACCAACACGATCAGGCTCCCACAGGGCAATGAACTCGGACGGATGTGACCTTTCTATAGCAGCTCCTAAATATAACTTTTGATTTCTTCTGTTTAAACTTTTGCTCGTCCTTTACAGCATATCGGTATGCTCTACTGAGCGAGGAGATGTTTAGGAATTCTATTTCTTCCTGGATGTACTTGTGCAGGCAACCATGGTATTTGAGTATCAAATGTTGCTCTGAATCCTTGATACCCAACTTTGTGCGAAGGGTATGGAAAATATTGGTAAACTCTAGCACGTCTTCGTCCCTTCCCTGCCGCAGCATGGTCCACTTTATGTATTGATCCTCATAGCTTCCGACATGGTAGTACTTCTCCTTGACGGCATCCTGAAATGAATTCCAGTTGGGTGTGGCTAAAAATAGTGAGCCAGTACTTTCATCGTTATGCTCACAGTAGGTTTCCCACCAGTCCTTAATGTGGGGGGCTACTTTGAGAAGAGAAAAAATAATCTTTTCCCCATTAGAAAGATCATGAACAAAAAAATAACCCTCTACCATATTTAACCATTTATCGACGACATCTGCGTCTATTTGACCCTCGAAGATGGGGATTTCAAAATCAACTTGTACCTTAAACGGTGTGGCATTTCTAGAGTAGATGTGGGAAGCCAATGCATCGCCCCTAGGTAGCCGTTGAAGGATCTGGGCAAAGTTGTCCATCATCGCATTCCTTTTTCTCTCAAGGGCTTCTTCGAGCAAGATTTTGATAGGATCTCCTACACCTCATCTTTCTTTTCATCTACCATGGGAGGCCATCGGATTTTGCAACGCTGGTCTTGCAAAGGTTCGACCAGTTCAAGCCCTAACTCCTTATATCCTGACCTCGTTGGGGACATGCAAAGAAAAACAGATAAAAATCATACTGCTCTGATACCACTGATCCATTTTTAAATAGGAATGCAACAAATTACAGAGATAACCATAAAGACAAATATGCAGTGGAAATAATACTTCATTTCATTAATGTAAAATATTGAGATATGCATACAAATAGAAAATTGAAATAAACAACTAGGGCAATGGTAGCTTATCTCTGAGAAGAGATGTGGCGGATACATGCCTCTGAACTGTGTTACAATGAGGCTTGAAGGCCTATTTATTTTTGAGAAACAATGGAAAACCCTACACATCCAAAAACATAACCCTAGAAGATGAAACGCTAAATTGTGGACCTCGTTTGGGTAAATTGGTACATCAACTTCCCGTGGTCGTAACTTTGGCATATGATCTCTGTTTGACGCGTACAATATCTCATTAGAAATATCTATTCGAGAAATACATCTTTAGGAAGAGAAACATCGGTCCATGGACCCATATTGCTCCCAGTTTTCCCAAAAAACGTCGTTTAGGGCCTCAAAACGGCTCCGGAAGTTCAGAACCCGAAAAGCTGCTAAAAATAGTAAACTGTGCTACAATTAAGGAAACTAAAAAGCTGAAAGGAACCATGGTGGGGGTCCAAGTGGACTTGGTAGGTGGCCACCAATATCCAGTTGGATCATCCGCAACTTTCTAGGTCTTGCCAACTTCTACCGTAGGTTCGTGTTGGGATTTTCTCATATCACTTGGCCCTTGAGTCAAGACACCAAGGGAGGAGCGAAAGCAAAATTATTTTGGTCTAAATCTCAACAGAAGGCATTCATAGAGTTGAAAGATCACCTCTGCTCGGCACCAATGCTTGCATTACCAGACTTGCAACAACCATTTGAGGTCGAGACAGATGCCTCCGACTATGCTATTGGGTTAGTCCTTACTCAACACGGGCATCTAGTGGCTTATCACAATGAGACACTTTCAGACACAATCCGGAAGTATCCCACTTATGACAAAGAGATGTATTCTATTGTGCAAGCCTGCCGACAATGGAAGCATTACATTTTGGGGAAGGAAACGGTCGTCCACACAGACCATCGACCCCTATAGTTCATAAGACCCGAGGGAAATTGCAGAATGATCGCTATCAAAAGTGGTCCACAAACCTACAACAGTTCCATTTGAATATCAATTATAAGAAGGGCAGCACCAATAATGTTGCAGATTGCCTCAGTCGACTGCCAATTATGGCATTAACCACCGTGCTCAACTCTTGTGGGCACGAGACATTTGAATGGCCACTTCTCTATAAAAGCGGCCCAGAATTCAGCCACACATACCAGACACTCTTGGAGGGTCAGTATGTTCCAGATTTTCACCTCCAGGATGCCCTATTATGCCACCTAGGTCACCTTTGTGTTCCTTCAAGTGAGCATGACAAGATGATTTGGGAAGCACACTACAGTCGAGTTGTTGGGCATTTCAGGGTCGTGAAAATGGTGGCAGTACTACAGAAGTATTTCTATTGGCCAAATCTTCGACAGGATGTCGAGAAGTACATCAGATCTTGCACTGCCTACACCATTCCCAAACCGACCATTAAGAAGCAAGGCCTCTATACCCCGCTGCCTACCCCTAGTCGACCTTGGGAATCCATCTCCATGGATTACATGTCAGGCCTTCCTTCCACTAAGCATGGAAACAACTATGTTTTTGTGGTCGTAGACAGGTTCTCGAAGATGGCCATTATGGCGACCTACAAGAAGAATATCACAGCAAAAGCCACTGCTAAACTCTTCTTTGAATGAGTGTGGGTACACTTTGGGATCCCACAGTCTATCATCTCAGATCAGGACAACAAGTTCCTCAGTACATTTTGGTCCAGTCTCTGGTCGATGCTCGACACCAAACTCACTAAGTCCACAGCCTTCCATCCTCAAACTGATGGCCAGATAGACGTTGTCAACAAGATGATCATAGACATTCTGCGCATGTACAACTCAAAGAATCCAGGCACATGGGATGAGAGCCTCCCCTATGTTCACCACAACTACCACCGAGCTCTCCACAGCTCGACTGGCCACAACCCTTTTCAGGTGGGCTTGGGATTCTAGCCACTGTGTCCCATTGATGTGGCCATGCCATTTGCAACTACTCACGCAGATTCAACTCATGTCCATTACGAAACAGACAAGGCAAACAAATTCATTGAGCACATCCAACATATTCGCCAACAAGTCCATGACATTCTGGAGAAATCAAATGCCAATTACAAGCAGCGACAAGATCAACGTCGGGTGCCACACAAGTTTTAGGTGGGTGACAAAGTCTGGTTGCATTTGCAAAAAGAACGCCTTTCCGGAGCTTATCGGAAACTCAAACCACTCTGATATGGTCCTTACACCATTACCAAGGCTATGGGAGATAATGCATTTGAGCTCAACATTCCCCCATTCCTTGTCCTACAGCCAGTGTTCAATGTGGATCGCCTTTGGCCATACTTTCCACCATTACTAGACACATCCGACATTGCAGAATAACTCACACCCACAGAGTTAAATCCAGATTACATGGAACAAGCTACAACTGATCGGATCATGGACACACAGATCAAGCACAATCACCAGTAGAATATCCAACTGTATCGAGTTGTCAAAGCAGGCCAACTCCTTCACCAAGGCAAGTGGCTCACCAAGGACCAAGTTCAACAGAAGTTTCCTCATCTCATAGAGAAACTCAACGCAATGGGGACCATTGCTTCCTAAGGGGGGACGAATGATCCAGCTGGATATTGGTGGCCACCCGCCAAGTCCACTTGGACCCCCACCATTGTTTCTTTCATATTTTCAGTTTCCTTAATTGTAGCACAATTTACTATTTTTAGCAGTTTTTTCGGGTCTTGAACTTCCGAAGCCATTTTGAGGCCCTAAATGATGTTTTTTTGGAAAACTGGGAGCAACATGGGTCCATGGGTTGATGTTGTTCTTCCCAAAGTTGTATTTCTCGGATAGATCTTTCTAACGAGATACTGTGCGCGTCAAACGGAGATCGTATGCCAAAGTTACAACCCCGGGAAGTTGATGTACCAATTTACCCAAAATGGGGCCCACAATTTGGCATTTCATCTTCTAGGGTTAGGTTTTTGGATGTGTAGGGTTTTCCATTGTTTCTCAACAATAAATAGGCATTCGAGCTTCATTGTAACACAGTTCATAAGCATGTAGCCTTCACATCTCTTCTCAGAGATAAGCTACCATCGCCCTAGCTAGTTTATTTCATTTCTGTTTGTAAGCATATTTCAATATTTTACATTAATGAAATGAAGTATTATTTCTGCTACATCTCTGTGTTTATGGTTATCTATGTAATTTGTTGTGTTCCTGTTTAAATCTGGATCAATGATGTACATTAATTTATAATTAATTAGATTAATAGTGTGCATTGATTTTAGTGTAAGCACATCTCTACTTCCTCCATATATATGTCTATCTCCCATTGTCTCTCCTTGTCTATCTCTCTATCTCAGCCCCTAAACATACACACTCTCTCCCTTTCCCCTCCCTCTCTCTCTCTCTTCCCCTACTCTCCCTCTCTAACATTTCTCTCTCCATATATATATCTCTTCCTTTCTCCCTGTCTTTGCCTCTCTCTTCTTCCCTCTCCCCCCCATCTATATCTCTATCTCCCCTTGCCTTTCCCTCTCACCCCAAAAATGCACACTCTCTCTCAATATAAGCACATAAAAATAATTCAACCATAAATACAACACTTGAATTTTCATCCTAAATAAAATGTTTGCTTACCCCAAATGTTTGTTTCTTGAAACTATAAACTATTTATAACTGGGTACATTCTTATTATTCCCATTTTCCATCATTCAACATTGTTAATTACTTTGAATTGAAATGCAGTAATAGAAAATAACTACCATTGAAAATTACTTGGGGTTTAACACTCCATAAGCCACAATGGTTGACTTTGGAGAAAACTACTATTAATATTGGAGAGCAACAGAAACAAGGTATGTTGTTTAATACAATAGCTCGAGTTAAATATTTGAATGGTCTATGATTCCAACTACTCTTTTCATATGATCGATATGAGAAAATGGAAAAACTAATAGGTGTGACAATAGGAACAATAGAAGAAAATAGTTTCAGATTGATTGCAATGAAGATTGTTTGTAATTGACTATATTCTTAGTATTCACATTTTCTATCTATCAAAATTGTTACATTGACACTTTGTACTCGGAATTTGTATTTCATCATTTTTCATCATTCAAGTTACTAATAGTCTCTCTCATCTCAACAAACAAACTGAAGTAACTAAGAATATTTTAAATTAAATTGACCAGATTAATCATAGACATATTTAACATATTTAAAATGATCAAAATAATTAGATGTTCATTGTATGACCACACACGACTGAAACCAGCGTAAATCCATCTTAACACTAGATCTATCAAGCACCGAGAGGGATCAAATCTCTTGAGGTACAAACCTTTCCTCAAATTTTGCACTTAAAAAATAGATTTACACCTTAAGAAATTTGAACCCTCTCAATACTTGATAAATCCAATATTAATTATAAAAAAACAAAATTCACTCCATAATAACTAACCTCTAATATTAAATAAAACACATGTTTCGTAGAATACAGAGCAGATGTATCATATGTATATAAATTATGAAAAAAAAATCACTTAGTAATTAGTAACATCTCATATTAAATAAATAAAATCAAGTATGAAGCATTCCCAAAGCTTAATAACTATTATTAAAGAACGTTCCTCGAATGTTACTTAATTTTTATTGACGCGTTTCATTTTAAAGGCGCACGAGTGCGACCAAGTCAACAAAGCCGGTAATATGGTAACACATTGAAATATTAGGTAATATATGCTTAATTATATTTTTTTTGGTTTGTAAATGGTGTAATTTTCAACATGTTTAATATACTTTAATTTAGATGAAAAATTAAATTAGTAATTTTATATTAACCTGTTTAATATATCACTTCAATTTAAATAAAAAATTAAATTGGTAATTTTATAGGAAGAAATTGTTATTTAACAATAAAGGTACCTGTCTCCAAATTTATTCCATCCAAAACCCCATAAACAACTATATTAAACTGCGTTAAACAATGAAATTTATATATATTAATTAAATATTAAAACCCATATATATATTCTACTTATTAAATATTAAAACTCCGGACCTGGTTTAAAAAATAAAATTTCCACTTCATATTTAGTGTGATTTGGTCCCCTTGGCCAAGTCAAAATTCATGTGTTCCAAAAATAATAAATTAAAAATCTCTAATTACCACCATTATTATAAAAAATCCCAGTTCAAGTCACCGACTCATACCCATTCTGACATCCTTCGACATTTGGAAAGGAGTAAATATCTGGATTCACGTGAGGAGTAAATATTCTGGGTTCCACGTGAAGAGTGGTCATAAATTCCATGTCAAAAGGAGTAGTAGACATCTGGGATTCATGTGATGAGTGGTCATAAATTCCATTGTAGCCCGTGATTTAAACAGATAGCTTTATATATCAGAGACCTAATTGAAAAAACCAGGCGCCCCTGCGATTGGATCTGAGATTAGTCCGCCATAGCAGTGACCGCCATGGAAGAGCTTAGGAGCAGGAAAATCAGCTTAGAAGAGCTCAAAGCCCATGACAAAGAAGGAGACTTATGGGTTTCAATACACGGGAAAGTGTACGACGTTACAGAATGGCTACCCAAGCACCCCGGGGGGGATCTGCCTGTGTTAAACCTAGGAGGCCAAGATGTGACAGATGCATTCATTGCCTATCATCCAGCCTCTGCATGGAAGCATTTGGATCAGTTCTTGATTGGGTTTCTTGTTAACTACCAGGTCTCTGAGATCTCCAAGGACTACAGGAAGCTTTTGGGGGATCTGAAGAAGGCTGGGATGTTTCAGAATTCTTTGTCTGATTATGTCTTGACAGTGCTGTTTATGGTGGCAATGATGGGGGCCTGTATTGTGGGTGTGGTGTTTTATGAAGGGTTTTGGTTACATGTGGGATGTGGGATTATATTGGGGTTGGTATGGATTCAGAGTGCTTTTATAGGCCATGATTCAGGCCACTCTGAGCTTGTGGGTCATAAGAAAATTGATAAGTTTATTCAGCTATTTGCAGGTAATGGCTTGACTGGGATTGGTATGGGCTGGTGGAAGAGAAGTCATAATGTCCATCATATTTCTTGCAATAGTTTAGACTTTGATCCTGATCTTCAATATGTACCCTTGTTTGCAGTCTCCTCTGGTTATTTTGGTTCTTTGCATTCTTATTATTATGACAAGCAAATGAATTTTGATGGCCTTGCTAGGTTTCTTGTAAGTTACCAGCATTGGACATTTTATCCTACCATGGCCTTTGCCAGGGTACTTCTGTTTATGCAGTCCATTTTATTACATTTGTCCAAAAATAAGGTACCCAACAAGGGTTTAGATGTTGCAGGGCTTTTGTTCTTCTGGACTTGGTTTCCGTTGCTCGTGTCCTGCCTGCCTTCCTGGCCGGAAAGAATTGCCTTCGTGCTCTCCAGCTTCGCGGTGTCCGGAATCCAGCATGTCCAGTTCTGTTTGAATCATTTTTCGACGGAGAGCTATGTCGGAAGGCCGTGCAGCGCATCGTGGATTGGGGATCAGGCGAGGGGAACGCTCGATATACAGTGTGACCCGTGGATGGATTGGTTTCACGGGGGATTGCAGTTTCAGGTGGAGCACCATATGTTCCCGCGGTTGCCTCGCTACAATCTCAGAAAGATTGCCCCCCTTGTGAAATCGCTCTGTGCCAAGCACCAATTGCCGTACACCATGGTCACCTTCTGGGAGGCCAACGTGAGAACCGTTGCCACTCTGCGCGCTGCAGCACTCGAAGCCCGAGACGCCTCTCAGACGACACCCAAAAATCTGTTGTGGGAGGCTCTTAATACCCATGGCTAGCATTGGGTGCGCCTGTTCAGAGTGTCTATGGCCAGCATAGTGTGATGATTAGGTGGGCCTGTTAAGTCACTCTCAGACATTAAGTTATTAGTTTAAATCTCCATTTTATAGGGCTGTTATTCTTGAATGTAATAATTCTCTACTTTATACTGTTGTTATTTTTTAATATAATCATGATATAACTTTACCATTTTTTTTTCTTTATGTGGATGATATTTTTGGACATAAGCAATGATCATTATGCATTAACACTCTTAGATATTAAATTATTAATTTAATTCTCTACTTTATATTCTGTTATTTTTTGTTATTTTGAATGAATATAATTATGATATAACTTTACTATGTCCATGTTATTTTTTGACATGAGCAATGATCATCATGATGCAGTTACGCTAATTTTATGATGCAGTTATGCTAATTTTATGTATGACAATAATAATTTTGAAGAAGTGTATTTTTACAAGTATCTAGGAATTGATATTCATCACAAGCTCAACTGAAACCATAGCATTGAGAAAATGATTAATGGCAAGTGGAAAGCTTATTTTGGTCTTGAAAATAATAGTAAAACAACAAACCTTGTAATGTGGGATAAAAAGAAGTTCCTTTTTGAAACTTTAGTCATTCCTATTATCTTATATGGCTTTGAGGTTTGGGGTTGAGCATCTCTAGAGAATCATGGAAAAAGATTGAGCAAATCCAGAAGCGTTTTATAACTTATAACCTGAAAATTAAAAGTAATACACCCTATCTTATAACCTGAAAATTAAAAGTAATACACCCTATTCTATTCTCCTCATAGAAGGAGGTCTTTCCCCTATTGAGAATCTAGCTATGATTTCTGCTATTAAAAGTAATACACCCTATCTTATTCTCCTCATAGAAGGAGGTCTTTCCCCTATTGAGAATCTAGCTATGATTAGGTTTCTGCTATACAAGCACAAACTCAATAACATAGACGATCATAGACTTCCTAAGCTAACTTTAAATTCCAGCGAAAACCACCTAAGGCTCAATCGGGGGTGGCATAAAGACACAAGGGCCTGGTTAAACTATTGGGAGATCAACGAGAATGATGCATTGAAAACATTAATAACATTAAAGATATTGTTACTTCTAAGTTCAAAGAAAAAATGTGGTGTGAAAAAGATTTAGCGACTAAAAGAAAATTAAGTTATTATAATAAGGTCATCAACCCCATCCTAGAAGATCAAAAGTATCTCTCTATTTTAACTAGCTCAAAGAAAAAAATTAATATAGCAAAGATTAGGACGAATTCTCACGAGCTCCATAGTGAAACAGGTAGTTGGGCAGTGCATAAAACACCATGGATGGAAAAAATCTGCCATATATGTGAGAATAGGAACATCGATGATGAAAACCACTTCCTTTTAGAGTGTCCCACTTACAACCACATTAGATCTCAGTGTCACAATCTTTGTTACAACACTAACTTTCCTAGCCTTTTACAATGTCAAAATTATAGTGAGCTCGGGAGGCTTCTCTCCAAGCTTTTTGAACATAGAAATAAAATCTTAAATCAAAATAATAATTTGTTTTTTAGGTTCGATAGACCAATGTTTGGTCTGAACAGACATAAACTATTATCATCATCATCAATATAACATTTTTCTTTTTCTTTTATATCAATTATTATTAATCTAATATACTAACTAGTTATTTTTGAACCTATCATGATATTAACCTTGTCATTTCTTTCTCTACCAAATATTATTCTTGAACATTATCATGAACATGATCGTGATAGCCTTGCCATTTTTTTCTTTACAAAATATTATTGTAGAAAATACAAAATATTATTGTTGAAAATGAGACAAAACCATAATGAGAGATGACCATAATGTCGGTGGGCATTTCTTTCTTTCTTTTAAATTAACTATATTCATTAATCTAATATACCAGCGATCTGATTTGATTTATGACAGTGACTTTAAAGTTGAATTTTGGCACACAATCTCGATTATGGTGCTCCATGGGCCGACCGAAAATGTGTTGAATCGTTTGAGGAATGAGATGCTTTTTCTGAATTCCTGCCATTTGTGGCATATTCTTCTTCCTTTATCTGCTAATTCTCCGTTAAAGATCAACGGTTGGCTGTCACACCTTTATCTGCTAAGTCTCTGTTAAAGGTCTACAGTTGGCCAAGTGACACCCTTATCTCCTTATTCTCTGTTAAAGATCAACAGTCGGCTGTCACAACTTTATCTCCTAATTCCCTGTTAGAGATCAACAGTTGGCTGTGATACCTTAATCTCCTAATTATCTGTCAAAGATCTACAGTTCGTAAGTGACACCTTTATCTCCTAATTCTCTGTTAAAGATCGACAGTTGGCCTTTACACTTTTAACCGTGCGGTTATCTATGTATTTTTAATAAACTCTGAAATAAAGTTGAACTTTAGGCATACATGACTCTTCAGTTAAGCAAAAGATAAAATTGCACCTAAGAAATATATGAATGTTTATTCGTATTTTTTCTAAGCAGGAAGATGTTAATTTTAAGTAAACATGTTCTTTGTTTAGCAGGGTTATTTCAATGATTTATATTAGTTTATTTATCAATTTATTCCACTTTTATTAGTAATCACATAAATGAAAAATGAACATTAACGATAAATGTAATGTATAAGACAAGTTAAGATAAGATGATACAAGAATATGGCTCAAGCGAAGGAAAAATACTAAGATGAGGAAAATCATTGATCAATTTTTATTATTCGAATCAAATGTTCAACAGGAAAAAAGAGTGAAATTACATTAATTCAAGTCAAAAACTGACTTGCCAATCTATGTCTTTAGATAAATAGATGACTTGTCCAAAGTTGCAATTCTGAAGTAGTCAAATGATGTCTTATGAAGCCGGTGACATATGTTGTTGCTGCTCAAGGGTTTTGAGCAAAGTACTGAGCTTTAGTTAGGGTATCACAACGACCCTAATCCTTCTTCAAAGACACAATTATACTTACTACCCTTCAACACTGACGTCTTGCAGTATTGTAGGCCTTGGAACCCTCATAGGTCACCCAACAATAGACAGATCAGCTACAACACTATCTGCAACCTTTCTAGGACATGAAAAACACCTTGATTAAACGTATGCTACCTCTGTATCTCTACAACCTGTTGTAGGTTGACTTCGGCTAGGGAAAACACCCCTAAACTAGGTCTCTCGGCTCTCACAACAATCCTTAAACGTGATACTAGCCTACGGCCCACTGAACAAAGATAATGATCCATAAAACAAGCCCACAAATAGACTTAACTCACCTCTGCTCCTGCGTCCTGATCTGGCCAAAAGTCTGCTACCTTAAACCATCTCGAATCAGCCCTAAGACGCCTCCTTGCTAAATGTTCCAAGCCTAGGCCTCTCTCTACAAGACATCCATAACTAAGAGGGAGACCACCTTGACCACAAACTCATGCTTGTTGCCTCCTTGCCTAGCCTCATATATGTTGCCCTATTTCAGATATTCATTGCTCATAGGATGTGTCTCCAAATGAAGTTGGAGGACAGATATATATACAAATAGACATGACAATTTGTCCTTATGGAGGTGACGCTGACCTTGACACTTGTGGAGGCAAATTTAAATTCCAAATTTTCAATTTCTCCGCCTTGATAAGGTCATGCCTTATACAATTTCTTGTGAATAAATAAATATTTTTCCTTATCCAAATTTAGTGATCTTTAGGTCAATTTTGGTCCTCTTGAAAAGAGGATTTCGATGGCATAATTATCTTCTTCAAAAGACCTACTGAAAGTGGAATTTTTCCCTAGTTTCCAATTTTAACACTCCCTCTCAACTAGGGAGAATTCCACCTGTCAATCCATTCATTATCATGCCATCTTGTTGTCATGAACCATCTTTGTATCCCATCTCATCTCTGTTGAACACTAATATAGATAATGAAGAAGGATTGATCAAGTGAGTCACATGACCTTTCCACTCTCCTTTGACAAAAGTTAGTTCACATAACCATGGGTCGAAGCCCAATCGGAATTGATCCCAAGTGATCAAGTTTTTGAACATTGTGCATCCTAGACATATAGAGTACGAAAATACACGATGCGTCAATTGGCAATGCTATGGCCCTTAACCACTTTTCCCAGACTACATGGGTAGGATGATATTGGAGCAATAACATGGAAAGAATAAATCACATCATGCTCACAACCACACATAGGGAAAGGATGAACCACATCCTACAATCACATATCACAACCATCGTAGAGAAAGGATAAACCACATCCTAAGAAAATTCATCGAGACTGGGGAAAGGATGAACCACATCCTACATGCATGTCAACCAACAGTCGTAGGAAGGAACCTACATGTGGGGAAAGGATGAACCATGTCCCAAAAACATGTCAATCATCGACCGTAGGGAATGAACATCCTACATGTGGGGAAAGGATGAACCGTGTCCGACTAACATGTCCAAATGTGACAATCAACAGATGCCTATATGCATCTCTCACTAGGGTGTTCGCACAATAAGGTGAACCACACATCCTGCTCATGTGCCATAAGAAAAGGTGAACTGCTCATCTTATGTATATATCATCAACTATAGGGGAAGGTGAACCACTTACCCTATGCTCTCATATATCATCATGGAGTATCACAGGGGAAGGTGAACCACTCACCCAGTACACAACGTACTTATAGGGGAAGGTGAACCACTCACCCTATGGTGACACATATCATAAAGAAGTACCCCATGCCCTCAAGAGCTCCCAGAGCTCAATGTTCAATCGAGACTCTCTTTGTAGGGCCTGTCCACAACTCCCCGCCTTTCCTTGTAGGAATATAAACTTGAACAAATCAAGAGGCTTTGTGAGGATGTCGGTTATCTGTTCATCCATCCTGCAATGTTGGAGCTTGATTTCTCCCTGATGTACCATATCCCAAATAAAGTTGTGCCTGGTGCCAATATGATTGGAGGGATCGTGGAACATATGATTCTCTGAAAAGCGAATCCCACTCTACAATATACAATGGTAGTTTCCAGCACGTGCTCAAATAGCTCACTAAAGAGATTCATCAATCAACTAGGTTCATAATAATCCATGCATTCAACTTCAATAGTGCTCCCAGAGAAACAAAATCAAGAAATACAACACTATATGTACTCCTTTTACTCATCACACTGCCAACCGAGCCAATATCAGAATATCCATGGAATCTTATATTCTAGTAGTGAATTTCTTACCATAAATAGTAGCATCAGAGTGGTATCTCAACAAGCAGCTATCAAATATATGAGGCACATCCATAGCTTGAATTAGAGGCATGTGATAGGCGTTTATCAAGAAAACCAAGGATCAACAACTTCTCCTTCCCATCTAGGAAATAGTGAATCAAGGATTTCTATCTTGGCTTTGAAATTCTTATATTTATATCAATAGACATCATTAATAGCTAGATTTTCAATCATTAATCCCTCTAAATATTGGGAAATTGACATTGAGGAGTTAACTTCCTTCATATCATCATTAAGAAGTTTACGTCAAGGAGTCCACAACATCAAAGAGTTCATCATCAAAGGGTAAGTATCAAGGAGTTCATATCACCATTAAAGAGTCAAATCACATTATTCATGACATATGTCATATGTTATATCCATATGAGGATCCTATCTATCATTAATATAATGTGCCATATCCATAAGAGGATCATGTATGCCATATAATATGTTTTCCATATCTTTGTCACTGTTAATGGTATACATACTATAAGGGTGTACATAAACTCTCATCATTACTTAGCAATAGTTATATAAATCAACCATACAATAGCAACTTAACATACTCACATACATTCTTCAACATACTTCACATCATATATTGTCATACCTTAGGAGATGGATTGGATTAAATGAATACCACTTGCATTACATACATATTGTGTTATACATGCTATATACTCTATACAATTTGAGAACTTCATATAACAAAACTTTGACACTAGATCATATAAAATTCATAATGCGTGGATCAAGAAATTGTAGCATTTGTCACCTTAGATCAACTTGGATATCACAACAACACTCACTGTAGCATCTGACAACAAGAAGTATACCTTTTAATAGTATTTTAATAGAATCTTAAAGCCTATGAACTTTGTTCTTCGGATAAAGATGGGAGACTTGAGTCATTGCAGAGTTGTCCCCTCATAAACTAGTTATTTTTTGTTGGACACATCACTCAGAAACTCGTATTACTATCATGTCAAGCCAAGGAAGAGGCTTGTATTATTGATAAGTCAGAAGATGATATCAGAAGTGTTGATCATATTACGGATCTGAGATGACTATTTAATCAACACAGACATTCGAAAAATATTATAGTTCCAGGACTAATTATGACCAATCATAATACAATTTTGTTGCTGAAGTAATGTCCATACATAACATAGTGATGTAATTCATATCAATATAAAAGAGTTGGATGGTTCTTGTGAGTTAATAGACCTGTAGTTGTGCAAATGGGAGATAGTTAGAAGGGATGGATTATCTTTGACACAAATATGCAAAGTGATATTTATAGAGTGAGTTACAATCCTGTAGAGTGTGCAAGGTCCCTTGTAAGGTACATGAGTCATAAACTTGAAACAGATGCAATCCATAGTCCATTAGCAGGTCAGGATTAGTCACTTCAATGGATTTGGATCACTTCTCATATTAGAATGCTTCCTTTGATAAGATGCTCAAACTTAAATGGAAATTTTACTATCTTCTTCGACTTCTCGCACAGGGATCACGGGTACTTGATCTTTAGTCATTTGATTGCAATTTAGTCATTGATTAAGGATTCCCAGAAGGATTCTCCCTCTGGCTCCATTTGAATATTTCGACACCCTTTTCTTCTAGCAAGATAGACACAACGAATGTGCACTCATATTCCATTTCATGTTGTCTTATTGTGCAGAGGGATGAGATTTTTCAATAAACTTTTCCTTGTGATTTCTTTTTCTTTTACTCTTGCTTGGGCATGTCCTCTTCTGAGCTTTGATACCATGTTAATTTTAAGTAAACATGTTCTTTTCCTAGGATGGTTACGTCGATGATCCATATTAGCTATTTTATCAATCTATTTCACTTCCATTAGTAAACACATAAATCATTGATAGTAAATGAAGAAAGAACATGAAGGATAAATGTAGAGGACAAGACAAGACAAGAGGACACAAGAATATGTGTCAAGCCAGGCAGAAACCCCAAGATGGGGAAATACTAATAAGTTCTTATTATTCGATGTAAATGTTCAAAAGAGAGAGAGAGAGAGAGAGAGAGAGAGAATACATTAATTCAAAGTCAAAATTGACTTGCCAATCTCTGTATTTAGATAAATAGATGGCCTGTCCAAATTTGCAATTCTGAAGTAGTCAAATGATGTCTTCTAAAGCTAGTGATATACGTTGTTGCTACTCAAGGGTTTTGAGCAAAATACTAAACTCTATTTAGGGCATTACAATGACCTTAATCCCTATTCAAGACACAATTATATTTATTTCCCTTCAACACTTCCTTCCTGCACTATTGTAGGCCTTAGAACCTTTGCAGGTCACCCAACAATAGACAGATCAACTACAACACTATATGCAGCATTCCTAGGACATGAAAAACACCTTTATTAAGCCTTTTCTACCTCTGTATATCTACGAATTTTTGTAGGTTTACTGTGGCTAGGGAAATCACCCCTAGAATAGGTCTCTCAACTCTAATAACAATCCTTAAACATGCTACTATCCTGCGGCCCACTAAACAGAGATAATGATCCATAAACAAGACCACAAATACACTTAACTCACCTCTACTCTTGCATCTTGATATGTCTAGAATTCCTTTGCCTTAAACCATCTTGAATCATCCTTAAGACACCTCCTTGTTGAATTTTCCAAGCCCATACATATTCAACCTCTCTTTGGAAGACATCCACACCTAAGCGGGAGACCACCTTTACCACAAACTCATGCTAGATGCCTCCTTACCCTAGCCTCATATGCCCTATCCTGTTTCATATATTTTAATGCTCATAGGATGTGTCTCCAAATGAGGTTGGAGGACACATATATATACAAATAGACATGACGATTTGTCCTTATGGAGGTGAAGTCGACCTTGACACTTACGAAGGCAAATTAAATTTCAAATTTTTAATTTTCACGTCTTGATAAGGTCATGCCTTATACAATTTCTTTTGAATAAATATATATTTTTCCTTATCCAAATTTGGTGATCATTAGGTCAATTTTGGTCCTCTCAAAAAGGGGAATTCAATGCCATAATTATCTTGTTCAAAATAACTGTTTCCAATGTTAACAATTTATCATAACTGAGTTGTCAAATTAGTAGTGGGACAATTATCACTGGCCTATCATAACTTAGTTTTGAAATCAATAGTGGGGATGTTGTTTCCCCAGAGACAGATCTTGGCTGTAAGGGAACCAGTGCCTGAGACATCTCAAGATTGATGAAAAGTTTTATATTTTGTGGTAGGAGGGACAAACCATGAGGGCTTGCAACAAAGCTTCTAGTTCTGAAACCCTAGCTTTCAAAAACAGAATGGCCAAAAAACTTTGAGTGTTCAAGGGTCTTTGGATTGAAGGAGTGGTTTCAAGAGAAATAAAGAAAATAATGTTCTAACCCAAGAAATTAAGAATTTGAATTTAAACTTCTGCAGAAAGAATATTGAAAACTGAGAAAATATGGATGAGTTTCCTGGATGTGTAGCACTTCATTAAGGGTCTCGGATTTAAATAACATGAGTACCAATAAGTAAATTCATGCAAAATTAAACTGAAACAACCAATCTCATATTACATCATCCAAGAGAGGAAAACACATAAATGAAAATATTAACACAAAGAAAATCAATGGTTGCAATGATACCCAAAGCTAAGAGAGGAAAGCACATAAATGAAAATATTAACACAAAGAAAAACAATGGTTGCAATGATACCTAAAGCTAGAATCAAACTGCTTTAAGTTATTTGATTTAGAGAGATTTACTTGCTATAAGGGAGACATGACTCCAACAATTTGAACCCCCCTCAACTTTTTTCTTTAGACTTTTATTCTCCTTCCCCGACCTAACTAGCTAATTGCCAAAATTGAATAAATTTGGGAACTGCTCCTCGACTTGGTTACAAAACACTCTTTTTTTAAATAGTTATAAAAATTGCTTATTTTAAAGCTTTTAAAAATAAAATTACAAAAATTAAAAATTATATATATATATATATATATATATATATATATATATATATATATATATATATATATATATATCATCATCAAAAAGTGGAGACAAATGACTAGTAGATGTGACATCTACTAGATGCTGAGACCAAATTGTTCGACGAAGAAGGTTCAACAAAATAAAAATAAGAAACATCAGGAGAGTCCCAATAGATCGATCCCATAGATGACGACATGTAGATAATAGGGGAGGCACTATCCGTCATCTTGACATGAGGAGCGAGAATCACAATGGTGGGTTGGGAAACCTCTTGTTCTGACGTAACAGTGGGACCAAAACACACAAGTAGAGGGGAAGTGGAATCATTACGAGCGGCATCTAAATTGCGAAGTACTTGAAGTTTATCACGAAAATATTCGAGACAGGGATAGTGATGGGAATAATGGCTATATTTATCACATAAAGCACAAGGGTTATTTGTGCATAAGGATATGTTCTTCTTAGCTGACTTGGGTAAGGTGACATAGACCTCGAGAATGTTAGAGTCAGGAAAGGTATCAGACACCACATTCTTGATACGAGGGAGATTAGGACAATTATTGGTGGCATGCCCAATAACGTCACAATAAGCGCATGGAGGAGTAGGATTTGGAGGCTTAGTAGGAGCTCAAATATTTTGGGGTGCCTTATCTTTTGTTCCCTTTTTCTGGCCTTCCCCCCTCACTAGATGCTTTCGTAACAAGATTGGCTTCATGTTGAGGTTATTATGGAACTGAAGCAAAGGAAGGGGAAGGAACAATAGGTTGAACCAAGGTCAAAGTTATTTAAGGTTTGAGTTGACTAGGAGGAGAGTTTGAGGGAGGATCAATGTACCAAACCGGGATCCCCAAGCTAATGTTAGATAAAATCAACATAGCCATAACAGGGGGAGGGAATAAGAAAGGTATCTAACCATAATGACCTAGGGTAACTTCTCTTAGTAGGATAAGACCTGGGGGAATGGTGTCAGGCTGAAAAGGGGTGGGAGAGATACCAGTAGAAGGAAATGAGCCAGGAGGAAATGTAACTGAAGGTTGAGTTGAGTTAGGAGCAGGAAATTGCGAAGGATCTGGTTGATGGGAAGGCATTCCAGACTGCTTTTGGGCACCCCGTGATGCCTGAAGCATGCAAAAACTGTATGAGTTGGGCTCAAAAGGAGTAGGTAGTGGGTCAAAATGATCCCTAACCAACATGAAATATTTATAGACTCCATGAGACACATAGGTAAGGTAAGTGATAGTATTTTTTTCACCTCGTTGATGAGATAGTGATCTGAGGAGATGTTTGAGACTAGGGGTCATAGTAATTCAACTGATCGATAGTGTCAATCTTTCCATTATGGGGAAAGCGCATCTTGCGAAAGATAGAAGATGCGATAGAGTACATTGCATAGGTGTAACTACCAGCCAAAATGATATTATAATCTAATGGGGTGTCAATGACTTCAATATCAATTAAGAAAGTGTTGCCAACAACGGTAATAGGATAGTTGCGATACAAACTGAGGGGTTGTGAGGGATGCTCATCCCAAGCACAGAGAGTGATAGTGGATGGGGACATTTAAGGGGAACCAAGTTGCTTATAAACACTAGCGATCATCACACATGTGCAGGCACCTTCGTCTTTGATATACTGCTAGACTGTAGCGTTCTTTATGGAAACTAGTATTTGAAAGGAAACTGAGGATGGAATGGGGGGATATTCCACTTTGTCAATGTCAAATACAATCAGACGATCGTCAAAGGATCAACAACACCTAAATAAGAGAGTAGAGTTCTACCTTGGGATGGGCTTGTCTGGAGGACTTCTGGCATTGGCATGGCAGTAGGAGGCTACGCCAAGTCATCCACTATGCTATAGGTATGGGTGGCTTTGGCAGAAGAAACATTTCGATGTAATGGACCTTTTGTGATCTTGGGGGGAACCTCGAATTTAGGTAGGGGGATATGTAAGGTGCCATTTGATGACGATAAAGGCGTAGTGGATACATTGGTTTGGGAATCAGACGTTGACTTTGCAAAGGGCTTGTCATATTGGTGCGACCGAGTTTGGAGGTTAACTTGTTGAGTGTTGACTTCGTCAGAATTCATCATGATAATATGGTAATTGTCCTGGCCAGATTGTGAAGGTTGAGGAGTTGCATTACCTTGTGTGGGTTGGGAAACTATATATCCCTGATGGAGAAAGGATTGGTAAGAACAACTATTTATGATGAAGCAGGAGGTGGAGGAGGTGGAGCAATGGGCAGGGGTCCTCTAGAAGCAGTTGCTTGAGCTTCCCATGCTTGGTGCATCTGAGGTAATAGGGGACATTCATGTGTTAAATTGTTAAATAATTTGTAACATGCATAAGGTTTATTCGTATCAAGAGCCTTCTTTTTCTTGAGTTGTCTGTCCTTTTGTTGGGCTGCGGGAGAAGGTTGGTCCCCTTGAGGGGAGTTAGGTGGCGGACCTTGGTTTATTTAGTTACCTTGAGATGGCTAGTTCTTGTTACCCTTCCCCTTATTCTTTATTTTGGGGTTTGGAGGAGTGGTTGCACTATGTTGAGCATACACTTGACCTTGAAGAGATGGTTGTTGTTGTGGCAGAGGTGAAGGAGGCATGGGAGGTTGGGGCACTGGTATTAGAGGGGATGGAGTGCTTGGCAGTGCATAAGGATAGAAAAGATTGGAGGAAAGATTGTGAAACTAGGTGAAGCAAAAAATAGCCCTAACATCAACTGATGTGGATGGGGATATGCGTATAATGTGCTTGAACCTTGGTAAGGGTTGTCGTGAGGAGGATAGGTGTAAGTGGAACTGGTCCCCCTCGGGGTTGACCATAACTCATGTGAGGTTGAGGATATGGTGGAGTTGGAGGGTGTGAGATAGTTCCAATGATACCATCAGTGACATGAGATTCCCCTGGCGCATAAGCAACACTAGGATGAGGAAGATCGGGAATGAAAGTATAAACATATCTTGATTATGCATAGGACATGTCATATTTCAAATATGCTTGGAGAACTTATTCCTCAGACTGGGGGAAATGGTGCCGACATATTTACCAATGGGGGAAAAAATGAATCTAAGGAACCAATCCATATAGACACGATCTTCAAACTCAAGAGCTTTACATATGCTCCTCCTTCTACGCTATTCTTGAACATGGTCAAATAGGCGGGTAGCAAAAGTTTGACAGAAATAGGTCAAGAGTTCGATACCAAGGTCATATCAGAGAGGTAACAGGAAGTATGATAGAAAATATTTAGCTAGTCATGAAGGTGGAATAGGAGCCATGTGGTTGGTCCACATACCACTTAGCAACAACTCTAGTAAGGGTGCATTGGAACAAACGAAGATGAGTGGAGTCTTCAATGATGGAATTAGATGAACACCAAGTATGAAATGAGCAAACACGATTTGTAGGATCTTCTCTAGGATTACCTTCGAACTTGGGGATGTTAGAAGGAATTGATCTACTCATGAAGAGGGACACAATGGGAGTTTCTTCATGAAGGCAAAGCATGTGGGGTTCACTGTAGAGGTCCTCCAGGATCAAGGAACGGGGAGTACAGGGACAGTGACAAAATGTTGTGTAACACCTCCACCTCATGAAGTAAGGATACGCCTCATCAGGAGATGGACCCCTCTATGCTCACAACTTTCTTGGAGACCTGCATGAATTTATTGCATGATAGTAAGGTTGTGAAGGGTTTACAAGAGCTCATCAATAGATGCGTTGGAACCGCTCTAGGTGAGCCACGCGTAGTATGAAAGATTGGCAAGCATAAAACAAGTACGGGACAGGAGATGATACTGACCATGCAGATAGGAGAGTATGAAATGGATCAAGTTATTTTGGACCTGGGGTCAGATGTGAACGTCCTACCTAAAAAGACTTGGGAACGTATGGGGAGACCCGTGCTGCAATGGTCTTCGATTCAGCTAAGGATGGCGAATCAACAGAAGATCATCCCCATGGGGCGGTTGAAGGGGGTGACTGTGGATATTGAAGGCACGAGCGCGCTGGCTGATTTTGAAGTAATAGAAATTATGGATGACAAAAACCCCTACCTTGTGCTCAGAATTGATTGGGATACTGATATGAATGGGGTAATCAATATAAAGATGCAAAAGATGATCTTTGATAAGAAATCGTTGCGCATAATAGTAAACCTCAATCCTGCTGAAGGATCGTGCTATACTGGACCAATCCGTGATTATGAGAGCGATGATGATCTGGAATGTATCTATAAGATAATGGTGCGAAGCTAATATTGGTTGAATTCAACAGTGGATGGACGAATTACATGGAATTGTGGGAGTTCATGCACATCAGACTCTGATGAAGAACTAAAGCGCTGGCAGAATCAGTTATACGAAGTAACTACACTAAGTTGTAACATGATGACCTTGTCATTATGTTGTGTGTCGTCAGAGGTAAGAAATATGCCTACTTATGATGGCCTGAATGATGTAGATATTTTTCTGGATGCATTTGAAAGGGAGGTACCAGAAAAGCAGCACTTCCAGGTGTTAGACTGGGAAATGCGCGCTACGCCCGCAAGGTGGTGGGGTATGCACAAGGGAAGCTTTGATGATTGGCACGAATGTAGGAGAATGATGAGAACTCGCTTTGGGAAGCCAAAGATGCGAATGATAGACAAGTATGATGGGCAGGATGATCCACGTGCACACTTGGCCAAATGGGCCCATGCTTATGGAGAGAAGCCCCAACCTGAATGGGTGCACTTGTTCTGTCACACACTGGATATTGTCCCGATGAACTGGTATGTAGAAACCGAGCTCCACCATGGTACAGGTGAATGGGATATCCTGCGTGAGGGGTTCATGATGACATTCAGTTTTGTGGACGAGTTTAACATTATTGATGAAGCGCTACAAGAGGTGAAAGCCACAATCTTTAGGATACCATAGGATCCTTTAGCCCTGATTCAACCTGAATGGGCTACTGAACTGAGTCACGTGCTAGAATGTTATAATGTATCTGCTGAAGAAGAGGACGAGGATCTGTGAAAGATTAAAATTCCAAAAATAGAAGGTCACCACAAGGTTAAAGGACTGTAGATTGAGAACCCTGATATAATTGCGCTATTGAAAACAAAATAGGTAAACATTGGTACGAAGGCAGAACCCAAATTCGCAAAGATTGGAGACTACTGGGACGACGCAATTGTGGATAAGGTCACTGAATTGCTCCACGAATAATAGGATTTGTTCAATACCAATCTCACTGGGTAAGTCCAATGGTGGTACAGGAAAAGAAGCAGAAGGATGAAATAAGGATATGTGTGGATCTCATAAAGGTGAATGACGCTTGTGTACATGATCCTTTCTCGACTTTGTTCACCGATGAAGTGTTGGATAATGTAGGTGGCCAGGAAGAATATTCCTTCATGGATGGGTTCTCTGGGTACCACCAGATCAAAACGTGTTGGAGGATAGGAGCAAAACGACCTTCGCGACTAAGTGGGATTGTTTTCAGTACATTGTAATGTTGTTTGGATTGAAGAAGGCGCCTACGATCTTCTCGTGCGTAGTTTTTTCTGCGTTCAAGGAATTTATTCATAATTTCTTAGGGGTATACTTTGATGATTGGACTGTATTTGGCTTGGTGAAACACCATGTAGCAAGTCTACACCTGATGTTGGATACCTATCGAAGATACTAGATCGCGCTCAATGTAAAGAAGTGCTTGTTTTTTGTTCCCTTTGGGACGGTCATGTGGTTTGCAGACAGGGACTAATGGTAGACCCCGCGAAGATCGTAGTGATACTAAACTTGGAAGCATCGAGGAGTGTGAAACAACTACGCGATACCCTGGGACATACAAGATATTACAGAAAGTGTTGGCTTGAGGGGGCCTGGCCCAGGTTCAACATTAATTAGCCAAACAAATCCCTACACTACTAGCCCTTTCAGCATTAGCCTGTAGAGCGTTAACCGAAGTCTCACCCGAAGTAGTATGGGGGGGTGTTGGAACCAAGTTTCTGCACCTTAAGATGGTTGTGATGTTGTTTGATTCCCTCTATCCCTGCCTTCGTGCAGGTCGCTTCACTCTACGGCTTATAAGAAGAGCCCTTTATTCCATCCTTCAATACCTCCGTGAAAGGGTATGATCAACCTCCATGCAGTCCTAGCCAGCTGCTCAGGTACTTTCACGCTGCTATGGCAATGTTCCGTGCAAATTCCCTAATTAATCTAAGTGACTTGCTTCTCTTATCAAATAATTATAGTTAACACTGTGTAAACAAATAATCATAAATGCATTCAATTATTCAATGTAATTGCATTCATTTGCACATCACATAAGTATAATAAAGGAAATTCATACATAACATATCAAGATGCAATAACAGAACAAAGACATGGGAATTGCCGAATATTTCTCTTTATTGATATCTTCCAAGTGTTTACAACCCCTATCTGCCCTGTGCACACAACTGCAGGGGTCTACGCACTCAGATGCAGACTTCTACCCTAAGCCTCTACGCACTCAGCTGCAGAGCCTCTACCTACACTATGACCCAAGACTTAGACTTCCTACTTCAGAGCTACGACTCTCTTACATTGCATGTCCTTAAAACTACTTAGAGCTTAGCTCTTTTCATACAATCCCATGGTCTGCGGACCATGGGTAGATCTCTTATAGCCGACTTTACTTTACAAAACTAAAGGCAAACTACCCTTTATGACACATGACACCTTCACGCTCTGTGACCACAAAATTCGGAGACTTTATAATTTTATTACAAAATTGGACTCAAAAATGGGCTTTTAGCCCCAAAACTGCCCTTTGGGGATCTCGCTCCAAACAAAAAGTTTATCAAAGGCTATGCCCAGATCATCGCACCTATCATCAAAATCAATACCTTTCTTCTGTGCAAACCCCTTCAATACAAGTCTAGCTTTGTACCTCTGTTTTCCTCCATATTCTTCCTTCAGCCTGTAAACCCATTTATTCTGCAATGTTGTTTTACCTACAAGCAACCTGACTAAGTCCCAAGTCTGGCTATGTGCTAAGGAGTCCATCTCTTCTTTCATGGCTTGCTCAAACTTCTTCCTAGTTTCCACCTACACTGCTTCTTCATAACATTATGGTTCACCAGAATCAGTCAACAATACATAATATAATGGAGAGTATTGTTCAGGGGGTCTACTTATCCTAGTAGATCTTCTAACACCACTTTCAGGTGTTTGAAGTGCTTGTTGTTGTTGTGGTTGTTATTCTAGCTGTTGATCATTATGATTTTAAGGCACCATCACTTTTCCTGTGATATCGTCAAGCACTGTGTATTCTCTATTTTCTTTTTCCTGTTTCTTTTCCTGCAACTGATTCTTATACAAGACCTTTTCATTGAATATTACATCTATGCTCCTAATGATTTTGTGATTTTCATAATCATATAAGCGAAAACTAAAATCATTAACACCATATCCAATAAAGGTACATTTCTTTGATTTTTCCTCAAGCTTTGTTATATTTTCTTTGTTAATGTGGACAAAGGCTTCACAACCAAAAGTCTTCAAAAAGGAGTAGTTTACCTTTTTACCTGTCCATGCCTCCTTTGGAATACCACCATCCAGGGAAGTTGAAGGCCCTCTGTTTATTAGATAAACAACAATATCTACAACATCTGCCCAAAATTGTAAAGGCAATCCTGCACGCAATCTCATGCACCTTGCACGCTCCATGATTGTCCTGTTTATCCTTTCTGACACACCATTTTCTTGTGGTGTTCCTGGAACTATCTTCTCTCTACGAATTCCATTCTCTGAACAATACCTATCAAACTCTTTGTTGCAATATTCACCTCCATTATCTGATCTGGACACTTCAACCTTTTCCCCGTCTCATTTTCAACCAAAGCTTTCCATTTCTTGAAAGTATCAAATACATCAGATTTATTTCGAATAAAATAAATCCAGGTTTTTCTGGTTGCATCATCAATAAAAGTAACATAATAACAAGAGCCACCAAGAGATGATACCTGAGCAGGTCCCCATACATATGTATGCACAAGCTCTAAATTTTCGCTCTTCTTTTCTTTCCCAACTCTAAGGAATCTTTCCATAAACACAATTCTCACATAATTTTAAATCAACATGCTTCAAACTTGGCAACAAATTTCTTAAGTGAAGAATCTGCATCCCCTTCTCACTCATGTGCCCGAGCCTATGATGCCACAATGCCATATCTTCTCCTGTAGAGGTTAAAGCATTAACAGAATTAGAAATACCATTGCATAAATACAATGTACCAACCTTTTCTCTTTTCGCTATTATCAGGGATCCTTTAGTGACCTTCCAGGTTTTATCTGTGAAAGTAGTTATGCAACCTTCACCTCCCAACTGCCCTGTTGAAATCAAATTTTTCTTCAGATCTGGAACATGCCTTACCTTCTTCAATAGCCAGTGATTTCTATTTTGATGTTTTATGAAAATTGTACCCATTCCAACGATTTTGCAGGGTTTATCATCACCCAATCGAACTTGTCCAAAATCTCCTTGAACATAATCATGAAAATGTTTCTTATCAATTGTGGCATGGAATGAGGCCCCTAAATCTACCACCCAGGCATCAATAATATTTTCTAATGAAAGAATCAAAGCATCTTGCAACACATCACTTGTTACATTCGCTTCATGATTAGTTTCTTGCTGTGCATCTCCTTCTTTTCCCTTCCGAGACTTGCAGTCTTTCTTTAGTTGTCCTTTCTTCCTGCATTTCTAGCACACTATCCCCGATCTAGACTTAGATCTGCCTTTTCTTGACTTACTGCGATATCCTGGGTTCTTTCCTCTTTCCATTTTTCTTCCCCTAGTCTCTACAGTCAAAGCATTTCCTGATGTCTCACCAGAGCTTTTCCGTCGCATTTCCTCGCTAAGGATTGCATCGACAACATCATCAAACTTTAAAGTACTAGATCCAGAGACAGAGTTACTAATGGCCATAACTAAACCATTCCAACTTTCTGGCAATGAGCACAGAAATAACAAAGCCCTAACTTCATCATCAAAATTTACCCCTACTGTTATAGACATATTTGGGCACTGCAACCCCAATCACATATGTCCATAAACCAAGGGCTTCTAAACCCCTAAAAGTGTTGTTTCATACCCTAAAGGAACAAGGTCAGTTGATTACATCATCTCCCAAAAGTTCTCCATGAAAAACTACTCAAAACTGGTCAAAACGGGACCATACAGACTACTCCATGCATAGGGTGCAATGCATCTCACCTATTACACACGGGGGGTGCGATGCATACTAGAAATCCCTTATGTAGGGTGCGATGAGTGAGAGCAGACAAATGGCAGAAGTAGTTTTCTAGGTGGAAACCTAGAGAATCTTCTAGAAACTGATCATATGACACCTGCCTCTCTGAGTTTGCCCAGGGATGAGTAAGAGATCTGAAATCTCCAAGTGGAACCAAGAACTATCAATGAAATGACACTAATCGAAATCCCAGAAGCTGACTCACTCTCCTGAAAAAATCTATATATGGATCCCTCATCCAAGAGATCCGGAGGCTGGAATTTTGTAATTTGCAAGGAAGTGTTGTTGGTTTCTCTTTGAAGACATTGTTGGGTGATCTTGCTTTGTATGAGGTGAAGAGGGCTTTCATGCTGGGAGGATGATGCTGGATCAGACAACGTGGTTGTAATCCTCTCTTCTACTACTTCTATCAATAAAGCTATTTGAGTTTTCCTCCATTATATGCTTGTATATATCTGAATCTTGTTTATGTATGCATTTATATGGTTGATGTACATCTGATCCTACATTATTTATGGTTATAGATCTCTATGCTTTGATGGTATTTTTCTGCCTTGACTCTACAGGTGTTCTTTGAAACGGGACAAGCGAGAAAGGAGTGGTGAAAGCTTCATCAAAGGAGAGATGAAACAAGCAAGGAGACTAGCGAAAGACTGAGGTTGGTGCTCTCTGCTTCTCTCTCATCTATCTCTCATAAAGGAAAATACAAGTAACTTTAATCTGTTTGTTTCTAAGATAGCTACCCGTCTTAGTGGGACTAGCAGCACTGAATGGACATTAGTTTTCCCGATAACAAAATGGCGACTCCACTGGAGATCAAATAGTTTGTTTGTTTCATTATTGTTGTTTGCTTTATAAACCACAGACGGAGCCTGAAGTCAAGCCAGCTAGCCTTCGAACTGCTTTTTCTATGCAACTGCAAAGTAGATCAACGTTGCTTCAGTCAATCTCTAGGTTGGTTTATGAACTGAACATCTTGCTTGCAAACATCCTAAGTGCCTTGGTGGTAGCTCAAATAACCTCATTAGATCAGCCCCCTATACTTTGTGTTTACTACCTATCATTAGCTCAGCCTAAACCCCTGAACTTAGCTACAAACTATGAGCAAAAACCAAGCTTAGTCTCATTCCTAGACCATCGCATTGTCTTTCATTGGTATTCTGGATGCATCGCACCTCCCGTGTGCTGTAGGTGAGATGCATCCCTGTTTCCCTGTGCTACAGGTGCGATGATCAGATGATATTTTTTATGCCTCTATATTTTGGTTTTTCTTCATTGTCTTCAGCTTTATTTAGTAGTTTTGATGTTTGTGATCAATACATCTCTGTTGAAACCATCTTCCTTTGCATTATTCAGCCTCCATCAGAAGGAATTGTGAATGTTTTTTATGTATTTTCATCATTTACAGTTCTCCTTTGCAAATAGTAGCTTAATCGAACTGTCGTCTTTTGATTTGAAAGTGTCACAAGTGTCGTTTTCAGTCAAGGAAAAGAGTCTTCCTCTTTTTGATAGTCGATTACACTTTTGCCATTGTATTTGACTTAAATCATTAGTATTTCAAGTGTCGAAAGAAATTTTGAATTCGAAATCGCAAAGTGTTGTCTTGGCTTTACTTTCATTTTTTGAAAAGAAAATTGTTAGTACTATCGCTTTGAAAGAAGAATAGTTCAGATCTGTACTTAGCATTCTTTTTGTCATTCATACATTAAGAAAGTGGAAAACAAATACATGCATGTGCATTTGCATTTGGACTGCTTGTGGAAATTGATTTAGGAAAGTGCATCTAGTGTGTTCTCTCTGTACTAGGTTGAAAGAATTTCATTTCTCCTTCCTTAGTAGCTAGGATTTTCATTGCAAAAAGAAAATAAATGACTATTTATCATCTTAGATTGCACATTTAGGAATTGTATATCTACATCACGTTGTGAACCTTAAAGGAAAACTTCTTAAGAAAGATCAACTGTAAAATAAACTTCAGTGAACATAAAAACGCTTTGGAATCTAACGCACAACATTTAAAGTATAGGCTAGAGACGTATTCCGGCGTCGTAAAGCCTAGTAACTATCGCTTTCATCATAGGTTTGGTGGTTCCTCCTCTTTGATACGACAAGTGCCAATACAGACTTGTGCTCCCACGTACCGTCGAGTATATATTGGGAGACCACAATAGGCTACATCCTTTATCCTTAGGAAGTTGTGTCTGCCGCCCTATCGATCGTAATGCACTGAACATAGCATTCGGGAAGATTGACTGCCACACCATAAAAATTATTCTGTAGTTTTGCGATTGGTTTGGTAATCCCTCTATCTAGATTTCCAGAGTAGTCACTTTCGTTCCTTTTCAGACTCCTTAAAAGAAAAGGTCCATCTGAGCACTTGTAACTTCAGGCTCATTAAAAATCGAAGGCAACCAGAGTCATCTTTAGCTTTTTCTCGACTCTTAAAAATTGAAAAAGCAAGTTGTGTCAAAGCGTCATAAAATTTATTTTAATTGGAATAACATCATTGTTCCTTCGTTCGTCTTTAGGTTGAGAAATGGAGTCTACCAATCAAGGATTTCCCCTCGGGGGAAATCCTGGTCCTTTCTCCTCTTGGGGGGATGTTGGTGCTCCACACATGACCACATTGTCCCTTCCAGGACTCACAATTGACCTGCCAGTATGGCTTTTATTGACCTCTGTCATTCAAAACACTGCAATTCCTCAGCAATCAAATCAAAAACCAGATGAAGTTGCTCCCCCACCTTCTACCTCGTTTGTTTCTCCCTATCCTTCTTCCTCTTCACTTGGTGAAGCTAGTAACACTAAAAACCAAGTAACTGAGAAGAAGAATAAAGGGAAGGAGAAGAAGAAGAAGAAGAAGCCAATGGCGAAAGGGGACAACCATGCATCGTCTGGCGAAAATCTACACACTGCACAATCCAAACCTAAATCTCCATGTTTCATTTGCAAGGGAGACCACTATCATCGAGATTGTCCCTGCATCCCATGAATCTTGAGGGACTGGTCTCCCTGCTTGCACGATCCGGTGTCTTCAACCTCTGATGATCATGTTGAGAGCACACTGTCAACTAGTGAAAACGAAGTCAATGGGCAAAGAGGAAGATCCAAATTTCCTTGCAGACTGTGTGAAGGCGATCATGCCCTCCAGCGTTGTCCCTTCCTAGATGAAGATAAAAGAGTCTTGGATAACCGCCCTGCATCACCACAGCGACTTCCTCTTGGATACAAGAAACTCTTGCCGAGTCCATCACTAATTGAAAATTCAACTGACACACCGTTGTTGTCGGTCGAAGCACCTATCATTGAAGATAAACCCTCTAAGTCCACACCGTACCAAAGTCAACAAGCCGAGATGGCAGTCGACCCAATATTGTCTCCAGAGGACCCACCTTCAGATGATACTATCACCAAAGAGAAAGAGAATGACACCACTCAAATTATCTTTGTAGACACAGACTTCGATGAACATGGGGGAAATCTACCCAGTCCTTTACCGCAGGAAGGAAGTTCGTTAGAGACTTATCCAGTCGTTTATTTGGTCCCACCTCCAAGCAATCTAGTCGTTTCCTTCGATTGGAATCTACTAGGGAGACCCCGCCTACCATCTAATGTACCATTCTGAATCATAGTACAAGCTTACAGAATGATCATGGTTGGTACTATCAGAGATGAAGGGGCTTCTGTGAGTATCCTTTCCTCCACTGCTTGGAAAGCGCTTGGTTCGCCATCACTTCTACCTGAGATTCAAAATCTGTCAGGCTTCAACAAAGGAACTAGTCGACCGTTAGGGATCCTTCCAAATTTGCCTATAACTTTGAGAAGGAAAACCGTTTAGGTGATCTGGTCCTGAATTTGTTAGCTCCTCGTTGGTCTCAATTCATGATAGGTGATCTGGTCCTGCATTTAGGCATCCCGACTTTACGATGACCTCGAATTCATATTCTTGAAACAGTAATAGCCATCTTCATATGCGCCCCCCAACACAGGCTTTTTCACCAGGTACTTCAACGTGGAATGATCGGTATACATCTTGAAGTGCCCACCAAGTAAATAGTGGCGATATTTCGGGAGCACATATACCATTTCCAATCCTTCGCGCTCAATAGTAGAATACTTCTTTTCGGCTTTGGACAGTCGCTGACTCGCGAATGTGATCGGGTGATCCATGCCTTCCGTGCCTTCCTGCGTAAGTACAGTGCCTAGCACAATACACGATGCATCAACATGTACATGAAATTCGATGTCCCATTTTGGGAAGACCAAGATGGGAGAAGATGCCATTTTTTCCTTGAGAACATCCAAACTTTTCTTACAATCATCATTCTAACAATATGTAGCGTCCTTTTTCAATAATTGTTCCATGGGTGATGTTATTTGTGCATATCTCTTAATAAACTTTCTATAGTAACCATTGTGCCCCAAAGTGGTGAGTAGTTGTTTGACACTTTGCGGTGCTTCCAAATTGAGAATAAAGGCAATATTTGTAGGGTCCACCATTAGGCCTTGTTTGCAGACCACATGGCCGAGCAGATTTCCAAAGGGGACGAGGAAGGTGCACTTTTTAAGATTCAGCGCAATCTGGTGTTGTCAGCAAGTATCCAGCTGTTATAGACATTTTTGTGCCTTACAAAATTGAGCATGAAATGTCCATAATCTAATGGATCCAAAGTCCCTAAACATGTTGTTCCTACCCCTAGAGGAACAAGACTAACAAACCACAGAAATTCACAGAAGTTCTCCACCAGAAACTGCTCAAAAACAAGTCAATTCAGGATCATTTCAGTGGCTACACTGGCTACCTGCGTTGAATGTCAACTGGAACACTGGCTACCTGCGCTGAACGAGAGTGGACATGTGGCAGGATCATTTCTCAAGGTGTCAAAACCCAGGAAGCTTCCAAAATGACACTTGCCTCAGGGAATTCGACTGGTGATGAGTAAGAGGTTCCAAATCTCCAAGTGGAAGCAAGAACCTCCAAGTGGACTCAAGAACTAACAGAGGGAGAGGACACTAGTCAGATCTCAAGCTGACTCATCCTCTCTCCAAATATCTATATATGGATCTCTCCTCCATGAGATCTGGGGGCTGGAATTTTGTTATTGCAAAGATTGTTGTTGGTTTGAGATTGGAATCATTGGGTGCTTAATGCTTTGAAAGGAGTGAAGATAGGAATTCCATTTGCTGGGAAGGAGATGCTCGATTGGAGCCCTTTGGGTTGTATCTCTTCCTGAACCTTGTTATTCATCAATAAAGCTATCTTGGTTTCTCCTATATGCTGATGTATTTTTGATGTATGAATGAATTAGTATGTTTAGTTTATTTCTAATCCTAAACTAGTTATGAATGTGAATATCTGTCTTTGTGTAGTGTTCTTCTCTTGTCGCAAATAGTTGTTCTCTTGTGATCTTGCAGGAACCCGTTGAAGCTGGATAAGCAAGAAGGCAAGTAGCTGTGAACTCCCAAAGAGAAGAGAGACCGAATCGAGGGACAAACGGAAGACACCGGTAAGTCTATTGATCTCTCTTCTTTCACATTTCATAAAGGAAGAAACCAGAATAGCTGTCTCTGTTTGTTGCTAAGGCACTGTCACACCTTAGGTGGATAGGATCGTCCTGCATAGGCATTTTTCCCCACAACAAATTGGCGACTCCACTGGGGAATATTTGTTTAGTCATTTTATTTGTGTTTCTATCATTGTTTGCTTCATAGACTTGACAGCAATAATCGAACTGCATCTTTCCGGGATGCAAAGTAGACAGTTGCTGCTTTGATCCAATTACTGGACTTGTCTATGATCTGAACAATGGATTCACAAATGATTTGATGATCCTTGTGATAGATCTTAGTAGCCCCTCAAAGCATCCCTTTGATTGTACCTTGCTTGTTGCTTTTATTTGGCCTGAAACAGTGAATTAAATAGCAATCTGTGACCCAGAACCTGAGGGAAACGAGAGTTTCTCCTTCAGCGCAGACCCAGTGAAGGGATTCTGCATTTCAATGCAGGTCCCGTGAAGGCTACCTGCGCTGAATGTCAAAACCCCTGTGTTGAGGTTGCGCTGAACCAGTTTGGCCTTGTGCAGTTGGGGTTCTCTGCTCTGTTTTGCCTTGTTTTGATCTCTGATTTTTGCAGCCTGTAACCAGCATAGGTACCAATCTGATAACTCATTTTCTATGCTTAGATTCCACCTCCTTTTGTACAAAAGGACTATGAGTGTTTTTATGTGTTTGTGGCATCATTTACAGTTTTCCTTTGCATGAGTAAAATAGTCATCATGTAGCCCTTGATTCAGATCTGTTGATTGTGATCTTAGAAGAGAGTTCATTGGCTGTTTGGAGATTGATTGTACATTTGCTTTTGCTTATTGGTTTGAGCTTGTCTCTTTTAAGTGTCAAAACAAGTATTCATTTCGAAAATCGTTAAGTGTTGTAATCTCTTCTACCCTCTCTGATTTCGAAAAAGTAAACTTGTTTGTATTTGTCATTTAAAAGCAAATTCAAAGTTGTACAAAAAGCTTTCTTTGTAGGCATCAATACTAAGAAAGCGGAAAACAAACACTTGCATTGTGCATTTGCATTTGATAGTTTGCATGCTTGATTTAGGAAAAGTGCATTAGAGTGTGCTGATTGCTCTTTGAGAAAAGATGGTGTCTTTCTTTTCCCTTAGTAGCTAGGATTTTCAAAGTTGAAAAGATATAAAGCTTGCTTATCATCTTTAGACTGCATTTAGGAATTGTATCATACATCTCGTGGTGAACCTTGAAAGACAAACTTCTAAAAAGATCAACCTAAAATAAATTGAATGAACTTAACAACGCTTTGCAACATAACGCACAACATAGAGGTCTAGGCTAGAGACGTGTTCCGGCGTCGTTAAGCCTGGTGACTGTCGATCTCGTGGATGGTGGGTGATTCCTCCTGAGGGACGATAGCGCCAGTACGGATTGTGCTTCCACGTACCGTAGCGTATATATTGGGAGACCCCTATAGGCATAAAACCTTTATCCTTAGGAAGCCGTGTCGGCCGCCCTACTGATCGCAATGCACTGAACACAACATTCAGGAATATCGACCGCCCGTACCCTAAAAAGTATTCTGCGGTTTTGCGAAAAGTTTGGCACACCCTCTGCCTAGAACTCCAGAGCAGTTCCTTTTGGCCTTTTTCAGACTCTATAACGGAAAAAGTCCATCCGAGCATTTGTCACTTCGGGCTCGTTAAAACATCGAAGGAGACTAGAGTCATCTTTAGCTTTTTCTCGACTCTTTAAAATTGAAAAAGCAAGTTGTGTCTAAAGCATCGTTAAAATTTATTTTAAACGGAACAATCACCCCTATTCCTGCGTTGATCTTTAGGTTGAAAAAATGGAGCACACCAACCAAGGAATTCCCCTTGGTGGAAATCCTAGTCCCTTCTCCTCTTGGGGAGATGTTGGTGCACCCCACATGGCCACATTGTCGCTTCCAGGACTGACAATTGGCCTACCAGTCTGGCTCTTTTCAACCAATGTCGTTCAGAACACCACCATTCCTGAACAGTCGAGTCAACAGTTAGACCAGACCAAAGTTTCCAACCAGCCTTCTACCTCATCTAACTCTTCCTCTCCTCCTTCCTCTTCGCTTGACGGAACTGGTAAAACAAAAAACCAAGTTCCTAAGGAGAAGAAGGAAAAGAAGAAGAAAGAGAAGAAGAAGAAGGAGCCAAAAGCGACTGGGGGCAAACAAGTGTCGTCTGAAAAAAATCCACACACAGCACTGACCAGGCCTAAATCGCCATGTGTCATATGCAAGGGAGACCACTTCCACAGAGATTGTCCCTGCATCCCTCGGATACTAAGGGACTGGTCTCCCCGTTTGCACAATTCGGTAGCGTCGACCTCTGATAGCCATGTTGACAGCTCACCGTTGACTAGTGAAAGTGAAGTCCCAGGACAGAGAGGGAAAGCTAGATTTCCCTGCAAACAGTGTGAAGGCGATCACGCCATCCACCGTTGTCCCTTCTTAGACGAGGCAAAAAGAGTTTTGGAAGACCGCCCGATTTTACGAGCACAACTTCCTCCTGGATATCAAAAACTCCTGCCAAGTCCTTCACTAGTTGAGAACCCGGCTGGCCCACCCAGGTGGTCAGCCGAAGCACCTATCATTGAAGATGAACCGTCTGGATCCATGACTGACGAAAGTCAAAAGGTTGAAACGGCAGTTGACCCGGTTTTGCCTTCAGAGGCTCTATCTTCGAATGATATCATCACAGAGGAGAATAAAGATGACACCGTCCAAATTCTCTTCATCAACACAGACTCCAACGAACAAGGGGGCAATTTGCCCATTCCTTTATCGCAGGAAGGAACTTCGTCAGATTCATATCCGGCCGTCTATTCGGTCTCACTACCAAGCAACCTGGTTGTGTCCTTTGACTGGAACCAACTAGGCAGACCCCGGTTGCCAGCAAGCATACCATTCAGAATTATCGTTCAAATATACAGAATGGTAATGGCTGGCACTATCATTGATGAGGGGGCATTTGTGAGTATCCTTTCCTCTATTGCTTGGAAAGCGCTTGGTTCGCCAGCGCTTTTGCCTGAAATGAGAAATCTATCAGGCTTTGATAAAGGAACCAGTCGACCTTTAGGGATCCTCCCCAATGTGCCCATAACATTGAAAGGGAAGACCGTTCAAATGAACGTGATGGTCGTTCAAGGACACTTGGATTATAACCTACTCCTTGGACGAGACTATATATATTGCATGGGAGCTATAGTCTCCTCACTCTTTAGAGTAATGTGTTTTCCGCATGAAGGAAGAGTGGTCAAGCTCGTGGACCAACTTTCATTTCCCGGATCACGCATCGAAAATAGTCATGTACCATCCCTAAATGGTCTATTCACACAAGAAGTGTCTCAACCCACGGTCCGTCCTCCTGATGAGCGCGAGTAATCCGGGAGGATATGACTGGAACCCAGGGGGCATGCGTCCTGGTCTGCTTCGGCAGGGAAACTTTGGGTATAGAGTAGGTTTCCGCGGGAGAATATGACTAGTCTGTACCCCGTCCGTCTAGGAAGAGGGGTTATTCTTGAATAAGATTCTTTTGTCAAAGTTATGTGAGTTGGCGGGCTACGTCGCTCACCTTTGTCTATTTCGGTAGACATTGCCGAGGAAGTGTTTTGTTTGAAAGATTAACGAGACAATCTTTGGGTAACCTGAAAGAGGTAAGCCTCTCTCATTAAAACAATTGTTTTGACGGAAAAGAAGTAGAGGTAACCTTGAAATCGTACTTTATACCTGGGGGCATGCAACCCTTTTGGAGTGTAAGCAAAGAGCGGTTATTTATCTGTTTTTGGGATTAGCCGTTTCCTAACTTGCATAAAGAAAGGATGCGGAGCAAAGCTTAGTGAGATGAAGCTCCATAAAAAATAGAATCTTGATGAGACACTCTTATCATATGACTGGTATATAGAGCAGTTTTAGCACAAATTTCATGCTCGTTAAAAAATAAACGCAAGGTCCGAGCAGTTTTAGCACATAATTCATGCTCGTTAAAAAATAAACGTAAGATCGAGCAAATGTTTCCACCCGCGTTTAAGCTCGTTAAAAAATGAACTATCCCTGTAAATAACCACTGTGAATGTAATATCATCAGCCATTAAAGCCTTGGTCGTGTTTGCACCGTCATCTCCACTTTTCATTTGGCCGATCGTTCACCTCCATATGATTGTTTACCCATTTTGAGGAACAGCTGCGAAGAGTGATTTCACCTAGCCATCCTTGTGACACTGCCGTGATTGGAAAATTCCAACCTGTACCTGGAATCAGCTGCTAACCCTGTTTATCACTCGTTCCTCAAAAGACGAGTCTTCTTTAAGCTATTTTCAACTGACTCGTAAAATATGAAAAGATTGCCGAGTCCTTGGCCTTCCAGCTCGTTAAAGGGACAGGAAGAGCTATCCCTCCTCTAGATTTTAATATTTTTGGACCTGAGGGATTATTGCACAAAAAGATCGAGCGCTTGTTTTGTTCGGCTCGTTAAAACTATCGAAAACTCATCCCTTCTGTATTGTTTTATACTTTTTTGGACTTAAGGGATTAGATGACGAAAAATGACTTTTGGAGTTAACTTTATGTACCTTTTCAGACTCTCTAAAAATGAAAAGGACCGAGTTATCCTTGTCGTTAGACTCGTTAAAATCATTAAATAGCGACAAACTTGTCTTTAGACGAGAACGAGTTTCACTATCGCTAGGCTCGTTAAAACATAGCGATGGGCTTGCCCGAAGGGCAGGTTATAGAACAAGCGTATGTTATCCTCCTCAAGCTTGACAAAAATAAAGAGGTACTGGTCAGCAATGACTGGGGAAAAATTGGGAGAAACTAAAGAAAACTTTGATGGTAGCAAGTCGCTCTTGAACATGACACTTTTCCTTTGTACCACAATCGGGTTGGGTTGTTTCATTCACCGGTCACATCCATGGTCTCGCCATACCATCCATATTTGGGGTAATGCTACCAATCCATCGCATCAGTGTCGCCATATGATCAAGAGAAGTCGTTCAGAAAAGTCAACCGTGTCCCATCCACTGCCATACATTATCCTTCATCCTTTCCACCCTGAATCATATGTCACAGATCGTTTTCAACTCCATTAAAATCATTAGCTCTGTTCCGTGTCACTGATGTGGGATTCATTAAGGCCCACCTTTGACGGATCGCTTCTTGTCGACATCAGCTCATTATCCAAGAAGTTGATCTAGGAACAACCCCTTCAGTACTTTGAAGCTTGCATGCCACAATGGCAAGTTTCTCACTTTCGGCGATAGGTATACATCAATGACCTTCGACCGAAAGATTTTGCGTGGTGTTCGACGCCAAGTCCTTTATTCACACCACGTGAATTGTACTGTAGTACCTTGAGGGTCATTATCATTATCGGTGATTCCTCTCGCGCTTGTTAACGGTTTACATCATTGACCGGTAATCAAGCGATGTCTTTCCATGTTCGACTTCAGAACATTTCTCACATGGATCGACTTGTACTTAGAGTGAAGATCGAACGAGTTTGAAGACCCCGGATCTAGTTTCATCCATCCGGGCCGCGATATATATTCAGGAAAGATAAAGACATTGACATGTACATCATTGCAGCAGATAATCATCCTACTCAAAGGATGATAATTTCATCAAAATTATCAGTCTACCACCAGACGATTGTCTGTTCTATGTACAGAAAAATGAATTTATAAAGCTGAGCATGGGAATGCCCGCCTCAGCTAGATCATGAAAGCAGTATGAAAAATAATGTATTGTATTGTATCTTATTACAGGTCTCCTCTCAGCATTGGATGAACTTCGGATCCCCCTGATAAAGCATTTCGCCCGATAAACAGCCTCATACTTTAGGGGGCAACTGTTATAGACATTTTTGTGCCTTACAGCATTGAGCATGAAATGTCCATAATCTAAGGGATCCAAAGTCCCTAAACATGTTGTTCCTACCCCTAGAGGAACAAGGCTAACAAACCACAGTAATTCACAGAAGTTCTCCACCAGAAACTGCTCAAAAACAAGTCAATTCAGGATCATTTCAGTGGCTACACTAGCTGTTTGCGCTGAATGTCAAAGCCAACACTGGCTACCTGCGTTGAATGTCAACTGGAACACTGGCTACCTACGCTGAACGAGAGTGGACATGTGGCAGGCTCATTTCTCAAGGTGTCAAAACCCAGGAAGCTTCCAAAATGACACTTGCCTCAGGGAATTCGACTGGTGATGAGTAAGAGGTTCCAAATCTCCAAGTGGAAGCAAGAACCTCCAAGTGGACTCAAGAAATAATAGAGGGAGTAGACACTAGTCAGATCTCAAGCTGACTCATCCTCTCTCCAAATATCTATATATGGATCTCTCCTCCATGAGATCTGGGGGCTGGAATTTTTTTATTGCAAAGAATTGTTGTTGGTTTGAGATTGGAATCATTGGGTGCTTAATGCTTTGAAAGGGGTGAAGATAGGAATTCCATTTGCTGGGAAGGGGATGCTGGATTGGAGCCCTCTGGGTTGTATCTCTTCCTGAACCTTGTTATTCATCAATAAAGCTATCTTGGTTTCTCCTATATGCTGATGTATTTTTAATGTATGAATGAATTAGTATGTTTAGTTTATTTCTAATCCTAAACTAGTTATGAATGTGAATATCTATCTTTGTGTAGTGTTCTTCTCTTGTCGCAAGTAGCTATTCTCTTGTCGCAAGTAGCTGTTCTCTTGTGATCTTGCAGGAACCCGTTGAAGCTGGATAAGCAAGAAGGCAAGTAGCTGTGAACTCCCAAAGAGAAGAGAGACCGGATCGAGGGACAAACGGAAGACACCGGTAAGTCTATTGATCTCTCTTCTTTCACATTTCATAAAGGAAGAAACCAGAATAGTTGTCTCTGTTTTTTGCTAAGGCACTGTCACACCTTAGGTGGATAGGATCGTCCTGCATAGGCATTTTTCCCCACAACACCAGCATCAAACGTAAGCTCTCTATATGGTACTCAACTAACCCAAATACAGTCCAATCATCGAGATAGACCTCTAAGAACTTGTAGATGTATTCCTTGAATGCGGCCACCACTACGTGCAAAAATATCGCTAGCGTATTCTTGAGTCCAAAGAGATCCTATCTTCCGGGGCAATATTGATCTAACGGTACCCTGAGAAGCCATCTGTGAATGAGTAAGCTTCCTATATTTCTCCAATACTTCATCTGTAAACGGTGTCAGGAATGGATCATGAACACAAGCATCGTTGAGCTTCCTGAGGTCCACGCAGATTCTAATTTTGCCCTTCTATTTTTTTTCCTGTACTACCATGGGACTCACCTAATCAGATTCTTCCACTGGTTCAATAATTTTGGCGGCAAGCATTTTCTCTAATTCTTCACAGACCTTTTCTTTATCCTTTGGATTCAAAGGGTAAGGTCACTGCTTCACTGGCTTCGCGCTCAGTTTCAGAGTAATCTTCATCATCCCTAAGTCGCCAATGATCCCCTTTAAGTCCGTGATTTTGGTCGGGAACAAATCTTGATATTCACGGAGTAACTCGGCCACCTTATCTATCATAGCATCATCCCAATAGTCCACAAGCATCGCGTACTTTGGCTCCGCATCTATACCAATCTTTACATGCTTTTGTTTTGAGTAGCACAGTGATGTCAGGATCCTCAATTGATGGTCCTCGAACTTCATGACACCCTTCAGTTTCTAGAATATTAATATTTCAGGGGTCGTCATCATCCTCTTTTACTTGTACGTTATAACATTCTAGGGCACTGGTTAACTGGGTTGCCCATGCTGGTTGAACTACTTCCCATGGTTCATGTGGTATTTTGAATATGGCAGCTTTTATGGCTTGTAGCGCGTCGTCAACAGTATCCGACCATCAGTCTTCAAATGTGAATGTTAACAAAAATCCCTTGCGCAAGACATACCATTCGCCCGTACCATGTCAGAGTTCCGTCTCGGTATACCAATTCATGGGTATGACATCCAGGGTATGGTAGAATAAGTGTACCCATTCAGGCTACAGTTCTTCTCCATAGGCCTTGGTCCATTTTGCAAGGTTCGTGTGCGGGTCGTCGCATCCGTCGTATTTATCTGCTATCCATAGTTCTGGTTTCCCAAATCGTAACCACATCATCCTCTTACAGCTATGCTAGTTTTAAAAATTTCCTTAATGTGTTCCCCACCAATGCGCAGGTGTCACACGCAGCACACACTTCAACACATCAAACCACTGTTGTTCCGGTACTGCACTCTCAAACTTTCTCAAGAATTCATCCACCATTATCAATCCATCATATGTTGGTAGATCTCAAGCTTGGGTTGTTATACAATGCAGTGATCTAGTCATCATTTTTCAATTCAACGTTGTCACTTCGTTCAACCGATTGTGCCAGTGTTCGTCTTCTTCGTCTAAATCTGAGGTGCAGGAACTTGCACGCTCCCATGAGATCCTTCCATCTGCAATCGGATTCACCCAATCCTGATCTCGCGTAATTATCTTGTACATACAATCTAGCTCATCGTCGCTTCCATCGTTGAGCACAGGTTCAGTGAAGCGCGCTCCTTCGGCTTGGTCTAATGGAACTACTACGCGTAGGGACTTTTTCTCGAATATCATCTTCCGTTTCTTCATATTGATGACTCCATTCATATCGGTGGCCCAGTCTATTCCTAGAAACATGGGATAAGGATTGTTGTCATCAATAATCTCTATTACTTTGAAGTCTGTTTGTGTGCTCACACCTTTGATATCAACTGTTAGCCCTTGCAATCTCCCCATGGGCAAAATCTTCTATTGGTTCGCTATTCATAATTGAATAGAGGACCACTGTAACGCGCACCTACCCATGCGTTCCCATGTTTGCTTTGGTAACACATTCGCGTCTGAACCCAGGTATAGGATTACCTGATCCAGTTCATACTCGACAATCTATGTCGTCAATCTCATTTCCCTCCCGATGCACAATGCATGCTTTCCTAGTTTGCGGACTACGTTTGATTCCCCTGACCTTGCGCATCTAGTTATCAACTCATGTAGTCCTTTAATTGCCTTATTGTCATGAAGCAGTTTCAAGCATATCTCCAGAAAGGTAGTAAGCATAGAAGGATCCATTCCTGTCTCTGGTTGATCCTTACTACCTGAAGTGGAGGCCTCCACGAAGCTCTTCTTAGCTTCCATGAATGTCTCCTTTGCACGTTCCAAGTCACATTCAGGTTCCTTTGTAGGAGCCTTGAGAACCCATGTATCTTCCTCAGGTTGCTTCCCCTTATCTTCCCTGGTGGTCGCACCGCTTCTGAGCACTATATTCACATTTGGGTCCTCTTCGCAGGGTTCAGACCTCATCATTTGAATATTTTGAGTCGGAGTAGGCTGGAATACCCCTTTCTCACGCATCTGTGCGATCAGCATAGGACAATCTACCATTTCATGATCAAACTGATCACAGTATGAACAGGATACTCTCGTCGGGTTGGTACAATCGTGGGCATAGTGTCTTGGTCCTCTGCAATTGTAACAAATTAATTGTTCGCAGCCCCTTCCTAGTCCCATTCCTCCTCATCCTCGACCTCGCCCTTGAAATCCACCGCGCACCCTTCCCGCCACTAGGTCGAGGGCTCGCGTTTTTGTTTACATCCGATATGCTGGGGTCCGATCCATCATTAACTCGTAGCTCTGAAAAGTAGGCTCATCGTGGCCAACCGACCTACAGAAATTACAAAATAGTTGTTTGGGTGTCGTTGTATACTCCTGCAACAAATGACAATTATCTGTTGTGTGCTTTCCTCCTATCTGACTGATCGCGCACTAGAGCACATGTGCCACACTTGGCCCTGCCTGTGCCTTTGGTCTCAACGACATTAGTCACCCTCCTGCCAAGTAGTTTACAAATACTGGACAGTGGTCTTTGTCATGGCCCTGACCTTTGCATTTTATGCACCACACTTCTTCACGTGCCTCTGACCGTGGCACCCTATCCTGCTTCAAACTCTACATCTGCAAGCATAGATTCTCTAGTTGCGTGTGGATTTGTTGGACTCCCAACCCCGGATCCTATATCGGTGTTTCATGCAATCTCATCGCCATTTCCAATGCTTCGGTCGGGGTTGAAAGCTTCTGTTGTGACAGCGCCGTCCTCAGGTGTGGTGTCAAAGATGTCACAAACCACACGCGATGTTGCACATCCATTAGTGTCATATTAGCTTCACGGATTGTACTCTTTAGCCTCTAATCCAGATCCTAGCGGGTCTTGCTTGGAAGCATCGCGATTTCTTTAAATCTAATGATTAAATGTGTCTCTAATTTCGATCGGCTAAATTCTCTGTTTAGTGCATTCTGGATCTCCGCTATTCCTACACTTGGGTGATCATTCGAGTGCTTGATAAACCATGTCAGCGTGCGATCCTGCAGCGCGCTCACCAATGTGGCCTTCTTAATGTTGTCATCTGTGACCCCTTGTGCTTTCCACTCTGCTTTTACCACGAACCAGAGCTAGTCTGGATCCTCATTCCCTACCCCTTTGAATACAGGTAGCTTGATCACGCTCGCCATGCTGAACTATGGGGGTGGTGGAGGTGGGGTGGGTGAAGATGAAGGAGGTGAAGCGGGTGGTGGCGTAAGTGGAGGTGGTAACTGTAGAATGCGCTGCCTGATCAAACTAACCGCACTTCTCGGAGAAACTCGAGCGCGCTCTTCCTCACTCTCTCATGAAGGTGAAATTAAGGGACTGTTTCCTAATTCCTCGGTACCTTTCTATATCTTTCCACTCTGCGTCGTTCCAAACATTAATGCATTCACATCACCCGTTTTTCACATAATAGTATCTTAATCCAAGTATTCAGGGATTTAATGTACCTACCTCGCAGTCCCTTGAGAAAACGTCACTCTGCTTCATTGTAGCTCATAGTCGTGTCTATTGCAAACTTAGTGATGAATCCCCCTATTATCCAATCGATCCAATGGTCCACAACTCGCGCAATCTTGTCTTCTGATTCCTCTAGTCTGCACACTAACTCCGGAGTCCACACTATCGGTTGGTCGAGCTTGTACATTCCCCAACTATCAGCTAACCTCGCGATCCACTCATACAGTTTAGAAGAGAAGGACGCGAAGAAGATCTCATGGATTTCCGTATATACGTAGCAATCTAGCCACCTCTTCTCAAATATCTGCAAAGTTCTGTTTTCCTATGTCATGAACTCGTGAAGCTTCTTATCCAACCACTCTTCAATTTCCTTCTTCGTGGGATTCCAATGTTTCGACATCAGACATCCCTTAGGTAGATCTCAGTCCCGGCAACTAAACCATTTGTTGTCTTGTTGGGGCCTGACCTAGGTTCAGAAGTGATTTAGCCAAACAAATCCTAAAACTACTGGCCCTTCCAACAACAGTCCGCGGTGCGCAGACTGAGGTCTCACCCGAGGTAGTATGGGAGGGTGTTGGAACTAGGTTTCCGCACCCTAGGGATGTCTTGATGAAGTTTGGGAAGTTCACAAACCGAATCTGCACGCTTGCGCTGCTTCACATAGCCATCTGTCCTTCGCAACTTATGCAACTGCTTCCGCGTAGCTCTGTACCAAGCGTGGAGAGGTGCTTTCTAGATCCTTATCCCTTACTGTGCTTTTATTATAGATCTTAACTTAATTATGTGGGCCCAATATTCTCATTAATCATTCAACATTCTAACAAGTGCACGAAATCATAAACAGTAAAGAGATGCATAAAGATATTAGAAGCATAGACACAAAATATTCCACAAGTAACTTATCTTTTATTAATCCTTTGTTCAAATAAAATTCCAACTCCGCCCTGCGCACTCAGCTGCAGGGGCCCACGCACATAGCTACGGACTCTACCAAACCTCTGCACACACAGTTGCAGAGCCTCTCCTTACTACTACAACCTAAGACTCGGACTTACAAACTTAGAAATAATTCCTTATTCAAAAACCCATATTACTTCTCCAAGCTAAGACTAAGACGACCTTTACACTTAGAGCCTCGCTCTATTTATACAATCCCATGGTCTGCGAACCATGGGTAGGCCGACACACTCTACATTAAATTATATTATCTTAGGGCAAACAACCCTAGACTCTTGCGCTCTGCACCCGCATTTTGCGGGGTCTTTACATTACATTGACCAAAACTCTGGCTACAAGCCCCAAAAATCCGCTATGGGGGGATCCATTTCCCAAAAACAGTGGTCTACCTCTAGCTTGTAGAGATTCTTAACTCGAATCCCTATTCGCTTCGTCTGTCCAGTACTGATATACCTCAGGAATACCTTTCCTTTACTAAAGACTACATCATACCCTTTATCTTCTAGCATGGCGACAAACATAAGATTCTTCTTCAGACCTGGTACATACTTTACATCAGTCAGGGTGATGGGAGCTCCATGCTCCCTCTAAAACACAACCATAACTTCACCTAAAACATGGTACTTTCCATTATCACCCATCTCGATCTGCATCTCGAGATCCTTCTCCTCCAAGGTACTGAAAATATTCTTGTCACCTAACATGTGGACTGAAGCTCCACTATCCAGGTACCAGACATATCCCACCATGGATGAAACCATGCATGCGATAAGCGAGAAATCTAGCTCAAGCTATGAGGCCAGTGCCTCACCATCAGATCCCTTCGAGGAACCCTTCTTGGATTTCTTCCGTGGACAATTCATAGCATAATGGCCCACTTCATGACAATGAAAGCATCACACTTTCAATTTGTCAATCTTCTTCCCACCATGGGAAGAACTGGATTTGGGATGGGACGCCTTCCCTTTCCCTTTCCTCTCCTTACTCGCTAAGGCTAGATTTTCCTCATAATCTTGCTTCGATGAGGATCCATCTTTGGTGCTTATTTCCTCCTACATCAGATCCGACCAAAGTCGTTCCCAATCTAGTAGTTTTTCTCTTCCATTAACCAAGTCTTGGTAGCTATGCAAGCTCTTAGGAAGACCGAGGAGTGCAATACTCACCATGTCATCATCAGCGGTCATGATCCCTACACTTCCAAGCTCATCCCTGCAAGTGGTGAGCTTGTTCAGATATGTAGAGATCGTGTCGCCCATTTCACACTTGATCTTACAAAGCTTGTCTTTCAGCACCAGCTTCCTCTGATCGTTGTTGTTCTGATATAGACCTTTCAATGTTTTCCACATCGAAAATGGTGTCTCCTTCCCATGGAGGCTTGAGACAATGTGGTTTCGAACTCCCTCCAGGATGATTCTCCTAGCTCTAGCCACACATTTCTTCCATTCCGCCAGTTGAGTAGCATCAGTTGGCTTGGGGACTTCTTGATCAACGAAGTCCTTTAGACCATTATCCTCTAATACTACTTCCATGCGATCCTTCCAGGCTATATAATTCGAGCTGCCATCAAGGGCATACTCGAGTCTTAAACCACTGAACACGATTGGTGAAATTGAGATGTGATAAGAACTCGATTTCTATATTCAGGAACCACAAACTTCGAACTTCTCCTTTCTTGTATATTGTTCTTCTCCTTTGATCACCTTTGCTCTGATACCATGTAGAAATTCCCACTGTAGATCAATAGATTATGCAATAGACTAAAGAAAAATACAAGATCTACTTCTACAATAAACTTTGTGGAAGCTTAATCAATTTGAGCACGATCAATGAGAACACATATAACTGAGAATGAGAAATCAATCACACATAACACAGAAGAAATAACCCAGGGAAAGCCTCAACCTAAAACCCCAATATCTGTATTATCATACAAATGGAAGTCTTGTTCAAGTTACAAAAAGAATCAGCTCTCAAGCTATCCTGCTCTCTCTGCAATCAAACAATACAGCTCACAGACTGAATAGACATTGTATATGTCCTCCTCAAGCCCTCCAAGCCTCCTATTTCCTTGCGCAGTTTTTCTTGGGGTCCAGTGAAGCCACATGTGTGAATTGGCCTCATCACACTCACAAAACCTGAAGAAGTAACTGCACAATCCTCAAGGAAAGAATTCGTTCTACATGCAAGGAATATTCACAATGGAATATTCAAGCAACTGATAGTACACTGCCCCTCCATCTGATCTCAACTAGGTCTCTGTCTGAACTGACATGCATGAGTTATTTATGACATAATATTTAGTTATCTGAAGTGCAGTAGTTACATGCATACATGCATTAACTAACTGAACTCACATTAATTCAACTAACTATTTGAATTAATCTAACTAGACTTGACTCAGTTAACTAAGTCAACTAATTACAACTCATCCTTATCTCTTTAACTGATGGATAAATTCCTCAATTAATGGAGAAACTGTTGCGTGTCCCCACATACACGTCATGTTTGATTTTCTACAACTAATTAACTCATGGTGAATTAATTAATTATTTTACAAACAACCACTAAGATCAAATTCGAATTTTACTTCTCTATTTTAGTTCAGGGACTAACTAAAATAGGAAGGTATCCCGAAATGCTATTTATAGCTGTACTAAATTTATCACTTCTACATTTAGCATTTCTGTTGCTATTTTCAACAATCCCCTTGTCTCAAACTCCACAATCTAAGAACTGCATGTGTTGGAGAACCATTTAAAAGGATTGAGAAAAAGGGGGGAAATGAGGGATTCAATCCATTTGATCCTATGGTGAAAACCCAAATGCTTCCAATGCCCTAAGAAAGTATTTCCAATTTAACCTATCATAGCCTTTAGTTAAATCAAGTTTAATGATCATACCTGATCACTTGGCCTTCCTGTGAGAGTAATCCACCTTGTTGGTCGCGACAATGGAATATAAAATCTCCTCCCCGACACAAACTCTGTCTACTCTGAGCCAATGATGTGGTCCAACAATGATTTAAGTCGTTTCATTATAACTAAAGAGATCAATTTGTATATCACATTGCAAAGTGCAATGGACCGAAATCCACGAGGATCACTCGATTTTTCGGACTTGGGGATTAGGGTCAAGAAGATGTCATTGAGACCAAACCAAATCTGTTGTTTCCTCCTTGACTCTTCTACTAGTGCATGAATTTCATTGCTTAGAAAGTGTCAGAATGCTTTAATGAAGCCAGTTATAAAACCTCCAGGACCTTGGGATTTGTGATTCAACATCTCTCTTATAACCTCCTCAACCTATGCAAATGATGTCTCTCTCATTAGAGTTGAGTTTTACTCAACATATATCATTTTGGTAATGAATGAAGTGATTCGATCAATTTCCTACCCTTTATCTGAGTTTGGTTTCGACAATAGATCATGGAAGTAAGAGACTAGCTCTTCCTCCATTTCCTCATGTTGCAAAATTTTTCTACCTTATTTCAACACAAGAAACAAAATTTGATTATTCTTCCTATGATCAATCATGGCCTTATGGAAGAACCTAGTGTTTCTCTCCCCTTCCCTTAATAGCCACTAGACTCTTTATTTTTGTCTCCAAAGAGTTTCTTCTGGCTTTCAACATTATTTCAGATCATGGATGATCCGTCCCTCTTCCTTGACCATAGCTTCCAATCAACCATCTTTGATAATTTCTTGTTGTATTTCCTCCATCCTTGATTCGAGCTTACATTTCTCTAGATGAATGTTTCCAAACTCTGTCTTGTTCCATTTCTTAATTCTTTGTTTAAATGCTTTCAGTTTGAGTTGAAAGGTTTCCATCATGTTTATCCTTGCACATCAATATCTTTCCACCAATCTTTTAATTTTGGAATGAAGTAATGACGCTAAAACCAAAAAAATTTAAATCTGAAGGGCCTATTTCATGGAGCCATCTTTAGATCTATCTCCAAGTAGTTAGGACAGTGGTTGGAGGAGAATATTCTCTTCCACGTACAAATCCCTCCCCAATAATCTTTTTGAGAGAAAAAAATTGTCCAGCCAAGAGGCTACCTAGTTCCTACCTCCCCATCGATTGTTCCAAGTAAAAATGCCATTGATGGATCAATATCCACAATCCTCAGGCCTTGAATTGCCTCTTGGAACATTTGGGTCGACTAATCTAGACGCCGAATACCTCCTTTCTTCTCCTCTAAATGTTTGGTCATATTAAAATCCCTCCAAGTATCCAACATGATTTGTGTGAATACTTCTCAAACAAAGAAGATCCTCCAAAAATGCCCTTTTGTCCCTAGGAACTATTGGACCATAGACTACTAAGAGGCATAACTCTTTATGTGCCCCTATGCATCAAAATCCACCTAACAATATATTTGGATAGGTTACCTAGTCCTAGAAACTCCTGGATTCCAAATCATTGCTAAATCATCTGCACTGCCTCAAGCATATAGAGCCATAGATGTACTTCCCTTCCAACATTTTCTAGCGATTTCACCTAAATTTTCACTCAAAACCTTTATTTCTTATAAGAGAATTATGTCCAGTTTTTCTTTTTCTATTTTATCCTTCAAACATCTCACCTTACCTTTGTTGTAAGGACCTTGTATGTTCCACGAGACTAGTTTCATTGTGGATCTAGAGCAATGGGGGGAAAGCATTCCATGATCTCATTGATTGCCCAAAACTAATGAGAAAATTTCTAGCTTCTCTAATTACTTCTCGCATTATTTTCCTTCCCTTGTAACCTTGCTAGCCCATATACTAACTTCTTGTCCTACTTGGATGTGGTGAAACCTTGCGAGCTTAGATGAGACTCTTAGATTCACCCGCTAGCTGAGGTTGATTTTGTCACCATTGGATGTACAACTGGTAGAAGTGTTGGATCTACTCCATCAAAATTCTTGTGGGCTCTGCCCTAGACCAAGTTTTTAAAATCTTGACCATGGTTTTCTCATCTAGGCTGAGGGTTTCATTTTGATTCTCTGCCTCCAAGATCGTACTATTACTGGTGAGTAACTTCTTTAGATCCAACGGCTTAGACGATTCTTCCGAGGTTTTTCATTTTGGCATTAGTCTCTCTTTTGGAATTGTTAGCTGGCTTTCTACCTCCATAGGTTGGGCTTGCTGGATCATTCCCTTTGTCACCTCTTCCAACTATGAGAGTGTTGAAAACTTATTATCCGTCATTGGCCCTTAGTTAGCCATCATTTTCTCTGACATTGGCTTTACTAATTGGTTCTGAGCATTGTGATTTCTTTTGTTGACCACCTCATGGAAATCCTCCTGGTTATTTATATTATTTGCTTCTTGGTTTTCATGCATAGTCAATGAGCATTCCCTAATCAAGCATCCATACTCATGGAACCTTCTACATTTGAATGGTACATGCTCATAATTGAGATGTTGGGTCCATATCTCATCCTAGTATTTAATGTCAATAGATTCAGGGAGGGGTTTTGAAATGTTCATATATACACAAATTCTTGCATAAGATGTTCGCCTCCTTTTATTTGTTAGCTATGATAATTTCACAAATTCCCCAACGGAATGCCCAATACCTTTGAGGATATCAGGTTCCTGGAAGTCTTCAGGCAAAGAGAAAAATTGAACCCACACCAAGGTTGCCAAAAACTGCTCCTTCTCTAGATCATTGCACGCTTCTTAGAAACTCATAAATAACCCAACGTTATTCATGAAGTAGGGTCCATTTTCAAAAATTTGCTTATGATCTTCTAGATCTGCAAAGATTACTGTGAAAAAACTTTTTACCCTTAATCTTACTTCAACTGGTCAATTTGGCTTCCACTTCAACTGGATCCACTCACTAGATCTTGTTCCTATAGATCAATGTGTGACCTTTCATAAAATATCTTGATTTTTTTTTCAGTTGGTTATTTGGAATTACTTGCTTGGGGTTTGATATTTCCTTTGGGAGGCAGTGGCCCTTTAGTTGGGAGTGCCGTTAGGCCCCCAATACTAGATTTTCCTTGTTCCATTTGTTCTCTCTAGCTGAAATCGAACCCCATGTCGAGGGTTTATTAGAACCAATAACCACATTTTGACACGAGGGGATTGCACCCCTCCCTGAGGACCTGCTCATGAGACCAATCAAAATATGTCGTACTAAAATGTGAATTTGAAGATTTTCAACTCCATGTTTCAATACTCCTCCCTTCACAGAAAATTTACCGTAAACCCCTAGCTCTTCATGTAAACCTTCAATTTTATCTTTCTTGTATATCAAAATATATACTTAATTCACAGAAAACTTACCGTAAACCCCTAGCTCTTCATGTAAACCTTCAATTTTATCTTTCTTGTATATCAAAATATATACTTAATTTAAATATTTTGAATTGAAGCCAATTTTTTTTCAATTTTTCATTCAATACTTCACTCCAATATCTCCGGCAGGTTTTAATATTTAAATTAAATTAACAATTAAAATGGTATATTACCTATTTTTAATTTAATTAATAACATTTAAAAATATAAATAAAAAACATAAAATTTAATGTTAGAAAAAATATTTAAAATTATTATATTTTTTATTTTTTATTTTTTTATTTTCAACCATTCAACCACATAATTATCGATTATTAATATATTAATCATTAAATTTATAAAACCACTACCTTTACCTTTACTTTTACCTTTACCTTTACGATCCTTAACACAACTACTTGCCAAACATATATTCCAGAACACTTCAACGGAGAATTATTAAAGATACTTCTTTACATTCACCAACCGCAACTAAAATGCACATGCTAGCCCTATGTTCCAGAACATATACGATTGAATTTAAATAGAAATTTTTCCTTTTCCCATTATCTCTTAATCTTACTGATATATTTAATTTGACGTAATTTAATTAATAAATGTTTTAATTTTTTTAATATAATTATATAATTTTAAATTAAAGTATAATTTTTATAATTTAAAATATGTTTTTGAATAATAATTAAATTTAATGGCTAAAAATATTTTAAAACAATTAAATACAAATTACAGAAATCAAATTTAAGATTATAACAAAATCTTTAATTAGAGAACAAAAAATGAAAATCTATTAATTAAATTATACTCTTCCAATTAAAAAAAATCATAATCATTAAATCATTAAACCTATAGGGATCCGTCAGCAAATTTAATCTATAATCAAGAGGCGTGGAAAATGCATTAAACATTCAAGTTGCGATAGAAGATTCTGATATGTTTTATTAATAATAAATGTAACAACCAACCTCCGTACATCAATATCTTTGAACACGACCTCATTCAGAAATCTGTTTATACACAAAGTTAAGTTTTGCAGCCTTCACGCTCACGGCACGTTGGGAACACCTAACCTCTTCTCGAAGAAGGTGCATAACTTCACATTAGGCAACCTAACCTAACCTCAGCTATGTAGATGTTCTCAAAAGCAACAACTTCCATAATGAGTGAATATATGTTTTGGTTAATTCGGGTTATTTGTGAATATATGTTTGGGTTTTTCGTGAATATATGTTTGTACGTTGTATGAAAATCATGAAGAGACATGGTTGGTTAATCTCGACTTACTATTCAAAGATTTTTCCATCATTTTAACTTTTCAACCAATACTTTCATTCTAACTTTTCAACGGAAGCATTTTTTAATCTAAATTTTAGAAATGGTATAGTTTAATTGTTTTATATTTTAGTTTTTTAATTGAAAATTAAAATTATTATTATTATAAATAAATTTGTAACATTTAAATTATTTCAAGTATACATCTCAAATTTATAATTTTAGCTTATTTAAAATTAATTTACTAATTAATGAATATAAATTATAACTAACGAATATAAATAGACAAAAATATAGAGTTTGGAGTATATTTGAAAAGTACTTTTGTTTGTCTAAGAGCTCGTTTTCTTCTAACATATTTTTGTTTGGCTAAGAGCTCGTCTTCTTCGGACGTAAGGAAACAGGTTAACGACCCAAAACCCAGAGGCATTTGGCAAGAGTAAAACCCTGTCCCCTTACGAATCACCAGTGAGTTATTTGAGGTGGCGTGGTTTTCCTTGAATAACGGTGATGAGTCAGCCTGCATTTGCGGTCAACAACTAGAGATCATTGTCCTCACTACTGGTTTGACAACTAAATTATGGTAGGTTTTCTCACCTATAAAAAAACTAGAGAAAAACATATAAATATTTAAAATGTCTAACATAACTTTTAAAATATCTAATGTGCACCGCAATCAATGTGGAAAACATGGCCAACACAGGGCAAACATATACATGTCATCGCAAGCAGCTAGGTATATCTTTTAAGGGTAAGGGAACCATTTGTTCTAATAAACAAGTTTTATAATGAACCATTTGTTTTGACGATGAACCACAATTGTTGGTTCAAAATGCGTCGACAAATGAATTTCGATGTGATTATTGCCAAAAACCATCTTAATAAGTTTTATAATACCTTTGTGAATATTACTATTAATGCTAAAAGACTAGAAAAGTTTGTATAAAGTGTTGGAATTAAATTGTGAAAAAAAAGACACATAATTATGTAATCTAAGAAAAACGAAAAATAAAATGGAATAGAATGAAATAGAATATTTAAAAGTTATAATTTAAAATATAAAACTATATTTTTTTTAATGGTTGTATAAAGACTCTTTGTTTATGGATAAGAGCAAGCAACAACAATTCATAAAGGATCATCCTAGTTTGGGAAAAAAAAGAAAAAAACACCCCATAATAATGAGAGACCAAGTGGAGCTTGTAGATGGAAAGGCTCAAGTATATTAAAAAGCAATGGGACCAACAAAAACTTAATAATTCTTGATTCAGTGATGTATAAAGAATTTCCACAATCAATACTCTACCATCAATTACGAAAGTGTGATAATAACCCATCACAAATTCATTTTGAAAAGAGTTCACCACAAATCAGCTTTATAGGGAAAAACTTCAATCTTACCTATTATAGCATAGCCAATCTTACACAAGTGCGGATCTATCCTCTCATATCATTGTCATAAAGTAAGTGCAATAAATTTTTCCATACAGAGCTCATTGAATTCTCTATTATCCCCCCTTCACATTAGGAAACCTAACATCAAAGTTAAGTTTTGCACCCTTCATCCTGACGGAATGTTGGTAACTTCACATCAGGGAACCAAACCTAACCTTACCTATATAGATGTTATCAAAGGCAACAACTTCCATAACGAGTGAATATATGTATTGGGTAATTCGGGTTATTTGTGAATATATATGTTTGGGGTTTTCGTGAATATATGTTTGTACGGTGTATGAAAATCATGAAGAAACATGGTGGGTTAATCTTGATTTACTATTCAAAGATTTTTGCATCATTTTTAAATCTACATAAGTAAATTGGAAGTGGTTTAAAATTAAAACAAATTTAAAAATAATTTGAGTGACTAAAAAGAAAAGATGTGATAAGGTAGTAAATTTATTTTTTTCAATGATTTTTTAAAAAACTAATAGTTAAAATTGCCTTAAATTTTATTGTAAAATGATTTAATTATCAATTATTTTGTAAATGATAGGTAATTAATTTGTTTAGAAAGAATGGTCTTTTAGCATAAAGAAAAATTTGCATTGGTCCATAACTCTAACTCTAGAAGATGAATCACCAAAAGGTTTATAGGCTCCAAATTCGTTAGATGGTATATCAACTTCTCAAGGCTGTAACTTTTGCATACAATCTCCATTTAGAGCACACAATAGTTTGTTGGAAAGAACTATCCAAGGATTACAACCCTTAGACCCCTTAATGACCAAAACCATTATTTATGGCCTTAAAGTGCCCCTGCAAATTTGGGAACCAAAAAACCATAGAATATATTCCAAAAAGATAGAAAACCATTGAATCACTAGAAAAGATTGGTGGTCACAATATCCACTTAAATTACTTAATCAAGCAATTTAGAAGAACCCATAAACCCTCACACATTCAGTGATAGAGCAATCATTTAAAAAAAAATTGGGGAGCTTTTCTAATTCTAAGTGGCCCATTGTTGGTTTTTAATTTCCCACCAAAAACTTTTTCGCACACCTTTCACTTGGAAAGGGAGATGTTTGATTTCATGCTTTCCTAAACATGTTTAATTGGAACCAAGCTAGTTCCTCTTTTCACAACACCTTTTTCCTCCGCTTGGATAGCCCTATAGGAGCTAAGTCATAACTTGATTGGATAAAGTGTTTTGGGAATAGCTAACTCTTCATCTCAAGGCTCGTCAGAATAAATAACACGAAAATATGGAGACCCACTTCGTTTTTTGAACCCAATACACCCATCGGCTAGTTGTAGGGCACTTATTCAAGGGACCACAACAAGGGAAGATTGGGAAAGGATTCAAATTTGGGATTATAAAATGTTATTTAATACCTTAAATTTTTTATATAATGTTTTGGTTTTAATATAATGTTTTGGGTTGACAAGGGACGGAAAACAATATTATCATTAATTGAAATTGTTTGAGAGTAGTTCCACTCTCAACGAATTTCATTTAGAAAAAGTAGAATTTTATATTCTATTTAGAGAGTTAAGTAAATTTAACAATTTTTAGAATTTTAGGAATGACATGATTATAGCTGATGGGACCAGTCCACGCTTCGGTGTACAACCCTTAATTAACGTCTGTCTGGTGATTGACTAACAATATGTATTTGGTAGGATTGTAGAATTATTTGGTTTAAGATTAATCACTAATCACACACTTAATTAACTGATATTTTCCGACGATGGCTGGAACATTTATGGTAACACTTTAATGAGGTAGCCGAGATGTACTTACCTCGATCCTCGTTTCCCGCTTGTTGAACTTGGCAAAACCCTGGGCATTTCACATTTAGTCATTTTGGTTTTTCTCTCTGCATGGTGAATACAGTGAGGGTTTTGGTCTGTAAGTAGTTTTGTCTTCTTTCTGGTTGCGGTTGCTTGGAAACAAGCCACAGGCTCTATTTGCGCTGGCCATGGGCTCCGCTACTTGTTGGTGGCTCTGTTGTCTGTCTTGGTGACTGGTTTACTCGGCTCCTTGACGAGTGAATAGAGCACACAATAGTTTGTTGGAAAGAACTATCCAAGGATTACAATCCTTAGACCCCTTAATGACCAAAACCATTATTTATGGCCTTAAAATGCCCTTGCAAATTTGGGAACCAAAAAACCATAGAATATATTCCAAAAAGATAGAAAACCATTGAATCACTAGAAAAGATTGGTGGCCACAATATCCACTTAAATTACTTAATCAAGCAATTTAGAAGAACCCATAAGCCCTCACACATTCAGTGATAGAGCAATCATTAAAAAAATTGGGGAGGTTTTCTAGTTCTAAGTGGCCCATTGTTGGTTTTTAATTTTCCACCAAGAATTTTTTCGCACACCTTTCACTTGGAAAGGGAGATGTTTGATTTCATGTTTTCCTAAACATGTTTAATTGGAACCAAGCTAGTTCCTCTTTTCACAACACCTTTTTCCTCTGTTTGGATAGCCCTATAGGAGCTAAGTCATAACTTGATTGGATAAAGTGTTTTGGGAATAACTAACTCTTCATCTCAAGGCTCGTTGGAATAAAGAACATGAAAATATGGAGACCCACTTGGTTTTTTTGAACCCAATACACCCATCGGCTAGTTGTAGGGCACTTTTTCAAGGGACCACAACAAGGGAAGATTGGGAAAGGATTCAAATTTGGGAATATAAAATGTTATTTAATACCTTAAATTTTTTATATAATGTTTTGGTTTTAATATAATGTTTTGGGTTAACAAGGGACGGAAAACAATATTACCATTAATTGAAATTGTTTGAGAGTAGTTCCACTCTCAACGAATTTCATTGAGAAAAAGTAGAATTTTATATTCCATTTAGAGAGTTAAGTAAATTTAGCAATTTTTAGAATTTTAGGAATGACATGATTATAGCTGATGGGACCAACCCGCACTTCGGTGTACAACCCTTAATTAATGTCTATCCGGTGATTGACTAACAATATGTATTTGGTAGGATTGTAGAATTATTTGGTTTAAGATTAATCACTAATCACACACTTAATTAACTGATATTTTCCGACGGTGGCTGGAACATTTATGGTAACACCTTAATGAGGTAGCCGAGATGTACATACCTCGATCCTCATTTCCCGCTTGTTGAACTTGGCAAAACCCTGGGCATTTCACATTTAGTCATTTTTGGTTTTCGCTCTGCATGGTGAATACAGTGAGGGTTTTGGTCTGTAAGTAGCTTTGTCTTCTTTCTGGTTGCGGTTGCTTGGAAACGAGCCACAAACTCTGTTTGCGCCGGCTATGGGCTCCGCTACTTGTTGGGTGGCTCTGTTGTCTGTCTTGGTGACTGGTTTACTTGGCTCCTTAACACAGAATGATGGTTTTGTTCGCTTGCGTGAGTATATGGTTACGATTCTTATGCGGTTGTTTGACTTATCTTTACTCCACAGTTATTAATTGTTTTGAGGTCGTTCTGCTGGTTAAACTTAATGGTATTGTGCATGCATTCAGGTTGCAAATGCGGTGGCTTCCTTCTGTTCACAACGTCTCTTTAGGTAATCTATTCGTCCATGATTTATTTTAATCCTTCTATTTTTCTGTCTCTAAAAAAACTCGTTCCTTGGTCTCAGTTGGTCACTGAGGTTTGTGGCTCAATGGCCTACGCTCTATCTGCGCTGCAAACCTGTTATGAAACCAGCTCAAAAAAAGATAGAAAAGATATATCAACGCCTTAGAATTCAGCCTCTTCGAGGGGGCAACCTCCTTTACATTACATAAATGAAAAATTCTTGGATGATACAAATGAAAAGACCTCCTTTCTATATATAGGAGTCTAAGGGGTTATAACATAATCAGAGCCGACATAACAATAATAATGTAAGGGCACAATAATAACAATAGTGGGCTTCTATGGGGCACAATAGTAACAATATGGGCACTACATGGGTACATCAATATAATAAGTGGGTTATACTAATAACAATAAGGGGTTACACTAGTAGTATAGGGGCCTAACATGCCCCTCTCCTTCAAAAAGCGTTGTCCTCAACGCTTGAGTAGTTCTTGATGCTTCTGTATAAAATTATTGTCCTCCCATGTGGAATATTTAGCGGGTAAGTTCTTCCACTTGATGAGATACTCTGAAATTGATCGATTTCGTAGCTGTCGAGTTCTTGTTTCTGTGACTGCTCCAGGTTCCAATATGATTTTTCCTTCCTCTTCAATTTCTGGAAATATTGCTTGAATTGGGATCTTTTTCAACTTTTGAATAAGTGGCCTGTCAGGCGGAAAGAGTCGATAGTGCAGACACAACCAACCTCCCTAGGAGCCTAAGACTCTCTAGTGACAAACAAGACAAACAAGAGCAATCCTTCTCTAAACATGCATTTATTATACGAGAAATCAAGTGTTTAGATCCTACCTGTAGTCCAACGTTGTTGTAGCAGTCCAGCCTCGCTGATCCGGATGAGCTCCTCCTTCACTTTGAAACCTGCATCCACTAACAATCAAACGATTAAATAGCACTTGATAATCTCATAAAATAAAACATATTTAACACATAGACCAAGGAGTACATGAAACAACTCATAAATAACAAGTTATTGAGAAGAATGGACTCATTTGCATTAATAGGAAACAAAAGGAACAATTACAACCTGAGCCTTGGTGTTGTGCAAGTCCCTCCCAGGGTCCATCGAGAGTTCTCCTTTACTTTGACAAAGCTCACCCACTTCCAAATAGAACAAGCAAAGATGGCAATCTCTCCTCACAAGCTTCTAAATGGGAGTCCTAATTCCAGCAGCATCTACCCTTAGAAATGTTTAGCTTCCAACCTCCCCTCCTTCTGGCCCAATGCCTGTATTTATAGTGGTCAGGAGGAAGTTATTCAGGTCCACCATCAATGGGATAATCCCCTCTTTGGATGGGATAGCTCCCTTATTGATGGGATAAGTTCCTCTTTGGTAGGGGTACATGAACCATCTGGAGGCGCTCAATACACGTCGAACAACCTTCTAGAATGCTCTAGAAATGACCACAAGTAACTTTTTAAAGATGAAACTTGCGCATTTTGACCTTTACAGGGGTACGCACCTGCCCCTTTACATACAGAGCGTACAAGTACGCGGCTTTTGTGAACATTGGGTGCGTACCCGCAGGTAAGGTTGAGAGAACCTGCGTACCCAGAGATAAATACATTTATAAAGACTTTCTCTCTTTTTGGAGTTTGACATGGAGAGCAGAGGCATAAGACTTGCCTAAGAGGATAGCATGACTGTTGATAGAGCCATACTAACTGTAAATAGCCATGGTGACATTTTTTAGTGTAACAGATTGCCCCCTAAAGTGCGAAGCCTGTAATAGATTAGGGTTTTGTATTATCTAGGAAGGGTGAAGCGCTTTATCATTTCAAGGATTATCTCGTGGAGAGCCTGGTCAGAACCTGCAATTTTCAACACAAAATACATGTATAAGATTATATCATCACTGAGGTAGGCATTCCCATACTCAGATCAAAACTTTAACTAACAGACTAACTACTCTGATACAGGAATGATCTTGTAGTACATCATAATCATAGACTTTTGTAGACACGGTATGGCGCAGCCATCTGTTTATGATTAGTCTACTTAGATAATGAATACAAAACTCCTCGCAGCCTGGATGGTGGAAACTAGATCCAGGGTCTTCATTTCTGCTTCCCGAATTGGTACGATTCTAGCCATGCGAATAAATGAGTTGATGTCGAACATGGTAGAAACCACTTGATTACCAGTCGATGATGTAAACTGTTAACAAGCGCGAGAGAGACCACCAGTAATGTCAATGGTTCTCAAAGTACCCAGTACAATCCATGAGATGTGAATGAATGAGTTGATGTCGAACATTTCACGGAATCCTTTGATCGAAAGTCAATGATGTAAACTGACGTCAAAGGCGAGAAACCTACCATTGATGCATGTAGACTTCAAGGTACTGACGATTTCTAAGTCATCTCTCTAGATAATGTGCTGATGTCGATAGAAAGCGACCCGTTGCAGGCAAGCCCACAACACGAAATAATTTGTTCAAGTTGAAGAAATGTTGTTGTAAGGACTGACTCAGGGATGGTCAAATGGATGACAAGTATTTTGCAGATGAAAGTTTTGCTTGCAGACCTCTTGAACACATAACGACACAACAGATGGCTTGGTGATAAACGACTCAAAGTTAATCCCCGGAACCCGGCTGAAGAATTTCAAAGTGGTTTGATCAACTGTGAGGTAAAGGATTTCCCAACCCAGGTGAATGAAACGTGTCGTGTCCAAGAGTGGTAATAAAGTTTCTTCTGAGACAAAAGATAACAAATAGGCTCATTCTTCTCTCTTTTCCCCCACCATTTCTGGCAAGTACCTCTTTATTTTTAACAAGCTTGAGGAGGATAACATATGCTTGATTATAAGCTCATCCTTCGGATGAGTCCAACCTAGTTTTGATTCGAACCCTAGGAAGGAGTGGTTCGTTCCTGTTTGTAATTGAACAGGTCCTTTACTGTGAAATTTTTAACGAGCCCAGTATAGGAGAAACTCGACGTTTTTCAATTTTAGAGAGTCTGAAAAACTTAAGAAGACTCCAGGTTGAACTTTTTCGTAAATTTGTGTCCCCCAAGCCCGAAAAAGTATAAAATAATACCTGGGAGAACCGCTTGATCTTGCGACCAAGGAGTACTTTCATGATTAGTGTCTCTGACCTGAAAAGTAAAAAGCGATCAAGGACACGTCGTTTTATTTCCGTATCGAGTTTGAAACGACAAAAACTCGGCAATCTTTTCCTGATTTTACGGTCAGAAAAGAGCTATAAGGGGACCGTCTTTTAATTCCGTTTTAACGAGTGTAAAAGAAACGCTCATTGATCTTTTCATATTTTTAGGAGTCAGAAAAGAGCTTAAAATATGACTCTGATGTAAAAAATGATAATTTACCCTAAAGTCCCTTTGTCCTGCACAGAAACAACACATTACTCATACCTGTTTAAGATGGGCAAAAATTCATCGAAAATGTCCTTTCACGGTGAAAAATAAACAAAGCTAGCATTTATTTATCCAAAAAACCTATAAAAAGACTTCTTACCATGTCATTTTTACCATTTTCTGTTGAGGTTGAGAAAAGGGCTTTTGAGAAGAAACTTCCCGTGAAGATTGCGGAGAATCTGACCGTCAGAATCGAACGCCGTTTCACCAGGTATTCTACAACACCCCTCTCTTGTTTTTCATCCGTTTAGAATCTAGTTTTTTATTTTTTATTTGATTTTTTGGGGGCATTGGGGTTTCAAAATGCGCCCTTCGGGGTACGCAGGTCATGCACTGCTGACCTGCGTACCCCGATATTTTCCCAATGGGAAAATTACGGGGTGTACGCACCCGGCCTTAAGGGAACCTGCGTACCGGCGCTCTGTCCCTAAAGGCCGGGGTGCGTACCCCGCAAAACACAATTTGAAACCCTTGGCCCTCCAAAATAAACCAAAATTTTTAAATTTTATGGATTCTCACTGATGTTTTATGATGTGCAGGGAGCACACCATGCTTGATTGGCGTGAAAGAGAGCATGAGGATGTTGATTTGGCCGCGATAGGTCATCAACCTTCCATTGATGCATTAAAAGCCTGCGGACTGTACAAATACTGGGCCATACCTGGCATGAGGGGCCAAGTGCCTTTTCTTGAGTGGCTGGTTGAAAGGTGGAACATTCAGGAGCAATGTTTCTACATCGGAGAGCACCAGCTCGAGATAGAGCCCTCCGACATATATTTTCTCACTGGCTTGCCTAACAGGGGCGAGCAACTTTCTCTATTCGGGACTAGGCCGGGTGGCCAATCCCTTGCTAGTCTCCGACTAGAGTGGTGCAACAACCAAAACCATGAGAAGGGGATAGAAATCAAGTACATATCCCGACCTGAACTTATGGTGATAGCCTTTACTATTACCAGACTTTGCGGCGCGGCCACTTTGCACCAAGCCACCGGGTCCCAAATGCGGATGGCTATAGACTGTTTCCATGGCACCATTTTCAACTGGTGTGATGCTGTGTTGGCTAATTTGAAGGGCCAACTAACCAGGGCAAAGAGAGGACAACTGAAGACCTTTGGATATGGGCCTATAGTTGTCAGCTTTGCCCTAGAGAGAGTTCCAATGATGGTCCCCCAGCATCTTACAGTTCCAGTTGGGGCGCCTCGGGAGCCTAAGTTGACGAGATGGGTTGCAGTAATGGCCCGGCATCCTGATGAGGGCGCAGCAGTTGTTCGATTTCCTAATGGTTACTTTCACTGGCTAGAGAGCCAGGTCTTTGCTATTCAGGACTTTCCTTATGCCGGAATGGATTTTCGGAATGATCCGGACATGGTTCTTCCACAGGGAGAACAGTGGGACGACAGAGGTATTTCATTTTTCACAAGTTTTCAAATTATATATTTTTTTTTGTTTTTATATATATCGCCTCAAACTGACAGCACAAATTTTAAAAATGCAGATGTAGGTCCACGGCGTGCAGCCAACCTCCGGGCTTTTGAGAGGAGAGTACCAGTTGTACCAGCACCAGCCCCACAGGATGCGGCCGCAAAGACCTTAGCCGAGCTGGAACAGGATCTAGAGCGTCTGACGGCGGATATACCAGAGACCACCATAGATGATATTCCTATTCGACTTCAGCGCTATGTGGTCGCAGTCCCAGGACCTTTTAGGAGGTTCTTGTGTAGGGTAGCGCGGGCAGTGGTCTCGTATAGAGAGCACCACCAGTGATTGGCTAGTCGCTTTTGTAGACACATATGACATTTTTGGCTTTTTGTACTTATCATTTTTGCCGATCATAAGGTGTTTTTCAACCTATGATCGAAGACGATGTATATTTTTTGACACACTCCTATCTATATATATATCATTATTACCGGCTCATTTTGTTTAACATATGTGATGAAATGTTTTTAAATTTACTTGCATGATTATCGTAAATGTCTGTCCAACATTCGAGAAGCAATTGAATCTGCTAATGTATTTAAAGACCTTGGAATATGCTGATATTCAATGTAATCAAATTCACGTTCCAAGAGACGCACTCTCAAAACCAACCTTAATAACACAGGATTTTTAATGGCATATACTCTATTAAGCTGTAATACAACAAGTTCAGAATCTAACCTCGCTATCAAACGTCGAATTCCAAATGAAATAGATTCAGATAATAATTCAACCACTGCACTGTATTCTGCAATGTTATTTGTCGTTTGACCGAGGCTTACCCCATGCATAGAAACTAACTCGTCAGAGGGCGAATAGATAACCCAAGCTGCGGAAGAGATATTCCGTGTACTACGACAAGCACCATCAGCAAATCCGATGTATGTTTGGAGAGGCGTCGACATCTGCAATATCAAGAGTAAAACCAAGATAAGCCAGAATAACGACGAAAAACACACTTTCTAAGCTAAGCACACTGACTAAACTAACAAACATACTAGCTAGAAAGAAAACCTAACCTAACTAACATTCTCCATACCCATCATTTAAGCATAATACCTCTTAAGGTAAAGTCCATTTCTGGGTTTACCTAAAGAGTCCCCATCAAAATCTACCAGCTCATAGGCCCCTTTTGCTAGCTTTCGCTTTACAATGTAGGGTCCATGCCACATAGGAACGAATTTTCCAGCACCTAGCTTATCGTTAGCTTGATCATATAATAGCACTAGGTCTCCCTCCGAAAAACTTCGAGGGGTCACATTTCTATCATACTGAGCTTTCATTCGCTTCGCGTGAGTCTCGATTGCCAATGCAGCGTCATGTCGAGTCTCATCTAATTGAGCTAAGTATAATAAACGTTTCTCCTCTTCGGAAGTGGCTGGGAGTAATTCGACAGCCATTTGAAGTGATGGGATTTCGCATTCAATGGGTAACACAGCTTCCAAGCCATAAACTAGCTGGAAAGGAGTGAACCCTGTTGAAGTTTTCACTGAGGTTCGGTATGCCCATAGCGCTGAAAATAACATGTTGTGCCAATTCGACCGATGAATACCAATGGTTCGTCGGATCATGATAACCAGAACTTTGTTGATAGACTCAACCAAACCATTGGCTTGCAGATAATAAGGAGTAGAGCTATCGTGGCGCAAACCAAGCTGGCTTGTAAGCTCAGTCATCATGATGTTTCGAAAATGGCTCCCATGGTCAGTGATGATTGCTTGTGGGACACCAAACCCAGTTATAATATGATTGAATACGAAAACTGCAGCTGTTTTGCCGCTTGCATCGAATGTAGGCATCACCTCGGCCCATTTAGTAAAATAATCAACCGCGAGGATGATATACGCATGCCCCCCGGCCGAGTGAGGGTTACAAGTAATAAAATCGATACCCCATTTAGCGAAAGGACCAACGACAATTATAGGATGGAGAGGAGCAGGTGGTGCGCGCATCTTGCGATCAAACACTTGACAGTTGTGGCACTTCTGGACCGCAATGATACAATCTTTAAACATGGACGGCCAGAAATAGCCAGCGCGCAACACCTTCTGAGCTGTGGCATACCCAGACATATGACCGCCACATGCTCCAGAGTGACAATCATTCAAAACCCTCTCAGCCTCTTCGTGAGTTAAACAGCGTCGAAAAACTAAGTCTGCCCCCCGGCGATAAAGTGTATCTCCAATAATCTTGTATTGCTGGGATTGAAACCGAATTTTTCGACGTTCCGGCTTTGAAGCTTCAGGCCGAAAGGTTTGGGTTTGGAGATAGATGATTATATCCCCGTACCACGGATCTAAAGTACTGATAAGAAACAAAGATTCGTCCGCAATGGACTCCTCTACCACAGTTTCTGTGTCAGCACGCGGGAAATCACACATCAATTCCGCAAAAACTAAAGATTTCTTAGACTTGGACTTCTCAAACTCCAAGTCGAACTCTTGCAGGATAACGATCCATTTAGAGTACTTTCCCCCTAGCAGTTGTTTTGTCAAAATATAAATCATAGGGTTGCAATCCGAAATAACTGTAGTTTTACGAAGAAGAATGTAGTGACGAAAACACTGGACAGCTTGAACGGCTGCCAGGGCCAACTTCTCCACATGCGAATATTTTAGCTCAGTGGGGTTTAATGTCCTACTAAGATAATATATCACATGTTCCGCTCCGAATTCATCTTCTTGAACTAACACCATTCCAATGGTGGAATGCGAAGCTGCAAGGTATAAGAAGTAGTCCTGGTTGTAGTTGGGAGGATGCAACAACGGTGCATGGGTCAATGCATGCTTAAGTGCATCAAAAGATTGTTGGGTAATCTCGTCCCAAAGGAATTGAGCGTTCTGTTTCAACAACCGTGTAAAAGCTTTAGTGACCTCGGCGTAATTTGGAATGAATCGGCGTAAAAAATTCGTTTTCCCTTGCAAACTTTGGAGTTGGCGCAAACTCAAAGGAGGAGGCAATTTGATGATAGCTTCGACCTTCGAGGGATCGACGCGAATGCCGGCTTTTGAAACAACAAATCCCAGCAATCGACCCGTCTCTATACAGAACACACACTTGTGGGGATTTAACCGAATTCGATAATGCCGACACCTCATAAAGATTGCTCGTAAGTGGACAAGGTGATCAGCTTGATGTAAAGAATGAGCAGGCAAATCATCGAGGTACGGTTGCACAATGTGCTTGATGTCATGAAATGCGTAAGACATCGCCCGTTGAAAAGTGGCCCCGGCATTCTTAAGTCCAAAAGGTAATTTGCAATAAGCAAATGTCCCCCATGGACAAATGAATGCCGTTTTTGGTTGTTCGGTAGGTAGAATATTGATTTGATTATAGCCCGAAAAACCATCCATGAAGGAAAACATTTCACTTCCGGCACAATCATCAATAATTTGATCGATATAAGGCGTAGGATAGTTGTCTTTTGGACAAGCTCGATTTATATCCCTATAGTCGATACAGATTCTTATTGTTCCTTGTTTCTTGTTGACCGGAACAATATTCGATACCCAATCCGTTAACGGGATTGGATAAATGAAACCTGCTTTCAACAGCTTCTCGACTTCTGCTTTAATCGCAGCCACTTTCTGAGGGTGAATCTGACACAACCGTTGCCGGACGGGTTTAGCATCCGGATAGGTCTTTATTTCATGAACAACAATGGCAGGGTCGATTCCCGGCATTTCCTCGTAAGACCAGGCAAACACATCGCGGAATTCTTGGAATAGGGCCTTGTAAGTTTGGATTTCATCTTCTGTACATGAGGCACCTATATGAATGTTTTCCTCAATTCCGGGCTTCACTGAAATATCAATGGGAATAGTGCGAGAAATATTCCCTAAATTCAACTCTGAATCAGAATGTTTCATTGGATTCTGAGCGTCTTTGACATATTCAGCGGTAAAGATAGATGAAAAATCATTTTCAAAAACATCATCCTTGGGTAAAAACGAAGATCTGTGATGGAGATCTTCCCATGGTAGATCGTCTACACTTAGGATTTCGCGAAGTTGCTCGTCAGATGACACGACTTCGGGAAATGTTATTCGTTCTAAGGTTGATGTGAAAAGTGATTCTTCACTGACCACATTCATTTGGTTGATTTCGGTTGAACACGAGTCGGTAAAAGACATGACGGCTTCATAAGCAATTTCATATGGACTCAAAGGCATAGCATCACCGAATGAGTCTATCTCAGATTCAGATGGGACAATCCAAGGATCATCATAAATAATGTTGTCTGATGTAATCATATGAATTGATGCAAATGAAGGGTCTGCGTTGATTGGAGGGAAAGGAAAAGTTCCCAGTAAACCGGAATCTTTAACTAAACCTACGCCAACGTCCCTATAAGGGATTGTCGTCTTACCGACATGCTGGATACTCTCTGAAGAGGCTGGGTCGGATGAAAAGTATGTCAGCTGATCAATCGTCACGATCTTACCGTTATGTGGAAACTTAATTACTCTGAAGACCGATGAAACGACCGCTGTCATAGCATATGACCAACTTCGACCCAAAAGAAGGTTGTAGTCTAGAGGGGCATCAACCACCTCCACATCCAGACTAACGGTTTTACCTTCTACCCCTATAGGCAATTCCTGTAGAATACCAAACGGACGGAACCCACGGCCATCAAAGGCCTTAAGGATGGTCGGGGATTGGTTCAACGAAGGAGAACCAAGCGATCTCCAACATTGAATCGACATAATACACGTAGAAGCTCCCTCATCAATCATAGTCCGATGAATAGGCCTGTTTTTGACTATCACTGGAATTTGGAAAGCCATTTGATGGGGTAGACGCGGTGTACTATTTTCTAGATCGAAGATTATCAGGTTCGGGTCCTGAACATCAACAGCTCCGATAGCCGACAAAAGTAATTTTCGTTGTGCTGGGCATGATTGCAGCACTTATAAAGCCGACATTGCTGAGGGTGAAACAGCTAAGTCCTCAACAATGTTGTAATTCTGGGCCGCTCTCGCATGTGGATTGAAAGCAGACCTTCGAAGTACACCCTTGGCGGGCGGTTTAATTACTAAGTCTGGGTTAGGTTTTTCGATCTGTAGTGGATCGGAACCAGGAGCTGAGGTTGATGGATTAGAATGAGAAGATTCTGCTTCTTTACCATCAACAGGATTCTTACTACCATAATCTTGCGATCGAGTCGCAATCCTCACATGAGACATCATCAAAATGGGTTCTTCATTGGCAGTCGAGGAAGAACCTATCATCTTATTCTCCTGCTCTGGAAATGGATTTTTTAACACAGCAGGAGTGGGAGAACCTTTGAATATTTTCACAACCTCGGTCCGATGAGGGCAATCTCTTGTAAAATGATCCTCTTCACAAATAAGACAAGGATATCGAGGTTTGCGCTTTTCGTCATTGGTTTCCGATTTTTCCGTTTTCTCCTTCAGAGCTTTGTCTGCTTTAGCCTTCTTCTTTCCTTTCTTCTTTCCACCGTTTTTTGATTTGGCCGTAGATGACTCTACAGCGTGAATATCGGCGGAAAGTTCAGGAGAAGACTCTCCTGTCGGGGAATCAGGCAAAGTGATTATAGGAGTAGTAGAAGTCTTGGAGGATTTCTTCTTGCTCTTTGTATTCACGATGCCAATCATACCATCAGCGACATGAGATCCCGAAGGAGCAGCAACGATTTGATTCGATTTTAGAAGATCTGGAATCTTCTCGTGTAACGTACCCGACTGAGTATAAACTAAGTCAAGGTACTGCGCCTGAGCAATGACTTGCTCCTCAGTAACTACTCCGGCCTTAGCTACATCTTCAGTAATCTTTGGTAATAATGATTTAACAAACCATTCAGCTAAGATTTGGTCCGGAATAAAAACTTTCACTAGCCTTCCTCAACGTCTCCACTCATGAATGTGATCAGAAATATACGTGGACGTCGATTGTTTTAGTGAAGTTAATAACTCCGTGCCATTATCGTATCTGACCGGCAACTGAAAGTGAGTTAAGAACGAGGTAGCTAACTGGCTGAAATTGTAAAAAGAGGCCCGTGGTAACTCAATGTACCACTTGGCCGCGAGACCAATGAGTGTACGCTGGAAAAGACGTAAGCGGATCGAATCATCCGAGATAGAATTTGAAGCACACCAGAGATGGTAAGTCATCACATGATTGGACGGATCCTCTCCAGACTTACCTTCGAACTTGGGTATATCACTGGGCAACTTATTTGGCATTGGCGGCCAGAACGGAAGATATTGAATTGGATCGTTCGTTAGGCGCGTCAAGTCTGGTAAATCCAAAGTTACGATAAACGGTAACTGGCGGTTAGGATCTCTAAAACTCTGGGTCACAAGCCCAGTCCCAGGAGGAGGATATCCAGGATAACTAGGAACAGGAGTCGCATTAGGGATATTATATCCTCCTGGAAAACCAGGATTAACCGGACCGTACTGGGGTTGTTGAGGTTGTTGATAAGTGTACCCAGGATACGGTTGATACTTATAAACCGGCTGTTGGACAGCTTGCCCATGTTGGTACTGTCCCTGGTACGGTTGATGAACAAATTGAGGTTGAGTAGTGACAACCGTACTTATACCAGGCTGACCTGTAGGCATCTGGACCGTGGTTTGAATCGTAGATCCAGACAACGGTAAAGATGTCTGAGGAGTGGTTGCAGAGACAGTAGAAACTGGAGCTGTCGATACTCCAGAAGTAAGTGCGGCAGATGTAGCGGTAGTTGCAGCAGTCGTTTGAGATGGAGTACTAGGTGCAATTGGCGGCTGAGTGACTACCGAAGTTACAGAAGTTTGAACATTTGACTGGACAGGTTGCGGTTGCTGGGGTGGACCAGAAACTACGAGTTGTCCAGCTTGAGGTACCAACTGTATACTTGGCTGCAACACCTGTTGACCCTGTGATGGATCCCACACTAACATTCCGGGGTATTGACCCGTAACAGGTTGAGGATACTGAGATCCATAACTGGATTGAGGATAGGATTGCTAATTGAAAGGTGCAGTTCCCATACCTTGAACATATGACTGACCTTGAGGTGGTTGATAACCTTGACTCGAGTATTGACCTTGAGGTTGATAACCTTGAGGTAAATACGGATACTGGGGTTGACCTTGACCTTGAGGTTGATACCCTTGAGGTTGATAGGTTGATACCCTTGGGGTTGATACCCTTGAGGTAAATATTGATACTGAGGTTGACCCTGGGGTACATATTGAGGCTGGGGTTGACCTTGAGGCATGTATTGCACCATAGGTACATACTGACCTTGAGGTTTCCCCCCAAACACGATTTGTGTACCTTGAGGTTGCCCCCCAGGCGTTAACTGAGGCTGCCCCCCAGGCGGTAATTGGCCACCTTGAGGTTGGGAAACGGGAACTGAACCTGACATCATGTAAATGTCTCCTACACCCAATGGTATATTACCATTGTTTCCAGCTAATAACCCATGATCAATGGGTTGAGGAGATGCCCCCGCAAAGGTACCAGAAAGTGATTGATACCCGGTGGGAACAAAAGGACCGTCGTGTAAGAAAGATTCAGGAGTTTGAGTAAACACGGACGACTGACCAGACATATTTACAGGAGTATAAATACCTCTAGGTGGAAAGGGAGTACGAGGTGTAGAAAAACCTACCCCTGAGTTGTATAAATAATTGGTTAACGAAAGGTACCAAGTAGTACTTCTAGGAGGACTGTAAAAGATAGATTCACGCTCCCTGAGCTCAATAGTAAGTTGATCTTCAAGGTTAGAGACACTTATTTCTTCCTCTGGAGCAAGTTCTTCGATAGCAATTAGACCAGTAGGAAGATTTTCGGTGATAACTCGTTCTACTCTTGGTGAATCTGGAACACTAGAAGTCGGAGTAACAGGTTCAGATATTTCAGGTTCTTCGCCTGTATCACTAGCAGACGAAAAACTACCAACAAGCTCAGAAACTGTAACAACTTCGGGATTATAACCTGTCTCTAGACTTTGGTAATCTGGATGGACTACCAAGGAAGATTCTCCTTCTTCAGGTGAACCTACTCTACTGCCACTAGGAGGAGTTACAAGGACCTTCAAACCTTCTAGATTACTCGGGTCGTCTCGAGGAGGTTCACCCCTAAGTCTACGGGATCTTCTCAACAATTCGGCCACAGAAACAACTACAGGAGACTGGCCCCGAAGTCTACGGGCCTGTCTCGGTAATTCCGCCATAGCTAAAAACTTTTAACTACTACACACGAAAACAAAGTAAAATCTCAAATCAAACCACCTAAAGTCTCTAAAGAACCAAACAAATTTGAATCACACGCCTAAAGAATCTAGGGCGTCAAACCAAGCACAAACAGTAGCCTTCCAGACCGAAAACGCTAGTTGGAGATGAAACCCAACATCGCCGGATTCAGTACAGAAGTGGCGGGTGGAACAGTTACCCCGGCAACCTGCTTAATGAATAGACCGGCACAAGTTCCTCCACTTTAACCGTCTCGAGTGAAGTGAACCCCCCGGAAAATCCAAGTGAGTCTAGCCGACGTCTGCTCCAGGTACAGTGGGATCTTCCCTCCACCGTCACCTCGGTAGAATCCTAAAGATAATGGTCACTAAGGTTACCAACCGCAACAAATGCACCTGGGGGAACAGTCTACACTCCGACAGCACGCAAGGGCAGAGTATCAAGCTCAATCCCCTTGCCGGTTCCTTGACAATAATCCAAGGTTTACCGACAAGTGACCCCTGGCTCCTCGACAATGGTTAATCCGAGGTTTACCGTTTGTAATACGTGCGTGTCTGGCGTTGTTCCCAATGAGGGAGGATTGATCCCCTCACTGGTTCGGACACGAGCTCGTGCTTCTCCTTTAAGAGGAGCTTTCCAGAGTACAAATGAGACAATTGGATTTATTCTATCACAAGATAAGCTACTTGTTTGGTTTTGTTGTCTTGGAGAGTTAATTACTCTCCTACTCCAAGACACTAGCCTGATCTCAATTGGTGTTTCAGAGCCCTAGTAAATAAAAGTTACTAAGTTGATTTTACTTTAAGCGTTAATTTTATGGTTTTTTCTTAAAGACAAAAGGTAGCGGAAGTGAAACCAATGGTGTGTAGACTCGACTCAAACCACTACAAAGATGCACCTAAGATGATTTACGCTACTTTTCTCTTTCAATGAAATTCCTAACTAAGAGAGTTGAGAAATGCAAATTTTATAGAAAACAACTTTCTTAGTAAAGACAATCAAAGAAACAATTCTCTTTATCTTTCCAAGCATACAAACATGACCACTCCTTACGTGCACGAAAAACTCTTGTTCTTTCAAAACCCTTCAAAGCTACTTGAAACAAAACTTTTCAAAGGAGATGTTTTTGTATTTTCTCTTATTTAATAAAGCATATAAATCTATTTCAACGAAAATCAATCTCAAAAGTTATAAAATCTATGAAAACTTGACTCACAAGCAAATCAAAAAGAAATTTACTCTAAGCAAACCTAACGAGGCAAAAGCCTACAAGGATGATTCTAGGTTGTTTTACTTGACCAAAATCAAGTCAAGGACCAGCTAATGCAGAATCAAAAGACCAGTCAAAACAAAACTCAAATCTTTTTGTTCTTTTTGTAAAATGGAATTCAATACTCAATCAACAAGCATTTCGAAATTTTCCAAAGAGATAACTCAAAGGTAAGTTGCTCTCACAGGTAGACTTTATGACAGGTCCGACTTCTAAGAAGGCTGTCAAAACCAGAGAGATCTTGATCCAGGTGGATATTGGTGGCCACCTGCCAGGTCCACCTGGACCCCCACCATTGTCTTTCTCAGCATTTTCAGTTTCCTTAATTGTAGCACAGTTTACTATTTTTAGCAGTTTTTCGGGTCCTGAACTTCCGGAGCCGTTTTGAGGCCCTAAACGACGTTTTTTTGGAATTCTGGGGTGATCGAGCCTTATGTTGCCTCCCAAAGTGGTAGTACTCGGATAGATCTTTCTAACGAGCTATCGTACGCGTCAAACGGAGATCGTATGCCAAAGTTACGACCCCGGGAAATTGATGTACCAATTTACCCAAACGGGGCCCACAATTTGGCGTTTCATCTTCTAGGGTTAGGTTTCGGTATGTGAAGGGTTTTCCATTGTTTCTCAACAATAAATAGGCCTTCGCGCCTCATTGTAATACAGTTCAGAACAGTTCAGAGGCATGTAACCATCACATCTCTTCTCAGAGATAAGCTACCATCGCCCTAGCTAGTTTATTGCCATTTCTGTTTGTAAGCATATGTCAGTATTTTCCATTAATGAAATGAAGTATTATTTCCGCTGCATCTTTGTGTATATGGTTATCTCTGTAATTTGTTGCGTTCCTGTTTAAATCTGGATCAGTGGTATCAGAGCGGTCTGCTTTTTCTCTGTTTTTCTTTGCATGTCCCCAACAAGGTCGGGATATAAGGAGTTAGGGCTTGAACTGGTTGAACCTTTGCAAGACCAGCCTCGCAAATCCCGACGGCCTCCCATGGCGGACGAGAAGAAAGACGAGGGGGCAGGAGATCCCATCAAAATCTTGCTCGAAGAAGCGCTCGAGCGACAACGGAACGCGATGATGGACAGCTTTGCGCAGATCCTTCAGCGGCTACCCAGAAGCGGCGCATCGGCTTCCAGCAGCTCCTCTGGAAACGCCACACCCTTTAAGGTACAAGTTAATTTTGAAATCCCCATATTCGAGGGTCAGATAGACGCCGATGCCGTAGATAAATGGTTAAATCTGCTAGAGGGTTATTTTTCTGTTCATGAATTTTCGAGTCGGGAAAAGATTGTTTTTGCTCTTCTCAAAGCAGCCCCCCACGTCAAGGACTGGTGGGAAACCTACTGCGAGCAGAAGGATGAAAGTACTGGCTCACTATTTTCAGCCGCACCCACCTGGGATTCGTTCCGGGATGCCATCAAGGAGCAGTACTACCCTGTCGGAAGCTATGAGGATGAATACATAAAGTGGACCACGCTGCGGCAGGGAAGGGACCAAGATGTGCCGGAGTTCACCAATCTTTTCCATACCCTTCGCACAAAGTTGGGTATCAAGGATTCGGAGCAACATTTGATACTCAAATACCGTGGCTGCCTGCACAAGTACATCCAGGAAGAAATACAGTTCCTAAACATCCCCTCGCTCGGCGCAGCATACCGGTATGCCGTCAAAGTCGAGCAGAAGTTTAAACAAAAGAAGCGAGACTTTGGATCTGCGAATCCAAAGCAGGGGAAAGGTGCCCCTAAACCACAGAACAAAGGACAAAGCCAAGGCGGGACAGCCCAAGACAACCAGCTGAAGCTGCAAGCAAAGAGCAACGCCGCGAAGCCGAGAAAGGACACTGGAAAATGGTGCGAGTTCCATAAGAGCTCCACTCACAACACAAGTGAGTGTCGGGCCAAACAGTCACTGGTGGCTGAGCTAAAGGTTTCAGAATCAGATGCATGTTCTGACTCTGAGTCAGAACCCGATAAGGGGTATGAAAAAGGGAAGCAGATCATTGATGCGGATCCCAGCGCCACTGTTGCTACCGCAAAGATCCAGAAAAATGAAACCGAAGATCCAGAGGAGGAGGAGCGTCTCTTCCACTCCCAGATGTGGGTCAAGGGCTCCCCGATACAGTTCATTGTTGATAGCGGGAGTCAAAAGAACCTCATTTCGGCAGAGGTCGTGAAGCGGTTGGGCTTACCGACCACAGCACATCCACAACCATACACCATTGGGTGGCTTTACCAAGGGCGAGATCTTCGCGTGAGCCAGCAGTGTCGCCTTCCATACAACATCAAGCCCTTCACGGATGAGGTATTGTGTGACATTGCTCCCCTTGAAGTTTGTGATGTATTACTAGGACAACCATACTTGTGGAAGCGACATGCTGTGTATGAATCAAGGCCCCGTGCTGTTATTATTACATTGGGAAATAAGTTGTTCAGGATACCAGAGGTACCACCACCTGCCGCCATCTCTTTGATTACTGCAAAACAATGCAGTAAGATCATTTCCAAAACCAGGAAATTTGTTTTCCTGATGATATGCCCTCAAGGGAAGAAGAAGACAGTGGCCGCGGCCTCCAAACGAGGTCCCTCTGCACGGCAGCTACAAATGGACAAGATTGTGGAGGAGTACAAAGACATCTTCACCTCCCCGGCAGGGGTTCCTCTGCACTGTCAAGTCAAGCACTCCATTGATCTGACCCCAGGTGCGCCGCTACCCAATGGACCAATTTATCGGCGCTCCGTTCTGGAGAACAATGAAATCAAGAGGCAGATTTAGGAGCTCCTACAGAAAGGTCACATCCGTCCGAGTTCTTCGCCCTGTGGGAGCCCGATAGTGTTGGTACAGAAGAAGGATGGGACGTGGAGACTCTGTATTGACTATCGGGCGCTGAACAAGATCACTGTCCGTAATAGGTACCCGATCCCGCGGATTGATGACCTCCTAGACCAACTAAAGGGGGTGAAATATTTCAGCAAGATCGATCTGAAGTCAGGATATCACCAGGTACCAATTGAACCCTCAGATGTGTGGAAGACTGCCTTCAAATCCAAGGAGGGCCTCTTCGAATGGTTGGTCATGCCTTTCGGATTGACGAATGCTCCTGCAACCTTTATGAGGCTAATGGATGACATCTTGCGGCCATTCACCAACTCCTTTGTAGTAGTATACTTGGATGACATTCTGATCTTCAGCCAGAGTTGGGAAGAGCACCTCCACCACATCCGACAGGTTCTCCAAACACTGCGGCAACACAAGCTATGTGCCAATTTGGAGAAATGCACTTTTGGCATGACCGAGGTCCAGTATCTGGGATACATCATTGATGAACAGGGGGTGCATGTCGATCCAGCCAAGGTCCAAGTCATTCGGGATTGGCCCTCTCCAACCACTCTAACAGAGCTCCGCAGCTTTCTAGGTCTTGCCAACTTCTACCGCAGGTTTGTGTTGGGATTTTCTCATATTTCTTGGCCCTTGAGTCAAGTCACCAAGGGCGGGGCGAAAGCAAAATTCTTTTGGTCTGAATCTCAACAGAAGGCATTCAGGGAGTTGAAGGATCGCCTCTGCACGGCACCAGCGCTCGCGTTACCAGATCTACAACAACCATTTGAGGTCGAGACAGATGCCTCTGACTATGCTATTGGGGCAGTCCTTACTCAACATGGACATCCAGTGGCATATCACAGTGAAACACTTTCAGACACAGTCTGGAAGTACCCCACTTATGATAAAGAGATGTATTCCATTGTACAGGCCTGCCGACAATGGAAGCATTACATTTTGGGGAAGGAAACGGTCATCCACACAGACCACCGACCTCTGCAATTCATACAGACCCAAGGGAAATTGCAGAATGATCGCCATCAGAAGTGGTCCACATACCTGCAACAGTTTCACTTGAATATCAAGTATAAAAAGGGCAGCACCAATAATGTTGCAGATTGCCTCAGTCGACCACCGATCATGGCGCTAACCACCGTGCTCAACTCTTGCGGGCACGAGACTTCTGATTGGCCACTTCTCTACAAAAGCGACCCAGAATTCGGCCACACATACCAGACACTCTTGGAGGGTCGGCAGGTTGCAGATTTTCACCTCCAGGATGCCCTATTATGCCACCTCGGTCACCTTTGTGTTCCTTCAAGCGAGCGTGCCAAGATGATTTGGGAAGCACACTACAGTCGGGCTGCTGGGCATTTCGGGGTCGAGAAAACAGTGGCAGTACTGCAAAACTATTTCTATTGGCCGAATCTTCGACAGGATGTTGAGAAGTACATCCGATCATGTACTGCCTGTGCCATTGCCAAACCGACCATTAAGAAGCAAGGCCTCTATACCCCGTTGCCTACCCCTAGTCGACCTTGGGAATCCATCTCCATGGATTACATGTCAGGCCTTCCTTCCACTAAGCATGGAAATGACTGTGTTTTTGTGGTCGTCGACAGGTTCTCAAAGATGGCCATTATGATGGCCTGCAAGAAGAATATCACAGCAGAAGCCACTGCTAAACTCTTCTTTGAACGAGTGTGGGTGCACTTTGGGATCCCACAGTCTATCATCTCAGATCGGGACAGTCGGTTTCTCAGCACATTTTGGTCCAGTCTCTGGTCAATGCTGGACACCAAACTCACGAAGTCCACAGCCTTCCATCCTCAAACTGATGGCCAGACAGAGGTTGTCAACAGGATGATTGTGCACATTCTGCGCATGTATAACTCAAAGCATCCACGCACATGGGACGAGAGCCTCCCCTATGTTCAGCACAGCTACAACTGAGCTCTTCACAGCTCCACTGGCCATAGCCCTTTTCAGGTGGGTTTAGGATTCCAGCCACTATGCCCCATTGATGTGGCCATGCCACTTGCAGCTACTCACATGAATTCAGCTCATGTCCAGTCCGAAACAGATAAGGCCACCAGCTTCATTGAGCGCATCCAACATATTCGCCAGCAGGTCCATGACATTCTTGAGAAATCAAATGCCAAGTACAAGCAGCGACATGATCAACACCGGGTGCCACACAAGTTTCAGGTGGGCGACAAAGTCTGGTTGCATTTGCAAAAGGAACGCCTTACTGGAGCCTATCGGAAATTGAGACCACTTCGATATGGTCCTTACACCATTACTAAGGCTATGGGAGACAATGCATTTGAGCTCAGCATTCCCCCATTCCTTGGCCTGCACCCAGTGTTCAATGTGGACCGCCTTCGGCCATACTTTCCACCATTGCTAGACACATCCGACATTGCAGAACAGCTCAAACCCACAGAATTAAATCCAGATTGCATGGAACAAGCTGCAACTGATCGGATCATGGACACACAGATCAAGAACACTCGCCAACAGCATATCCAACTGTATCGAGTTGTCAAAGCAGGCCAACTCCTTCAGCAGGGCAAGTGGCTCACCGGGGAACAAGTTCAGCAGAGGTTTCCTCATCTCATGGAGGAGCTCAACGCAATGGGGACCATTGCTTCCTAAGGGGGGAGGAATGATCCAGGTGGATATTGGTGGCCACCTGCCAGGTCCACCTGGACCCCCACCATTGTCTTTCTCAGCATTTTCAGTTTCCTTAATTGTAGCACAGTTTACTATTTTTAGCAGTTTTTCGGGTCCTGAACTTCCGGAGCCGTTTTGAGGCCCTAAACGACGTTTTTTTTGGAATTCTGGGGCGACCGAGCCCTATGTTGCCTCCCAAAGTGGTAGTACTCGGATAGATCTTTCTAACGAGCTATCGTACGCGTCAAACGGAGATCGTATGCCAAAGTTACGACCCCGGGAAATTGATGTACCAATTTACCCAAACGGGGCCCACAATTTGGCGTTTCATCTTCTAGGGTTAGGTTTCGGTATGTGAAGGGTTTTCCATTGTTTCTCAACAATAAATAGGCCTTCGCGCCTCATTGTAATACAGTTCAGAACAGTTCAGAGGCATGTAGCCATCACATCTCTTCTCAGAGATAAGCTACCATCGCCCTAGCTAGTTTATTGCCATTTCTGTTTGTAAGCATATGTCAGTATTTTCCATTAATGAAATGAAGTATTATTTCCACTGCATCTTTGTGTATATGGTTATCTATGTAATTTGTTGCGTTCCTGTTTAAATCTGGATCAGATCTAAGGCTTGACAACTTCTACCGCCAAAGTCACTACAAGACATACTCAAAAATCAAACCCTAGGGCTTAAACTTCTATGAAATCCACTAAAACACTCAATGCTATCGAAACAAGTTCAGGTGAAGATCTTTGACAAGAGACTAATGGATCTGGGCAGTAAAAACTAAGAAAAAGCAAAATCTAAGAGGAAAAATGTAAAAAATGGAAATTTCTTAATTTTTAGCAGGGTACGCAGGCAACCTGTTAAGCCAGGTGCGGGCCCGCTCTGTGCACACAGCAACAGTGCGTACAAGTACGCACTGTGCAATACTCAGAGGGTGCGTACTACTGAAAAAAACAAGAAAAACTAAATTCAATCTGACCCTAAGCTAACCCACCCAAATGCAAAGTTACAGAGCCAAAAACCAGAAAATAAATGACTTTTCTCAGATCAAAGTTGCATACAAAGGAAAAGACTTTCACATCAATGGAGTCCCCAGTGGAGTTGCCATTTTGTCAGGCGGAAAGAGTCGATAGTGCGGACACAACCAACCTCCCTAGGAGCCTAAGACTCTCTAGTGACAAACAAGACAAACAAGAGCAATCCTTCTCTAAACATGCATTTATTATACGAGAAATCAAGTGTTTAGATCCTACCTGTAGTCCAACGCTGTTGTAGCAGTCCAGCCTCGCTGATCCGGATGAGCTCCTCCTTCACTTTGAAACCTGCATCCACTAACAATCAAACGATTAAATAACACTTGATAATCTCATAAAATAAAACATATTTAACACATAGACCAAGGAGTACATGAAACAACTCATAAATAACAAGTTATTGAGAAGAATGGACTCATTTGCATTAATAGGAAACAAAAGGAACAATTACAACCTGAGCCTTGGTGTTGTGCAAGTCCCTCCCAGGGTCCATCGAGAGTTCTCCTTTACTTTGACAAAGCTCACCCACTTCCAAATAGAACAAGCAAAGATGGCAATCTCTCCTCACAAGCTTCTAAATGGGAGTCCTAATTCCAGCAGCATCTACCCTTAGAAATGTTTAGCTTCCAACCTCCCCTCCTTCTGGCCCAATGCCTGTATTTATAGTGGTCTAGAGGAAGTTATTCAGGTCCACCATCAATGGGATAATCCCCTCTTTGGATGGGATAGCTCCCTTATTGATGGGATAAGTTCCTCTTTGGTAGGGGTACATGAACCATCTGGAGGCGCTCAATACACGTCGAACAACCTTCTAGAATGCTCTAGAAATGACCACAAGTAACTTTTTAAAGATGAAACTTGTGCATTTTGACCTTTACAGGGGTACGCACCTGCCCCTTTACATACAGAGCGTACAAGTACGTAGCTTTTGTGAACATTGGGTGCGTACCCGCAGGTAAGGTTGAGAGAACCTGCGTACCCAGAGATAAATACATTTATAAAGACTTTCTCTCTTTTTGGAGTTTGACATGGAGAGCAGAGGCATAAGACTTGCCTAAGAGGATAGCATGACTGTTGATAGAGCCATACTAACTGTAAATAGCCATGGTGACATTTTTTAGTGTAACATGGCCATACTTCTTCATCCTTCTTCCATTCATCCCTTGCTTCGTTTATCCAATCTGGTTGGATAATAATAGCACAAAACAATGCTTCCACATCCTCATCCTTGAAGAGTCTTCCCATTTGGTAAGGTCGCCATTTTTTAAGTGCATGTAGTATTGCCAACATTTCCTTCTCATAAATAGCTTGCTTGAGATGTAGCAGTAAAAATACCCAATCACCTACATCAAAACATTTTTCACTACGATGTTGATCTCCCTGTTGTTTCATTTGATTTTGCACCGAAGTCGCGTTATCCTTTAAAAGTTGGAGAACTTGTTGTTGATGCTCGATGTGATCTTTCTCTGCTTGAACCTTTTTCTTCTTGATATGTCCTTCTATTTTTTGAGGAGTGGTAATTTCTTCCAATCCTTTACAAGATATGGTCAGATTCATTTCTTGATGCTCGATGTGATCTTTCACTTCTTGAACATTTTTCTTCTTGATGTGTCCTTCTATCTTGATAGTTTGAGGAGTGGTAATTTCGTCCATTGAATTACAAGATATGATTGGATTCATTTCTTCTTTCTCGATGTGATCTTTCACTTCTTGCACCTTTTTCTTCTTGATATGTCCTTCTATCTTGAGAGTTTGAGGAGTGGTAATTCTTGCCAATGCTTTACAAGATATGGTTTGATTCATTTCTTCTTTCTCTGGGGTGGTGTCCTGGCGTATATCCTCTTCTTTTGATGTTTCTTGATCCTTTTCTTCCTCCTCTTCATATTCTATGTAAAATAATTTCTTCTCAGCACACCTATGACCTTTAGTGCATTTGCTATCACAATTGTAACAAAACCCTTTTTCTCTTTTTTCTTCCAATTGTTGTGGTGTAACCCTTGTAGGTTGTGGAAGGCTGGGAGAAACAACACTTCCATTTTATAGTTGTGAGGGGAGGGGTATGCTTCCTGGTTTCCATAATTTTGCTTTCCATTATGTCACAAATCCCTTTTACTCTTTCCAATTGTTGTGGTGTTGCTCTAAAGAAGGTGTTGCTCTTTGTATCCTCATAATGTGCTATCATTTCCTCCGTGAAAATTGACCACGTAACAAGTTGTTTACGAGAACAAAGCCCTTCGTACCATAAAAATTGATCTGGTTCTAAATATGGAGATGCAATACATACCTTTTGTAACAGTTGTACACCATGTAGATCAAAATATTGTTCCATCTGAAGTATCCAATTTACCGGATCCTTGCCATCAAACTTCCTCATCTTGCTTTTTCTTGATTTTAGGAGCTCGACCTTGAAACGACTATAACTCTGTACTTTCAAATCTTTAAGTTCTGAAATTGGAACCTGTAGTAGCCCTCTATGTCCTCTTTCCGATGCCACCAGTCTGATCCAAATTGGATTCTCTAAGAAAGAGTTATGCACAATCTCCCAAGATGACCTGATTATAGACCTTTCCAGAAGAGCAAACTTGTATGAAGTGCCACGTGTCACTGTTTTGACCTATGGATCTAAAAAAGATATACAAAAAACTACAGTCCGTCCTCTTTCCGTACCTTCTGACGAAATTTCAATCCGATCCCCAGAGAGAAAGTTATGACGATTTTCCCCAAGTCACCTGTTTTGAATGTAATTCAGGAGTCTGCAAAAAGACCGACTTCCTCAGATCATATCTCCGCAAATATCGCGCGAAAAGCTCTGAAATTTGGATCCAAGGTTCAGCGCGATTTCTTCTCAAATGGGTTTTTTTGTGACTTCTGAAACGTCACAGAAAAAAAGTTATAACTAAAATTCCACGATGACCTGTTTGGAGCAGCGAAACCCTCTGATACCAAATGTTATGAAACCAGCTCAAGAAAAGATAGAAAAGATAGATCAACGCCTTAGAATTCAGCCTCTTCGAGGGGGCAACCTCCTTTACATTACATAAATGAAAAATTCTTGGATGATACAAATGAAAAGACCTCCTTTCTATATATAGGAGTCTAAGGGGTTATAACATAATCAGAGCCGACATAACAATAATAATGTAAGGGCACAATAATAACAATAGTGGGCTTCTATGGGGCACAATAGTAACAATATGGGCACTACATGGGTACATCAATATAATAAGTGGGTTATACTAATAACAATAAGGGGTTACACTAGTAGTATAGGGGCCTAATAGAACCCTCCGGGTAAAGAAAACGAAACTCTCTGTGTGTGCAGTTATTTGTTGCTTTTCCCTTTCACTATTGACAGTTGGGCTAACAATCCTACCCTAGTTCAACTTGCAGGTTGGGGGTTTGCTAGTGGGCGAGCTTGGTATGAACGCCTCGGCTCTTCCCGGTAGGCTCTGCCACTGTCTTCAATTCGTGTGTAGGACTAGGGTCTGTAGATTGTTTGTGAGTCCGAGTTTCCAACACTTGTCCATCTATGTCCTGTTTCTGTCGTTATGCGACCTGGGCTGATTCAATACAGTTCTTCATTTTTATTTCATTCCTTTGTAGTTGTAAAATTGTATTTAAGGGAGGCCGACCCTAAACCCTCATCTAGGGTTTATTGGTTCGTTTGGCTCTTTAACAGTCTGTAGGCTTATACTTGGACTCTATTATGTATGTATAGACATTTCGTTTTTATAAATGAAAGAATTATAGTGGAATTCGTTTGCTTTAGTTACCTCCATCCTGATGTGGTCACACAGCGTTTGTTCTCTTGTTCAGGTTTAAACTTCTTTGAACCGTGCTTGGTTATCTCGGTTATAGACTTTGTCTCTTGTTTGCAAGCCTTCCTGCTGTGAGTTCTTGTTTGATTTCCTTGTCTGCTTTCAATTATTTAAAAGAGGAAAACGAAAGAAATATGCATGCACTATGTTCGTTTACTATGGGTATTTCAACAAATAGAAAGTGTAGATAGACATATCAATGATTGTTACAGATGGATGGATTCTAAAATGAAATAAAATTATTCTCTGTCTTTTATTACTGTGTGCATATGTTGAACCTTCAGAATAATTTACTATTTTCCATTTGTACTTTTTGTCCACAGTTATCTGAACTATGCGTAGTTACTTTTTCAGTTTCTATTCTATTAGTTACACAACTTTTTATGCATTCAGTTCTTCTTGCACTGCAAGATTTTACATTCGATATATTTGTCTTCTTCTTTTTTCGAAAATGAAAGAAACAGTTATAAAACTATTGTTTATTAAGACAAACAAAACAGTGACCCTAACTGACTAGACTGTTCCTTAACCGATACTGACATTAAAAAAACAAAGTCCTACGTTATACTATGACTAACTGAACATAAAGAAAACAATCACTGATAAAACTTTCCACCTTGGCTGAGACCAACACCTGGTCATGGTGCCCTTAGCTGGATGCTCCTACATCAGGCTCCCAGGGTAAAAAGAAATCATGACTCTAGTCCATGAGCTTCTCGACTAAATAACCTGCCTGCTCTATCTACCTGGCTTCAAGCCATGAACTGTCCTCGATAGGACAGTTCTTCTACTTGACCAAATATGCAGATACTCCTTCCGCCGAGTTCGTTTGGCCACCTGAGTGTCGAGGATTCTCTCGATCTCGGGAGGCTGAACGTAAGGCATTTGTCTCATCCAAGTTTCACTTCCATCTTGGGTGTCCCGTGTAAGCCGTGTGGTACTGTCTTCCTTTGAACTAGCAGTGTATGGAAATAGATCCACTACATTAAAAATGGGTGAAATACCTATTCCTGGTGGCAGCTATATTTCGTAGGCATTCGCTGAAAATTTCCGGAGGACTTTGTAGGGACCTATCTTCTTGTACTCTAGCTTGTTGTATGCACCTCTAGGGAAGCGTTCCTTGCACAAATGTGCGAGGACTTCATCCCCCACATTAAATTGCACTTCTCTCCATTTCAAATCTGCTTGCTGCTTATATTTTTTACTATTGTCCTGCAATTTAATTTTCACCTGCTTGTGTAAATATTTCATCACGTTAGTAAAGTCTTCCCCATCAGCACTCCGTCTTTTTAGTTGTCCCAAATCTCGCAACTCGTGCACTCTGCGAGGATGCATGCCATACAAGATCTGAAAAGGACTGCAACCTGTGCTGCGATTGGGCGAGTTGTTATAAGCGAACTCTGCCTAGGCAAGTACTCGATCCCACATCTGTGAATTTTCACCAATCAAGCTTTGTAGCAGGTTCCCCAGACTTTTGTTTACCACCTCTGTTTGCCCGTCAGTCTGCGGGTGATAAGCAGAGCTGTAACTCAACTGCGTGTCCATCTTCTTCCATAGGGTGCACCAAAAGTGCCCTGTAAACTTCACGTCCCTGTCAGAAAGAATAGACTTAGGCAAACCATGTAGCCTGACAATCTCTGTAAAGAACAAGTGGGCCACGTGAGTGGCATCATTGGTTTTTATGCAAGGGATGAAATGCGCCATCTTCAAAAACCGGTCCACTACTACCATCACCGAGTCATAACCCCGTTGTGTCCTTGGTAGACCCAAGACGAAGTCCAAGTTGACTGAGTCCCACGATCTACTTGGAATGGGTAATGATGTATAAAGTCCCATATTTTGACTGTGTCCTTTTGCCAGCTGACACACTTTACATCTGTTCACAAATCTCTGCACATCCCTTCACATTCTTGGCCAATTATAAAAATGTGCTGAAATTTCCGGCTAGACCTCCACTTTGTTTCTCCCGAATGATATTCTCCCTCATCGAGCAATCAAGAATGCATAGCTGTCCTCCCGTAAACAACAGCTTATCCTGCAAATTATAGTCCAACCATGGACTATTGTCTCTCACCAAAGGATTCTGACATGCTTCGTAAGTCTCCTTAAAATCTGCGTTAGTCTGATACAAATCTTTCAAGTGCTCAAAACCCAGCACTTGTATAGTACTCTCCTGCAAGAGTAAGGCTCTTATGCTCAACACATCCGCCACCTTGTTGGCCTTCCTGCTGATGTGTTTCAACACAAAGGTGAAACTCTGCAAATATTCAACCCACTTAGCATGTTTGTGATTCAGCTTGTGCTGTTGCATCACATACTGCAGTGCAGAATTATCTGAGAACAAAAAAAATTCATTCCCCAGCAAATAGTGTCTCCAATGCTTTAGCGCTTGGACGACAACATAGAATTCCTTGTCGTAGGATGAATACTTCTGCTTGATTTCATTCAACTTCTCACTGAAAAATGCAATAAGTTTATCCTCCTTGCTAAGTACAGCTCCAATAGCGGTATCGCTTGCATCATAGTGAACCTGAAAAAGCTTTTTAAAATATGGCAATCTCAGGATCGGTCTCTCTATGATATTCTTCTTTAGTAGCTGAAAACTCCTCTCTACTGCCTCAATCCAACGAAAAGGCTGACTTTCCTTTTTGATAGTGTCCAACATAGGTGCGCAGATTTCACTGAAATTTCTTATAAATTTTCGGTAAAAACTCGCCAGCGCATGAAAACTACGTACCTCAAACAAGCTTTTTGGGGATGGCCAATTGACTATCGTTGAAATCTTCTCTAGATCCATCTTCAACTCGTTTTCTACTATTACGAAGCCCAAATAAACTAATTCTTTTTGTAGAAAAGTACACTTTTTCAGATTTATCAGCAGCTTATTTTGCTGCTATTTTTCTAGCACTTTTCGAACATGTCAAAAGTGTTCCTCCCTCGTCTTGCTGAAGCTTAATATGTCGTCTAGGTACACTATCACAAACTTCCTGATGTATTCTTTTAGCATTTCATTCATTAACCACATAAAGGTACTGGGTGCATTGCTCAATCTGAATGGCATTACTAGCCACTCATACAGTCCCTTGTTAGTCTTGTAGGCTGTCTTCCACTCATCCCCCTGTCGAATTCAAATCTGATGATCCCCGCTCTTTAAATCAATCTTAGAAAAATATGTTGCCCCGCTCAGGAAATCCATCATGTCGTCCATCCGTGGCAGTGGAAATCTATACCAAATGGTGATCTTGTTGATGGCCCTCGAATATGTGCACATCCGCCATTCTCCTCCTTTCTTGGGAGCAAGAACTATTGGAACTGTGCAAGGGCTCAAACTCTCCCTCATCAACCCTTTGTCTAGCAATTCCTGCACTTGTTTTCTAATCTCCTCATTGTCTTTGGGGCTCATCCGATATGCTGCCTTATTTGGCAAACTTGCTTCAGGTATAAAGTCAATATGATGACTTATGCTTCTTTTAGGGGGCAGTTTATCTGGTAAGTCATCCACCACTATAGCACTAAACTCCTACAACATCTGCTGGATTTCTGTGGGAAAATCTGACACCTCTGTGTGTAGCAGCACCGTCTTTGCTCTTCTAACAACAACATAACTCACCTCACTATCTTCAACTCGTTTCAAAACTGCTTTCCGCTCATTAACAACACTCTCGTCTCACTTGTTCCCGCTATCTCTTACTCTTTGATGGGCACAATCATGCGCTTGATCCCATCTTTGACAAACTTATAGCAGTTTGTCTTCCCGTCATGTACCACCTTCCTATCATAGTGCAATGGCCTGCCTAGCAGAATGTGACATACATCCATCAGCATTATGTCACAAATGACTTTATCCTTATATATGTCGATATGAAACTCCACTTCGCATTGCTCATTTACCAGCAACTGATGGCATTTTTGCAGCCATGATACCTTGTAAGGAGTGGGGTGTTTCAATCGCTTCAACCCCAATTTTTCCACCATCTCCGTGGCTACCAGGTTATCTGTACTCCCACTATCGATAATCAGCTTACAGCACTTACCGTGTGACTTAAAAACTATCCGAAACAAAGCTTTCCGCTGAGTTTGTTCAGCTGATTCTTTGGCTGGTTTCAACAAGACCTTGTTCAAAACTAAGGCTTCCCCTATTTCCGACACATTTTCTGCTTCTTGGGGATGTGCCTCTGCTTCTTCTGGCTCGGCGATGTATGCACCCCTCTATCCAGCTTGTTCTGCCTCAAGACACTCAAACGATCTGTGTCCCCACTTATGACACTTGTAACATTGATAACCAGCTCCTTTGCCTCGTCCATTTCCCCTGCCTCACTGATATGGCCTACCACCTCTCGTGTTGTCACCTTTTTCTGTTGTTCAAATTTAGAACTGCTGCCTTCTTCATTACTGCTAGCAGCTCGCCCTCTGCCATAAGTCTGTCCTCTTCCTTTGCTGGTTCCCCGTCCTCTCCTAGCATTTAGTTTTCTAGCGATCTTCTCCTCTGCTTTCACAACATTCTGATATGCTTCTTCAATGTTTTTCAGGGAAAGAACGTTGATTTCATCTAATATTTCTAACCTTAAACCATTTACATACCTATTTGTTTTCTCCGAGGTGTCCTCTGTATAGCTAGCCCTTAAATTTACTCTGCAAAATTCCTCAGTGTACTCCCTTACTGTCATCCCTTTCTGCTTCAGATTTTTCATTTGCTGGTGTAGTGCAATCTGGTAATCCTTAGGCAGAAATATGCCCTTCAACTTGGCCACCATCCTTGACCATTTTTTGATTGGCAACTTGTTCAACCTCCTCCTCTCTGTTTGGACACTGTCCCACCACAGGGTTGCGTGTCCCTTCAACTTTGTCGCAGCGAACTTGACTCTACAGTCTTCATTGACCTCTTCACACTCAAAATACTTATCCAGCTCGTTGATACAATCCAACAGAACCTCTGTGGACAAGCTGCCATCATAATTTGGGAGTTCTGGTTTGGGCTTGCTGCTCGCCAATAGGACCGACCTCAACAGTCTCATCTCCAGCCCTTCTTCATCTGATCCATCTGTTGTCACTATAGCTTCTTCTTCACTATCATCTCCTACCTCTGGATCCCTTCTTCTCCCTGCTTCAACTGCCTCCAAACGGGCAGTAAGGATCCTGATCTCCTCTCTCAATCCTTCCTCTACTATCCTCCAAGCACCTCTTCCACGACCTCGTCTTCCTACCTCCATTTCTCAAGCCAATTCTAAATCCTGCTCTGATACCACTATGATGGGACCAACCCGCACTTCGGTGTACAACCCTTAATTAATGTCTGTCCGGTGATTGATTAACAATATGTGTTTGGTAGGATTGCAGAATTATTTGGTTTATGATTAATCACTAATCACACACTTAATTAACTAATATTTTCTGACAATGGCTGGAACATTTATGGTAACACTTTAATGAGGTAGCCGAGCTGTACTTACCTTGATCCTCGTTTCCCGCTTGTTGAACTTGGTAAAACCTCGGGCATTTCGCATTCAGTCATTTTGGTTTTTCGCTCTGCATGGTGAATATAGTGAGGGTTTTGGTCTGTAAGTAGTTTTGTCTTCTTTCTGGCTGTGGTTACTTGGAAATGAGCCACAAGCTTTGTTTGTGCCGGCTACGGGCTCCACTACTTGTTGGGTGGCTTTGTTGTCTGTCTTGGTGACTGGTTTACTTGACTCCTTAACACAGAATGATGGTTATGTTCGCTTGCGTGAGTATATGGTTATGATTCTCATGCAGTTGTTTGACTTATCTTTACTCCATGGTTATTGTTTGTTCTGAGGTCATTCTTTTGGTTAAACTTAATGGTATTGTGCATGCATTCAGGGTGCAAACATAGTGGCTTCCTTCGGTTCACAACGTCACTTCAGGTAATCTATTTGTCCATGATTTATTTTAATCCCTCTATTTTTCTGTCTCTAACAAAACTCATTCCTTGGTCTCAGTTGGTCACCGAGGTTTGTGGCTCAATGGCCTGCACTCTATCTGCGCTGCGAACCCTCCATGTAAAGAAAAGGAAACTATGTGCATGTGCAGTTATTTGTTGCTTTTCCCTTTCACTATTGATAGCTGGGCTAACAATCCTGCCCTGGTTCAACTTGCAGGTTGGGGGTTTGCTAGTGGGCGAGCTTGGTATGAACACCTCGGCTCTTCCCGGTAGGTTCTACCACTGTCTTAAATTCGTGTGTAGGACTAGGGTCTGTAGATTGTTTGTGAGTCCGAGTTTTCAACACTTATCTGTCTATGCCCTGTTTTTGTTGTTATGCGACCTAGGCTAATTCGATACAGTCCTTCATTTTTATTTCGTTCCTTTGTAATTGTAAAGCTGTATTTTAGGGAGGCTGACCCTAAACCCTCGTCTAGGGTTTATTGGTTCGTTTGGCTCTTTAATGGTTTGTAGGCTTATACTTGGACTCTGTTATGTATGTACATACATTTCGTCTTTATAAATGAAAGAATTACAATGAAATTCGTTTTCTTTAGTTACCTCTGTCCTCATGTGGTCACGAGGCTTTTGTTCTCTTGTTCTGGTTTGAACTTCTTCAAACCATGCCTAGTTATCTTGGTTATAGACTCCGTCTCTTGTTTGCAAGCCTTCGTGCTGTGAGTTCTCGTGCGATTTCCTTGTCTGCTTTCAATTATTTAAAAGAGGAAAACAAAAGAAATATGCATGCACTGTGTTCATTTACTATGGGTATTTCAACAACTAGAAAGCGTAGATAGACATATCAATGATTGTTACAGATGGATGGATTCGAAAATGAAATAAAATTATTCTCTGTCTTTTATTACTGTGTGCATATGCTGAACCTTCAGAATAATTTACAATTTCCCATTTGTACTTTTTGTCCACAGTTATCTGAACTGTGCGTAGTTACTTTTTCAGTTTCTATTCTATTAGTTACACAATTGTTTATGCATTTGGTTCTGCTTGCACTGCAAGATTTTACATTCAACATATTTGTCTTTTTTTTTTTCGAAAATGAAAGAAATAGTTATAAAACTATTGTTTATTAAGACAAACAAAACAGTGACCCTAACTGACTAGACTGTTCCTTAACCGATACTGACATTAAAAAAAACAAAGTCCTACGTTCTACTTTGACTAATTGAACATAAAGAAAACAATCACTGATAAAACTTTCCACCTTGGCGGAGACCAACACCCGATCATGGTGCCCTTAGCTGGATGCTCCTGCATCAATAGCATTTCCATTAGATTGTACAATAATGAATTCACATGGGATGAATTGTTATTTTTGGGGTTTTATCATTTTTTTCTAGTTTATAATTTTAGAAACAGAGGCCCCTATGCTAGGGACCATAATGCCCCCCTTAATTTTTTCTAAAATTTAAACATTGCTACCACAGGAAGGTGGGACTTCTTACTCCATGTCGTGGGAAATTGATGGAACACAACTCTTTTCCCTTTAATAATTTTTCTCAATAAATAGATTTTTTGAGGTTGACACATTTCGAACCACTTATTGTGGTTCGTCATTAGGATAAAGACGAATAGTCTAATTTAATAGAAAAAATAAATATAGTATACATGCAACAACTAAATTAGAACTAGACGTTATAGAATACATAAAAAATTAATAAAATACAAATGATATATATATATATATATATATATATATATATATATATATAATAATGTTGAAATAAAACATTAAAAAATAATTATTATAATAAAGAAAAGGATAAAAAATAAAATAAAATAGAAGCCCATGAAAATTACAATAAAAGAATTTAAAAAACAAAAAGAATTCAAAATAAAAACTAACTAAAATGCTAATAAGAAATGCCAAAAGAAACGGCTATACTAAAAAAAAAAAAAAAAAAAAAAAAAAAATATATATATATATATATATATAAAATCAGCTATATCATAAAACATTACAACAAGAATAATAAAAACACAAAATTAATAAATTAAAAAGAAATATAATATTTTCATATATAAAAGCAAATAATTTCATTTCAAAGAGAATAATCTTTAAAAATGAATATAATAAAAACATTTTGAGGAATCCAATGAACAAATAAAAATAGTAAATGTTAAAATAAAAATACACAAATTTAAGAAAGAATAAACATACATATATAAAAGATAAAATGATAACTACCGAAAGACTTTGTTTAATTCATTATGGACCAGAGAAGCTTGACAACAAAAATTTGGATTTTTTATTTATTCATTAAATTCCTCAAAAACAATTCATTCTATTAGTTTCTTCAAATTATTTTTTGAAATTATTTGCTTGAAAAAATTATATTTCATTTTAATTTATTAATTTTGTATTTTACTTTTATTTATTATTATTAATAAATATTTTTTTCCTTTATTTTGTGATTCTTTTACTATTGTTACACAGGAATTTGTCACTGCCTTCACCCCTGTCCTTCTACTGTGTCATGTGTCTAGTAAAACATGCTCATACTAAACAAATGCTCTCTTATGTTTCCAATTGACCCACTTTTCTTAAGTTTTATGCCTCTTCGAGAGAATTCACTAAATATACGTGACGAACATCAGTCATAAACAGTCCAGTCGCGTCTCCGTCGCAGGAGTACATCTAATTCCCGCGATGGTCGAATTTCATGCTCCGGCGTGAGGCTATTTGTTATCTTTAGCGACAGTTTGACTGAATACATTGCCTACTAGCAATGTCAACACTAAACCTTAGTTATGAACTCGCGACGATCCAGATTGGGCGAATTGGTTCCAACAGTCACCCTTTTGGATGTCTCTGAACTTGGCTGTTGGGTCAGTTTGGGTCGCCCTCCTCCCTCTGGCAGGTAGTTCCATCTTTTGTGCTGCTTGCCTCGAGGATAAGCTCCCTCTCCCTCATTTCATGGAGACTCCTTCTCCTATAATATCACTCACCATTGCTATCATCTACTAGTTCTTTTGGTTGTATGGTGTTTCTGCTGCTTTTGAGTTTGATAGATAGTTGGTGTGAGTGTGACAAGTGTGGATTTCTTTGTAGTTTGCAAAAAGGTGTGGAGTGCCTTTAACTTTGTGTAAAGCTTATGAATGAGAGAGAGATATATTGTTATTTGGGAGACCCATCTTTGAGAGTGAATGCTTGAAGAAACACACTGGTTGGACCCTCTAAGAAGGCTTGCGATGTCAAGACTTGGTTGTAAGCTTTACTCTTGATTTATTATTAATACAATCAATGATGATTTCCTATGTCTTGTATGTAATTTACTTGATAGCTCATGACTTCTTGACTTTATGAGTAAATAGATCATTGTTGTTTCGTGGTTACGTGCTCTATTGTTTGTTTGTGGTGTTTCAAGTTAATTTCTCATTAAGGAGAAGGAAACGGAAGCTGGAGTAGTGCAACGGAACTTCATCAACCACCGGTTTGAGGTAGGCCTCCAACGATGACTATTTAAGGGAATTAATATTTGTTTTGTCCTTGCTGTGACTAGACCCACTCTAGGGCTAGAGGGGTTGCCTCTGTCCACAGAGGGAACACTTTCCTGCATCACAAGTTGGTGACTCCGCTGGGAAGTCCTTTGTATGTTGCTTCTTTTGTTTGCTCTTGTTTTGGCTTTGATTTGGTGTCTTTTGAATTTTGGGGATAAACTATTAGTCTTTTGGGTTACCTGGGTTGATCGGTGAAATCCCTCTATTGATTAAAGCATTGACTGGTTTTTTTTTTGGGAGTTTCTTGTTCGTTTGTCATTGTTTTTAAGATTGTCGTGGAAAATAGTTTAACAGTAGCGTCGACGTCGCCTTTACTCTATTGTAAAGTCCTGTGTGTCGCTAAATCCCGTCGTACAGTCGCGACGCCTCCTAAAATCGGCCCGTCGCGGAAGAGACGTGTACTCTCGCGACGACGTCTCTATGTTGCTACAACTAGTGGTTGTTCATCCCTAGTTGCTTGTGCAATACCCGCAACGATTCCTATACAATTTTTTTTTCAATTCTACCTCCTGAATTCACCAGTCCTACTTGATCCCTTTCCTTATTTCTCTTGCTCAGTAGCTTGTTTTTTACTGTTTATGGTTAAGGAACTCTTTCTTTGGCTTTATTGAATGAATCTTGCATTTTCGCCTATGTGACCTAGTTCGTTCTTTCAAGCTCTTGAGTTAATTGGCTTGGTTGCTGGTTTGACCAAGGTTCATTTGCAACTTTCTTGTTGGTTTATTTGAGCCTTCTCCATTGCTTGTTGCTGGTTGAATTTTAGTGACAGTTATTGAACCAATATTTGGTATTGATTCGATTTCTTTTCAATACCGAACATAGATCACAATTGTTTGGATCGACCGGTTTTTTCATGCTTGCTTGTTTGTTTCTTTTAAATTGAAAACAATCAAAATCAAAACACTGCATTCATTTCGTATACGAAAGTGAAAGTGTAGTTGCATTTCAAGTTTTCATATTGGAAAGCAAATGATAAAATCCATCATTAGTAGTATTCGTGCACTGTAGGGTTGATGTGTTTTTTGCATTGTGTCTCTTGGCTTGTCTTGGTTTTCTTGGTTTGGGAATGATCTCTCTACCCTCCTGTAGGTAGGTATTCATTGAAGTAAAAGGATATTTCACTCATTCTAGCTGCATCCTAGGTTTTGTTGCATACATACGGTAAGGCCTGAAAACTAAAACATAATTCAAGATCAACTCTAAAATGAACTGAAAGAACTTAACAATGCATTGGAACATAACGCACACTATTTAGAGGTCTAGGCTAAAGACGTGCTCCAGCGTCGTTAAACCTAGTCACTATTGTCTTCACTCAAGATTGGGTGATTCCTCCTTTTGTGACTCAATATCGGTCTACTACGGAATTGTGCTCCCAATACCATTGAGTATATGTTGGGAGATCCCACTAAGTTATCATCCTACATCCCTAGGAAGTTGTGTCTGTCGCCTTGCAAACCGTAACGCACCGAACACCGCATTCGAGAAGATTGACTGCCGTACGGAAAGTACTTGGTTCTCATATGATCGCCAAGGTGTATATGCAGTTTTACGGGATGTTTGGTAAACCTTTTGCCTAGTTTCTCCAGAGCAGTCACTTTTGTTCCTTTTCAGACTCCTTAAAAGAAAAGGCCCATCTAAGCACTTGTCACTTCAGGCTCATTAAATATTCGAAGGCGACTAGAGTCATCTTTTCGTCCTTTTCTCAACTCTTTAAAAATGAAAAGGTCAAGTTCTGTTCCTATGTCTGAAAATTTATTCGGCCACGTTCACACTTACCCTGTTAGATCTTGTTGCGTTTTAGTTTGCGTAGGGTTATTTCTCCTTACTCGATTAGTTATCCCTAGGGATTTTGAGTTAAATCATCCTGGCGAATCACCAATCCTGTCTCCCGTTCCAAGTGACCAAGAATCCCCATCTTCTGTCGCTCCTGAAGTACCGGTTGCTAGTGATACTCTCCCTGTTATTCCGAGTATCTAACCACTTAACTCTCTGTTGGTATCATCCCAAGGCCCTTTTTCCTTCCCAAAAACATATCATTTATCCATACATTTTCATCATATATCCCTCAAAATCCTTGAATATTGATTATTAATCGTTTTATAGTTATTAAATTGCATAGAAATTAATTTAGGGGTTTTATTGATCCGGATTTAAGCAAGAACGCAATAGATTACATAGATAACCATAAATACAGAGATGCGATAACCATAAAAACAGAGATGCAACAGAAATAATAATATGCGATAACCATAAAAACAGAGATGCCGCGGAAATAATACTTCATTTCATTAATGGAGAATACTGAAATATGCTTACAAATAGAAATAACCCAGCTAGGGCGATGGTAGCTTATATCTGAGAAGAGATGTTTCGGCTACATGCCTCTGAACTGTTTTGAACTGTCTTACAATGAGGCTCGAGGGCCTATTTATTGTTGAGAAACAATGGAAAACCCTTCACATTCCAAAACCTAACCCTAGAAGATGAAACGCCAAATTGTGGGCCCCGTTTTCAGGTAAGTTGGTACATCAACTTCCTGGGGTCACGAATTGGTCATACTATCTCCATTTGACGTGCATGATAACCCGTTGGAAAGATCTCTCCGAGGACTACGACAGAAAAGATGATTTTTATCATAAAAATCACTGGCGGTGGATTTCCCAAAAAACGTCGGTTAGGGCCTCAAAACTGCTCCGGAAGTTTAGGACCCGAAAAACTGCTAAAAATAGTAAACTGTGCTATAATTAAGGAAACTGAAAAAAACTGTAACAAGCATTAGAGGGGATCCAAGTGGAATTAGCGGGTGGCCACCAATATCCACCTGGATCATTTATGTTCAAGAATTGGAAGTTTTTGATGACATGGTTACAGGAAGTACCCACATCCTGTAATGAGCTTATCATTTGACATGTGGCGCAGCAGATGAGCTAGAACGAAAGGCATGGGCGAAAAGCAGAATGTCCAAGCATGGACAAACACCTATCTCCCAGCCAAATCGAACCTCCTATGTATGCGGTCAACTCAAGTCAAAGCAGGGCACTCTGGCAGATAAAAGCAGCAACAGCATCGTTCCATTTTCATTTTAGTTTTTGTTCTTTTTGAAACACTTAGCATGGAAACATTTTGAAAAGGCTTATGTAATAAAGGCGGCAACAGCCGAATGTACATTCATTGTATCGATGACATGGCTGTGCGTACGCATATGTAAATACAGTCAGGTTAATGTTTGAAGGGTTAATCGTTGAATCGTTTTCTCAGAACAGTGTTTTAAGTTAATACAAAGACCTATTCACAGTCACGACGTGTGTATACCTCTTGCATTGATTTGATAGCTGATCGGTTATAGCCAGTGTACCCTTAGGACGCGGACGGGCCCTGCGTTCTTCGATTGGTATACTGTTCATTTGTTTTGTTACATTTCGGTTATCACATGTTCGCACAGTATTTATAGTGGATTCGATTTATATAGCATATGGTTTGCATCACAGTTACGATTACATAGCTTTCGATTTACACAGCCTATGGTTTTCATTGCATGTATATGGTGTGCGCTTATGAATGGTTTATGGTTATGTTGAATGGTCAGCACTAGGATTTGGAAGGGAGTCTTGTAAGGGATTCAATCCCTGTGTGACTTATAGAGACATTGTCATAAACTCTGTTTTGTTTCACAGTTCATTTATGTTCTCTTTATATAGTTTGATAGTGTAAATATCTTTGCATGCTGTGTGTGTTTACCAAACAAGGGTTTTCTGGGTGACATCTTTGTAAGGAGGTTAAAATCATTGTTACAGTCATACACAGTACTTAGGTTCATGGTTTGATTTGATAGATGCATCTCATAACAAGCACTGTAATCAAGCATATCAGTAGGGTAATCTAGGTGTGTGAATGATAGGCTACATATTCCGGTCTTCCGTAAAGAAGCCTTGTAACCTACATCATAATCACTTGGCCAGAGATTCTTTATGTCTATATATTTTAGACCATGACTCTAAGCTTACGCACCTCGGTCGATATTAAATATAGAGTCTAGTCTAGTACCCTAGCTGGAACCACTACATTTTGGCGCCGTTGCCGGGGAGGCGTACGTAAAGGATTCAAACAAAAAGAAAAAAATTTCAATACACAAAAACAAACAAAAACACAGTTAGAAATCATGTTCATTTATGCCTAGACTTAGGGACAATCAAGGGAGATTTGTAAGAACCCCCCACCATCTCAAAACTAACCCATCATCATCAAGAGCAGACTCTCCAGGGAATACAACACCATCTGAGGAGGATATTCAAACATTGGCAGAAAGATTTTATTCAGGACAGCACATTACTCTTGCTGAGAGGGAAACTCTATTTGCACATAAATCACAGTAGCAACCCTTTCCTAAATCTTCTACACAAGGGAAAAGTAATACCATTACCAAGCAATCTTCCTTTCTCTCTTTTCCACCAAGAGACACCAAGAGACCAATTAGAATGGCTGAGGAGGGATCTGGATCAGTTCCCCATCAAGAGGAGGAGGAATCAACTTTTAAATTCCCTATACAAGAACCACAGGAGGATGAGGAGATCAAAATGAAAAATATACCCCCATCCGTGCTACCCAATTTCTATGGTATGGCTTCAGAGGATCCGGACTCATTCTTATTCGAGTTTGACATTGTATGTCGAACTTATGGCTATACGGATGATGCTCATAGACTCAGATTGTTTCCAGCCACATTAAAGGCAGCAGCCTTGAAATGGTTTATGGGGCTAGGTGAGCATGCCATAGTTGATTGGGATGGCATGAGGAGAATATTTCTGAGGAAATATCAGCCTTATTGCAGATCCAAAGACTCTAAAGATGACATCTTTAGAATGAGTCAACAGGAGGATGAAACCTTAGAAGAATATCTAGAACGGTTTGTCTATAACTTGCAAAAATCTAAACACCGAACAATGCCTCCTGATCTAGTCCGCACAATATTCTTGAAAGGTATCCGGGAAGAATACATGGATGATCTCAACTTAATGGGAAAAGGTGACATCTCTGCCTTACCCTTTGAAGAAATAGCTGAACTGTGTGAAAAATATTCAAGAAGTAAAGCCAAAATGGGAAAGAGAACCTTGTCATCTAGGGTCACAAAAACTGCCTCTGCTAGTGTCACCCGGGCTGAAATTGGTAATCTTTTAGAAGAGTTCAAAACAGATTTGTTGAGCACTCTAGGAAACCAAATTGATACCTTAAAAGCCAAAAAGAAACAGGAGGAAGAAGACAATATCATGGTTATTTTCTGCCCCAAGTGTCGCAAGAAACATGCATTAAAAGACTGCCCTCTAGAGAATATCCAAGTATGTGCTTTCTGTACTGAGCATCATGATATGTTTAACTGTCCTAAAGTTAAAATTTTGCAGAACTGTAACATGGCAGCCAACACAGAGATGGAGAACATGTACTACATGGGTGAAAAGCGACCATGGCAGCCAAGGCAAGCACCCCAAGGTATGTTTCCTAATCAAAATATGCAATTTCCTATGAATGATCAGATGTATGCACAAAACTCATGGAATATACCTATGCCATGGCAGCATGGAAACCAATCACAAAATCAATGGAGACCGTCTCAACAGTACTCCCAATCCTATCATCCATATCCGCAATCATACCCACCTTACTCACAGCCATATCAGCAGTACCAACAGCCATATCCATCACAGTCTCAAACATATCAGCAGCACCCTCAACAAGTTGTTTATCAGCCCCAACCTGCTCAACAAACACTACCTGCTCCTCCACAAATAAATGTACCACAACTGCAATTTCCAACTAACCCACAACCTCCCAGACCCACACAAATACCTGCTCAAACTGTCCCAAATCCGAACAATAGAGCAGAGATGCCAGCCTATAATGTAGAGGAAGGAACCTCCTACTCCACACTGCCTTTGCAAAACATTAATCTGAGGTCTGGTAGGGTGCTTCAAAAGGATTCTCCAATAACAGATCAGCAAGAAGAAAACTTAGAAAAAGAAAATGAAATGACAACTCAAACAAAACCAAGCAGTGAAACCAAGGACAAACAGATGCAATCACTGCACCCACCTTTTCCAGACCGTTTGGTCCAAGTAAAACCACCACTGCCTCCACCACAATTTGATGTCTTGGATGAACTTAAAAATGTCTACATAAAAATCCCTTTGCTGCAAGCTATAAAGGACATTCCTATCTACACCAAAGCCATCAAAGACACGTGTCTCAAGAAACCTGCTAGAAAGAGGATTGATCCTCAGACCATTCATGTTTTAGGAAATTTAGCAGGCCTTATGACCAATTCCATCTCCATGGAGAAGTATGTTGATCAGGGCATTCCAAAAGTGACCACCATCATTAACAACATACGGATTCCAAACACTTTGATAGATCTAGGAGCCGCAATCAATGTCATGACCCTTGAACCATGAGAATACTCCATCTTATGAATTTGCAACATACCACGATTGTTCTTGAACTAGCTGATAGGTCCAAAGTCATTCCTGAGGGGATTTTGGAAGATATCATTGTCTCACTGGACTCTTGGGAGTATCTAGTGGATTTCCTAGTCCTTCAACCCAAATCCAATCTAGGAGGACATCCTATCATTCTAGGTAGACCATGGTTAGCGACTGCTGATGCATTTATTGGATGCCGATCAGGTAACATGATTATCTCTAGAGGGACCGAAAGGAAACAACTCACCCTCTATCCATCAGCACAATCACCTGCAGTAACACATAACTTGTGGCTTGATGATAAATTTAATGACAAAGAGGAAGTACAATCTGTTTTTAGCATTGACCATATCTATGATTTCCACGAAGACAATAATGATTTGGTAGAACTATTTCTTTCTCAACCTGATGTATCTGAAAATTTGAGAAATGAACAATATAATGCTGCAGATGTACTTCTGGCTCAAAACTTTCAAGAAACATGCACTATCCACTCCTTGCAATCTACATTTCATGACATCTTTCCAGTTCAATCCATCACCAATACACAGAGTCAAGTCATAGAGATCAATCCAGGGAAAACTTTGAACATAGGCAACCACCTAGACTCATCTCAACAAGAGAAATTGATTAGACTCTTGACGAAGTACCAAAAAGCCTTCGCTTGGGATTACACTGACATGCATGGGATTCACCCCGACACATGCACTCACCACATCTACACAGATAGCACCATTAAACCGATGAGGCAACCACAAAGAAGAATGAACCCCATGCTCCAAGACATTGTCAGAGAGGAGTTGCAAAAACTTTTGAGAGTCAACTTTATATATCCTATTTCTGACAGTCAGTGGGTATCCCCATTGGTTATTGTGCCCAAGAAAAATGGCAAGTGGCGCATCTGTGTTGATTACAGACAGCTGAAAAAAGCAACGCTCAAAGACTACTTCCCACTGCCATTCATTGATCAAGTGTTAGACACCCTAGCCGGCAAATCATCATTTTCCTTTCTTGACGGTTTCAGTGGCTACAACCAGATCCGGATTGCCTCTGAAGACCAGGAAAAAACCACCTTCACCTGTCCTTGGGGCACCTATGCCTACAATGTTTTGCCATTTGGACTTTGTAACGCTCCAGCTACATTTCAGCGAGATGTGTTAGCTATTTTTGCTGATTTGATTCATGATTGTGTTGAAGTGTATATGGATGATTTTTCAGTATATGGCAATTCTTTTGAACATGCATTAGAAAATCTAGAGAGAGTTTTGAAAAGGTGTATTGAAGCTAACCTGTCCCTCAGCAACGAAAAGTGCTTCATGATGTTAAATGAAGGGATATTGTTGGGCCATTATATCTCTTTTCAAGGCATCCAGGTTGACCCAGCCAAGATCCAGATTATTGCCGATTTGCCTATTCCACAGAATCAGAGAGAGGTAAGAAGTTTTCTTGGGTATGCTAGTTATTACCGCAGATTCATTGAATATTTTAGCAAGATAGCCTTACCTTTGTTTAAACTTCTAGCCAAAGATGTACTTTTCAATTGGACTGAGAACTGCCAACATGCATTTGAACAACTCAAAAAGAAACTATCTACCGCACCAGTCCTGAGAGGGCCTAATTGGAGTTTACCATTTCATATTTTTACCGATGCATCTGACACTGAAATAGGTGCATCCTTAGGCCAAAAAGAAGAATATTGTACATATGCAATTTATTTCATTAGTAAAAATCTCACACCTGCCGAGCTAAACTATACAGTTACAGAAAAGGAAACACTTGCCATCATTTATGCTGTGAATAAATTCCGCCATTACATAACTGGTTATGAAGTCTTTGTACATACTGATCATTCTGCCATTCGACATCTCATGAATAAACCAATAACTAGTGGCAGAGTTACCAGATGGTTACTATTGTTACAAGAATTTAACATCACAGTGTTAGATAGACCAGGCAAAGAAAACCAGGTGGCAGATTTTCTGTCTAGACTGCAAAATCCAGGTGAGATTGTTCTTGTTGAGGATTCTTTTCCGGATGAGCACTTATTTGCAATTTCCATAGTAACTCCTTGGTTTGTTGATTTAGCTAATTACTTGTCTACAGGTAGAACACCTCCACATTTCACTGCAAAGGAAAGGAAAAGACTGATCAAACAAAGTGCTAGATATTCATGGCTTAATGGCGATCTCTTTTACACTGGTTTTGATATGATCATTAGGAGATGTGTAAGAAATGATGAGGTAATTGACATTCTAAAATCTTGCCATGATGAATGATGTGGTGGGCATTTTGCAGCGAAGCGGACAGCCTTCAAAGTTCTTACTCTTGGATACTACTGGCCATCCATTTTCAAGGATGCCAAGAAGTATGTAAAGAGTTGTGACAGCTGCCAAAGAATGGGCAGACCAACAGCTACCGATCAGATGCCCCTTCAGCCCCAAGTTCACTTAGAACCATTTGATAAGTGGGCTCTGGACTTCATAGGACCTATCAACCCAGCCTCTAATGGTAAGAAGTACATCCTAGTATGTACTGATTACGTCACAAAGTGGGCAGAAGCAAAAGCACTGGTAAGAGCAACCGAACACACAGTAGTCAATTTCCTTTTTGAGGAGATCTTTGTGAGGTATGGAGTGCCAAGAGAAATTGTCACTGATCAAGGTACTCAATTCACCTCAAAGCTCATGAAGGACATCACAGACAAGTACCAAATAAAGCATAGGAAAAGTACCCCCTACCATCCACAGGCCAATGGGCAGGTGGAATCAACCAACAAGACTTTGGAGGGGATCATTACCAAAACTGTTGCAATGAACCAGAAAAACTAGGAAGAAAAGCTCAAAGAGGCACTCTGGGCTTACCGGATTACTTGGAAAGATACCACCGGATTTACACCATACCAATTGGTGTACGGTAAGGATGTCATGCTTCCTATTGAATTCCAAATTCACACTTTTAAATTAGCTGCAGATTTACTAATTGATTTGGATCAAGCACAAAAAGAGAGAATCCAGCAGTTGAACCAGCTGGATGAGATGAGGCAACAAGCAGAACAAACCACCATCCTCATGCAAAAGCACAGGAAGCAATGGCATGATTCATACATTAAGAAGAAGCACTTCAAGGAAGGTGACTGGGCTCTGCTTTTTGATTCAAAATTCAAGGATCATAAAGCTAAGTTCACCACCCATTGGATGGGCCCCTATGAAATTGTTCAGGCTTATGACAATGGTTCAGTAAAGCTCCAAACTATTGATGGCGAAGGTCATTCCTTCACAGTCAACGGTCATCGCCTGAAGCTGTACAACAAGCCCATCAGCAAGCAAGATTTTCTCCATACACTATCTCAGCAAGAAGAGGTTGAGATACTGCAGCCCTCAGCTGCAGTATCACTGCCTTAGTTTCATTTCCTTTCAATTTCAAAATCAAAAAGAAAAATAAAAACAAAAAAAAAACAAAAATAATAAAAATAAAAAAAAACAAAAACTAAAAAAAATAATAATGGGTTAGATGTGAAAAGCAGTATCTGGCACAATCTAACCCCGAATTCCTACCTGAAAACCAATTTATTGGCGGGTATGAATTCTCTTTCTTTTGTTCATTGTTTCATTTCTCAGTTGAATCATGACTTGAGGACAAGTCAAACTTTAAGTCGGGGAGAGAGGCATCTGTTCTGTTACTTTTATCTCTCCCTTGTAAATTCTTCAGATTTCTTATTCTATATTTCACTGTAAATTTCCAACAGCAGCTTGTTACCAGCAGTAATTCCATACTTTAACAAATAAGTTGTTCTGTCATGATTTTATTTCAGAGGGACCTGGTTATAAATATTTTGCAGGGGGACCTGTTCTGTTCAGACATCTATGTTACCAACACTAGTAGTCCAACACCAGCAGTCATGGGACCTGTTTAAGATTTTCAGAAGGGACCTGTTAAAGCAATTGACACCTGTTAAGACATTCCAACCAGCAGTAATGGGACCTGTTTAAAACATTCAGTTGGGACCTGTTAAAAAAAAAAGTTTTTGACACCAAAGGCTACTTCAACAGACTTCCACCAAGCTTTTACAAGGATTTGGGCACCAACACTTCAGCAAATGGCAAGCTCAGTGAACCTGTAACAATACAAAGAGCTGCATGAACATCTTCAGTTTTCTCAAAGGACCTATTACATTCAGTTTTCTCAAGGGACCTGTACATTCAAATTTTCTTAAGGGACCTATTACATCTTCAGTTCTCTAAGGGACCTGTACATTCAAATTTTTCAAAGGGACCTGTTACATCTTCAAAAAAATTTCTCAAAAGACCTGTGCATTCAATCTCCCTCAGAGGACCTGTCAAAAAGAACAGTAAAAAAGGATTAGCAACTCAGCATGTCAAATGATCAACAAAGGAGTAATGTATTTCTGTTCTTAAACATTTAATTTCCTAGATTGGTTTTTAATGTAACTTTGGTGACTATAAGCTGTTGTAATTGATTTCAAGGACACCTATATACATCAATCTATCACCCTTATCCCACCAATTCTCATCATTCCCCTACATTAACCTATTCATATCCCTAAAACCCATTACCAACACATCCACCTTGTCATATACCCTACAGGCATACCAACATTCTCTATACGACCGAATACTAATTGAAAAGGGCACGTGGTGAGCTGTGTATTTTTAAATACAAAGGATGAGATAGATGTGGAAGCGGCCTATATATATATTTCACTCCATACAGTCAAATCATAATAAGCAGCCTATATATATTTTACTCCACACACAGCCGAATCATAACTTCGCCACCCAGCATTATAGCCCAGCACTATGGGTACGCTCTCAGCGTTCTTGTGGTAACATGCATGCAAGCGTACAACACTCTGTTTTTTAAATGAATGATTACATTGTGAAGTGAGTACAGGGTTATTTCACCATCCTTTCCACCCTCGATTCCCATAACTTCCAAGGTGAGAATCAGAAGCAAGGAGCGCGAGGAGATTATTATCATTTGGGTGGAGTTACAAAGTGAAAATCTGAAGCAAGGAGCGCCGAGGAGATTATCACCGTTTGGGGTCGGTTTACACAGTGAAACCAGTGAACGCCAAAAAGGGAAAGCATCACCATTCTATTTCCAACTCCCATCACAGTCATATCGACCGGCCAAGCACCATATTGAAGACTGAAGGAAGCGATATATACCAGGTAACCAACTCGACATTTCTGTGTTTAAATTTTAAAGAGTATAGACAGAGAAGGGTTAGAGGCACAACCCTCTGCCATCACCATGACTAATAGGGTCGAACCCAGTATATTCGACAGCTCACAATACCATGAGGATTGCATTGAGATTCTTAGAGAAACACAGTGGTTACCTTTTCTGGAAAAATTCCATGGGAGTAATGAGGAAATCACCAAGCAATTTGCCTTCACCTTTAATGGAGAAAAGGCCCTAATAGGCAACTTCTCCTTCAGAATCTTAGAGGATACTATAGCTCAGGCAATTGGAATTAGTCCTGAAGGAGAGAAGTACTTTAAAACCAAACAATTTAAGGAGAAATCATGGACACAGTTCATGTCCAGATCTAGAGTTTCCTCAGTAAACTGGAAGAAGGGTGTTCCAAGAAGCTGGTTAGTTCATCCTTGGGATGAAATGGTTTACATTCTTCAAAAGTTCATAACCTGTGAAGGTAGGTATAGTATTGTTTATCTATACCACATCAAGCTACTCCTCCATTTGAAGAAACAATGTGTAATTAGTGTGCCATATTTTCTGCTGCAAAGTTTAACAAAGATGGCCAAAACTATCCAGAAGCAAAAGGGGAATGAAGACAAAAGCCTGTACCATTTTGGCCTAATTAAAATCCTCATTGAACATGAGTTGCAGAAGCGAGGGAAGCCATGGAAAGAATTCTTAGCTGTCAATCAAATCAGAGATGAGGAGGAAAAAGAGGAAGTGCAAGAAGATTCAGGGTTTATGAAGGACATTGATGAGGAAATTCCAGTGTCCAAAGCCAGTAGAGCACCTCTACCTGTGGGCAGCATAAGGACCAGGAACATGCAAAAAGAGGATGCCAAGAGGGCTGAGAAAGACAAAATTTTTACCACCTACTCACGAAGAACAAGGAGGACACCAAAAACTCAGTTGCAAGAAGACCAATTTGAATCTCTTGCACCTGCACAAATGGATGTTGAGAGTGGTGACCATTCACTACCAGCACCAAAAGTTGACATGTAGGTAGAGAGCCGTAAAAAACAGGAAAAATGTTCACCACCTCCCACCAAAAGACAAAGGAAATTAGAAAAACAAATTGAAGAATTGAAGGAAGAGCTCATGGAAGCTAACATGTTGGAAAAAGTTATTAAAAGGGAAAATGAAATGCTCAGGGCGCAAAGCAAAGAAACACAGAAAACAAATGAAAAGCTAAAGGAAAGAATCAGTGAGTTGGAGACTGAGCAAACTGAGATTTCCAACTGGGCCACTAAGTGGTACAATCAGAAGAAGGCTCTTAAAGAAAAATATAAAAAGTTAAAGTAGGATCTCAAGGGACAGAAAGATCACCAGGTGAAGAAGAATGTAGATACTGTTAGTGTCAGTCTTTCCCGCCTTCCTACAGTGATCAAATATGCTCTTACAAAGTGTTCTCAGAGTGTCAAGGTCAAATTTTGTCATTTCAATGAGTCTTCAAGCAAAATTTGGTCACTAGGCATTAGGTCTAGGGTTTGCCCAAATGTCGGTCTATGTCACTATTCAGCTGAGTTTATCATCATTCATAGGGTTTTCATTATCATGTCAGTGTCTAATGAGTCATTTCACACCTTATTCATGCTTCAGTTGTGCCTAGGCAAGGTCATCTCCCTCTCCTAGGGTTTTGAAGGCAATTTCTCTTGGGCGGCCAAATCACCGGTAAAACTTGTTTCCTGATGTTCATACACCTTCCCCTATCCTTAAGGTACCTTATCAAACACTTCCCATCCCTTAGATCCGCCAAATTCCTCATTTTTGCACAAACCCTAGTTTCTAGCTACAACCTGGCAATTTTCTAGGTTTGGCCTGTGTTTTGCCCTTTTGGACCCCTTCCCCTCACTCAATCTCTGAGATTCCACTTTCCCCTGCTTTCTAACATCCCTCCCCACTCCCAAAAATTTCCCCAAGAATTTAGAAGCCCCCTATCCCCTTCATTTCGCTCCTTTTCGGCAAAATCCCTTGTTTCACACATCGGGACAAGTTGCACTCAAATGATGTTTCAGAGCAATAAAAGATGAATTTTGGAAAACTGAGAGAGGTTTTTGTCCATAACATGCCAAAAAATAAAAACCTCCTTCACTTTTTGTACAGGTGTCATGGTTTTAGAGAAATGAAAAAATTACAATCGCCAGATCCAAGGAGTTTGACCGAGGCACTAAAACGGAGAAAAAGGCCAAATCCCGCTCTGTATCTTGGCCGAGGCTTCTCTCACTCACCATGATACTCATTAGAATCCTCCTAGCAGAAAACCCAAGAAATTTTGAGAGTTTTTAAGCATTTTTGGCATTTTTGGGAATTTTACAGGTTTTGGCCATTTGACTGGTCTCACCCCGCGCGCGGCCATACATGGGGGCAGCTCAGAACGGGGAAAACTTTAAATTTTTGGAATTTTCATGCAAAAATACACTTTCCTATGGATGGGTTTCATATTTTATGGAGATTTGGGCTTCCAAAAGCTCAAAATACATGCAATTTTTTACTTTCTGCCCCTATTTTGAGTTGCAGAAAGCTGTCTTGGGAGAAATGACTTTTGAGGGGTCAAATTAACTCCAAATTCAGAAATGCCAGTGGGGTTGGAAAGTAGACTCGCATACCTTTCCAACGAGCTATCTTGCACCTGATTTGGACACCGGGAAGGCCCTCAAACAGAGCTGTGAATGTGCGCGACCAGTCAGGCAGTTTTTTGCCAGATTGCACTGTACAGCCCAGAAAACGCAGATTTGACTCAGTTTGACTTTTTGGGGTGGAAGATGATTATCTTTGATGTAATTATTGTAAATCTAAGACACTTTTACTCTTGTTTAACACTTCTAGAAGATTCATTCATGTAAAGGGTAAATATTTAATGAATGGATTGGTTTCCTAGCTTATAGAGGCAAGTTGTTTTCACTGCCTAGATTTTAGTGCTCAGTTTAGAATTGGTTGAAACAGCTCCTAGAAGGATGAGTTCGACCCCTAGAGGCAAGGGAAGAGGTTGGATTGCCTATATTATGTATTTTCTCAATCATTTTCAGGGGTTGGAAGGTTGGACTTTTGAGGGAGAAGCTCCTATTGTATATTTTACTTGTATCTCTGCAATTTGAGGAAAAGGAAGACCAGGGTTTTGCAGACATCATTGGGATTCTTGTGGACTTTTGTGTTGATGGTGTGTTCTCTTATTGTAATTGTAAGTGTGTTTATGTGTTCCATCTCTTTCTTTACTGCAGCTTATTAAACAAATGAAGTGATAAAGTTTGAATTCATGCTTGCCATGCTCAGCTTTCAAATTTGTTTAATGTTTATGTTTTCCACTGTCTAGAGAGGATTCAAAGTCATTGTTTGCCCTCTTTAGCCTTCTTATCATTCTTCCTTGATCATCCATCTCAGCTAAAGGCATCAGCACAAACTCCTACCTTGCCCCAAAGACCCACCTGCAGAAACTGTGTCAAATCCCCGCACCCTAAAATTTCAGATCCTCAATTTCCCACCAAAAAAACCCCAAAAACCCCCAAATCAACCTTTTAATCAGTTTACTAGCCTAATATTAGTGTCACTGTATTGGTCATCTCTGTCCATTGAATATTTTACTGAGATTGACCGGAGAGAGCCTTCTCATACCCCGTAGGGCTAGCTACGAGGTGAAATGGTTTGATGTTGCCTTGAAGGTTTACCTTCCTCAGCCTAGGGTGAAATCTCAAGCGCTAACATAGTGGCGACCATACTGGGGAAAACAAACTTGTTTGTGGGTTGATGTGTTTGTTTCATCAGTCTTAGACGGAGCCTGAAGTTACGCCAGGTAGCCTTCGAAAACGCTCTTGTTTTACATCAGCGTAAGTAGATAAACACTGCTTCAGTCAATCTCTGTGAGCTTGTGAACGTAGCGCTTCATTGACACTTTACCCCAGTACATGTATCAAGTTCAGATCTGATTGTTGATGGTGGACAATGATCAGACACTTGACAGGCTGAAATCATTCACTTGGCGACTCTAAATCAGTTTCGAGATCAGATCCAAAGACTCCACTGGAGGATGATCCCGACCAACAGAAACATGAAAGGAGAATATGGCAAGATCAGGTACTCAAGTTGGAATTTCATCCAAGAAATCTTGTTCTTTGTCATAAATTATTTGTTCTCTTTTCCCAAGAATGTCAAAACTTCTTTGCAAAGTATACTATGTTTGAGAAGAGATCCTCGACCTACGGTTAATTCTTTTCCTTCGAAGATTGTGAATACCAAAGATTTGAATACCTTTGAGCTTGATCAAGACCTTTCTTCCGAATTTTGTGATGGCCATCTTCAAGTTGATGAACCTCGAGTGACCAAAACTAATTCTATACCTTCTGTACATACCCCTACACCTTGTAAAATTCCAGATCGGTATAAACCTCTTATCTTACCTTCTTTTCTTCATGCTTTCCCCAAAAACTATGATCTATACTTGCCGATGTTTGATGGTGAATGTAAGAATGTCAACGCTGAGCAACATGTCCATAATTTTGAGAATTTTCTAGATCTTTTTGAAGTTGATGATGAAGATGTTAGTATTAGGCTTTTTGCTCTTTCTTTGCAAGCCAAAGTGAAGAGTTGGTTCAAAGCCCTGCCTGATGCAAGCATCTCAGATTTCCAGCAGTTTGTCAAAGTTTTTCTCGACAGGTGGATGATCGGACAGAACCTTCTCTTGATTGTAGAAGAGTATAACCAGCTGAAAAGACTGCCAGGTGAGACAGTACAATAGTTTTCGGCCAGATTTAATCAAGTTTATTATTCGATTCCAGTTGATATAAGACCTTCTCCTAGATCTGCTCTCTTGCACTACTGGGGTGCCTTTGATCCGGAGATGGAGTTTCAGCTGAGAGAAAGGGATATTGCAACTCTTCACGAGATGCAGAACAGTACAGTAAATGTAGAGGCGCATCTGCTGATCCGACGGGCAAGGTTGAAAGAAGAAGAGATGAAAAACATAGATCCGGAAAAATCGACATCTCCAGAGGTAAAGCTTGACGTCTTGGTAAGTGCAGTGGAAGAGACGATGGACAAGATCAACACAAGGAATGATTATGATGTTCAAACTCATGGCTCGCTGATTGAAGAAGAACAAGTTGCTGACCCAAAACATTTTGTTTCTGATCCCAGTTGTCATAGTGATTGTTTTATAGATCATTGTGAAGAAGAAAGAACTGTTGATATGACCTCCATGCTTGATGATGTGTTTTATAGTGATGATTTGCCTCATTTTGATGAGTATGATGATGATTATGTTCTCCAAACAGAAGCTAATCTTGCAATCAAACAAGCAGCTAGTTTGTGGGAGGAAGAATTTCATTTTCAGCAGCTTGAATACAATGTTCAGCCATCACATATCAACTATGACAGTGACGAGGAAAGTGCAGCAAATTTTGAAGTAAGTGAAGGATCTTTACCTTTTTGTTTTGATTCATGTCAGTTCATTAAAGACAACTTCCATGATATTAGAAATCAGTTGTCAACAAGTCTTGATCTAGACCATCTTGGAAGCAATAAAAACCTTGTTCCAGACTTCTCATATTCAGATTTGCAGCCCCCAAATGCCATTGGTTTTCAAGTTGCAGATGAAAACATGGAAGCTGACATATTTGATCAAATGATACAAGAAGGTGACTCCGTACCATTCTGTTTTGAATCAATTCAGTTTTTGAAGGGTAGATTGCATAGTAAATCTTCAAATGAACAGCCTATAACAAATCAGCAATCTCTCAGTGTTAATGTTGAGGATGAGACAGATAACAAAATTCTTGAGCAGCCTGTAACATCAGATTTGCAGCCACCAAATGAAATTGAAGGGCATATTACAGGTGAAGTTGTGGCAGACAAAATACCTGATTTGATGATGCAGGAAGATTCTATACCCTTTTGTTTCGAAGCATTTCAGTTTATAAGGCAGAATTCTCGTAAAATCTCTCAAGAACAAGATGAACAGCTAGAAGGATGTCATACATTTTCAATGGATACATTACAACAGTCTTTTCAAGTTTTTCATGATCCAATAGCTGATGTTTTGGATGAGGTTTGCAGTCAAAGTCTTTCTCCATTGACCACATGTGAGCTTGAAACATGTGCTGATATCAATTTGATCCGGCAGCCAGTTTCTTTGTCATTTTCAGCAGAGGTCTCGTCACAAGGCTTAGATCAAAGTTTGCATTCATGGTATGAGGCAAAGAGAAGTAATCCATTCGATGAGCTAAGTTCCAGTGTGCTTGAATTTCAATATCCTTATGCAGTGTTTTTGGAAGCGGATAGAGAATTTATATCATTCAATGGATCTGTTTCTAAGTTGTCATGGGAGTTGCCTTTCAGTAGTTCTCTTTTGTTGTTCATAAGTGAGCACTTGTGGAGAATTCAACCAGCAGATGTGATACTTACTTGGTTGCATTGGTTGTTTCATTTCACTTGATCAGATGATGTATGAAACTGTTAGAGTAGGTTGTGATGAATAAGCTCCACTTTGGGCATCATTTTCAGTTTGTCGGTTGTGTTTAAGTATTGAGTCAGTTTTTAGTTGAGTTATGAGTCCTTTGTGAGTCAATTTTCAGTCTTGTTGTTAAGTTAGTTTGTGTCAGTTTTCAGTCATGCATTTCAGATTGAGTTTTTGACTCCATTGCCCAAGAATTGTAAGGCACTGGTCTGCTCTCCCAGAGGTCTAAGGTTCTTGGCACCTCCAAGGAGCTACCATCCCCATTGGAGCCAACGTTAGTGTCAGTCTTTCCCGCCTTCCTACAGTGATCAAATATGCTCTTACAAAGTGTTCTCAGAGTGTCAAGGTCAAATTTTGTCATTTCAATGAGTCTTCAAGCAAAATTTGGTCACTAGGCATTAGGTCTAGGGTTTGCCCAAATGTCGGTCTATGTCACTATTCAGCTGAGTTTATCATCATTCATAGGGTTTTCATTATCATGTCAGTGTCTAATGAGTCATTTCACACCTTATTCATGCTTCAGTTGTGCCTAGGCAAGGTCATCTCCCTCTCCTAGGGTTTTGAAGGCAATTTCTCTTGGGCGGCCAAATCACCGGTAAAACTTGTTTCCTGATGTTCATACACCTTCCCCTATCCTTAAGGTACCTTATCAAACACTTCCCATCCCTTAGATCCGCCAAATTCCTCATTTTTGCACAAACCCTAGTTTCTAGCTACAACCTGGCAATTTTCTAGGTTTGGCCTGTGTTTTGCCCTTTTGGACCCCTTCCCCTCACTCAATCTCTGAGATTCCACTTTCCCCTGCTTTCTAACATCCCTCCCCACTCCCAAAAATTTCCCCAAGAATTTAGAAGCCCCCTATCCCCTTCATTTCGCTCCTTTTCGGCAAAATCCCTTGTTTCACACATCGGGACAAGTTGCACTCAAATGATGTTTCAGAGCAATAAAAGATGAATTTTGGAAAACTGAGAGAGGTTTTTGTCCATAACATGCCAAAGAATAAAACCTCCTTCACTTTTTTCACAGGTGTCATGGTTTTAGAGAAATGCAAAAATTACAATCGCCGGATCCAAGGAGTTTGACCGAGGCACTAAAACGGAGAAAAAGGCCAAATCCCGCTCCGTATTTTGGCCGAGGCTTCTCTCACTCACCATGATACTCATTAGCATCCTCCTAGCAGCAAACCCAAGAAATTTTGAGAGTTTTGAAGCATTTTTGGCATTTTTGGGAATTTTACAGGTTTTGGCCATTTCACTGGTCTCACCCCGCGCGCGACCATACATGGGGGCAGCTCAGAACGGGGAAAACTTTGCATTTTTGGAATTTTCATGCAAAAATACACTTGCCTATGGATGGGTTTCATATTTTATGGAGATTTGGGCTTCCAAAAGATCAAAATACATGCAATTTTTGACTTTCTGCCCCTATTTTGAGTTGCAGAAAGCTGTCTTGGGAGAAATGACTTTTTAGGGGTCAAATTAACTCCAAATTCAGAAATTACAGTGGCGTTAGAAAGTATACTTGAAGACCTTTCCAACGAGCTATCTTGCACCTCATTTGGACACCGGGAAGGCCCTCAAATAGAGCTGGGAATGTGCGCGACCAGTCAGGCAGTTTTTTGCCAGATTGCACTGTACAACCCAGAAAACGCAGATTTGACTCAGTTTGACTTTTTGGGGTGGAAGATGATTATCTTTGATGTAATTATTGTAACTCTAAGACACTTTTACTCTTGTTTAACACTTCTAGAAGATTCTTTCATGTAAAGGGTAAATATTTAATGAATGGATTGGTTTCCTAGCTTATAGAGGCAAGTTGTTTTCACTGCCTAGATTTTAGTGCTCAGTTTAGAATTGGTTGAAACAGCTCCTAGAAGGATGAGTTCGACCCCTAGAGGCAAGGGAAGAGGTTGGATTTCCTATATTATGTATTTTCTCAATCATTTTCAGGGGTTGGAAGGTTGGACTTTTGAGGGAGAAGCTCCTATTGTATATTTTACTTGTATCTCTGCAATTTGAGGAAAAGGAAGACCAGGGTTTTGCAGACATCATTGGGATTCTTGTGGACTTTTGTGTTGATGGTGTGTTCTCTTATTGTAATTGTAAGTGTGTTTATGTGTTCCATCTCTTTCTTTACTGCAGCTTATTAAACAAATGAAGTGATAAAGTTTGAATTCATGCTTGCCATGCTCAGCTTTCAAATTTGTTTAATGTTTATGTTTTCCACTGTCTAGAGAGGATTCAAAGTCATTGTTTGCCCTCTTTAACCTTCTTATCATTCTTCCTTGATCATCCATCTCAGCTAAAGGCATCAGCACAAACTCCTACCTTGCCCCAAAGACCCACCTGCAAAAACTGTGTCAAATCCCCGCACCCTAAAATTGCAGATCCTCAATTTCCCACCAAAAAAACCCCAAAAACCCCCAAATCAACCTTTTAATCAGTTTACTAGCCTAATATCAGTGTCACTGTATTGGTCATCTCTGTCCATTGAATATTTTACTGAGATTGACCGGAGAGAGCCTTCTCATACCCCGTAGGGCTAGCTACGAGGTGAAATGGTTTGATGTTGCCTTGAAGGTTTACCTTCCTCAGCCTAGGGTGAAATCTCAAGCGCTAACAGATACCTTGCTCAAGGCAGCAGAGATCCATGCAGGGACAGAGTTCAAGGGGAGTACTTCTGGGGTAGCATGAGGACATGCTAAGTCCTTAAGTCGGGGAGAGATGTTGGTATCATCCCAAGACCCTTTTTCCTTCCCAAAAACATATAATTTATCCATACATTTTCATCATATATCCCTCAAAATCCTTGAATATTGATTATTAATCGTTTTATAGTTATTAAATTGCATAGAAATTAATTTAGGGGTTTTATGTTCAAGAATTGGAAGTTTTTGATGACATGGTTACAGGAAGTACCCACATCCTGTAATGAGCTTATCGTTTGACATGTGGCGCAGCAGATGAGCTAGAACAAAAGGCATGGGTGAAAAGCAGAATGTCCAAGCATGGACAAACACCTATCTCCCAGCCAAATCGAACCTCCTATGTATGCGGTCAACTCAAGTCAAAGCAGGGCACTCTGGCAGATAAAAGCAGCAACATCATCGTTCCATTTTCATTTTAGTTTTTGATCTTTTTGAAACACTTAGCATGGAAACAATTTGAAAAGGCTTATGTAATAAAAGCGGCAACAACCGAATGTACATTCATTGTATCGATGACATGGCTGTGCGTACGCATATGTAAATACAGTCAGGTTAATGTTTGAAGGGTTAATCGTTGAATCGTTTTCTCAGAACAACGTTTTAAGTTAATACAAAGACCTATTCACAGTCACGACGTGTGTATACCTCTTGCATTGATTTGATAGCTGATCGGTTATAGCCAGTGTACCCTTAGGACGCGGACGGGCCCTGCATTCTTCGATTGGTATACTGTTCATTTGTTTTGTTACGTTTCGGTTATCACATGTTCGCACAGTATTTATAGTGGATTCGATTTATATAGCATATGGTTTGCATCGCAGTTACGATTACATAACTTTCGATTTACACAACCTATGGTTTTCATTGCATGTATATGGTGTGCGCTTATGAATGGTTTATGGTTATGTTGAATGGTCAGCACTAGGATCTGGAAGGGAGTCTTGTAAGGGATTCGATCCCTGTGTGACTTATAGAGACATTGTCATAAACTCTGTTTTGTTTCACAGTTATGTTCTCTTTATATAGTTTGATAGTGTAAATATCTTTGCATGCTGTGTGTGTTTACCAAACAAGGGTTTTTTGGGTGACATCTCTGTAAGGAGGTTAAAATCATTGTTACAGTCATACACAGTACTTAGGTTCATGGTTTGATTTGATAGATGCATCTCATAACAAGCACTGTAATCAAGCATATCAGTAGGGTAATCTAGGTGTGTGAATGATAGGCTACATATTCCGGTCTTCCGTAAAGAAGCCTTGTAACCTACATCATAATCACTTGGCCAGAGATTCTTTATGTCTATATATTTTAGACCACGCCTCTAAGCTTACGCACCTCGGTCGATATTAAATATAGAGTCTAGTCTAGTACCCTAGCTGGAACCACTACACTCTCATGCTCCAGAAGATGAGTCTTATGATATTCATTGGAACCCCATTTGGGGGCCTTCCGAAGAAGATTTTCCCCTTACTCCTCCTAGTGTTTCGGTCTCAATGTCTTCTTCTGACATGGATGAGACGAACCCCGTCACAAGTGAAGAGTCCTTGATGACAAGTGGTGAAATTCCTATATCGACGGAAACTTCACCCTTATGTGTCACCTCCCTTGGTATCATGTTGCCTTTACGTTATAATTCCCTAGCTAATATCATGGGTTCTAAGTCTCCCCTTACAAGTTCCATGTGGTCTCGTAATGTCACTCCGACTTCGGGATCTTTCACTCCCCAGATTCACAATGTGACATCTGTCCTGACTATTCCAACCATTTGTGTGGCTTCCACGACCCTCGCTATTAGTGTTGTCACTGCATCTTCAGCGGTGACCACTATTGCTGGGCCTTCAACAGGTCCTTCACACAGTGGCCCTGCGGCACCCATATCCGGGGTTGTCGACCCTAGCCTAAGTGCCCCACCTTCTTCTGGTTCCATTCTAGCAAGGGGGGCATATGATCAATATCCTCAAATTCCTCAGAATCTGGATCCTCAAAATCCGTTTAATTATTATGATTCTTGAGGGGCCCATATTTATCACCTTGGACCCAAGCATCTCAACCTTTTGTTGATGTCTCGGTCTCGTTTTCTGTTTCTTGGGGTACCATAGCTTACCATGATGGCCAAGCACAATCTTCAAATATTCAAGGACCACCCTATCAAGGTCAACCATCTTATGGATAGCAATCTTATGGACAACCATACTATGGCCAACCTTATTCATGGCAAATTTTCGGCCCGCAAGGACAACCCATTCCAGGACAACCTTTAGCCTTCAGTGGATCTTCTTTCACGTACTTCGGGCAAGCTTCTAGTAACCCAGGAAAACCTTACATTCAACAAGGCCAACCTGGTACCCAGCAAGGCTACCCTTTTGGACAAGTTGGTCAGTCTCAAATTCAACAAGGCCAGCCAATTGTCCAGCCTTCTCAACCATCTGGTCAGTCTGGACAGCCTTCGGTTCCGCAAGGTCAACCCAATTCCCAACAAGTTCAAAATTCTAGGCAAATGGGTCAACCTCAACCTCAACCTGGCCAACCTTCTAGCTAGATGGCCCAACCTCTGCCTTCTCAAGGACATATGTGTGGGCCTGCTCAACCGGGCACTCAAATGATTGTTGCTTCTCAAGCTCCACCTGATTTTCAGCCCTAGTCTGGGCTCCAGACCCCATCCGGTCTTCAAATTCAAGTCGGATCTCAATCCCAACCTACTTATCAAACACAGCTTGGTCCCCAAGCTCAGTTTGGAGCCCAGCCGTCTTATGGTTTTCAACAATCCCAAGGGCAAACACAATTTGCCCCATACCATAATTATCAGCAACTGCAAGTGAATCCTTACCAGAATTTCTAGCAACCATATGTTGCTCCTGCAGGCCAAGTTGGTAATCAGTGGCATGCTGGGGGGAAAATCCAGGGTCAACCGTCCAGTTGAAACTATAACCCCTATGGAAAAAATCCCTATGGAAAGAACCCTTATGGGCCAAATCCGTCCAGAAAAAATCAGTGGGGGCAACAAGCAGCTAGGTGGAACTTTGGTGCTACTTCCTACCCACGACCTCAGATGTCCTTTAACCCTCAATTACCCTTTTTGGCAATTGTGGAATTACTGGATGTGTCCAAACTAACAAATGATCCCATTCTTCATAATCCGTATTGGCCACTGGTTCCAACTAAAATTCCCGGTGATTGTCCCAAGTTTGACGGTAAAGCCGGAGAGGATCCCCAAGCCCATGTCATGACTTATCATCTATGGTGTTCGTCAAACTCATGGCTTGATGATTCAATCCAGATCTACATTTTTCAACAGACCCTCATTGGTTTTGCTGCTAAATGGTATATTGAGCTAGCTCACGGATCTTTTTAGGACTTCAACTCGTTGGCTATGGTATTTTTAACTCATTTTCAGTTGCCGATTCGATATGAAATGGGCACACATCTCCTGACATCCTCAAAACAGACCACAGCCACGCATATCTCCGACCATATCCATGAATGGAGATGACGTCGCCGTTTGATTAAGTTTTGGATTCCCGATCAACTTCTGACTGACTAGTTCACAACCTCATTTGTTAGTCCGATAGCCCGGGACATTTTTATGGGGGCATGTGTAACTGAAGAGCAAGCTATTGTGCGTGCTCAGTACCTTGACTTAGTTTACTCCTAGTCAGGTAAACTATATGATTATTTGCCTGATACTCCGAGGCCCGAAACTTCCAAAGCCCCGCCAACACCATCTGTTGACGACATCATTAGTTCTGTCAATACGTCCGCTAAGAAATCTTCCGCGAACCCTGGGAATCAAAAGTCGAACGCTTCAAATGAAAACACTTCTCAGGCTGTATCCAATTCTGGTAACACTTCCGAGGTTAACGTCGTTCAGTCCACCACGGCGGACAAAGCCTCAAAAGGGAAAAAGAAGGGAAAAGAAAAGAATAAGGTTGATCAACTAAAGCAGGATTCCCCTATACCCCCACTCGAGGAAGGTGCCAAACGAAAGCCTAAGTATCCTTGCCTTATCTGTGACAAGGATCACTATACCAAAGACTGCCCTAGGTGGTCTGAAGTTAGTCGTTTGTTAAAAGGTGCCCCTGGGACTCCAGGCGTGCTCAAAGAACCTTTTCCCTCACAACAAACGCAAATGGTGGCCGATCCATCTCAATCCTCTTCTCCCTTTGGTTCTCAGGTATTTATGGCTGAGATGATTGCTGTCCACATTAGTACTCGGGAGAAAGAATATCTGTCGCCTACCGGGAAGGAAACTAAGGTCCCCTCTAGTGCTCCTTTGTCTAGTTCTGGTCCCCTTTATATCGAGCAACCTAGCACTGAAGCGATAATCCAACCTCCTCCTAAAGGTGTGCTTCGAAAGTCTTCTTACAACCTAATGCTCGTGCTGCTCAGCACTATAGCATCGTTGAGGACTTAGCCCAGGGTCCGTCAACTATGTCCGCATTAGAAGTCCTCTAGAGCTGCCCCTCTCAGAGGAAGTCCTTGCTATCAACTATCGGTGGCATTGAATCGGCCAACTTGGATCTGATTACTTTTGACCTAGATAGTCATATACCGAGACTGCCTCACCAAATTTCCTTCCTTATTCAGGTCATCACCAATTCTAAAACTATTCATCATACCGTCATTGATGAAGGCACTTCCACTTGCATAATGTCTATTACTTGTTGGAAGGCTATCAGTTCTCCAACTCTGAGCTAGTCTCCTACGACCTTGGAAGCCTTCGATGGGAGAGAGTCTCGTCCTTATGGTATACTCCAACGTTTGCCTATTACTCTGGAAGGGAAGACGGTCGAAGTGGAGGTCGAAGTTGTTGATGCTAATTTAACTTACAACCTCCTTTTAGGATGAAGCTGGACATATGTCATGCGAGACATGGCTTCATCTCTATTTCGTGTATTCGTGTTCCTCATCAAGGGAAGATCATCACAGTAGACCAGTTGTCCTTCTTCACCTCCTCCTCCTCCGATGGCAACGTGCCTTTCGTGGAGCATACCTCCATTCCATGTGAGAGTGTGGGTGTCAGACTCTTTAAAGATCCTACCCTTATGGGTGCTTTTTCACTCCCACCTCCCAACATCACTCCCATTAATTTGATTTATGTTCGCTCTAATCCTTGTGTTCTTCCTCCTGTTGATCAGATATAATCCTGGGGTGATGAGATGCCGTTGAGTCCTGTCGAGCTCAGCTACGTCGAAATTGTTTCTGTATCAGCTCCATCCCCTAAACCTGCTCCATCTAGTAGAGCTCTCGACTCATACACTCAATACCCTTGGCTTCGAGATGCTGCTTCTTCAGACCCTTTGAAGGAAATTTTTCCTACTGATGAAGCGATTATTGAGACCATGTCTTTCGAGGAACCCCCTTGGTCTAATCATCACCATCGTTCCTCATTTCTCCCTGCCCATCGGGAAATGTTTACTTGTCTCGAGTGGTTTTCTCCTTGTCTCCCCTCCCAACCCCTTCAGACACCCATCCAAATTCATTAAGTGTCTTCTGAAGGGAATATGGGGAACATTACGCAAACTCAACCAATCGACATCTCTGTCAAACCAGGAATTGTCGAGCACATCCACGTTGGAGTAACTTGTACTCTGGAGGAGATTCAGCTTTATACTGATCTTTTTTCACGAATTTCATGATGTGTTCACTTGGTCTTATGAAGATATGCCCGACATCGATCCTAACATCGTGGTGCATGAGATACCTACATATCCAGGTGCCAAACCTGTTTGACAGCGTTTATGCCCCGTGCACCCCCGAAAAGCTACAACTATTAAAGTGGAAGTTGCAAAGCTTCTTAAGGTTGGCTTCATTTACCCTATCCCACTCACAGATTGGGTTTCTAACATTGTCCCTGTGACTAAAAAACAAGGCACTATTAGGGTGTGTGTTGATTATCGTGATATTAATTGTGACTGACCCAAAGATAAGTACCCTACACCCTTCATTGACCAACTCATTGATGAGTGTGCTGGGAGTGAGATATATTCATTCATGGACAGTTTTTCTAGTTATAACCAGATTAATAACTCGCCTGCGGATCAACACAAGACCGCCTTTATCTATCCGTGGGGCACTTTTTCTTATAAAAATCTCCCCTTCGGTTTAAAAAATTCTGGTTCCACCTTCCAACGCGTAATGTCTTATGCATTTCATGATATTCGACACATTGTGAAACCTTACCTGGATGACCTTCTGGCTCATTCAGTGAAGCGACAGGACCATCCAACCCACGTTCGCGAAATTTTTCTCCACTGTCGACACTATCGTATCCAGTTTAATCCACATAAGTGTGTCTTCTATGTTGAGTCAGGAAGACTTATCGAGTTCATTGTCTCCCGGGAGGGTATCCGTCTCGATCCCCTTAAAGTAGAAGCCATCCTGAATCTCCTTCCCCCTGCTTCTTTGCAGCAATTGCAAAGTTTTCAGGGTAAAGAAAATTTTTTACGACGATTTATTCGAATTATGCTGAAGTGGCCAAAGGCTATACACGGTTATTAAAGCGAGACACCCCTTTTCTTTGGGATGCCGCTGCACAAGAGTCATTCAAGCACCTCAAGGCCTTCTTCGTTTCTGCTCCGTTGTTGCACCCCCCTAACTATCATCGTAACTACACTCTTTATTTAGCTACTGTCAATACCACTATTGACATAGCTCTAGTTCAAGATGACGATGATGGTACTGAGCATGTCGTTTACTATCTCAGCTGCAATTTACTTGATACGGAAACTCGATATGCCTATGTCGAGAAGTTGGCATTGGCCGCCGTTTGCACCATCCAGCGTTTCCGCCACTATATATTATTGCATACCACGACAATGATGTTTGATTGCAACCCAATGATATACATTTTTTCATGTCAATTACTGTGGGGCAAATACTCAAAGTGGATTTTCATCCTCCAAGAGTTCGACTTGGAGTTCACTACCATCAAGTCTAAGAAGTCCCTCATCTTCGCTGAGTTGCTTTGCTCCTTACCATCTATTACTGCGCCCTCTCGGTTAAAGGACCATATTCCGAATGAAACTCTGTTCTTAATTAGTACCCTCGATCCTTGGTACGAGGATATTATTGTCTATCTCCAGACGTGCTCTTTTCGTCCTGATGTTTCCAAGGATGCTCGGTGACGGATTCACCATCATTCTCAACCATATTGCATTATTGGGGACACCTTGTACCGTCTCAGCACCGACTCTGTTCTCTGCCGATGCTTAACACTCGAGGAAGTCGAATGAGTTCTAAATGACTACCATTCTAGCACCTGTGGTGGTCATATGTCCGGGTATGCTACTACTCAGAAGATCCTTCGTGTTGGTTATTTTTGGCATTCTATCTTCAAGGATTGCATTCTTGTCGTCCGCTCTTGTCATGAGTGCCAAATCTACCAACGGAAGATGCGCGTGCCTCCTGCTCTGTTGCACCCCATTGTTACTGTCGACCCTTTTTCCAAATGGGGAATTGATTATAGGACCTATAACCCTCGCTTGGCCGGGTGGCATGGGTATATCATCGTTTCCTTTGATTATTTCACAAAATGGGCCAAGGCGATGCCTACACTACCTGAAGACGGTCACACAGCGGCACAATTTTTATTTAATCATGTCATTTCATGGTTCGGAGTCCCTCAAGCTATCGTCACTGATCACAACAAACATTTCCGTAATCGTATGATGACTGAGTTAACGACCCAGCTAGGCTTGCGGCATGATAGCTTGACACCGTACTTTCCTTAGGTTAATGGCCAAGTGGAAGCTGTCAACAAATTTTTAGTCACGATGCTTGAACACACCATCAACATGCACAATTCCAACTGGCATTTGATATTGTTCTCCGCCTGATGGACCTATCGAACTTTAGTGAAGGATGCCACTGAGTTCACCCCATTCCAATTGGTTTACGGTCTGGAGGCTACCCTTCCGATTGAGTGTGAGTATCATGGTGTCGTTGAAGCTAGTAAGGAAGCCATGTGGCTTCGTCAGATCTTGTCAGAGTTTGGCTTTCAGCAACAGCATCCGACTACACTTTGGTGTGATAATCAAAGTGCCATTCAACTATGCAAAGATCCAATCCAACATCAGCATAGCAAACATATTGAATTTCACATGCACTTCATCAAAAAGCTCATTCATGACCATGTTCTTGAAGTGCAATATTGTTCAACAGATGATCAAGTTGTCGACATCTTTACAAAGGCTCTCATAGAGGCAAAGTTTACTAAACTTCGATTTATGGTTGGAGTTCAGGAAGTTTGCACTAAGGGGGGGTAGGCTCTAATGCCTCCTTCCTTCTCTTATGATCTGAAAATCACTCTTGAGTGACCTCAGTTAATTAATTATTGAATGAAGGTATTACAGACTCATGTGTTGGTGTATGTCCATCTTATTTTAGGTAACAGATCGATCAGATTGCAAAATACACAGACACTAGAAATATGGAAAACAGCAGAGAAACACAGTAAGCAAATACAAGAACACAACAATTAATAAGGAGTTCACCCTATCCTCCAGGGCTACATCTCCGGTCCAGCTTTCAGTGGTGACCTTCTTTTATTGTGTCTTTAAAGCAGAGAATTACAATGTGGAGCTCAAATTGAGTCTCCTGAAATAGAATTGCTGGGCAGGGTGGCTCTTGGATTCCCCAAGCCACTAGAGTGCACAGAATATTTTCCTTACCAGCTCTTGACCTCTCTGGTATTCAAGGGGAGGAGCCCAATGTGGTGCTTAGTTCCTCGACAGATCCTCTCAGGGATGGCTCGATGCTGCCTTATGCTGCAGGTCAGCTCGGCTCTCTATCTTTCTGCTCTTTGCTTCACTGTCTCTTCTTTTCTCTATCTTCATCTTGTTCTTTCTGTTCTCCCTTATCTGTGTTCTATTCTATCTGTTCATGGCTTTAAAGCCAGTTGCTCTCATGACTGCTCGATTCTACTTCCTTCCTCCATCGAATTTCCTACTATTGTTCACTTGGAATTCCTGTCTTCTGCGTCATCATCAACAGCTCACAGGGAGTGGCCACTTGTCCTTTTGCGAACTGCGCCAACTCTTCCTCATTGGTTCGATTTTCCAGTTACACTATGGAATGAGTCATCCACCATCTCAAAGATCAAATTAGACCTCAAATCCTTATACATCGCAGCTTAATCCCCTACTAAATCCGGTTCCTTCATCAGACGCGATCTCAACCATTAGATCTGGAGCCCCCAGATCTGACACCATTCGCTCATTTCACGCGGTTGACTTGCTCGACTGTTAGCACTCAATGAGCGGCGGTTTTCTCTCTCCTCTGCCTGCCACGCGTCGGGTGCTAAGTGGAATTGCTCACTTTTCTTCAATTCCGCTTATCGCCCAAGGGTGCCCCCGATATATACCGCCAGTTTTGGAGTGCGGGTCCCACCTTTATCCTTTAGCATTTTCCCCATGGTTTTCCCAGCTTCCATGCGACTGAGCGCTTCGGGGCTTTCCTTCTCGAGGGATTTTTCCCAGTGATGCATGATTAGCGCTAATGGCACATCAGAAACTACCTCCTTTTCCCAATCCGGGCTTCCCAAGTGCTAGTTTCGCCTCCTGTGTAGTCTCCATGGGCCTCGGTCAGCGCACTTTGACCAAGGTCCTCATTGTTCCTCGCTGGCTGCCAACTACCACTATTCAAAGGTCTTCTTGATCACTCTGTGCTCTTAATTCTTTGAAGTTTGTCCTGTTTTGGTATAGCCATGGTGTTTTGATTATTCTTCATGGATCCAATTCGGATCACGACCTTCCCACTGAAAAAGCTTTTGGACCACCAAAAGTTGGTTTTCAAGCATCGACTAAGTGAGGGTACAACTGTCTCACTTGTCCAATCTCTATCCACTTTGCACTGCTCGGATTTGAACCTTTGAGCCCAATTCTAAGGTACTCAACATCTCCCCTGCGCGTCATCCTCACTTTCCTATCCAAAACTGTGTCCTCTTGCAATTCATTAAGATATTCAGGTAGTAGGTCATCAATAGAAGGCAACTAACTCTGCTTTTCGGGATCTTCAATCAGTGAAGGTTCAAACAATTTCAAGTAATCTACATTTATGACTGAGTAGATGTGCATGTAAGCTGGTAGATCAAGGCGAAAATCATTCTCACCTATCTTCTCAAGTATCCTGAAAGGTCCATACCTGATAAGATTTAGCTTTTTACCTTCACCTTGCATCCTGTCCTTGCTGATGTACAGCCAGACTTGGTCACCAACTTGAAAACTATGCTCCATCCGTTGCTTGTCATGCCTTGCCTTGTATTCAGCTTGGCTCTTTTCCAGTTGTTCCTGTACTGCCTGGTGGATCTCTTGGACTTTTTCAATGAACATAGTTTCCCTGTCCACATCACTGTGTCCCTCAACTGTGGTATCTTTACCAAAGACAAAATCCAAAGGAGACCTTGGTGTGAAACCAAAACAGGTCTCAAAAGGAGATCTCTGTGTAGAAGAGTGTTTTGCTCTGTTGTAATCATGCTGCACATAACACAAATGTTCATCCCAAAGCTTAGGATGTTTGCTGCAATATCCTCTGAGTAACTGGATCACTGTCCTGTTAACTACTTCTATCTGGCCATCAGTTTGTGGATGAAAAGTTGTGCTTTTCTTCAGTTTGGTGTCCATCAGTTCCCACAGACTTGACCAAAATTTCCCCACAAATCGGATGTCTCGATCAGATACAATGGAAGTGGGTAATTCAAAATGAACCCATACATGTTCAAAAAATAGTTTTACAGCCTGTTTAGCTGTAATCTGTTTATTACAAGGTATCAAAGTACACATTTTTTTGAACCTATCCACAACAACATATAGATAATCATGACCTTTCCCAGATTTAGGCAGTCCTCCAACAAAATCCATGGAAATACTTTCCCAAGGGTGAGAAGGAACTGGTAATGGAGTGTACAAGCCTAGTTTTCTATTGTTGGGCTTGCTTTTAGCACACATAGTACATCCTCTTACATATCTAGAAATTGTCTCATTCATTTTTGGCCAATAACAAAATCTTTGTAGCTGTGCAACTGTTTTACTTACCCCAAAGTGACCTGATATCAAAGAAGTGTGTGCTTCTCTAATTATCTTTACTCTTTCAGTTTGTGGAATGCATAACTTCCCACAATGGTATAAGAGTCGGTCCTTTACATGATAGTCCAATTCTTCTATTCTTTTGCCTTGACTTAAAGTTGCATATATACATCTTTAAAGTCCATATCTTGAGCATATTTCTCAATGTAACTTTCATGTAACACAAAATTATGCTTAAGTATAGTAGATGCATTTATAATAGGTCTAGATAACATGTCTGCAACTTTATTATGTATGCCCTTTTTATATCTGGTGACTAAAAGAAACAGTTGTAGAAAACCCATCCATCTATAGTGTCATGATTGTTGCAACTTAGTTTGGGAGTGTAGATATTGAAGTGGTTGATGATTAGTATGTATTACTGTCTCTTTTTCCATTAAGTAATGTTTCCACTTTTTCACACTCTGTACTAATGCATACAATTCTTTATCATATGTAAGATAGTTAACTACTGCAGAATTAAATGTCTCATAATGATAACATATGGATTTATCGTGCTATGTCAACACTACTCCCATGGCATAGTCACTGGCATCCGTTTGGATCTCAAATGGTCTTTGAAGGTCAGGCGGTGCTAGTACAGGTGTTGTACTAATCTTTTCTTTCTAGGTGCCAAAGGCTTTCTGATGTTTGCCTCCCCACTGAAACACCTTGTTCAATCCTATTAAAGCATGTAAGGGCGCTGCAATTGAGGAAAATTTAGAAATGAACTTCTTCCAATATTGTGTTGCTCCTAAGAAGCTTATCACTTCTGTAGCAGACTTGGGTTTAGGCTAGTTTACAATGACTGCCACCTTAGAGGGATCTATCTTCAATTCACCACCCCCTACTATATGACCCAAATAATTTAGAGAATGTTTTGCCAAATTCACATTTTGAGAGTTTAACATGAAGTTTTTCTCTTTTCAAAACATATAATGTCTGCTTAACATGCTTTAAGTGTTCTTCCCATGTTTTGCTAAATATCAAAATGTCATCCAGATACACAATAACAAAATCATCAAGAAAAGGTTTGAGTACATCATTCATTAATCTCATGAAAGTAGCAGGAGCATTAGTTAAGCCAAAAGGCATAACCAACCACTCATACAATCCTTTCTTTGTTTTGAAAGCAGTCTGCCATGCATCTTGTTCTGCAACTCTGACTTGATGGTATCCCCTGTGCAAGTCTAGCTTGGAAAAATAAACAGCTTCTTTCAATTGATCTAAAAGATCATCTATGTGAGGAAGGGGATAACGATTTTTTATTGTTATCTTGTTTATTGCTCGGTAATCAATGCACATTCTCCATGAGCCATCTTTCTTTCGCAACAAAATGATTGGTGACCCATATGGTGATGTGCTAGGTCTGATGAACCCTTTCTTGAGCAACTCCTGCACCTGCTTCTTGATTTCAGCATTCTCTAAAGCAGACAACCTATACATTCCAATTTTAGGCAATGGAGCATCTTGCTGCAAAATAATATCATGTACTATTTCCTTTTTGGGTGGCAAACCTTTAGGTTCTTGAAACAAGATATCATATTCTGAAACAACCTTTTCAAAATAATCTTGTTGTTCAGCATTACAGCCCTCAAATACATGGGTTTTATAAGGTTTCTTTTCCTTTACAACCATCAGTAAGGATTGTTTACATGAATTTATCATTTTTTTCATCCACCCTAAGTTTATGAGAGTATAATTATTCTTGAGCTTATGAACTCTTACAAAGTATTCGATTCCATCTTTAACAAGTAGATACTTGTTCTCAGCTCTATAGAAAATATATTTTCTATCATACAAGTAAGGACTTCCTAAAACAATTCCACATATATCCAAAGGAATTATGTCTAACTCAACCTCATCTACAAACGCTGACCCAAAAGAAAACTTGAGTTTGTGTTGTCTAGTCACTTGTAGTTGTGCTTTATCGTTCAACCATCCTAATGGGTATGGTTTCTTGTGAGTTGTAGTTACTAATCCCAACTTCTTTACAATTGCTTCAGAAATTAGATTTACTTGTGAGCCACTATCAAACAAAGTATCAATCTTTTGATGTTTGGAAATAACTCGAATATGGAAAATCTCATGTCTTTTTCTCTCATTTTCTTCATCAATAATAGATTGTGCAGAATTACTAGTAGATGCTTCAGAATTCTTACCTTTTATACCTATGGCCGCAATAGTTGTTTCATCTCCTGAGTCTAACCCCAAATCTTTCTGAATAGCTGCAGCAGTCTTCTTCTTCTTGCCCTCAAACTTCTTAGGTCTCAGCTCTGGATGCAGAATCCAACAATACTCATCATCATGCCCATCCTTTTTACAGTGAGTGCATGAAGCCTTACTCTTCTGTGAAGTATTAGCCTTCCTTGCTTTCCACTTTCTTTTCTCCTTATTCTTGCTTGTAGTGGGTTGGGATGGTCCCCCAACTTCTGGATTTCCATTCTTTCCTCTAGCCTCTAGATGAGTACCTTGTACAGATACCTCATCTATACTAGTGGGATTAAACATGAGGATGGTGTGCCTCATGTAGCTGTGTAGACCAACAATGTACTTCAACAAAGTCTCTGGTGAGTCTAGTGAGATTCCTAGAATTAATGCTCTCTTTCTAAATTCTTGAGTGTACCCTTGCACACTTTTCCCTTTCAACTGTTGAAGAGTTTGCCAACTTATCATGGCTTGATGCATGTAGGCCAATGGATAGAACTGCTTTTTGATTGCAGAAACAAATTCACTCCAGACAGAGATAGTCTTACCATGTCTTTTCATATCAGCTTGGGTTCTGCCTTCCCACCAAACCAAGGTAGTGCCTCCAAGGTGTAGGCTTGCCAGCTGAATCTTGCTCTTGTCTGAATCAATACTCTGCACTCTGCAATAAACATCAATTTGTCTAATCCAATTGTCCAACTTTTCTGCATTCAACTCTCCATCATATATAGGCAAATCAAATTTAACATCTAGCTTAATCAAAGATGCCTTCTTGTTATGTACATGGCTATTAGGAGGTGTGAGAAAGCTTTCCTCTTTCCATTTTCCTTTGGAGTGGTCATGGAAGTGAGACTCATCTTCTTATTTGTCTTGTTTAGAGCCTGATGCATCTTCATCCTTATGTTTTCTAAAGTCCTTACACATTTCCTCTACCATGGACTTTATGGCTAGGAAACTTTCTATGAATTGAGGGTCTAGTCCTACAGAACCTTCCTCCGACATTGTCTTCCAAGAAAATACTCTCCCAATTTCAAGATTAATTTCGACCAACTCTCCTTCTCCTAATTTGAGCTTTGATCTAGTTAGCATTCAACAGCTAAACCAACACAAGCTTGTCTCACCTTTACAGCCTAGAGCTCTGATACCACTTGATCTGAAAATCACTCTTGAGTGACCTCAGTTAATTAATTATTTAATTAAGGTATTACATACTCATGTGCCGGTGTGTGTCCATGATTTTAGGCAACAGATCGATCAGATTGCAAAATACATAGACACTAGAAATATGGAAAACAACAAAGATACACAATAAGAAAATACAAGAACACAACAATTAATAAGGAGTTCACCCTATCCTCCAGGGCTACGTCTCCGGTCTAGCTTTCAGTGGTGGCCTTCTTTTATTGTGTCTTTAAAGCAGAGAATTACAATGAGGAGCTCAAACTGAGTCTCCTGAAACAGAATTTCTTGGCAGGGTGGTTCTTGGATTCCCCAAGCCACTAGAGTTCATAGACTCTTTTCCTTACCAACTCTTGACCTCTCTAGTCTTCAAGGGGAGGAGCCCAATGTGGTGCTCAGTTCCCCGACAGATCCTCTCAGGGATGGCTAGATGCTACCTTATGCTGCAGGTTAGCTCGACTCTCTATCTGTCTCCTCTTTGCTTCACTATCTCTTCTTTTCTCTGTCTGCGTCTTCTTCTTTCTATTCTCCCTTCTCTATGTTTTGTTCTGTCTGTTCATGGCTTTACGATTCCGCTTCCTTCCTCCGTCAAATCGCCTGCTGTTGTTCACTTGGAATTCCCTGTCTTTTGCGTCATCATCAACAACTCACAGGGAGTGGCCACTTGTCCTTTTGCGAACTGCACCAGCTCTTCCTCGTCGATTCGGTTTTCCAGTTACACTACAGAATGAGTCATCTACCATCTCAGCAGTCAAATCGTACCTCAAATCCTTATACATCGCGGCTTAATCCCCTATTAAATCTGGTTCCTTCATCGGGCGCGATCTCAACCGTTAGATCTAGAGCCCCCAGATCTGACGCCATTCACTCATTTTGCGTGGTTGATTTGCTCGACCGTTAGAGTGTGATGAGCGGCGGTTTTCTCTCTCCTCCTCCTGCCACGCGTCGGGTGTTGAGTGGAATCGCTCACTTTTCTTCAATTCCGCTTAGCGCCCAAGGGTGCCCCTAATATATACCACCAATTTTGGAGTGCGAGTCCCGCCTTTAGCCTTTAACATTTTCCCCACGGTTTTCCGGGCTTCCATGCGACCGAGCGCTTCGGGGCTTTCCTTCTCAAGGGGTTTGCCCCGCGAGTGCGCTAAGCGCGCATCAGAAACTGCCTCCTTTTCCCGATCTAGGCTTCTCGGGTACTAGTTTCGCCTCCTGCGCGGAATCCATGGGCCTCGGTCAACGCGCTTTGACCGAGGTCCTCGTCGTTCCTTGCTGGTTGCCAACTACCACTGTTCAGGGGTCTTCCTGATCACTATGTGCTCTTAATTCTTTGAAGTCTGTGCTGTTTTGGTAAAGCCATGGTGTTTTGATTATTCTTCATGGATCCAATTCGGATCATTCTATTGTGTCATATTTGTACATCCTTCAATCCTATCCCAAGTTGTTCTTAAGGGGGGATGTTAGGATATTCCGACACATAGGAAATAGTTACGTATAACTTGGTCTAGTGTAGAGTTAGGTAAAGTGTGTTTCTTTATTATGTACTTTTATAACTTACAATCCAATGGTCACGATATGTAGTGATCCGACAGTTCATTCTCTCCTCAGTATTACCAACACTTGATCCGTGGCTTAACACCCGATTGGTCCATGATCTCTATTTAAAGAGCATGGAGGGTCATTTGTAGGGTAACCGTTCATGAGAGAAGCTTATGTAAATTTTCATTCTTTTATTAATAGATTGCTTGAAGTGGCCGTGTTGGCTCAGATCATGGATTGTTTCCCTCTTTGAGGGTTTTAACCACATCAAGAATATTGGTGTACTGGTATGTGATCTGTTTGTGAGCGGTGTCATTTGGTGTTATGTCTGAGAAACTTACCCTGTAAATTCCTACAATTACAGCTTGTTAAAACAGTGTATATACTCAATTGAAAGCAAACATAGGAAGTGACTCTATAAAGTAAAATTGCATACTAAATACTTTGGCCAATTTTTTAAGATGTTCCTTGAAGACCCCTAGATAAAGGGAAAGGGAATTTCAATCTAAAATGCATACTGCAACTGAAATGCAAATTTATAGTTTTAATATTTTCAGAAATATAGTATTTGAAAATATAATGAGTCTATATGGAAAATTTTAGTTTAGAAGATAATAACTAGTAATGAAATTACTCAAACAAATTTGTAAATTATTGCTTTTCACAAGTAAAATTTTAGAGCAATCATTCTTTAAAAGGAAAAACTATTTGGAATAGATTTAGGACTACAAAAATGGCATTTGAGGTGGTGTTTCAAAATTTTGATCCCAAAATATGGATTGTTCTTAATGATTAAATTAAAAAAGCAACTCACCCAAAACACAAATTTCATGGAGAACAACTGTATAAAAAGGGAAAAAATGTAAATATGAATGTCTAATGACAAGGTTATATACCTATAAATATATGTAATAGTTAAAACTGCAAAATTCACTTTTAAGTAAAACTCTATACAAATACACTAGAAAACAACAACGACCCTCTTAACATGATTGCTAAAAAATTTGCTGGAAAAATCAATCCCACCAACAATGACAATCCTCCAACTTTTATTATTATTATGTACCAAATTATATATTTAATATAAATCTTAATTATATTAAAATAATATTATCCCTAATTTAATAGACAACTCATTTTTGGATATATCAACTTTAAAATTCATTCATTTATCTCTAAATCTATACCTCCTCAATATCCATTTCTAAGTCAATATATGATTTATCTTCATTCTATTTATTTTTGGGACATTACTCCATATATGTATGTTGTAACGGTCGGGGTGGATGGTTTACACGCCCCTCGGCCGGTATCGAGTCCTGGAGAGCTGTGCTGCAGTATATTTGGGCCATGGCCAGTGTATGTACTATGTACAGATTGTATTATGACAATATATAGCTTCTTCAACAGAACCCGCCGTTCTACCCCTGCAAAAAATAAAAATAAATAAATAAATAATTTTTTTTTTAATAACATTATAGTATGATATTTTCATAATTTTCATCCCCATCTAAATCAATATTCCACTAAACTAATATTTCGCCATCTTATATATCTTCGATGACTTGATAAAATTCATTTATATTTATTTTAATATACCATTACTCTTTGTAATTTCGACTCCCTGTCTTTTTAATGGATTTTTGTTATTTATCCATGTCTAAATCAATACCTAACCAGATATTTTTATTTTCTATATTTTTTAATAAACTTTATCGAATTCATCCTTGACTAAGTGAATACCTCAGGTGTCTTTTCAATCACTATAAATTTCATCCCCGTCTAAATCAATACTCCAGTGACCTTTACTAATAAAAAATTATTTTTAATAATTTATAAGAAGTATAATGATTAAAAGTTAGTGACTCATCACAACATCCATGATTGTAACTACTCACACCTTCAAATGAAACATAATTTTTTACAAATTCTCAAATATTCGTATTAAACATTATAATTAAGGAAAATATTTTTTATATTTTACAAGGAGATGTTAGTGACTAAACACAACTTCAATGATAGTGACTAGTCACACCTTCCATGATGTAGATACCAAGTTGATAACTATTATAGGTTTATTTATTTGATTTTTCTCATTAAAAATTATTAATGATAATTTATAAAATCTTGATTTTTTTTTTACCATTTCCATATTTAAATATTAAAAATTCAATATATTATATAACATCATGTTTATTGCTTTTGTAGAATTTAATATATTATATACTATTATATTTAATACTTTAATTTAAAGAAGGATGAAAACCTTTTTTATTTAACCCGTTATATTTAATTAATTTATATTAAAAACTAAAATATAAAAATAATATTTTAATTGATTTATATTAAAAATTAAAATATAAAAATAGTATTTAAATTTTAGTAGATGAAATATATTAAAGGGTGTAGTCTAATTTTTTCAAGTTATTTTTAACAAAAATTTAGCAATTTTTTTTAAAAACTTAAGTTTAAGTTGTTTAATCTTTACAATTCGAGTGCCTTAGGGTTTTTCTAGGTGTTGCATTTAAAAATGTATTTTAAACAATAAAAAATCACATTCTTGCTTGAAGTTGATTCCTGTGAAAAAGGTTATTTCCTTTATAAGTTAGACTTGAATCGTATTTCTTAAAGAATTTAATCTGGCATTTTCAAACTGGAAGTAAAATCCTTATTGACAAGGATCGTTTCAAATGAGGCGTTGAAGAACTAAATATACCTGAATCCTTACTGAATTTCTTTCACAGAAAAGGCATATTTTATTGGGACAATTTGATAGCTGAATGGAAAAGCCCCATCCCGATGTGGAAAGATGTTGGAGATTTGCAAATGCCCCAGGAGATTGCAATTCAATGGTCTCGCATTAGGATGGGTCTTCGGAGCTGCGGCATTTTCCAAACAAGAGATTCAGACTACCTATCATGGAACATTTCGAAAGAGATAAATGCTGTGACTGTAAAAGAGGTTTACCATCATATGATAATGCAGCAGTCTCCTAGCTCCTCTGTTTTTCCTCAGATTTTCTGGAAGGATGGCTGCCCATCGAAAATGATCCTTTTCGCATGGCTTGCTTTTCACAATAGAAATTTAACATGGGAGAATTTAATGAAAAGAGGATGGAACAGCCCAAATATTTGTACATTATGCAGATCAGACGGGGAAAGTAATGCACATTTATTTTTGAAATGTAAAAAAACGAAGCAGATATGGCTGGCATTAGAAAAAAAATTTGATTTTCAGCTTTGCTCACAGGACTCAATACAAGAATGCATTCTATGGTGTAGCGGACAGAAAGAAACATGGCGAAGGATCTGTATTCTTTCCCTGTGGAACATATGGAAATGGCGCAACCACAACATCTTTAAAGGCGCTAATTTAGCAGTTTCAGAAATCATTGACAGGATTTCTGTTAATTTGGAAACCCTCCCACAGAAGGCTACAAAGCATAAAAGGATTATTCTGATCTGCTACCATCGGATCGCACTACTTTCCCTATTGCTTTTTTCGACGGTTCCGCTCAGCTGGGTATATGCGGATGCGGGTTTATCATCATGATGAACGAAAACACACATTTCTCCACATACTGGAATGGAGGATCCGGCTCCAATAGTAAGGCAGAAGCCATCGCACTTGCTGGTCTCTTAAAATTTTGTCTCTTCCTTGATATACAACAGCTGTCAATTTTTGGAGATTCGAAAGTTTTGGTTGATTCGGTAACAAGGAAAAATCATATTTTGGCGCCACACCTGACTGGCTGGAGGGATAGGATAAACTATTACTGGGGCTGCATGGTTGGATGTTCTATTGGGCACATCTGTAGGGACAAAAATTTGAAAGCTGATGCACTATCTAAACTGGGGCTCCTATCTACACCAGGTTTATGGTATTTAGAGATTTTCTCTGAGGGAGAATCCTTCCAGATCCATGATTTTGCATTCCCGGACTTCTAGTCTCTGATGATCTTCATGTAAATCTGCATATGTTTTGTTTATGTAGTTGCATATAGCCTCTCTATATTATGTGAATCATGATAGTTTATAGGACTTATTTTGAACTTAGTTTTGATATGCTGTTGATCATCTATTGATAGATATCCCCACTTGCAGATCCTATGAGCATATGTTTCATATGACCAATGGCCTTTTTAGGCCATCTCAGATGTATTTACCATTTGGACTCTTATATCTCTCATATAATATAAAGCTTTTTTCGTTCTGAAAAAAAAAAAAAAAAAGAGTAGTGCAAACATATAAAATAGATGATTGGTAAATGTTAATAAGCATGAATCTCTAATAAGCATCCAAACAATTATTTCATGATACATCTCATATTACTAAAATTTAAGAAAATCATAAAAACTAACTAAATCATAACTTTATTTTAAATTATTATTATTTATAAAATAAATAATACATAAATTAATATATATACATTTAGAAAAACATGGAACAAGATTCTTAGTTGTATTGAGGCTTCTGTGATTCATATCAAGTTTATGAGAGATTTTTCGGCGTACATCACATGATATTTCATTTGTCGACGCGTTTCGAACCAACCAGTGTGGTTCATCGTCAGGACAAGTTGAATGAACAGATCAGGCAAATCAAGTTAAATAGATAGAGCAGACCTCCAACAGCTAGATTTGACCAGTTAGTTCGGACAGGGAAATAACCATTATTAATAAGATAAGTTACCCCTGTTAGCTATAAAATGGACCCCTTTTTTTCTTTTTTTTTAGCCGTTTTAAATATGTATTAAAATAAATTAACTTAATTTAATAGCTAGTTAATAAAGATTTTATATATAAAAATTAGAGTATTAGTTATAAAAGTAATTAAATATATAAAAAATATAAGTCAAGGGTTGTTTCATACCCTTATTTATAAATAAATATTAAAATAAATCAATCATAAACTAGTTTAATTTTAGAATAATAATTAATTTATAAAAGTTAAAAAATACAGAGTAATTTAAGGGTATTATAATAATGATATTTAAATATATATAAAATAAAATAATTCAAATTAATGGTAGGTGATCCAAGTTACCCCGGTTAGTTATAAAATGGACCCCTTATAAATATGTATTAAAAATAAAATAAATTAACTCAATTTAATACCTAGTTAATAAAGATCTTATATCTAAACATAGAGTATTAGTTATAAAAGTAATTAAATATAAAAAAAAAATATAAGTCAAAGGGTTGTTTCATATCCTTGTTTATAAAAAATATTAAAATAAATCAATTATAAACTAGTTTAATTTTAGAATAATAATTAATTTATAAAAGTTAAATAAGTATAGAGTAATTTAAGGGTATTATAATAATGATATTATAAATATATATAAGATAAAATAATTCAAATTAATGATAAGTGATCCAAGTTATTAAATTTGAATATTAGAGTCGTTAGTTATAAAAGTTATAAATATGAATAAATAGTTATATTTATATTGAAAATGGACTATTTTAAACACTTTTTTTTTTTTTTTTTTTTTTTCTCGATGTGATTCACGGGGCACCGGAGGTGGGCCGCTACGTCCACGTAGACAAGCACGGCCATCAGGCCTAACCCCGAGGGCGTCGAGGAGATTTGACCCCGTGACCTCCCAAACCGGGAGAGTACTATCAACGGGAACTCGACCATTTGAGCTATCCCTCGGGGCTGACTATTTTAAACACTTATAAACATATTTAAAATAAATTAATTTCCAAATTAATATCTACAAAAGTTAATATATAAATATTAAAGTAATTTAAGGGAAGAAAAAAATATTTTAATATTTAACATAAAAGTTAATTTAAGTGTTTAGATTATCATAGATTCATTACCAGACTATTATCTTTATTAACATAAAAAAATGCCACCAAAGGCCACAAGAAACAGTAAACCAGGGGAAACCTACAAACAACTAAACAAGAGGAGGGGAAGACAGGAAGACAACGACTAGGAGGAGAGGGCTGGGACCCAGCAACTACTTATTTTCCAGCCATCCTCCCTATTGAGATTGTTCGGTCTTTTTTCAATCTCAAGCGCTTCCCTAAATTTCCGGTGATGGAATTGGGACACTCTAGCAATAACACTAGCCTCTTCGATACAGACATGATGATTGGTTTGCTCCACATGCTCCGCTAAAGCAGAAGACTTGGCCCTCCTATGTCTAAGGTCAGCTGGGTGCTCACTAATCCTTTGATTAATGGAGCGACCAGTGTCACCAATATAGGGGGTCCCACATGAACAAGGAATAATATAAACCCCTTTACTATGGAGGTTCTTAATCTATCAATAAACTTTGTTATTCTCAAATGTCAGGGTATGAAGTATTTTGTAAATCATAAAATTTAAAATTAAAATCCATGAATCAAATCAATTAAAAACAATTATTGATAATAAATTAAAATTTAAAAAATTCTATTTCAAAATAAATACATCTATTAAAAAAATATAAATCTTATTTTATTATTTAAAAATATTTTTTTATATTAATAAAAAAATTAAAATAAAACATGAATAATAAAATATTTTAAATTAACTCTATTGAATGTATCAAACTTCAACACAAACAAAATGGCCAAGATAAGAAATTTAAACTAACTTTAAAACAATGCCCTAAACTTTAATATCATAGTTAATGCGAGAACAATGCCATAAAGTTTAATATCATTTAATTGAGTTACCTGTACAGTCACGTCAATCCAGTCACTTTACATTGTAAAAATTACTTTCAGAGATATATGTCAAGTTTACATCGATCATTATAATAAATTTTTAGTATAATTAAATATTTTTAATCATTATTAATGAATTATAAACCCTAATTTTATATAAATAATTTTTTATATTTTTTTCAAAAATCGAAATGTAATTATATATGTTATTTTTAATTAATTAATATTTTATATTTTATATTTTAAATTATACTTTAAAATAAAATTTTAAAAAACAAACTTATATTTTAAAATCTCTTTTCTTATATCAAAAACTATTCCCCTAACATATTGACATTCTTATACGTTATCGTATCTTTTATTAATTTTTTTTTTATTATATCTATTAACTAATTATTTATATAATTATATATATATATATATATATAAAATAATTAAGGATGATATTTTTTTCTTTGGAAGATGTTGAGTTTGGGACTAATAAGGTCGCTAATGGGAAAGGCAAAGATATTAAAGGTTACCAAGTTGAGATATTTAAAATGGGAAAACATATCACCATTCCTCACCTCCACAAGCTTCTTAATTTGGTTGTAAAGCATGGCTTCCCTAACCTTTGGACGCAAAGCCTTATTGTGCTTATCTTCAAAAATGGGGACAAAAGCATTCCCTCTAACTATAGGACCATTATGATTAGCCACATCATAGCCAACTTTATGGGCTCATTCTGGAAAATAATACTTACCCTTTGGCTTGAGAACCAGGGTAAAAGAGCTAAAGGGCAAGCCAATTTTAGGAGACATCGCTCGACCATCAACCACCTTGTCGTCCTTAGGATTGTCGCAAAGGAATGTCACAATATTAAAACCAATCTCTTATATTGTTTTGTGGACTTTAGAAAAGCTTTCGACACTGTCCCCGAGATAAGCTTTAACGAGGCTTGAAGAGATCATGGTTCCTCCTGAACTGAGGATTGTTGTGATTCGCCTCTATGAGAATGTCATTGCCAAGCTTAATACCAATGAAGGGTGGTCTAAAGATATTAAATGTAATATCGGAATTAAGCAAGGTTGTCCCATTTCCCCTACCCTTTTTGGTATTTACATCGATAAACTAGAGGAGTGTCTGGAAACTGTGGGTTGCAAAGGCACCAAGCTCGCTGGTATTATCATTACTCTTCTCCTTTATGCTGATGATATCATTCTTCTTGCAAGGAGCCATGATGACCTAGACAAGCAACTTAAGACTCTTCATGTCTACTGCTCCAAGATGGGTATGACAGTTAATACCGACAAGACTAAAGTCATGATCATTAAATCCAAAAAGATCACCCATGGTAGTTTCGTCTATGATAACCATTGTTTTGAACATGCTTCTTCTTATAAATATTTGGGTATTGACTTTCCTCATCAACTCAACTGGAATTATAGCATCGAGAAAAGAATTATTGGAGGTTGGAAAGCTTATTATGAGCTTGAAAACAATTGTAAGTCAGTTGATCTTTACATTTGGAGTAAAAAATGGTTCTTCTTTGAGACTCTCATCACCCCTGTTATCTTATACGGATGTGAAGTTTGGGGGTGCAGTATATCTAGGGAGTCATGGAGAAAGATTGAGATGATCCAAAAGCAATTCATAACCTATAACCTCAAGATCAAGGGAAATACTCCCTATCCTATCCTCTTGATCGAAGCTGGCTTGTCCCCCATTGAAAGTGCGGCTATGTTTAGATATCTGATGTATAAGAAGAAGCTTCACAATATGGAATCCAAGAGGCTCCCAAAAATTTCTTCTAACTTTAGTCAAAACCCCCACCTGTGCCTCAAGCACGGGTGGCATCAGGATGCTCAGTCTTGGCTCAACATTTGGGGGATTAAGGAGGAGATCATCATGGGAAGCAAGGACAGTATCAAAGATACTATTAACTCCAGTTTTATGGACAAAATGTGGGATGCTAAGGAGATGGAGGGTAAAAGGAAGCTAAGGTACCATAAAGAGGTGATAGACCCCACCCTCGATAACAGAATTCTCTCTCTATGTTGACTAGCACCAAGAAGAAAATGAACATCAGTGGGAATAGAACCAACTCTCATGAGCTTCAAAGTGAGAACGGGCGGTGGTCTACTCCCAAGACTCTGTGGGATGATAGAATTTGTCAAATTTGTGATACTAAAAAGGTGGAAGATGAAAAGCACTTCCTTTTAGACTGCCTAACTCTTTCCCACATTTTCTCTCAATTCCTTATCATCATCCACACCTCCAATCTTCTTGACTTATTAAGCCAACCCAATATAGCGATCTTGGAACACTTATCCCTGATCTTTGATCACAGAAACAAGATTTTGACGAATGACAATTAGACTCTCTTTTCTTGAGGGCCGATAGACCACATTGGTCTTAATAGACGTTAATCATCATCAATTATTTTAATAATTATATTATTTTTTCCATTTATTTGTTTTATATATTTATTAAATAATTAATTTTATATAATATTTAAAGTACAAATTATCCATTATATTTTTTTAATGCAATTATGCTTACTCCATTAAAGAACATTAAAAGTACTATGATTATTAACTCGATCCTTTGTGTTGTGTATTATTCACTCCTATGTACGAAACATCATATGTATGTTTCCGGATGACATTTTTTTTAATTTAATTTTTTTAACTTTTGTTTTGTTTTATTTTTTTTTTTATTTTTTATTTATTTATCTATTAATTTTTAATTTTTATTTGTAAGGTTTGTCTTATTTGTGTAGATGTTCGATTAGTAGTTCAACCCTACTATATATGTGTACGTTTTTTTTGTGAATCCAAGTTTTCCATTAATGAAAAAGATTACATCTTCTCATATTGTGTCTTGAAAACTTATTGGCCTCACTCTTACTAGATTTATTGGTCAATAGGTGCATACCTAGATACAAAGTAAATTTCCAAAGTGACAACAATTTACATAAACCAATCGAGAAAAAGTATCAAAACACTCACAAAACTAAAAGACAACCTATAATTATCAGATATTATCATAATTTACTGCAACAGAGTGATCTGGAGCCAAGTAAGGGGATGGCGGGGGTTTCAATTCATAATGAATGTGTCCTTCCATGTACGTCAGCCTAGTTTCCAAACAGTCAAGTTGCTCCTGGAAGCACCATTGTCCTCTCCATAGACTAATCAGTTTATCATGCATCTCCTATAGATTTCATTGAATGTGGTTCATGAAGTCGATAATGTCATTGTGATCATCTTATCAAGCCTAATTAAGCTCGTCTAAATAGTTGCCCAGCTACCGAAAAATGCCCATATTATCATCCATGAAGGAGGTGTTTCCCGCAGAGAGAAAGGACTAAGAGAGCAGTGGGTCTATGGTTTCTTCGTGCCCCTGCTCCTGTTTTTGCTATCATCCCTGAAGACTTCTCACCTCCATCCCTCAATGCACCCATCCTTGCTGAGGATTCATATTCACCTCCCTCCTTGGACCTTCTTGCCTCGAAAAAACCATGCTTTTGATGCACCAATAAACCTGCTAAGTGGATAGGGGTGCACCTTCTTCCCGAAAGAAGCCATAGACAGCCACAACCCCTAGTGCGCATGACACTTATCAGGTAGACCCCTATAGGCCACCACAAATACAATCAAGGAAGGCAAAAAAAACAATCAAGGCAGACAACCTAGCTCAACCTTAGAGGAGAAAACACTGACCAACCACCCCAAATGGGTCGAATAAAGTTCAGACTGGAAAATGCAGGGCACTAAGGCTTTCAAAACCACACAAATATTAGACCAAATAGGCTCCCTAATACTCTCAAAACAACTAACCCAAATAAAACCATAATTCAAAATGCTTTTGTCATCCAAACGCCCAAGGAAATTATTAACCTCCCACCAATAAACCACTAGACATCCCCACTCCCCCAGTGCATACAAAAGGGGCAAGCTAAAATTCCCTTTCCTCAACCATTCCTCTACCTCGACACTCCCACCATAATTGGAACTTCTAAGCATGTAAAAAATAGTGTAGAGAGAACTACTAGACAAAATGTTTTATACCTGGTATGTATCACCCAAAGTAGCTCTGAGAACAAGTTTTGAGCATCTATGGCAGTGATATAGCCTTGTTCCTCAAGATGTCTCTTTCCGCTCAACATGATGCCAAATTTCTCCTTACCTAGGATCTAAAACTCCTGCGCGCTCTGATTCTCATAACCAATTCTTCCCAGGATTCCCCTTGTTGTCCCTGAGCTGAGACAGTGACTCTTCCCCTTGAAGTGCTCCACGCTACACAACACATGAACAAGTAGAACAAACATCCTTTCACCTATATTACACTGGGATCTAAACCACTATCAAACAAACTGTCATCCTCACCTCTGGTAAAGGATTGATATGAACAACGTGAATTCCATTAATTAACTTTTTATTATGGTTTATATCATCATATGTGTCTACATGATTGCCACATTCCGCTTTTAATCTCATGCAATGTCAAGAGGGATATGTAGGGTGGCGAGCCCACTCTGCATTCCCCAATGTCCGATGATTTTTCAACCCCATTAGGTATCATGTATATTTCCAATATATTCACCATGTGTAAGAAAAATTTAGATCCCTTTCACTACTTCCCCGGTTAGCTAAAATATCAATCGCTTTATTACCAGATTTATGAGAGTGAGCAATGAGCACGTAGAGAAAGGATAATAGAAAAGGCTGAATCTGAGACATTAGGAGTCCCAACCTCCAACTATTCACAACTTTCACCATCGATGCCCCATAAATTAATTTTTGAGTTGCCTCCACTGTAATTTTTGAATCATCGTCAACTTGGATCTTTGTGAATCCCTCCTCCCTTGCAATTCAATGCCCTCTCTGTAATGTACTAAATTTGGCGATGTTTTTACTAGTATATCCATAGTATTCTGCACATAAACTCCTGAAATTTGCTTTATCATCTTCAGAAATACCTCCATAGCCGATAGGTCCAAGATTCCCTTTCAATGCCCCATCAAAACTCAATTTTATTAATTCCTAAGGAGGGGGAGTAAAACATGAGGAGGAAACACTTAGGTATGGAGGGTGCTATGTCTTCACTAATACCACCATCTCCTAAGATATTTGTAAATCTCTCAAGATTCTCTACTCTGACTGATATGTCTTCTAGTCATCAAGCTCCCATGATTTTGAGAGAATGGTCTCTCTCACATTTTTCTTCATAATTTTCCATGCGTGGTACATGGATGGATTCTAATATTTAAAGATAATGTTGTTACGTTCTTTCCACACGTTCCGTAAAACAAAGCCCAATATTAGGACCCATTCTCTATTCACCATGAGATTTTTAAATAGAGATGAGTGTCATGTTTCCAAGGTTTCTCTGAGGCTTTTTGTAGAGCAATCTAGATGTCCAAATAGATGGAGCACTTTATTCCACAGGTTCCCAATGAAGCTACAATATTCTAACAAGTGATCTAGGCTTTCCTCTTGAATCTTGCAGAGGTTGCAATAAAATGGGTTGATGTGTCCTTTCTTTCTAAGGAGATCCCATGTTAGCAGTTTACATATTCCTATTAACCATAGGACATGTGCTACCCTTGGCCATAATTTCCCTGTCCATATTCTCCACCACAGAGTATTTTAAGGAGCTTCTTGATGTTCCACCATGATGTTACACTCTTCATTTACTATGAGAATTGTTGGGGAAATTATGTGTTATAATTCCAACATTAAATTATCCATCTGAGGTCGTAAGACTTAGAGGCACAAGCACAGGTAACACAGGATCAAAGCATCTAACCTAAACTAAGGTATGAAATCAAATTATTGTCTAAGTACAAAATCGTTCAAGCTATCTCTAATCACACAAACCAAAGCAAAGAAGTTTATCAAACTAAATCCTTAAACCTTAATGACTATTCTACTTGGATCACTAATTAAAAACTCACTCATTAGAAAAAGCAAACAAGTAACTAGTCTAACAAAGTTTCATAACGATCACACTTGTTTTATAACCTAAAGGGCTCAATTCTCACCCAATAAATATTAAAGGAATCACTCATCAAACCCTACAGAATCTATTTTAACTCTATTTAATCACTCATTTAAGCAAGAAAATTGCAACTAAGAAAGGCTTGCTACAATGCAGAACTCAAACGAATCATTCCCAAACACTATTACTCTTGACAATAAAATCACACTAACATGTTAAATATGAAATGTTCATAAGCTAATTACAAAAATAAAACTATGCTTAATGAAAGCATAATTCATTTAACACACTTTGATGCTAATCGAAAATAGAGAATCCTATTCTAAAAGAATGCACACTAAATATAAATCTCGGGTCTCACAAATCTACTACTTTACTTAATCATCAAAAGACACTCCTTTCTCTATTTCCACTCGCACTCAAGTTAATGGAATAATGTCTAAACTAATGCTATCCTATAAAATCAATTAAATATGGACTTGTCACCTGTAAAGTAAAACTCAGAAAAATCGAATCTAATTTTCATAATGAAACTTGGAGAAATCGAAGCTATGATAAAACTTAAGAAATAAAACCTATTGTACACAATCAAAACTCAAAGAAATCAAAGCTAAAACTCAAGACATCCTACAACAATTCACACCAAACCTTACTTCTGGCATAACTCTTCCCTCATTGTATCATATTATCCATCAATAAATATGGAACTGCAACATTCATATGACAATAGCGATCTTCAGAAACATGCAGAGTAAAATACCTTTCACCATTTCAACTGTAAACTTGAATTAATACAATTTCATAGGTGTTCTGTATGATGTAGTTTCTCAAAGGAAATCGTGACATGTCAAACCATTACCCAACATGGCATTTGATTTATTTATGTCAACATGAAATAAGATTTATTCTTGTTGATTTTAATCCATGAAACCACAGTAAGAATTTAAGTACATAATTTATCATAATAATTCAAATTCTATACGATCATTCATCACACAAGATTTCTATTATATATCAACGAAGCAAACCATTTCTAAGTTTTAAATTAACTACAAGACTTGTTTCCAGATGTGGTGGGCCCTTGCCACTCCTAGAGCAAGTGAAACTAACTCATTAAAATGTAAATCAAAACACAAACACCATTACTTACAACAAGATAATGCTGAGACTAAATTAAATCAAAGCTTAGATGTAGTCATACATAGTTTATGATCTCCAAAACATAAGTTTGTAAAATTAATAACAACATAACATTACATCCTCTTTCAGCGTACATGCAGAGCTTTGGCCTTATACAGAGTTGTTGATGAAAACAAAGCATAACTATTTTCCAAAGAAAACATAACAACAAACTAAAAGATGCAATATCTAATTACTCTAGAGAGCCTTCGAATAGCCTATGGTTGGATACATTCTGATCAATGCATGGATGGAGGAACCACTTCCATGTTTTGCAAAAGTTCATTCAGCAAAAGGTGTTCAAGGCCGAACCCAACTTGACTCGTTGAGACCGTTCACGTTCAGCACGATTCAGTACTTAAGATTTTGTACTTAAGAATTATTTTGACCTTAACTTCCTTTGGTGATGAATTTTGCCGAACAGTTTCCAGGTTATATGAAAGAGGGTATTTTGAGCACGATACAAGTATTGAAATGTCAAGATTCTTCACCATTTGATCACAAACTTCATATTTTCACCTACAACAATTGCATTCCATACTCAGCCTTGTAGTAACTAGTTTAACTAACTTGTGAAGAATTTCGGCGATGGAACCCTGCGATAAAGGAAATTAGCAAAACCGTCATTAGAAAATCATGGAAAAATCATCTTTAATCATAGAAGATTCAAGAAAACTAATGATAACCAACCATAGGGTGTAAGATATGTATTTGACGGCAAGTTATGGAATTATGGTACGAAATGAGTTAAAAGTACATGAATATAGGTTATGAATGGTGGTATTGTATGATGAAAACATGGGAATATTTAAGGCCCAACACCCCCCCATGCCTGACGATTTGCATGTCCTCATGCAAGCAATCACTTTTCTCATTTATAGATTTTATGGATTGTGGCTTTGGGCAGGGTTGGTTCTTGTGGAGCAATATTGCGTGAAGATTTGAAGATGTTGGTTCTTATGGAGCAACACGATTCTTATTTGACTGTCGTAGATTTGATTTTGAGAGCAATACAAATTGAGGATAAACAATAGATATGGCAGGAGGAAATGATGAATGAGATGATAGGTCGCAATGGAAATGGTGGAGGAGATGAGGTGGTGATGGAGATGGTAAAATAGGTGCTTGCATACTCTGTTTTTATGGATGGTTCCTTTATGAAAGGAAACAATGAATTCATCCTCTATTGGATACATTCAACTAACAATATGTGTGAATGTAGGAGAGGAAGGCACTATAATGACATCTTTTGTTTACATGAACCAATATACTTTTCTTTTCATGATTATGACCTTATTAGAGTAGCATGCATTCTATTATGAATGAGGAATTTGCAAATCGAGTGTATATGGGAAACAAAATATACAAAATATGTTGTGGTTAATCATCAAAGATTTCTTCAATCTCTAAAGAATTAAATAATCTTAAGCCAACTTTACCTCAAGTTTTACCTTTACCGTGATGATAGCTACAAGATGAAGTGGAGGCTGGAGCTGATGTGACTGCTGATCTGATCTGTTGAAGAAAGCTGAAGGATCAACTGAAGTGTTGGAGGATGAACTGAAGCTCCCCTTCTCTCCCATGCCTGAGGAGTTGTATGTCCCTAAACAATTGAGGGAAAGTGACTATTGTTGCAACTGACAATGGAAATGCTAATACAAAAATTCAAACTACTCCAAATTTGTGTTGAGATCACAAAACCATATAGTCTTCAACCACTACATACTCGTGTGAAATCTTGCATATGTGAATAAATGGTGTCGATTTCGAACATAAGAAATAATCATTGGATTACCGAGCATTGAGGAAGTCGTTAACCAATGCGAGACATCCCACCTTTGATGTCAATGGGAATCAAGGCACTAGGTACATTCTACTAGCCATGAATGGATTTATCGAAGTTGAATGAACTGCAGAATTCATCCACCAAGAAACATTAATGTATTTTGTTAGTAGATGACAAGGATACCTGCCATTACGACATGCTGGCTCCCAAGTACCTTGTCTAACCCTAGCCTTAATCCTAGATAATGCACTGATGTCGATGGGATAAGGCTTGTTGGCAAGTGGGCCTTAAGAAATCCCACATCAACCAACTCGAGTATAAACATAATGAAGGATACATGTCTGAAGAACTCATACAAATTTACAAACTTTATTGGGAAATTTGCTTGATAATTTCCTAGTTTTCAAGCAAAGTCCCTGTCCAATTGCGACAAAAGAGCTGGTTTTTACAAAAGGACTTATTTTTCTCTTTACTATTTTCATTTATTTATTTGCTATAGTACTAAATTTCCTACTACACTGAAGAAATGGTGTCCTCCTTCAAGTGAAAGAGAACTTCCAATGAAGCCATGTGCGAATAAGGTACAAAGATATATTCATGCCCAGGTTTAACATATAAACTTTAGAACGTACATGAGCATGAAAAATCAACAATTTTGAAAGATGCGATACAAATTGTACTTGAAGATGAGAGTGGTACTTTGGCTGAATTGTGATCTGAATCCAATAGTCGGTGTAATCCTGGTGGTATTGGTTCATTTCCTCATTTGGATCACTCTAAAATTCCGCCTCGATCATGTCGGGCAAACTTGGATAATTGGTCTCTAGAATGCATACAAGGCTTGCTGCTAGGCATGGTGAAAGTTATTCGATATCAGGTTTAGCTGGGTGCCCCCCATCAAATTTGGTACATGATTTCTCGATCTCCTTTGTAGAAAGGCAAGAGGAATCAAGGGAGATTTCCAAATCATCTTCTGGATGCAGAGAGACAGATAATTTCTTGAATCTAGTGAAGATGAACTCTTCTTGAGAGGTAGATATCCCAACTACTGCTAGGATTTGAGAAAGTGTTGTAGTGTTTTCTTCTCAAAGATGTACGAAAAGAACCCACTTAAGATTGTGGATGACAAACAATCTCAACAATACAAATGACTGCTAAATATTGTAGATCTGCAACAACTAATAGAAACAAAACCTACCAAAGTATTGATCTATGCAACAATCAAAGTTAAACAACAAAAATAAATAGTAATAACTCCAATTATCCAATGGAAACCAGATATACAAAGATTAGTTTTATTATAACACCTGTGAAGGGAACAAATAAATGTTACCAGCCCCCCTCTATGGGATGGGTTCTTGGCTATCCTCAAACGTCTTCAACTTGTGTAGAGTCTCTCTCCCCTATAATGTGTAAACCCAACAAAAATATGGTGTGCGACAATGAAAATAATCAGAGTTACAATAATGAGTGCAACAATGAAAATAATCAAAAGTGAATAATGAATGGAAAACCCTTCTATTTATAACAAAATATTGAGTTATCCTCGAATAATGAGCAATTATAAAATATTATTAACCCTATTATTAGAATAACCACTTGGAATATTTTATTATATTTGGTTAGGAAGGAAAAAGTATGTAAACTTTTATTTAGAAATAATAAATAAATAAATAAATTATTTATCATCTCAAGGAATTGATTAAGGAATAATAAATAAATAAGGATTTATTTAATTATTCCTAAGGGATTTAGTCAAATTTGACAAAGAATAGTAATTAATTAGTGATTAATTAATTATTTTTAGAGAACAATAAGATAATTATTGATTTATATGTTTATTTTTCATGATTGGGTCAAATATGACAAGGAATAATAATTGAACAATGGTTTAATTAATTATTTCTAGAAGAAAATCAAATAAATGGTGATTTATTTAATTATTCTTCACGGGTTTAATTATAAATTATTTAACAAATATGGTTTATTGAGTAATTCTCACAGTGAAAGCAATTTTACTATGGTAAAATTGGCTTTACATGGTGTACTTCGATCCATCTAGTAAATTAGGCTATATGATCATTTTTTTTGGTGATAAAAGAAAGCATTTTGAAGGAAATTCTTCAAGCTCTTGATCGTTCTTTGAATTTCTCCTGCTGGTTTATGATCCCTGTCTCACAACATGGATTAGTACAAAGGGTTTATTACAACACCCCAAAAATGTTTTATTTTTAAAGAGCTTTGAAATTTTAACCTAAATGAATTAAAACTGCTAATTGGAATAAAACTTGCTAAAATTGAACTCCTCGCCTACTTGGACAACCAGAATTTGGAGAGACCCCAAACCAAAGAAAATGTGTGGCTCTTCACTGACATCTTACTGTCTTCTTTGCCCTCTAATTGCCCTGCAGCTAATATCACACCAAGAACTTTGTGAAAGAAACTAGGCTCTAATTGCTTTAGCACCTCCCCGGCAACGACGCCAAAAATGTTGGGGAAATTATATGTGTTATAATTCCAACATTAAATTATCAATCCAGGGTCGTAAGACTTAGAGGCACAAGCGCAAGTAATGCAAGATCAGAGTATCTAACCTAAACTAGGTTATGAAATCAAATCATTGTCTAAGTACAGAATCGTTCAATCTATCTCTAATCACACAAACCAAAGCAAAGAAGTTTATCAAAATAAATCCTTAAACCTTAATCACTACTATACTTGGATCACTAATTAAAAATTCTCTCATTAGAAAATCAAACAAGTAACTAGTCTAAAAAAGTTTCAAAACGATCACACTTGTTTTATAACCTAACAAACTCAATTCTCACCCAATAAATATTAAAGGACTCACTCATCAAACCCTACAAAATCTATTTTAACTCTATTCAAACACTTGTTTAAGCAAGAAAATTGCAACTAAGAAAGGCCTGCTACAATGCAGAACTTAAACAAATCATTCCCAAACATTATTCCTCTTGACAATAAAATAACACTGACATGTTAACTATGAAATTCTCATAAACTAATTCTAGAATTAAAACTACGCTTAATGAAAGAAGAATTCATTTAACACACTTTGATGTTAATCGAAAATAACGAATCCTATTCTAAAAGCATGCACATTAAATCCAAATCTTGGATCTCACAAATCTACTACTTTACTTAATCATCAAAAGACATTCCTTTCTCTATTTCCACACTCACTCAAATTAATGCAAGAATCTCTAAACTAATGCTATTCTAAAAACTCAATTGAATTTGGAGTTGTCACCTATAAAGTGAAACTCAAAAAAATCGAATCTACTTTTCATAACGAAACTCGGAGAAATCAAAGCTATGATAAAACTTAAGAAATCAAATCTATTGTACACAATAAAAACTCAAAGAAATCGAAGCTAAAACTCAAGGCATCCTACAACAATGCACACAAAACCTTACTTTTGACACAAATCTTCCCTCACTGTATCATATAACCAATCAAGAAATATGGAACTGTAGCATTCATATGACAATAGCGATCTTCACAAACATGCAGAGTAAAATACCTTTCAACATTTCAATTGTAAACTTGAATTAATATGATTTCATAAGTGTTTTGTATGACAAAGTTTCTCAATGGAAATCGTGACATGTCAAACCATTACCCAGCATGACATTTGATTTATTTATGTCAACATGAAATAAGATTTATTGTTGTTGATTTTAATCCATGAAACCATAGTAAGAATTTAAGTACAAAATTTATTCTAATAATTCAAAATCTAGACAATCATTCATCACATAAGATTTATATTATATATCAACCAAGAAAACCAATTCTAAGTTCTAAATTAACTACAAGAATTGTTTTCAGATGTGGTGGACCCTTGCCACTCCTAGAGCAAGCAAAACTAACTCACTAAAATGTAAATCAAAACACAAACACCATTACTTACATCAAGATAATGTCGAGACTAAATTAAATCAAAGCTTCTATGTAGTCATACATAGTTTAAGATCTCCAAAACATAAGTTTGTAAATTTAATAACAACAGAATGTTACATCCTCTTTCAGCGTACATGCAAAGCTTTGGCTTTATACAGTTTTGTTGATGAAAACAAAGCATAACTATTTGCCAAAGAAAACATAACAGCAAACTAAAAGATGCAATATCTAATTCTTCTGGAGAGCCTTCGAATAGCTTAAGGTTGGATTCATTCTAATCAATGCATGGATGGCGGAACCACTTCCATTTTTAGCACAAGGTCGTTCAGGACCGAACCGAACTTGACCCATTTAAACCGTTCACATTGAGCATAATTCTGTACTTAAGAATTGTTTTGACCTTAACTTCCTTTTGGTGATGAATTTTTCCGAATGGTTTATGGGTTACATGAAAGAGGGTATTTTGAGCACGATGCAGGTCTTAGAATGTTGATATTATTCACCATTTGATCACACACTTCATATTTTCACCTACAACAATTTCATTCCGTACTCAACCTTGTAGTAACTAGCTTAACTAACTTGTGACGAATTTCAGAAATGGAACCTTGCGACAAAGGATATTAGCAAAACAGTCATCATCAAATCATGGAAAAATAATCTTTAATCATAGAAGAGTCAATAAAACTAATGATAACCAACCATATAGTGTAAGATATGTATTTGGCAGCAAGTTATGGAATTATGGTACGAAATGGGTTAAAAGTACATGAATGTAGGCTATGAATGGTGGTATTGTATGATGAAAACATGGACATATTTAAGGCCCAACAAGAATACCTTTAGGTTTATGTACCCATCTTAGTTTATCTAGATTGTGAACTATTTGTATTTTCCTTTCTTGGAGGCTTGGGAATAACAATGGCCACACTTGCATTAATTAATCCTCTAGCCAATGTATCTGTGATTTCCATTATTTCCATTTAGATTATGGAGCATGTTATGTCCAATAATCATCCACAAAATTAGCTCCTTGGTAGTTGTAAATTCTCTCCCTTAGTTCATCTGTATTGCCTAGTCGGGGAAACTGTTGCCATACTTCGCTCAGAAGCTTAGCCGACTAGCCGCTTCATATTTCCCAGAACATATGTTCTTAAATGAGGGACTTGTTATCCTATACCAAATTCCAAATAGAAGATCCCATAGGGAAGATTTTTTTGTCTGATATTCTCCTCTTGCGAGCTATCTAGGATATATTTAGGATCCCATATTTTCTTCCACAATTATGATCTCCCTTGCAACCACCTCCATCAAAGTTTCGCTCCCAATACATTGTTAAGTGTTTTGGGATCCCCCAATCCTAAATCTCCTCTTAGCTTAGGTGGGAAAAATTTATCCCATCTCACCAATGCCCATTTCTTTCCTTGATTTTCTCCCTTCCATAAGAAATTCCTTAAACTAGCCACAATCTCATTATAGTACACCATTTTTCGGAGTAGGAAGGATGGGAAACTGGTACACTGGAAGGGCCTAAAGGACTAATTTCAATAGAGTAACTTAGCCTGCCATATTCAATGAGTAGAATTTCCAGTTGGCCAGGCACTTATTAATGTGATCCAACATCTTCTGCTACCATAATACTTTCAAGCAATATGCCACCAACAAAATGCCTAAATATTTGGCTAGAAGAGTACCTATTTGAAAACCCATAGTCTGAGCTAAGTGAACATGCACTCATCTATAGGTGTGGAAGAAAAAGATGTGATATTTATCCCCATTGATCTAGTTTCCAGAAGTGTCTCGAAATTCTAATAGGATGAGGGAAAATCATCAGGCATCCTGGAAAGAAAGTTCCCCCAAAAGCATGTTATCATCAAAAAATTGTTAATGTGTAATTGGGAGATCTTGTCCCACTACTCAGATTCCTCAGATTCCCCCTTGATTAGTTGTTGATTTGATGTACCTTCCTAACCCTTCCACCACTAGGATGAAAATAAAGGGAGATAAAGGATCCCCTTGTCTAAAACTCCACGATCTACAAACTGTATGTGTTGGAGAACCATTTAGAAGGATTGAAAAAAAGGGGGTGTAAATGAGGGATTTGATCCATTTGATCCACTAAGGCGAAAACCCAAATGCTTCCAACACCCTAAGAAATTATTTCCAGTTTAACCTATCATAACCTTTAGTTAAATCAAGTTTAATGATCATACCTGATCACTTGGCCTTCCTATGAGAGTAAACCACCTCGTTGGTCGTGACAATGGAATCTAAAATCTCCTCCCCTCCACAAACTCTGTTTGCTCTAAGCCAATGTTGTGGTCCCACAATGACTTAAGTCACTTCATTATAACTAAAGAGATCAATTTGTATATCACGTTGCAAAGCGCAATGGACTGAAATCCACTAGCATCACTCAATTTTCAGGACTTGGGGATTAGGGTCAAGAAGTTGTCGTTGAGACCAGACCAAATCTGTTATTTCCTCCTTGACTCTTCTACTAGCGCGTGAATTTCATTGCCTAGAAAGTGTCAGAATGCTTTAAAGAATCCAGCTGTAAAACCACCGGGACCTTGGGCTTTGTTATTCAACATCTCTCTTATAACCTCCTCAACCTATGCAAATGATATCTCTCTCATTAGTGTTGAGTTCTACTCAACATATATCAGTTTGGTAATGAATGAAGTAATTCGATCAATTTCCTCCCCTTTATCTGAGTCTGGTTTCGACAATAGATCATGGAAGTAAGAGACTTGCTCATCCTCCATTTCCTCATGCTGCAAAATTTTGTTACCTTATTTCAACACAAGAAAGAAAATTTGATTATTCTTCCTATGATCAATCATGGCCTTATGGAAGAACCTAGTGTTTCTCTCCCCTTCCCTTAAAAGCCACTAGACTCTTTATTTTTTTCTCCAAAGAGTTTCTTCTGGCTTTCAGCATTGTTTCAAATCATGGATGATCTGTCCCTCTTCCTCGACCATAGCTTCCAATCGACCATCTTTGATAATTTCTTGTTGTATTTCCTCCATCCTTGATTCTAGATTACATTTCTCTAGATGAATGTTTCCAAACTCCGTCTTGTTCCATTGCTTAATTCTCAGTTTTAATGATTTCAGTTTGAGTTGAAAGGTTTCCATCATGTTTGTCCTTGCACATCAATATCTTTCCACCAATATTTTAATTTTGGAATGAAGTAATGACGCTAAAACAAAAAAAATTCAAATCCGAAGGGCCTATTTCATGGAGCCATCTTTAGCTCTATCTCCAGGAAGATAGGCCAGTGGTTGGAGTCTAAATAAGGGATAATATTTTCTTCCACGTACAAATCCCTCCCCAATAATCCTTTTGAGATAAAAAATTTGTCCAACCAAGAGTGTTGTAGGGAAAAGTATCCGACTCGGATGACCCTAACCCACTCTAAGGGTGACAGTTCCTTAGCAACAACTGTAAAGCAAACTACTGAAGGTTTTCTTCTTTATGAAAGCGAAAGAGAATGGATAGAGCACTAACCGTTGCCTTGCGCTTAATGTCGAATCCAAACTCTCCTCTTTGGCCGCTTGTTCCTAGCTCTTTGTTGTTCTGCTCGCCTAGCTGCAATGAGATCCTGCACAATAACAAAGAAGGAAACTACAAGAGGCATGCAATCATAACTGGTTCATGGATTAGTGTAAACCAAACATGCAATCATCACAATATATAACTGAAACAAAAGCACATAGAAGAACCTCAATAGCTTTTATTAATGAAGAAATAAAGGTTCTGAGAGGATTACAACCATTGCAGGCTCCAACCCAGCAACACCTCCCAGCAGAAAGAATTGCTCTTCTTCACCTCTCTCAAACAATCACCCAATAACTCAAGAATGAAACCAACAGCATATCACTACTTTGCACAAAAATTCCAGCCCCCTGAGCTCATAGGAGAGAGCTCAATATATAGATGAATTGAGAAAGGATGAGTCAGCTTGCAACTGATGTGTAGCTGCCTTGTGTCCTCTCTCTCTTCAGTTAATATTTAGTTGATCTTCAGTTCTTGAGTCCACTTGGTGAACCTTGCTTCCACTTGGAGAAACAAAGCCTCTGACTCATCACAAGGCGAAATACCTGATCCAAGTGTCAATTTTGGAAGATTCCAAAGCTATGACTCACTCTGCCACATGTCCAAACTCGCCCAACGTAGGTGGGCTTTGTTCTGCCTGCTTTGCAACGCAGGTACACCATGGAGCAGTTGTGTTTCAGCGCAGAAACCCAGTGGAGCACCTGCTTTGATTTCAGGATTGCTTGTTTTTGAGTGTTTTCAGGTGGAGAACTGATCAGAGAGCTGTTGGTTTGCTGACCTTGTTCCTCTAGGGGTAGGAACATCATGTTTAGGGAACTTTGGATCCCTTGGATTATTGACAATTCATGCTTGTTGCTGTAAGGCACAAAATTGTCTATAACAGATGCCCCCTAAAGTATGAGGTCGTTTATCGGGTGAAATGCTTTATTGAGAGGATCCGAAGTTCATTCAATCTGCTGAGAAGTGTCCTGTAATAAGATACAATACAATACATTATTTTTCATACATTTTTCATGATCTAGCTGAGGCGGGCATTCCCATGATCAGCTTTATAAATACATTTTGGTACATAGAACAGACGATCGTCTGATGCTAGACTGATAATTCTCTGCCGAATCTATCATCCTTCACTGATAATTCTCTGCCGAATTTATCATCTTTTGAGAAGGATGATCATCTGTTGCAATGATGCACATATCAAATGTCTTTATGTCCTGAATATATATCGCAGCCCGGATGGATGAAACTAGATCTGGGGTCTTCAATCTCTTCCGATCTTCACTCGATGTACAAGTCGATCCATGTGAGAATTTCTTGAAGTCGAACATGGAAAGACATCGCTTGATTACTGGTCAATAATGTAAACCGTTAACAAGCGCGAGAGGAATCACCGATAAGGATGATGACCCTCAAGGTACGGCAGTACAATCTACATGGTGGGAATAAAGGACTTGGCGTCGACCACCATGCAAAATCTTCTGGTCGAAGGTCATTGATGTATACCTGTCGCCGGAAGTGAGAAACTTGCCATTGAGGCATGCAAGCTTCAAAGCACTGAGGGGGGTGTTCCTAGATCAACTCCTTGGATAATGAGCTGATGTCGACGAGGAGCGATCCGTCAAAGGAGGGCCTTAATGAATCCCACATCAGTGACACGGAACGGAGCTAGTGATAATGATGAGGTGAAAACAAACTGTGATGTATGATTCAGGGTGGCGGTCATGAAATGGATGAAGGATAATGTATGGCAGTGGGTGGAGCAGGGTTGACTCTTTACAGAACCACATCTCTTGAACATATAACGACACTGATGTGATGGATTGGTAGCATTACCCCAATTGTGGATGGCGTGGCGAGGACCATGATTCTGCGATCGGTGAATGAAACAACCCAACCCGAAGCGGACGGAGGACAAAGTGTCATGTTCAAGAGCGACTTGCTACCATTAATACTGTGAGGTTCTCCCAATTTTTCCCCAGTCATTGCTGACCAGTACCTCTTTATTTTTGTCAAGCTTGAGGAGGATAACATATGCTTGTTCTATAACCTGCCCTTCGGGCAAGCCCATCGCTATGTTTTAACGAGCCTAGCGATAGGGAAACTCGTTCTCGTCTAAAGACAAGTTTGTCGCTATTTAATCATTTTAACGAGTCTAACGACAAGGAAAACTCAGTCCTTTTCATTTTTAGAGAGTCTGAAAAGGTACGAAAAGTTAACTCCAAAATTCCTTTTTCGTCATCTAATCCCTTAAGTCCGAAAAAGTATAAAACAATACAGAAGGGATGAATTTTCGGTTGCTTTAATGAGCCGAACAAAACAAGCGCTCGATCTTTTTGTGCAATAATCCCTCAGGTCCAAAAAGATTAAAATCTAAAGGAGGGATAGCTTTCCGGTCGCTTTAACGAGCTGGAAGGCCAAAACTCGGCAAACTTTTCATATTTTACGAGTCAGTGAAAAGAGCTCAAAGAAGACTCGTCTTTTGAGGAACGAGTGATGAACAGGGATAGCAGCAGATTCCAGGTACAGGTTGGAATTTTCCAATCACGGCAGTGTCACAAGGATGGCTAAGTGAAATCACTCTTCGCAGCTGTTCCTCAAAATGGGTAAACAAACATATGGAGGTGAACGATTAGCCAAATGAACGGATGGAGGTGATGGCATATAAACATGACCAAGGGCTTTTAATATGGCTTTCAAAGGTTACATTTCTCGAGGTTGTTTACCGGTTCATTTTTTATGCGTGAGCTTGAACTGCTAGGGAAAGATTGCTCACAATTTACGTTTATTTTTTAACGAGCATGAACTTCTGCACAAAAACTGCTCGATTCTTGCGTTTATTTTTTAACGAGCATGAACATTGCCAAAACTGCTCGGTTTATACCAGTCTTAATACAAGGAATGCTTTTAGGTGAGGTAATCTTATTTAAGGAGCGATACCTCACTAATTACTCCAATTTGGCAGGTTTTAACTTTTGCCCTTCATCCTTTCTTTATGCAAGCTAGAAACGGCTAATCCTACGAGTTTAACGGGTTAGACCTACAGGTTTAAAGGGAGGACCTAAAAATTTAAAAAATAAATAGTCGTCCCATGCTTGCACTCCAAAAGGTTTGCATGCCCCCAGGTATAAAGTATAATTTCGAGATTCTGCCATCTCTTACTTATTATCCGAAAAATGGTTTTGTTTGCTGCCGCAAACTAAACTCTCTTTTCGGCGATGTCTATCATTAGGTTGCTAAGGATGGTGACCACTTGTTGCAGCAATTTCATCTCTTTCTTTGAAGACTGCCCCTACTTATCCTTCAAAACAGCTTGTTTTAGTGGGTGAGGCTTGACATTCAAAGATGGTGGCTTCTTGTTGCCACAAATAGACCCCCTCCTTAGGAGAGCCCACCTCTTTAGACAAAGGGAGCGATCGCTTCGCTTCAACATAACTTTGACAAAAGAATTTTCTCCTAGAACAACCCTCTCTTCCACTGCCGGACGGGGTACGGACTAGCCCATTCTTCTGCGGAAATTAACTTTATACCCAAGGTTTTCTCTGCCCGAGGCAGGCCAGGGTGCATGCCCCCTGGGTCCCAGTTCTTTTCTTTCCGAATTACTCGCATTCATCGGGAAGTAGAACCGGAGGCGGTGGCATTCCTTGAGTGAATAAACCGTTAAGGGATGGTATTTGACTATTTGCAATGCGTGATCCTGGAAATGAAAGTTGGTCTACGAGCTGGACCATTCTTCCTTCGTGCGGAAAACACATGACTCTAAAGAGCGAGGACACTATCGCCTCCATGCAATATATATAGTCTCGTCCAAGGAGAAAGTTATATGCCAAGGGTCCCTGGACGACCATGATGTTCATGCGAACTGACTTCCCTTTCAATGTAAGCGGAACATTGGGGAGAATCCCTAACGGGTGACTGGTTCCTTTATCAAAACCTGATAGATTTCTCATCTCAGGTAAAAGCGCTGGGCAACCCAGTGCTTTCCAAGCAACAGAGGAAAGGATACTCACAGACGCCCCTTCATCAATGATAATTCCAGCCATCACCATTCTGTAGATTTGGACTATGATTCTGAATGGGATACTGGCTGGTAACCGGGGTCTACCTAGTTGATTCCAATCAAAGGATACAACTAGGTTGCTTGGTGGCGGGACCGAATATACAGCCGGATACGACCCTGACGATGTTCCTTCCTGCGATAAAGGAATGGGCGCATTGCCCTGATGCTCATCAGAGTCTGTGTTGATGAAAAGAATATGGATGGTGTCATCCTTATCCTCTTTAGTGAGGGTGTCATTTGAAGATGGGTCTTCAATGACGGAGTCATTGGACGATGAAACCTCTGAAGGAAGAACCGGGTCAACTGCCGTTTCGACCTTTAGACTTTCGTCTGGTCTGGATTCAGCAGGTTCACTCTCAATGACCGACACTTCAGCTGACCACTTGGGCGGGTCAGCTGGATTTTCAACTATCGAGGGATTAGGCGCGAGTTTTTGGTATCCAGGAGGAAGTCGTAACGGTGAAACCGGACGATCTTCTAAAACTCTCTTTGCCTCATCTAAGAATGGACATCGGTGGATGGCATGCTCGCCTTCACACAATACACAGGGTGATCTTGGTCTCCCTTTTCGTCCTTCACTCTCGCTAGTTGATGGACTGCAATCAACATGACTACCAGAGGTTGATGCTACCGGATTGTGCAACCTTGGGGACCAGTCCCTTAGTATCCGGGGAATACAAGGACAATCACGATGGAAGTGGGTCCCTTCGCAAATGACACATGGCGATTTAGGCCTGGTCGGTGCAGTGTGTGGGTTTTTGTCAGCTGTCTTCTGCTTGCCCCCAGTCGCCTTCGCCATAGGCTCCTTCTGCTTCTTTTCTTTCTTCTTCTTTTCTTTCTTCTCCTTGGGAGGCTGACTTTTGCCAGCTCTACCTCGCGAAGATGAAGGATCGGAGGAAGTATTGTAAGAAGTGGAAGGCTGGTGGGTAGTTCTAGACGGTTCTGACTGTTGATTCGACTGCTCAGGATTAGTGGCGATCTGGACTACATTAGTTGAAAAGAGCCATACAGGGAGGCCGATTGTCAATCCTGGAAGAGACAATGTTGCCATATGAGGCGCACCAACATCTCCCCAAGAGGAGAAGGGATTTGGACTTCCGCCAAGGTTGCCTCCTTGGTTGGTGGGCTCCATACTTTTCAACTGAAAGATCAACGTGGGAATCACAGGTGATTTTGTTCCGCTTAAAATAAATTTTATTAACGACGCTTTTAGACACAAACTTGCTTTTTCATGTTTTAAGAGTCGAGAAAAAGCTAAAGATGACTCTAGTCGCCTTCGATGTTTTAACGAGCCCGAAGTGACAAATGCTCGGATGGACTTTTTCAGTTATAGAGTTTGAAAAAGGCCAAAAGAAACTGCTCTGGAGTTCTAGGCAGAGGGTGTGCCAAACTTTTCGCGAAACCACAGAATACGTTTTACGGTACGGGTGGTCGATCTTCGTGAATGCTGTGTTCACTGCATCGCGATCAGTAGGGCGGTCGACACGGCTTCCTATGGATAAAGGATAATTGCCTATAGGGGTCTCCCAATATATACGCGACGGTACGTGGGAGCACAAGTCCGTATTAGTGCCACCGACTCTCAGGAGGAATCACCCACCTTCGTAGAGATCGACAGTCACTATGTTTAACGACGCCGGAACACGTCTCTACCTAGACCTCTAGATGTTTGCGTTATGTTACAAAGCATTGTTATGTAAATTGGATTTATTTTAATGTTGATCTTGCTTAACAGTTTGCCTTTAAGGATCACCACGAGATGTATATAACAAATTCCTGAATGCAGTCTAAGATGAGAAGCAAACTTTTCAATCTTTCAACTTTGAAAACCTTAACTACTGAGGGAAAAGAAAGGCAAATCTTTTCACACAGATCATAGAGCACACACTAAAATGCAAATTTTCCTAAATCGTCAAGCACACAGTCAAATGCAAAATGCACAATGCATGTATTTTCTTTTTCCCTTTCTTAATGTGGATGGATACAAAAAGAAAGTGGTTATATAACTTTGATTTCGATTTAAAGCGAAAGTAAACAAGCTTGTCCAAAATCAAAAGACACCTTAAGATTCACTTGCTTAATCACTGGAAATACATGAAATCAAACCATACTAACGAAAGTAAAATGACTAATCAGCTATGGACAGCAAACAAGTTAACTCTTTAGACCAGCAAAACGCCTAACACAGGTTCAGATCTAAGAGGCCAAAAGCATGACTAGTTTACTTTTCGCTATGGGAAATTGTAAATGAGTAAGAAATACAAAGAACAAGTACAATTTCGTTATATAACAGAGGCGGAACAATGGCGAGTAATATTGGTTTCAAAACAGGTACAAGACTGACACTTAGCAGCAAAACTAAGTGAAAACAGGCAAGAGAAAGGAGGAAACCCCAAATGCACTAAGCAAATTTGGGTCAACGCAGGCTCTGCACAGTCAAACTGGCTCTCAGCGCAGGTAGCTAGTTCGGGACCTGCGTTGCAAAGCAGGTAGCCTGTGTACTACCTGCTTTGGAAAACGAGAGTTGCGTTTTCACAGTTTCCGGGTCATAATTTTCTAAAAAATGCACGGTTTTTGCTCAAATCAGAAGCATTCAGTCAAGCATACTCAAAGGGATGATTTAGAAGGTGCAAAGCTATCACTAAGAGCTTACAAGGATCTTTGTAGATCAGCTCTTCAAATCATGAATCTGCTCAGAAAATGAGCAAGAGTAGCTGCCCCTCTACTTCGCTTTTGATATAGTCAAAAGCTTTTCGATTTGGTACTCTTTTGTTCAGGAAATGAATAGCAAAAATACTACAAACAGAATCAAACGGATACGATCCCCAGCGGAGTCGCCAGTTTGTTGTAGGGAAAAGTATCCGACTCGGATGACCCTAACCCACTCTAAGGGTGACAGTTCCTTAGCAACAACTGTAAAGCAAACTACTGAAGGTTTTCTTCTTTATGAAAGCGAAAGAGAATGGATAGAGCACTAACCGTTGCCTTGCGCTTAATGTCGAATCCAAACTCTCCTCTTTGGCCGCTTGTTCCTAGCTCTTTGTTGTTCTGCTCGCCCAGCTGCAATGAGATCCTGCACAATAACAAAGAAGGAAACTACAAGAGGCATGCAATCATAACTGGTTCATGGATTAGTGTAAACCAAACATGCAATCATCACAATATATAACTGAAACAAAAGCACATAGAAGAACCTCAATAGCTTTTATTAATGAAGAAATAAAGGTTCTGAGAGGATTACAACCATTGCAGGCTCCAACCCAGCAACACCTCCCAGCAGAAAGAATTGCTCTTCTTCACCTCTCTCAAACAATCACCCAATAACTCAAGAATGAAACCAACAGCATATCACTACTTTGCACAAAAATTCCAGCCCCCTGAGCTCATAGGAGAGAGCTCAATATATAGATGAATTGAGAAAGGATGAGTCAGCTTGCAACTGATGTGTAGCTGCCTTGTGTCCTCTCTCTCTTCAGTTAATCTTTAGTTGATCTTCAGTTCTTGAGTCCACTTGGTGAACCTTGCTTCCACTTGGAGAAACAAAGCCTCTGACTCATCACAAGGTGAAATACCTGATCCAAGTGTCAATTTTGGAAGATTCCAAAGCTATGACTCACTCTGCCACATGTCCAAACTCGCCCAACGCAGGTGGGCTTTGTTCTGCCTGCTTTGCAACGCAGGTACACCATGGAGCAGTTGTGTTTCAGCGCAGAAACCCAGTGGAGCACCTACTTTGATTTCAGGATTGCTTGTTTTTGAGTGTTTTCAGGTGGAGAACTGATCAGAGAGCTGTTGGTTTGCTGACCTTGTTCCTCTAGGGGTAGGAACATCATGTTTAGGGAACTTTGGATCCCTTGGATTATTGACAATTCATGCTTGTTGCTGTAAGGCACAAAATTGTCTATAACAAAGAGGCTACCTAGTTCCTACCTCCCCGTCGATTGTTCCAAGTAAAAATGTCATTGATGGATCAATATCCACAATCCTCAAGCCTTGAATTGCCTCTTGGAACATTTGGGTCAACTGATCTAGACGCCGAATACCTCCTTTCTTCTCCTCTAAATGTCTGGGCATATTAAAATCCCTCCTAGTATCCAACATTGATTTGTGTGAATACTTCTCAAACAACGAAGATCCTCCAAAAGCACCCTTTTGTCCCTAGGAACTATTGGACCATAGACTACTAAGAAGCATAACTCTTTATGTGCCCCTATGCATCAAAATCCTCCTAACAATATATTTGGATAGGTTACCTAATCCTAGAATATTATTACTCCTAGATTCCAAATCACTGCCAAATCATTTGCACTTCCTCAGGCATATAGAGCCATAGATGTACTTCCCTTCCAACATTTTCTAGCGATTTCACCTAAGTTTTCACTCAAAACCTTTATTTCTTATAAGAGAATTATGTCCAATTTTTCTTTTTCTATTTTATCCTTCAAAAATCTCACCTTACCTTTGTTTTAAGGGCCTTGTGTGTTCCATGAGACTAGTTTCATAGTGGATATAGAGCAATGAGGGGTTTGATAACTTGTTATGCTTATAAGAACCTCCCACTCAAAGCTTGACAAATAAATGATCTAGCTTATGTATGAAATTTGCATAATTAAATACTTGAGACATGTGTATGTTGTTTGTTTTTAATTGTTTAAGTGCTTTAAGTCCATTTGGTTTTGCTGATATTAAACACATATAACAGCCATATAAAGCAACAAATAAACATCAACACATAGCATTAAATTTAATCTAGGAGTTCACCCAAATATCGTGGGCTACGTCTCCTTAAGCTTTTGTCATCTTGACTTGGCTCTTTGGGATTATGGCAAAGTTTCTTTTACAAGTTCTACACTTAACTCCAAAGGTTACTGAACTGAACCAATGGGCTTAGAATACCATCTATATCCCTGTCATGGTTGTCATCACTCTGCAAACAGATCTAAGCTCCCTTAAACTTGATTCCTTCAATCAATGCTTTGAGCTACCTTGAGCTTCTTGATAGCACTAACTCCTTCAGAATTCTTTAAATATCATTGAAGCCTCTTCTACTGTCTCCAGCACATTTTAGACAACAACAATAGACTAATCATTTGCTCAAAATGAGCACTGCATCCCCAAAATAGGCCTTCCTCCATGGTTGGCTCTAGTCTACCTGAAACTTCCCTACAACATCTTGGCCTTTAGAAGTCTCCAAATGCTTATGAAAATCCCTGCAATGGATTCAGAATGCTCATTACAGTCAGGAATGATTGTTGGTTCGCTAAGAACCAGTACTGGTAGCTCCTACAACTGCCTCCAACCCCTGGTGGCCCTGAGCTCCAAAATCTCCCTGGATGAAAATCTATATGAAGATGACTTCCTCAGCTTCTTTGGACTATTCCATTGGCTTCAGCAGGCTCCAATTAGCCTCTTGTTTCACTCTCTCTGAAATCTCCCTCTTGTCGCAAACTGCTCCTGGAGTGCATTTAGTCAATATCCCCTAGGAATACTCCACCAATTTTGGCGAACTGCACCTAACTTTAGTTTAACTTACCATAACCCCTAAGTTTAGCCGCTCCGCCAGGCTAACTGTTGGAGGTAGTCGTTAACATAACCGTAACTATTGTGCACACATATGTGGCGGTATAAACCCCGATAGTTAGGGAGAATCCCACGTAGATCTAACAGTCGGGTAATATGTAGCCGCATGTGACTACATTTCAAGCGGCGATTACATATACATCGGAAGCATTCCAAATAACAGAATCTTCACTGTCGATCTATCCCACTCCATCCAACGGATATTGCGTCGTCTGCTCACCAACTAACCCGAACGATATCCACCGTCGATGTGACCCATCAAATCGAACGGTTGTCACACAATCTCGCGTGAAATGTTGCACGACCGATATCAGATTGAGAGCATGCGAGAAAAATAGTTTTCTCGTGCTATGTGTCAAATGCTAAGGTTAATAGCGTAAAATTTAGAAATATTGCTTACAGCTTTTTGTCGGAACGAGATATTGTTTCCCACTTTCCAAATACTACCCATGTGCCTAATTCGTATTTTAAGAAAGACGCTTAAGGAAAGGTTTAGCGCTTAAACCAAATTAATCTTGGTCAAATGTCCATAAATTGTAGTTTACTGGACTTTTTCAAATTGCGATAACTCCTTCATACAGTGTCAGCGTTTCAAACCATTCACGACGCCAGAATCAGGAAGACGAGATTTACCTGGTCACTCAAGTTTGACACTCTTTAGAACACTTTGAATTTGAGTTATCATTAAGGTCCTTGATCAATATCTGATCATGAAAGTATTCCATGATCTCATTGATCTGCCCAAAATTAATGAGGAAATTTTTAGCTTCTCTAATTACTTCTCGCATTATTTTTCTTCCCTTGTGACCTATCTTGCCCATATGCTGACTTCTTGTCCTACTTGGAGGTGGTGAAACCTTGTGAGCTTATATGAGACTCTTAGATTCACCCTCTAGTAGAGGTTGATTTTATCACCATTGGATGTACAACTAGTAAAAGTGTTGGATCTACTCCATCAAAATGCTTGTGGGCTCTTCCCTAGACCAAGCTTTTAAAATCTTGACCATGGTTTTCTCATCTAGGCTGAGGGTTTCATTTTGATTCTTTGCCTCCAAGATCGTACTGGTACTGGTGAGTAACTTCTTTAGATCGAACGGATTAGACGATTCTTCCTAGGTTTTTCATTTTGGCATTAGTCTCTCTTTTGGAATTGTTACCTGGCTATCTACCTCCATAGATTGCTCCATAGGTTGGGCTTGCCAGATCATTCCCTTTCTCAACTCTTTCAACTATGAGAGTGTTGAAAAATTATTATCCATCATTGACCCTTAGTTAGCCATCATTTTCTCTAATATTGGCTTTACTGATTGGTTCCGAGCATTGTGATTTATTTTGTTCACCACCTCATGGAAATCCTCTTGGTTATTTATGTTATTTGCTTCCTAGTTTTCATGCATGGTCAACGAGCATTCCCTAATCAAGCATCCAGACTCATGGAACCTTCTACATTTGAATGGTACATGCTCATAATTGAGATGTTGGGTCCACATCTCATTCTAGTATTTAATGTTAATAGATTCCGGGAGGGGTTTTGAGATGTTCATATATACACAAATTCTTGCATAAGATGTTTGCCTCCTTTTATTTGTTATCTATGATAATTTCACAAATTTGCCAATGGAATGCCCAATACCTTTGAGGATATCAGGTTCCTGGAAGTCTTCAAGCAAAGAGAAAATTTGAACTCACACCAAGGTTGCCAAGAACTCACACCAAGGTTGCCAAGAACTGCTCCCTCTCTACATCATAACACGCTTCTTTGAAACTCATAAATAGCCCAACATTATTCATGAAGTAGGGTCCATTTTAAAAAATTTGCTTCCGATCTTCCAGATCTGCAAAGATTACTGTGAAAATACCTTTTACCCTTAATCTTACTTCAACTGGGCAATTGTTCTTCCACTTCAACTGGATCCACTCACTAGATCTTGTTCCTTAGACCAGATTCCCATAAATTTATAGATCAACGTGTGACCTTTCATAAAATATATTGATCTTTTTGAGCTGGTTATTTGGAATGACTTGCTTGGGGTTTGATATTGCCTTTGGGAGGCAGTGGCCCTTTAGTTGGGAGTGTCGCTAGGCCCCCAATACTGGATTTTCCTTGTTCCCTTCATTCTATCTAGCTGAACTCAAACCCCCTATCAAGGGTTTGTTGGAACCAATAACCACATTTTGACACAAGGGGATTGCACCGCTCCCTGAGAACCCGCTCATGCGACCAATCAAAATATGTCGTACTAAAATTTGAATTTGAAGATTTTCAACTCCATGTTTCAATACTTCTCCCTTCTCAGAAAATTTACCGCAAACCCCTAGCTCTTCATGTAAACCTTCAATTTTATCTTTCTTGTATATCAAAATATATACGTAATTTCAATATTTTGAATTGAGGCCAATTTTTTTTTCAATTTTTTATTCAATACTTCACTCCAATATCTCCCACACATTTTAATATTTAAATTGAATTAACATTAATGAAAATAAATAAATAAATAAATAAATTAAATTAAATTCTCACTTCCACTACAACATTTCTATCATATTCAATGATATAGTACCTATTGGCCATAATAAAACATAAAAAACTTATAATTATACACATTACAATGCATTCACTAATTTTTTTCCTAAAATAAATTATAAATATTTTAATTCAATTAATAAATATTTAAAAAAAATAAATGAAAAACGTGTTGGAAAAATATTTATAATTATTATATTTCTTTTCCCTTTCAATCATCCAATCACATAATTATCGATTATTAATATATTAACAATTAAATTTATAAAACAATTACCTTTACCTTTATAAAGTGTTAAGTTTTAACTACCTAACGATCCTTACCACAGTCACTTGCAAACATATATTCCAGAACATTTCAACGGATAATTACGATCCTTAACACAACTACTTGCCAAACATATATTCCACAACACTTCAACGGAGAATTATTAAAGATATTTCTTTACATTCACCAACCGCAACTAAAATGAACATGCTAGCCCTATGGTCCACAACATATACGATTTAATTTAAATAGAAAATTTTTAATCTGGTGTAATTTAATTAATAAATGTTTTAATTTTTTAATATAATTATATAATTTTAAACTAAATTATTATTTTTATAATTTAAACTATGTTATTCGAATTTAATTTTTTTGTACTCTCTATCAATTATATAAATGGTTTTCAGAAAAGTCACATTAAAATATATTTTTAATAAATAATTAAATTTAATAACTAAAAAACTTTTAAAACACTTAAATACAAATTAAGTAAATCAAATTTAAGATTATAACACATCTTCAACACAAATCAAATTTAAGATTATAACACATCTTCATCAAAATTTAAAAAATAATTAGAAAACAAAAAAAATCAAAATCTATTAATTAAGTTATACTCCTCCAATTAAAGAAAATCATAATTAAACACTGAATCAATTCAAGTTGCTACGGATATGTTTTATTAATAATAAATGTAACTACCACCGTCCGTACATCAATATCTTTGAACACGACCTCATTTAAAAATCTGTTTATACACAAAGTTAAGTTTTGCTTCCTTCACGCTCACGGCACGTTGGGAACACCTAACCTCTTCTCGAAGCCTAACCTAACAACTTCCATAATGAGTGAATATATGTTTTGGTTAATTCGGGTTATTTGTGAATATATGTTTGGGGTTTTCGTGAATATATGTTTGTACATATATTCATGAAGAAACATGGTTGGTTAACACCTTGACTTACTATTCTAAGATTTTTAATTTTTCAACGGACACATTTTTTAATCTAATTTTTTTTTAGAAATAATATGGTTTAATTGTTTATATTTTATATTTTTAATTAAAAAATATTATTTATATATTTTTATAATTTAAAATATATTTTTAAATTGTATGTTTTGGTTAATTCGGGTTATTTGTCAATATATGTTTGGGGTCTTCGTGAATATATGTTTGTACGGTGTATGAAAATCATGAAAAGAAAGGAAATATGCATGTCTTAAAATTGCTTTTGTTTGGCTAAAAACTTATCTTTTTCCGGATGTAAGGAATTGGGTTAACAGCCCAAGACCCAAAGGCATTTGGTAGGAGTGAAAGCCTACCAGCTAGTTATTACAAGTGGCTTGGTTTTCCTTAATAAAGGTGATGAGTTAGCCTGCATTCACTAAAAACAACCAAATGTGATGAGTCAATCTACATTCACTAATAACAACAAAAAATGATTGGAGGCCCAGGAATTGCCTGGATGGTCAAAAGTGGCAGGAATCCGGGCAAAAAAATTTCAAAAAATCTTGTAGAGACCGCGTTTGAATCGTGTTTTTGATGGTGGAAATGGATTCAACACCATCAAAAACATCTAGGACACTTAAAATTTTAAAATTTAATAACTATAACTTGGATTTACAAAAATCCTTGCCAAATACATGACCAAAATTTCCATAACTTTCCGAACAATTCCTTCAACTAATTAAAATAAGACAAAATAATTGTCCTCATTACTAATTAACAACTAAATTATAATAATTTTTCCCACCTATAAAAAATATAACTAAACAAAAACATATAAATCTTTACCTATAATCGCTCGCCCACCATTAGAGATATATTTTATCATTACATATAATCGCGCGCCGTTAGATATATATTTTATCATCATTTATTCTAATAAACAAGTTTTATAATACCTTTGTGAATTTTACTTTTAATGTTAAAAGACTAGAAAAGTTCGTATGGAGTGTTGGAATTAAATAGTGAAATGAGAGACACATAATTATGTAATCAAAGCAAAACGAGGAATGGAATGTTTAAAAATCATAGTTCTAAAATATAAAACCCTATATTATATATATTTTTATGGGTTGTATAAAGACTTTTTTTTTTTTTCTTATGGGTTGTATAAAGACTCCTGGTTTATGGATGAGAGCAAGTACCAACCATTCATAAAGGATCATCATGCTTTGAGGAATATCATGAAAAGCACCTAATGAGAGACCAAGTGGAGCTGGTAGATGGAACTAATGAAAGAATCAAGTATATTAAAAGCTTGTAGATGGAAAGACTTAAGTATATTAAAAAGCAATGGGACCAACCCAACTTAATAATTCTTGATTAAGTGATCTATAAAGAAGCTCCACCACTAAACACTCTACCACCAACTAGGGAAGTGTGATATTAATTCAACCACAAAATCACTTTAAAAAGTATTAATTTAATATTTCGGAAAGGTTTGGTACAAATAAAACTTAATAATTTATTATTTAGTGATCTCTAAAGAAGTTCCACCATCAATACTCTACCACCAACTAGGAAAGTGTGATAATAACCCAACACAAAAGCATTTTGAAAAAAGTTCAGCATAAATAAATAAGCTTTATAGGGAAAAGTCCCTTACAAAATTCAATCTTATCTTACCTATTACAGCCGATCTTACGCAATTGCGGATCTATCCTCGCATTGTCGTAAAAGTAAGTGCAAGAATTTTTCCATATAGAACTCATATGAGTTCTCTATTATTCCCACTTCACTTAATTTTGTGAATAACCATAAAACAAGTATTAACCTTATGTTTGAAGCTTGTGAATAACCATAAGCCAAATATCAACCTTAAGTATTAAGGTTAAGTTTTAAGTTTGTGAATGACCCTAAACTAAACCAGATATTAACCGTAGGTGTTTTTTTTTTAAAACAAAATTAGATTAATTTGACAGCACAAAAATGACATTATTAGTTATTATTATTTATGCTTCGTTAATTTTCATTTCTGGAAGATTTAAATGCTCAAAACATTGTTTTTACACTTTTTCGTGAATTGGTGTTAAATATCAAAGGTATTCTGCCCATTATATATAGATATTTATAATATGTCATTTAACAATATAATATTTTATTAGTTGTTTTATTTTTGTGATGAAATCTTTGTTTTTTTTTTTTTTCCTGAAAAAATGTAGTAAGAAAGTCTCAATTTGATTTTGCCTTGGTCAAATTGAGAAAATTCAAATTTCCACATTAGCAGGCAACTTGTAGGTAGTTAACTTGTGTGACATGGCTCTTGTCACTCAGTTAGCTCAATAAATTCTAGTTAGAGGGCTTAGAGTCCAGTTAAGCATGTGTGATTGCTAATTTGTAGCAATCAAGATCAGTTATTTCAAGTTGTTTTCAATTAAACTAGATCTAACTGTTGAATGAACTATCAGAAGGTCAGTTGTGCAATGGGACAACAATCTAACTCAGTGATCATCCAGTTAATTGATCAATCAACCAAAAATAGCTAGTGCATGTAGAGAATTCAAGTTCCCCGGCTGTGGTGGAGATTCCAAGGAAGTGTAACATTAGTTGTAGACTAGTCATGAGTTTATAGGTGTTGCATGCAACCAGATGAGAAACCTTGGGAATTGCACAATCAATTGGAGGAAATTTTCTAAAAAATAGGGGCCTAATTCCTCAGAAATTGAGCAAGGAATTAGGGTCTCAAGTAGACACAAAATTGACTAAGTCTAAGTCAAAGCTTCTCATTGAGCATAGAGATAGGTTATTCACTTGCAGGTTGAGCTCAGATTGAGCTAGCAATTGTAATACAATCTTTATTCATTTGATTAACGTAGGCAAACTTAACGGATTTTTAGAAGTTTCTTTCCCTTAGAAAAATATTGTGCATGTGTGTTATTTCTTATTGCATGTTTGAGATTGTTGTTCTAAATTGTGATTTATTTTTCATAGAGTAGTAGAGTAGAATTGTGTCTCTTGATTTAGATTAAAATTTCTTGATCAGTTGCAATTCTACACCATATTTCCATATGGTATCAAAGCAAGATTCACATTAGAATAGGAATTTCGAAGTTGTTCCTCAGAAGGTTTGAATTTGCAGCTTCAGTGTAGCAGAATCTCTTCAGAGTTGGGAAGATGGCCTTCACTGGGCTGAGATTAGAGTATGCCTTGGAAGGGAGCTCAAATTTCATTGCATGGATGGATACCATGGAGGCGATGCTTGATGACAACGGATTGTGGGAATATGTCAAGACATACATTGCAAAATCAAGATCAACTGATGCCTAGAACCTAGCTCAATTGAAGAAAGATGTAGCCAAGGCGAGGATAATAATCTTGGAAGTATCGCAAGACCACATTGTCTCAAATATCCATGGGAAAGAAACTCATGTGGAAGGCACTGACAGAGTTTTTCGAGAATGGCAGTGGCCATAGAAAACTGGCCCTCAAAGACAAACTTAGAAATATCAAGGCGTAGAAGAATGACACAAGTTCATAATGAGCTTGCAGGGGTTGGTGTGATTGTTGCAGAATATTACCTAGTGAGCCTAGCTCTTCTAGGCCTTCCCAAAAACTAGAATAGCTACCAAGACTCGATGAATGGAATGGAAAAATCACTAAAGTGGGAAAGGTTATGGTCTGATTTGGTCCAAGAATATTTTAGGAGAAATAACCGGGATGGAACTTCATCCAAAGTAGAGTATGAAGAAAATTTTGCGTTGGTTGGAAAGGGAAAGAAGGGAAAAGGGAAGAAATCTCAAACCAAACCAGAATCCAGCCAAGGGGGCAAGAAGAAAGACTTGTCCAAAATCAAATTCTTTAATTTTCATGAAGTCTGGAACTATGTCACAAAGTGTCCACACAAAAATTCGAGCAAGAAGAAATTAGGAGGAGTAGTAGGTGAAGCCTTGGCTTCACAATTTGATCTTAACTTCACCTTATCGCATGCATGGCTAGCATAGTGACGGGGAGTGTGTGGTACTTGGACTCTGGTGCCTCGTTCCACATGATAGGGTGTAGAGAGTTTTTCAGTGACTTGGAGAAACATCTCCATATTCATATTGAGCTGGGGGACAACAGAAGGTACAGTGCGACTGAGATTAGTACAGTAACATTTCCGAGGGAGTCGAGATCCCCTCTCTGTCTCAAAAATATCATGTTTGTGCCAGAACTGAAGAAGAATCTCATTTTTATTGCAATTTTGGAAGACTGTGGTTATGATGTGATCTTCAACAAAGGGAAAGCATTCCTAAGGCACATCGCCACTGGACAGGTAAAGCAAATAGGTATGTGTGTGAAGAACCTATACAAGTTGGATGGATAATATTGTGTTGCATTAAGCAGTAAGGAAGAGAAAGTGTAGAGCCATGATGTCAGTGAAATTTTGCACAGGAGATTACGCCATTTGCATCATGGTGCCCTAAATATTATGCAGCAAATAACCACTGGCCTCCCCAAAGGATCACTTGAGCAACAGGATGTCTGCAAAGGTTGTACCTTAGGGAAGTATGTAAAATCACATTCTGTGATTGATACAACAAACCACATGTAGTCTTGGAAAGAGTCCACTATGATGTTTGTGGACCTTTATCGACAACCTCCATTGTCAAACACAAATATTTTGTTATTTTTATTGATGATTTCTCAAGGAAGTGTTTGATCTTCTTCATGTGGAAGAAGGATGAGACATTCTCCAAGTTTGTAGAATTCAAGGCACTAGTTGAGAAAGACACTACAAGAAGGTGAAGGCTCTCAAGAGTGACAATGGAGGTGAGTATGTTTCGAATGACTTTAAGGATTTATGTGCAAAAGAGGGCATTCGAAGAGAGCTGACAACACCCCACAACCTATAGCAGAATGGTGTAGCTGAGAGAAAGAACCAAAGAATTGTATGAGTTGTTAGAGCTATGCTACGTGATCAAAGCCTACCAGTGCATTTGTAGGAAGAGGCATGTAACACAGTTGTCTACTTGTAGAACTAGAGCCCTCATCAGATTCTTGGTATGATTACACCAGAGGAGGTTTTCTCGGGGAGAAAGTCGGATGTGTCTCACTTCAGGATATTTGGAGCCTCTATTTACTGCCATGTCTCCAAATATTCGAGGAAGGAGCTTGAGCTGACAACAGAGTTCAGAGTTTTTTGGGTTACACAAAAACTCCACATAATCACTGTGTGTACTTACCATCCCTCAAAATGACAGTTGTTCGAAGGGATGTAAAGTTTTATGAGGAGAAAGAGATGTAGTGGTCTCTTGAGAGTGAGCTTCATATCCCACCAAAAGAGGAGCTTTTAGCTCCAAAGGAGGAACCTCGAGAAGTTGTGGAGCAGCCACAAATTGAGGAGCAGAGAGTGGAGACATCTACTCAAGCAGAACCATCCATAGAAGGCAGAAAAAAGAACTAGGGAAGTTGATAGACATGCGCAGGATTTAAGAGAGAATGTGGGAGATCCTTCAAATTTGCGCAGGCAAAGCAGGTTACCTGAGAGGTACACTAGTTACATGGCTCTAATGACTGAGATTTTAGATACTAGGCATCCTCTTTCAAGGAAGAAGTAGAGAAACTTGTTTGGGTTGATGCCATGCTGGAAGAATACAAACCCATCATGGAGAACAATGTTTGGGAAGTGGTCCCAAGACTGGTAGACAAATCAGTTGTGGGTTTGAGATGGATCTTCAAGGTTAAGCATGTAGCAGATGAAATCATAGAGAAGTATAAGGCCATATTTGTGACCAAAGGATTCTATAAAGTTGAGGAGATTGACTACGAGGAAACATTTTCTCCTGTAGCAAGGTATTCATCCATTAGATCAATTCTTTCATTGGCTACACAGATGGGGTGGAAGATCCACTAGATGGATATAAAAACAACATTTATCAATGGGGTTATTAAGGAGGAGGTGTACATTGAGAAACCATAATGTTTTGAGACATTTTATCGAGAGTCTCATGTGTGTAGACTCAAACAAGTATTGTATGGTCTCAAACAAGCACCATGTGTTTGGAACACCAGGATCGACAACTATCTCAAATGTTTGGGCTTCACGAAAAGTGAAGCAGATGCAAACCTCTATCATATCTTGGTAGAAGACAAATTGCTTATTATTTTCCTATATGTTGATGATTTAATTTTGACTAGAGATGAGCAGTTGATCAGATCTTGCAAGGAGGACCTTGCGAGGAAATTTGAAATGAAGGACATGGGTCTAATGCGCTACTTCCTTGAGTTGGAAGTATGGCAAGGCTATGGGAATTGTTTGTGTCTCAAGGCAAGTATGTCAATGAGATACTCTAGAGATTTCACATGGAGAGTTGTAAACCCATGGAGACACCTCTAACAACCAACTAGAGGAAGGAAGATGCCACTTCAGGTGGAGGTGGGTTTACTAATGTATCTTCTGAACACACGACTAAATATGTGCTCTGTAGTCAACCAGTTGAGCCAATTTATTGTTAGGCCAACCAAATTATATTGAAAGGCAGTGAAGCATGTTTTACGATACGTCAGAGGCACTACCCAATATGGATTATGGTAGATAAATAGAGGGACTGGAGTTGTGTGGCTTCACAAAAGCAGATTGGGCAGGGAGTCCATCCGACCGGAAGAGTGCATCAGGGGGAATTTTCTGAGTTGGGTCTACAACAGTTTCCTAGTACAGCAGGAAGTAAAGATTTGTGGTACTTAGCTTGGCATAAGCAGAATACATGGCCGCAAGTCAAGCATCATGTGAGAACAATGTAAAATTTGAAACGAGAATTGATACGATTACCCGTTTTGTAGAGGTAGCAAAAAAGTGACCCAATTTTGAAAAGCGGTGATGGAGAATACACAATTTTTTTTTAGCATAGCTTTTAACACTTTAAATTTTTTTGTGTACATTAGTTTTTAGAATGTTAGTGATTTCCATGTTGATTTTAAAAAGTGTTGATTTTGCATCAGGCCCTTTTTTAAAAGACCTATTTTTTTACTTTAAATTTTCTAATGTATTAAATGTGAATAATTATTTTCTAAATTTAACAATTTTTGAAGTGGTCTTCTTCTTCATATTTTCTTGTTTTTATTAAAAAAGTAGTGAGGTTTTTATTTATTTGCATAGTTAAAGAAGAAGGTCGATATTTTAAAGTTTCAATATTCTACATATTTATATATTGCTAATTAATTTTTCAATGCACATCAAATAATTGTCTCTAAAACATAATAATTTTTAACAATTGACATAAAAATAACCATTTTCAACATAAATATAACTAAATAATTACAGATTTTGATAATTATTTGCTAAAAATGACATGTCAAAATCACAATTTTTATAGGAAAATATTAACAAAAAATGGTTAAATAATAGGTCTTTTTATGAATTTCATGTCAAAAAATAATAATAATCATTGTTTTTTTTCAAAAAATAATGATTCACATAAAAATTAAAGCGAAAATCACATAATACAAATATTGAACACATAAAAACATTAATTGAATGCTTATTCTTCTGATAAAATGCCAAAGTCAAAACATTACAAGTATAACTAATTAATAGTTACAAAAAATGAGCTTGATTTCCAAGCATAACTTAAATTTAATCAACAATATCACGTAATCCAAACTCTTCATCCTCTAGAGTTTCATCATTGTCATCTCCTACAATATTTTATGCTTCATTTTGCTCATTTTCCTCTTCTAATGGATCTTTAATGTCTGTGAATCTCCCAATGTATGCCTTTCCAATCATTCCATGTAATGGTGATTGAGGTTTCTTTGCCTTTTTTTCCACACGTGACATTGTCAATTGTGTGCTTGAATGAAATGTCACAAATCTCCATAGTGGTGATGATGTGACTTCTACAAATTCTGCAACCACTTTACTAAGATCTTGATAAGTATAAGGGTCACTATCATAGTCAATGTTTGGGATACTGAAACCATGGGGAATATCTGCAATATCTAGGGAATAATCCCTTTTAGGTATGATTTTAGCAATGTCTTCACAGTCACCTTGTATTACTTGATATTGAATTGTGTCAAGCCCATTCCAAATGAAATGATTAAGAGTTGGATCAAGTTCAACATTCTTAAGACCTTGCTTCTTCAGTATTTCGATCTTAATTTTTTCAATAAAGGTTTTGAAACTGTCTGGTGCTCCATTTGCATCCTTCCTCATCTTTAATAAAATAAACAAATATATGTATAAGTTATAAAATAAAAATAGTATACAGATGAATAAAAATGAATGTATAAATCAACATACATTTTTAAATGAAAAATAAAAATCTTTTAGTGTTGATGTAGAACTTGAATCTGGAAAGTTGCATACAACATCATACCAACTATCTTTATTCAACAATTTAACCATTTGCTCTTGTATTTTCATGTAAACTTTGTGACTGAATAGGTAAAGTAAAAAAAGTTAATATAATGATATGTATAACAAATACTACCAAGAACAATATGTTATATTTAAAAGAAAATTATAATCTAGAAATAAGTAAGATAATTCAACAAACTTACTTTTGAAATTCCTCAGACATTTCCTCTAATGATAATTCCTTTGACCTCACACAAGATAATATTGCTTTGATAAGTTTTCATCCTTCACTCCTTACAATGCTCTCTGAGGTGTGATAGTCATATCTTCTGGAAGTTGCTTCATTTAAGGACCCGATTTATTGTTGCTACATATCAATGGTTTAGACCTTTTGACCTTATGTTTTTTAATGCCAATGTTATCCCACATGTTAAAAATCTCATTAATCAATTCCCATATCTCTATAATTCTAAATTCCAACTGAAAAATGTTATCAATACTTCTGAATATATCAGTATTTACTCTGCCACCTTTTGAAATGATTTTCTCCTCAATTTGATAGTGTATTTCCATACAACATTCTTTTCGGAAATCTATAGTAACATTTATCTTATCCCCACCACATTTTTCTTCAAATTCACTATGAATAAATCTAACCCTTTGGATGAAAGTCATAGACATCCTATATTCATTATCTGAATTATGATCCCATGCCAATAACTTTGATTCTGTATCTGACAAACTAGCATAAATGATACATTTCATTGTTTCAAAATGTGGGTTATTGGGATATTCCTCCATCAATTGCCTTTGAGCTTCTACAGAATGGTTACCCCCAAGCACATAATAATTGTATTCAAAACATTTTGACTTATCAAATGCTTCTTTGTTGGGAGCTTGAACTGGATCAACAATAAGCACATAATTAATCACATGAGCATATGGATTGTACCTCATCAATGTCTTCAAGTTGTGAACATGCAGGTGGTGCGGCTTTTTGATTTGATATTTACATTGTCCTTCACTTTCCTTATAGATTTGTCTCACATTAAGTTGAAATTTATGACCACCCTCAATTAAGTTTCTCTTTATCAAGTTCTGTCGAATGGCATTTTGTTTTGTTTTAAAAATGTCATCCTCTAAATCAGCTCCTGGTGTAATGATTTCCCTACTTTCTTTTTAATTTTCACTAGGATCTTCGTTGTTGGTAATAACTACTTGAGAATGTTCAACTTTAATTTTCTTCCTCCTAACACTCTCATCATTAACTAGAACAGAGACATTCTTGGGCATTGTTACTTTTGGTCTTTTATGGCTCTTCTCCTTTCTAGCATCAGTTATAATGTCATCCTTAGTAATGGAAACATATTCTTCAACGTCAATTTCAACTTCCTCATCTTCAAAAGTAACTTGTCTACCTTTGCTAGATTTATCCACTAGAGGCATTTTTTTATGATCCTTGGATGTAGTTTTATAGCATCATGAATTACTACTTTTTGCTTGTTTGCCATATCTTCTTCTAACCCTGAGTAGAAACTACTGACAAATTTCATAATATCTTGCTCTATGAGATGAATGCCTCCCAACACAATTGAAATATTTTCAATAAAATTCGATCAAACAAAATATCATATGTCAATAAAAACTAAGTTATAAAAATATAATGAGGCAGTTACAATAACGCAAAACACAAATATAAATAACAATACTTACAATATCTTGTGCAATTTCATTTACGATTTTTTTAGACAACTTTGTAGATACCTCTCTCGTGTCATACAATGACAATGATAACTGATATTTAATCTTGTCATGTGACTTGGGTGGTTTTTTAAGTATATAAACAACTTCAGTATCATGTATCAAACACATGTCTATGACCTTTCTCAACACCTCATAAATTCCACTATCGTTAGGGCTATCAACATACAGATATATTTGCACATCTTCACCTTCTCTTTCTTTCATATATCATACATTTTCTGGAAGCTTCACTTCTTTTGATTTCTTCTAGTATGAAATCGTCTTCTTATCGTTTGAGTCACTTAATAGATTTGTAGTTATCATCTTAGGTTTGGTTCGTTCAACATTACTTTTTAAAGATCCACCTTTAATTTTAGCACTCTTTGGTCCAGAAAGATTCATATAAATCTTCTTTAATGCCATTTCCTGCAAAAAAATACACACACACATATATATATATATATATATAAATCAGTAAATTACAAAAAATAATAGCTTAAATTAACAAAAAACAATAAATAAATAATTTTGTAAAACATAACCATTTTAAAAAATAAAAATAAAAAAATAAGAAATCACAAAAATGCAGCCCCTCCCACACCACCCTAGCAGCCCCAACAGTGCAGCTCCCTCCTGCTCCACCATCACTGCCCAACGGCCCGTCGGGCCTGGCGAGCCGATTGCACCCATCCCCCCACCCCACCCTAGTGGGCTGTTGCGCTGTCGGGGTGGGGGCGAGGGGTTGGGTGCAAGCCCCCCCGCCCCACCTAGTAGCCCAATAGCCTGCCACCCCAGTGGGCCATTTGGCCACCGGGGTGGGGCAGGGGGCTGGGCATCCACCTCTCCGCCCCACCTCGGTGGCCCAACGGCCCACTAGGGTGGGGCGGGGGCGCTGGTGTCCAGGCCCCCACCCCACCTTGGTTGCCCAACTACCCGTCGAGGTGGGGTGGGGAGTTGGGTGCCAGCCACCCCCCTCGCCCGCCCCTCGCCCCCAAGCCCGTTGGGCTGCTAGGTTGGGTCCTGTTAGCGAGCATGATAAGCCCACCACACCCACTGCGGACATAGTGGGTAAATCTAGGTCATCTAAATTTTTTATTTCTAATAAAAAAATTCATTAAATCTATTGAATTTTAAAACTTGCACACATCAAAAGGGAAACTAACCTTTCAAATGCGATAATCTTCTATTGAATATGTTGTTGATAGCAATGTAGCTACTCCACAAATTCGCTCCAAGTCTTTTAACGAACCTCGAAAAACCTTGATGTGATGTGAATAATAGTGATAATGAAATTTATGTTATAGCAGAAATTACAGAATTGCTTTACCGCACAGTTAATGTGGGACTAATTGTTTTTATAAAAGCTTTAACATGTAAATTTTGTTATGGCGATATAGGGAACTATGATAAAAATGAATATTACAGAATTATTTTACCGTACAGTGAATGTGGGATTAATTTGTTTTACTAAAGACTTTCACATAAAAATCTTGTGATGGTGATATAGTAAATTATAATAAAGCAAACATTATGAATTTTTTTTACCGCACGGTGAATATGGGATTAATTTGTTTTAGAAGATGTAGTAAAAAAAAAAAATTATCCAATTCTCTAGTAAATGTTTCATAGTTTAAGTAAAAAATTAATTTAGGTAAAATATCTAGTTTATAATTTCAATTAAAGATTTAGTTTAAAAGCTTTATCTCATAAGAAATTTTAGTTAAAATTTTTCAATAGATTGTAGATGAAAATTATGGAGGAAAATACATGAAACAATTTTTTGGAGGAAAAAATTTTGGTGAAAATTTTTGGAGAGAAAATTTGGAGGGAAATTTTCATTCTTTAAGCTATATATTATCGTTAGGAGAGAGTGCATTTGTATTATTCAACCTCTTCTGTTTGAAAGGCATGGATTCTTCTAATAGTGAAGTTTCGCTTTGTGAAGCATCAACATCTTCGTCGCGTAACAACTCTATTCATATTGATGAATATAACGGAAATTCTTCCACTATGAATAGAGAGTCAAATCTTCCACTTAGTCCCAATCCTAAGAACTATGAGAGCAGCACTGATGAAAGAAAGGATGAAGAATTTCAAATAAATAAAGAGTCATGGTTTCCACTTAGTCCTAATCCTATCGACTATGAGAGCAACAACGATGAAGAGCATGATGAAGATTTTCAAATAAATAAACAACGCAGTTTACACTTAGTCCTAATCCTATGGACTATAAGAGAAAAATTGATGAAGAGCATGATGAATAATTTCAAATGAATAGAGTGTCATGGTGTCCACTTAGTCATAATCCTATGGACTATGACAGTAGTAATGATGAAGAGCATGATGAATAGTTTTGTTAGGGTCCCACCCTAACCCCCTTATTTATGTCATGGGATCACGTCATAGTCAAGAGTCAATGAAACCCATATTAATATTTGTAAGTGGTTAACCCGCAATTAATGACAGGACCACAATTAGTTGCAAATGGGTTGTAGTATTAGATAGATGGTATTAATAAAACCCATGGTATTGGCCCGTGGTATTGCATGTATGAGTCATATATAAAGGATAGAGACTCCCTACGAGGAGCATCGTGTCTTATTTTGTAATCGAGCTCTGCTCTATTGGAGGTTGCCCCCTCGAAGAGGCATGTGAACATTGCTCTTTGAATAATAAAATCATTGCTATTCTGTGTTCTGGGTATCTTTTCTTCGCATATTTTGTGTTCTGGGTATCTCTTCTTCGCATATTCTATATCTGGGTATTATTTTGCAGGTTAAGAGCATAACAAGTGGTATCAGAGCACTTTCCAGGGCTCAGTGGGATCTCCATTTTTAGCAAAAAAATTTTTGGCTAGAGACGTGTTCCGGCGTCTTTAAACCACGGGATCTGTCGTTAAGCGCATAAACCTGCGGATTTGGGGAGGCATGCACGCAGGAAATACAAGAGGTGGTCACGTCTGTTGGACTCCCTTGTAACCCTTGTGGGTACCCCTTCGAGTAGTAGCGCATTAGACAGAACCGCGCACAGACTGTCTTCCACGTACCCTCTGGGTATATAGGAAGCCCCCTAGGCTCCCTTGAAACCTCGCCATAGATAAACCTTCGGCCGTCTTGTGGCTACAGTACACAGAGAACAGCACTCGGAGAGATTACTCGCCCGTACGATAGGGTAGTCGGGTTGTACGGTTAAGGGTACGGTCGATCCTCCTTAGTTAGAGCCCTGAAACATTGGGCCGAGTACTATTGTCAGACCCTTATGTATATTGCGATCTGTAGCACCTGACACTCCTCTAGACCATAGTTCCTTTTTCTATCAGGGATCACACATCAGATCCGTGTGTGCAAAGACGTGCTGCAGCAGTAGACATCAGATCCGCAGCAGCAGTTGTTCCACCATTCAGATCTCTCAGATCAACCAGATCGAAGTTGTTGTGAAGGGTTCCTGTACCGGGGTATACTTTTCGCAGGATGTTTGGCAGCATTGACATTTTGAGGATTTGGCGACTGCAGTATTGATCAAGAAGGAGTAAAACTCCATTAGGAGTTTTCCAAAAAAAAAAAAAAAAGAATCTGAGATCTTCTGAGGCGCTTATTGGTGATCTAGCCCATCAACATCAGGACGACGAGCTGAGCAAGGTGGTACCATTCAATTTATTAGAAAAAAAAATTTGGCGGTCCCAATTGTTCATCAAGTTGGTGTATGGTAGAAACTAGAGCTCAAGCGATGGCCAATGAAAGGCTAGACAAAAATGAAGCAGATCTGAACAACCTCAATTGTCTGATTGGCAGACTAAGTATCCAGGTAGAAAAGTACTCGACAAGGGCAAGGAGCCAGCCCAAATGGAGGAGTCTAATGGCCATGAATACCATGAGGGTGAGTCTAGTCATTCTCCTCACGTTTGGCACACCCATCCACCACCCAGTCAGCGACCTCCCAAGTTGGATATGCATAAATTTGACGGTTCCCACACGTCCGCATGGCTAGCACAAATGGAGCAGTATTTCAAATTGAATCGTATCTTAGATGAGGGGACTAAGCTTATGGTGGGAACCATGTATTTGGACAATGAACGATGGCAATGGGGGGAATGACATCAATGTTGCAATGGACCTTTTCAGAATTGGGCCCAATTTACCAAAGCTCTTCGAGATCGCTTTGAACAGGAAGACTCTTTTTTGAGGCATCTCACTAAGCTTCGACAGACGGGTACAATGGATGAATATATTACCGCTTTTGAAGCCTTAGCCTTCGGCACTAAGGGTCTCACAGATGAGTTCTACACGGAATGTTTTATCAGCGGTCTTAAAGAAGCCATCAAAGCTCAATTTCTACTCCACCACCCTCCCACGTGGACGGAGGCTTGCCAGGTAGCTCATAAGGTGGAACGTGCAATAGCAGCCCAATACAGCCGCCCCAATTTCCCCACTAAAGGTCGTTCCCCACAAGCTCACAACACGACTCAGACACTTAAGATCCAAAAGGTGTCACCTGCGGAAATGGCCGAAATAAGGAAGCAAGGACTATGTTACTACTGTGATGAAAAATATTCCCCGGGTCATAAATGCAAGGAGCCCAAGTTTTTTCAAATAGATGCCACTGACTACAACTCCACCGAGGAAGATCCACCATTTGAGGAACCAGAGGCGATTGAAGAAGACAACCAAAAGGAGATTGTATCTGACGAACCAGTGATTTCGCTAAATGCGTTGGCAGGAATTTCTTCCCCTCAAACTCTCAAAATCAGGGGTTTTCTTAAACATCGCCTAGTAGTAGTCTTGATTGATAGTGGAAGTACCCATAATTTCATCCATCAAAAAATTGCCGAAGCAGCGCATTGTTTTGTATGGGCAGTTTCTAACTTCCAAGTCCAAATTGCAGATGGGGGCACAATGAAATGTGAAGGCCACTGTGAAAATGTCAAACTTCAAATGGGGGATTATCAGTTGAAAACCCACATGTTTGCCATACACATGGGGGGTTGCGACATTGTCCTAGGCGCTGAATGGCTCCGCACTCTTGGGCCAATCACAATGGATTTCCAGGAGTTATATATGAGTTTTAAGCAGAACAACTCCACACATACCCTCCGTGGACTCCAGGCGGGAGCCCCCTCTATCATCAGCTCGCATAGGATGGAAAAATTGTTAAAAAAGGGCCATCATGGAGTGGTAGCTAAATTTAATGCCATCCAGGTCGTCGAAACCATGTCTCTGCCAATTCATCCTAAGATGCAGCAGATTTTAAATAAACATCGGACGGTCTTTGACAAACCTCATGAGCTTCCACCCTCGTGAGGGGAACATGATCATAGCATCACCTTGGTTCCAGGGGCCCAACCCCCAAATGTGTGGCCATACAGATATCCATTCACCCAAAAGAATGAAATAGAAAAAATCATCAAGGAATTGTTGGAAGAAGGTGTCATTCGTCCCAGCATTAGTCCTTATTCATCCCCAGTGGTCATGGTCCTCAAGAAAGATGGGGAGTGGCGGATGTGTCCCGACTTCAGGGCCCTCAACAAGTTGACAGTCAAAGATAAATTGCCCATCCCGGTGGTTGACGATTTGCTGGACGAACTCAATGGGGCTCAATTCTTCACTAAGTTGGATCTTCGCTCCTGCTACCACTAAATTCGCATGAAGGAAGTCGACATTCCCAAGACGACTTTCAGAACTCATGAAGGCCATTATGAGTTCCTGGTCATGCCATTTGGTCTCTGTAATGCCCCTTCTACTTTTTAGAGTCTTATGAATCACATCCTCAAACCATATCTCAGAAAATTTGTCCTTGTCTTCTTCGATGACATTCTCATCTATAGTGGCACTTGGGCGGCACATCTTCAACATGTAGATCTACTCTTGCAACTGCTACGCAAGCATAAATTATTTGTCAAGATGTCTAAGTGTTCGTTTGGCATGGAAGAAGTTGAGTATTTGGGCCACATTGTGGGGCGTGAAGGTGTCAAGGTGGACCCCAAAAAGATCCAGGCAATGCAAGAATGGCCTCAACCTAAGACCTTGAAGAGCTTGAGAGGATTTTTGGGTTTCATAGGCTATTATCGTAAATTTGTCCGCAACTATGGACGCATAGCGAAGCCCCTCACTCAACTCCTAAAGAAAAATTCCTTCTTCTGGAACGAGGAAGCACAACAGGCATTTACCGCTCTCAAAAACGCCATGTGTTCCACTCCAGTATTAGCACTACCTGACTTCACCAAATCCTTTGTCATTGAATGTGATGCTTCGGGTACAGGTATTGGGGCGGTCTTAATGCAGGAAGGGCGACCATTGGCCTTCACAAGCCAACAACTCAGTGGGAGGAATCTGGGCCAATCTACCTACGAGAAGGAAATGATGGCCATCTTACATGCAGTCGAGACCTGGCGACCTTACTTATTGGGGCGACGTTTCCAAATCTGCACAGATCATCACAGTCTTAAATATTTTTTGGAGCAACGCCTATCCTCCCCACAACAAAATAAATGGTTAGACAAAATGCTGGGATATGATTATGAGATCATTTACAAGAAAGGGAAAGACAACAGTGTAGCAGATGCATTATCGTGCCAATTTGAGGAGGAAAGTACTCTGCTCGCAATTTCCCTTCCCATTCCAGACTGGATTGAAGAGGCTCGCAGGGAATGGTTTTCATACCCAGGGCTCTCCCAACTCATTTCTCAATTGCAAGTAGATCCTAATTCCAGCAAGGGCTACTCGTGGCAGAATGATATTCTTCGCTACAAGGACAAAGTCGTAATATCACCAACATCCACCCTCAAAAGTCGCATTTTGGCAGAATTGCACTCATCTCCCATTGCAGGACATTCGGGCTTTCAGAAGACGTATGCTCGCACCAGAAGATCATTCTTTTGGACAGGCATGAAAAAGGACATCCTTACTTTCGTAGCAGAATGTGATGTCTGTCAACGCCACAAAGGGGAAACTATCAACACACTAGGCACATTACAACCATTGCCCATTCCGGCATCAATTTGGACGGAGGTTTCTATGGATTTCATAACAGGTCTTCCAAAGTCAGGGAACAAGTCAGTCATCATGGTGGTTGTGGACCGACTGTTGAAGTATGCTCATTTCTGCGCCCTACCCCACCCATTTACACCAACTTTGGTTGCTCAATCTTTCATGGATCAGATCTTCAAATTACATGGCATGCCCACTTCTATAGTGTCCGACCGCGACCCGATCTTCACCAGCAATTTTTGGCAGGAACTCTTCAGAATACAAGGCACTCAACTCAAACTCAGTACTTCATATCATCCACAAACAGATGGTCAAGCCGAAGCCATCAACAAATGTCTAGAAACTTACCTTAGGTGTTTCACTTCAGAAAAGCAACACCTTTGGGCACAGTGGTTACCTCTGGCTGAATGGTGGTATAACACCAAATATCATGCCACCACCAAAATGACTCCCTATGAAGCAGTCTATGGTCAACTTCCGCCTTCCCCTACTTCTTATCTCAAGGGGTGCTCCAAAGTACAAGCAGTGGATCAACTCCTACAACACCGCGCAACCATGATCGCCCATCTTCGCGAGAATCTTCATCAAGCTCAGAACCGCATGAAGCAACAGGCCGACCAACATCGCTCAGAGTGCCAATTTCAAGAAGGGGATCAGGTATTTTTGAGGCTGCAACCATATAAGCAAACATCACTCAAAGACAAGGGTTGTCAAAAGCTCTCTCCAAAATTCTACGGACCATACCAAGTACTTCAGCGCATTGGAGAAGTGGCTTACAAGTTGGCTTTGCCACCTACGGCAAAAATCCATCCAGTTTTCCATGTATCGTGCCTCAAGAAAGTGATTGGGAACAATTGCCGAGTTCAAACCAGTCTACCTGAATTGGACGAAGAAGGGTCAATCTGGCTTCAACCCGAACAGGTTCTAGACACACGAGACAAGCACCTGCGCGGCCGCATGATTAAGGAAGTCCTCGTCAAATGGAAAGACACCTCTCCGGAAGATGCAACTTGGGAACCAGCCACTATTCTTCAGCAGTTTCCGCAGCTTCAGCCTTGAGGACATGGCTAGTCTTAAGGGGGAGGGCATGTTAGGGTCCCACCCTAACCCCCTTATTTATGTCATGGGATCACGTCATAGTCAAGAGTCAATAAAGCCCATATTAATATTTGTAAGTGGTTAACCCGCAATTAATGACGGGACCACAGTTAGTTGCAAATGGGCCGTAGTATTAGATAGATGGTATTAATAAAACCCACGGTATTGGCCCGTGGTATTGCATGTATGAGTCATATATAAAGGATAGAGACTCCCTGCGAGGAGCATCGTGTCTTATTTTGTAATCGAGCTCTGCTCTATTGGAGGTTGCCCCCTCGAAGAGGCATGTGAACATTGCTCTTTGAATAATAAAATCATTGCTATTCTGTGTTCTGGGTATCTTTTCTTCGCATATTCTGTGTTCTGGGTATCTCTTCTTCGCATATTCTGTATCTGGGTATTTTTTTGCAGGTTAAGAGCATAACAAATTTCAAATGAATAGAGTGTCACGGTGTCCACTTAGTCCTAATCTTATGGACTATGAGAGCAACAGTGATGAGGAGCACGATGAAGAAGTTAAAATGAATAGAGTGTCATAGTGTCCACTTAGTCCTAATCCTATGGACTATGAGAGTAGCAGTGATGAAGAACATGATGAAGAATTTCAAATGAATAGAGTGTCATGGTGTCCACTTAGTCCTAATCCTATGGACTATGAGAGCAGGAGTGATGAAGAACATAATGAATCATTTCAAATGATTAGAGTGTCAAAGTTTCCACTTAGTCCTAATACTATGGACTATGAGAGTGTTGAAAATAGTAACAAGAAATGATAAAAATAGAATCTAGAATATTCCAATTTTAATTTTTCCTTGAATTAAAATTGTGAATTAAATTCAAATTTAGTCTCACTAGCTACTTGGAAATAATTAATTAATTCATTATGGATTAATTAGTTGAAGAAATTCAAGTTAGAAGTCTTTCTTCAGTCATGCAACAGTTATCCCTTAAATTAAGGAGATTATCCCTTAATTAAGGAGATAAGATTGAGTTATATTTGAGTTGTAATTAGTTAGCTCAGTTTATTGAGTTAAGTCCAGTTAAATTAGTTCCAAACTGTTTGAGGAACTAATTGTGAGTTATCAGTCAGTTGATGCATGCATGCACTCAACTAGTGTACTCCATATAACTGAAGATTCCCTCATCAGAAACTCATGCATGTCTATTCAGAAGAAGACCCACTTGATCTAAATGTCAAGGACAGGTTGCTATCAGTTGCATGTGTTTTCCTATAAAGGAAACTCATCCATGCAGTCAAGGTAAGGTTCCTTAAGGATTACACAGTTCTGACAGTGTGTTAGAGCAGTGTGTGAGAGCAGTGTTCCACTGGGTGAACGAGATCATCCCAGAGGAAATGTGCAAGGAAATAAGAGCTTGGAGGGCAAAGGAGAAGGCTTGTGAGAAGCTTTGATTGCCTGTGAGAATCCAAGAGAATTGTACTGAGAGCTAAGGCTTTGTATAATTTTGATGTATTTCCACCTTGTATGATAATACAGATAGTGAGGTTTTTAGCAGAGGCTTTCCCCTGAGTATTTTCTGTGTTTCATGTGCATTGATTCTTCTTCTTCTGGTTATATGTGTTCAACTCGATCTATCTCAATCTTTAAGCTTCCACAAATTGATAGTAGAAGTAGATTATAGTATTTTTCTTTGGTATATTTCATTATTGGGTTAATCTACAGTCAGATTTTCTATAGAGATCTCAAAGGTAGATTTGTAGACAATTTGCAAAATTTCTACATGGTATCAAAGCCTAGTTTATTAGAGCTGTGAACATTATACGAAGAAGAGAATTTGAAGTTTTAAGTTCGGGGTTACAGGTGCAAATCAAATTCATATCATACTTAAAAAAAAAAAAATGAAATGGGACATTATGCGACAATTGCCCATCGAAGAAGTCCAAGAAGGGATCCTCGGAAAGATCGGAAGGTGAGACATTAGCCTCTCAGTTCGAAATGGACTTCACCCTCATTGCATGCATGGTGTCATTGATGATGGGTTGTGGTTGGTATCTTGACAGTGAAGCCTCATTCCAAATGACCGACGATAAAATTTTATTCAGTACCTTGGAGGAGAAAGACCTCAAGATGTGCATAGAGATGGGTGACGATGAAAGGTATAGTGTTTCAGGAGTAGGCACTGTTGCTTTTCAGAGGGAGCATGGAGCTTCTATCACCTTGACAGATGTGAAGTATGTGCCTGAATTGAAGAAGAACTTGGTATCGGTCACGATGTTGGAGGACAAAGGCTACGATGTTGTCTTCAGTAAGGGAAAGGTTTTCCTTAGATACATCACCACGAGAAAGCTGAAACAGATTGGTTCACGAGTCAAGAACCTGTATGCTCTTGAGGTTCAAGACACATGCAAAGCCTTGAGGATCAAGGCAAATGTTAGAGACTTGGTGGTTGAGAGGGAGAGCAAATTACCTCTCAACATGTAGTCCCAAAAGAAGTCTCAAACAATTGTGGAGGAGCCACAATTAGAGTCAGCAAAGGGATCACATGTAGCCATACCTCCAAGTGTGAGGTGGGGCAATGTGAAGTGATAGTCCCAAGAAGGCTGAAATAGGGGCAAGATCCTTAAGGAACCCAACCTCTTTGATTAGACCTTTCTACGAGAGCCTCGGCGAGGAGTAGCAGGACTGGCTGAGTGGGTAGAGACAGACGCAGATGGAGCGACAGAGGGAGCTTCAACATCAGAGGGTGTTTCTAGCCCAACAGGGAGGTCAGTTGGTAGACCAGTTACTTACTTCTCAATAATTGAGTTGCAGTGCAGTATTGGGCAGCACGATGCAACATGATGAGAGGAGGTGTTGTGCAGATGCAGTGCTTGGAGAAAGGACCAGCAGCAACACGGATGCAATGGGAGGAATCAGTGGGATTGATGCAGTCAGAGATCAAGGTGACAGAGGCTAGAGTAGTCAGATACTGAAGAGCGTAGAGAAGGATTGACAACAGTGCAAAAAATCTGAGTCAACAGGAGCACAAATTTTTTAGTTGACAGAGGCAATAACAGTCAGAGACTTTGATGACAGATGCATCATTCTGATTCAGATTGGTTTTTTTTTTTTCTGGAGTTGCTAGAGCAACAAATCTAGAGAGAAAAGGAAGAAAGGGAGTGTTGAAAATAGCAACAAGAAATGATAAAAATAGAATCTAGAATATTCCAATTTTAATTTTTCCTTGAATTAAAATTGTGAATTAAATTCGAATTTAGTCTCACCAGTTGCTTGGAAATAATTAATTAATTAATTATGGATTAATTAGTTGGATAAATTAAAGTTATAAGTCTTTCTCGGATAAATTAATGTTATAAGTCTTTCTTCAGTCATGCAACAATTATCCCTTAATTAAGGAGATAAGATTGAGTTATATTTGAGTTGTAATTAGTTAGCTCAGTTTATTGAATTAAGCCCAGTTAAATTAGTTCCAAACTGATTGAGGAACTAATTGTGAGTTATGAGTCAGTTGATGCATGAATGCACTCAACTAGTGTACTCCAGATAACAGAAGATTCCCTCATCAGAAACTCATGCATGTCTATTAAGAGAAAGCCCCAGTTGAACTAAATTTCAAGGACAGGTTACTATCAGTTACATGTGTTTTCCTATAAAGGAAACTCATCCATGCAGTCAAGGTAACGTTCCTTAAGGATTGTGCAGTTCTAATAGTGTGTTAGAGCAGTGTTCCAATGGGTGAAGTAGATCATCCCAGAGGAACTGCGCAAGGAAATAGGAGCTTGGAGGGCAGAGGAGAAGGCTTGTGAGAAGCTTTGATTGCCTGTGAGCATCCATGAGGATTGTACTGAGAGCTGGCTAGCTGCGAGAGCTAAGGCTTTGTATAATTCTAATGTATTTCCACCTGTTATGATAATACAAATAGTGGGGTTTTTAGTAGAGGCTTTCCCCTGAGTATTTTCTATGTTTCATGTGCATTGATTCTTCTTCTTCTAGTTATATGTGTTCAGCTTGATCTTGCTCAATATTTAAGCTTCCACAAATTGATAATAGAAGTAGATTATAGTATTTTGCTTTGGTATATTTCACTATCAGGTTAATCTACAATCAGATTTTCTACAGAGATCTCAGAGGTAGATTTGTAGAGAATTTGCAGAATTTCTACAGAGAGAAGCAGTGATGAAGAGCATGATGAATATTTTCAAATAAATAAAGAGTTGCAGATTCCATCTAGTCCTAATCCCATGGACTATGAGAGCAGTAGTAATGAAGGCCAGGATGAAGAATTTCCAATAAATCGAGAGTCACATTTTCCAGCTAGTCCTAATCCTAAGGATTATGTGAGTAGTAGTGACGAAGGATAGGATGAAGCACTTAGTCCTAATCCTAATGAATATTAGAGCAGTAGTGACGAAGGGCAGGATGAATAATTTTCAGTAAGTAAAGAGTCATATTTTCGATGTAGTCCTAATCATATGGACTATGAGAGTAGCACTGGCAATGCACATGATGAAGAATATCCAATAAACATCGAGTCAAATTTTCCATTTAGTCCTAGTTCTAAGGACTATGAAGGTAGCACTGAAGAAGGGAAAGATGAATAATATCCTCCCAGTCAGTATTTCAAAAGCACAAATGATCATAGTGAGGATAACATTCCTCATAATGATGATGAAAATTCTTATGCAAATGATGATCCATTGATGGAGATGTTGTTAGGAAATATTGTATCGAGGAGTAGGAGCATACCTTTTCATATCAATCCAAGATGTTCTAGTTATACAAGGGGTAGAGAAAAATATCTGACGACAAGAAGTTCTATCAACGCTCTCATTTCAAGTGAATGTTGTCAATAATATTGCTTGAAACATATGGATTGAGATATTTTTCAATGAATAAAAGCATTCAAAATTCATATTTAGTGGGGTGCATGCAATCTACATTTTTAGGTTATGATTATCATATTGGGTCTTTATTTATCTATAGAAAGGCTTTCAAAATGTCTCATTCAATGGGTAATTTTTGTTTGTCAAGAATCCACAAAATTTGGAAAAGGATCCCACATTTTATTCAGAATTATGTCATAAATGATAGTTTGGGCCATTATCAAACACTGCAATGTCATGGATGAAAGATTTATTTTCAAAGCATGGAGAATGTATGCCAAATAGAGAAACAATAAATATTCCAGATAATTTTTCAAGACGAGAAATCTACAACTTATACAAAGGATAGGTAGGAGTGTTGAGGGACATGGTCGATTTATTACATATCAATATTTTGTGAAGATATGGAAGAAAGAATTCAACAATGTCTGTATTCCTAAGAAGACAAGGATGGGGATTTGTAGTACATGTGCTTCTCTTAAATAAAAAAGGCATAAATGTGAAGGGTTAGAAAGAGGTAAGAATTCATAACTTAACTTTTAAAATTTTATAGTCATCAACTATGAAAATGTATTTCTTAATGAATTTCTTTTATGTTGTTTAGATTTGTAATGCCCCACTTAAATCTTATCCTGCAAATTTTATTAATGTTTACATTACCTAAAAATATTGAGAATTATTGGTCTAATACAAAATTCATGATTTCTATTATTAAAATTCCCAACTTGCCTTCTCAAATTGAATCTTAGGGAGGATATGGTATCCTTCCATTATTTCAAATAATATATATATTCATCTCACATTCCCAAATGTACCCTCGCATTTACTTGAGAGAAGACATGGTCCTCTCCATTTAATTACATCTCATTCCCAAATGTATTCTCACATTTACTTGGGAGAATACATAGCCCTATCCATTTAATTATATATATATATATATATATATATATATATATATATATATATATATATATATATCTCACATTTCCAAATGTACTCCCAACTTTACTTGGAAAAAGAGAAGTCAACTATAAGGATGGATGAGAAGTTAATGACATTAACGAGAGGTGGTTGACATGGAGAAGAGAGGGAGGGTATAAAAAGGGAAGGGGGAAGGGAGAAAAGGGGAGGTGGGGGCCTTGCTTGATTTTGGGATTGGCTATGATTTTAGGATTTGTCGTGATTTGTGGAGACCTTAGGAACTTGTGGAGGTTTCTTGGGTTGTTGAGAGGAGGGAAATATTGTTCATCTTGGTATGGATCATTCATCTTGGACACACACACTACATCTAGTTAGACTTTGGCTCGGACGACTATGAAACTTGTGGAGGTTTCTTGGGCTAGGAATTATTTCCTAGTTGGTTGGGAGGTAAATCCAATTGAGTCAGTCAAGAGGAGCGTTCAGCAGGAGCAGTAGCTAAAAGGCATCTCCACCAGTCACCGGTATAGGTATTCCTTTATATATTACCCATGTAAATTTATTAAAATGAAATGTTCACCATAAGTTATAAGGATTAGAATGTAAATGGTAAATTTTATTTGTTTAAAAGTCTTGTAAGAAAGTAAACTATTGTCTCTTATTGCATTTAAATTCATCATAAATAGATCTATTAGAAGACCCTAGGATAGGGATCTTACACATGGTATCAGAGCTTTGGTTCAAAATCTGGACCCAAAGCCCACTAAACCCCAAATACCGATGGAAGGGCTTGAACCTCTGAACTTGTGGCTGTTAACCAGCCAACTAAGCTATTATTGTAGTTCATTCTCTTGATCCATTATAGGTTATCAACATTGCCAGAGATATGGTGGTTTATGCCCGCAGTCTTGGTTGTAATGATGTCGAATTCAGTCCCAAGGACGTTGGGAGGTAAGCCACACAGAAACCCTAGAAAATTGAAAGTGCAGTTTTTAAAGAAAACCAATGTTGAAACTCCAAATATATTTGTGAACCTCCTTTCCTTGTTTGAGTGCTACCAAACTCGAACATGCTGAAAGAATACTGGCTACAGTTACTACGTTTGGCCTGACATTTGTACATTGCATTTGGTGAAAGAGCTTTAGGCTCTCGTCGAAACCTCCATTCTATGCATATCCACTAATTATCGCGGTCCATGAAACCATGTCTCGTTCAAGCATTTTGTTGAACGCTTTGAGGGCATCATATACGCAACCACCTCTCAAATGGTATGGTGAATGACCTTCTCTGATAGCATCTATTTTCCTTGCAGAAGCTAGTGGCACTGGATCTTGAAGCGGTGTCATATTCTTGGAATTATGATTCTGCCTGTTAAAAGTGTCTAATAAGATATGTTTCTCTTGTAGATCATAGATACAATCATTTTCAGAGTAAGCAGTGCATCCATCATGTTGATGTTAAACGGAAAAATGTTGCACTGGATCTTTCTACATTCAAACCTTCTTCATGGCAGTACCCTGATAGGGCAGTTCCTGCTGGCATATCTGGCTTCTTTGGCGTTCCAGTAACTTTTGGATTAGTGTGGTTTCTAGTTTGCACCATAGAAGTATCATGATACTCATCTCTAAGTTCCTCTCCTCCCCAAATTTCATCAAGAGTATTTGAAAATTGAAGATGCTCCAAGTCTCCAGGCGTATTAAAGTCTACACCAGTTGGAATCCAATCAAAGTCTTGTACCCAGTTGAGTGGACTTGAAATTACTTGTTGTATTTCCTGAGCAGTGTCAACCTTTGCATTATTTGTCAACTCAGCTGGAGATGCAATGCTGCAATTTTGATCGAGATAATCCAAAAGAACATCTAACCATCTCTCAACACTCTCTTCATTCATGCCAATTAAATTCTCAGATGATGTTTCATATGGCAGGTTCTCACCTTCTTGCAAAACTAGTGATTAATGACCATTATAGAATGTTTAAGCTAGATTGCCAAGTAAGGTGTTGTTATTTCCACCATCTTAATCATTTTTCTTAGTTGGGGCAACAAACTGGTCCCCACTTTTGTTCCTAATCCATTTTTCTTGACCATGCGACATAAGACAAAATAATCCTGTAAACCTGCTGCTTGGCACTCCTTTTCATCAAGTCAATACTCATGCATATCCCAATCTGTCCTTTCTCCAAATGGAGCACAATGCATGTAGAATACTAGTGTCTTTTGTTCCAATTGTGCTCCGCTGAGATGTAACTTTTCGGTCCTTACCAGTTGCTTTCCAGTAACCAGCTTCAGTGGCCCTATTAGTACGTGAGCCATTTGGATACTTCCTATCGCGTGGACTAAAGAAATGCCACTATAGATTTTTGCTTTGAAGGCAAATTTTATCAGGAAAATCCCATGCTTCACACTTATAAAGGTCCACCTCAGGAATAATGTCATGCTCAATTCTAGATTTTCATTTTTCCTGGAAAACATTAAGAGTTATAATAATTTCTGCATAAGACCATGTTCATGGCCAGAACAGTCAAGTCCCTAGCAAAAATTTAATGATTTCGAGGAAGTTCCAACCCAGTCTCCATCCTCGATTCCTAGAAAGCAAAAAATGCCAAATAAACTCTGAAAATAAGATACAATCAAAGCTTTTTTTTCCATTGACATGGGGACTGGATAGTTCATATACTCCACCCAAGGAAGATCCTCCAGGCTGAGGATTTGATATGAGCATGAGGCCATGAGAGGACCCATAAAACACAAAAACCCAACCCAAGTGATGTGCCCATCATCAACTGAGGCTTTGACAATACGAATCAGCATACACACTTCTTCTTGGGCATAACTAACAATTTAGGAAAATGGAGACCATCAACCATGACAAGGGAACTTTCTACTACAACTTCAAAACTTGTAACAGAGCATCAAACAGTCAAGGGATGAGTTAGTTCCTTCTATATGGCAATGTGTTACATCTACTTATGCTTGGAACATCAACCAACCATGGCCTCCTACCTAGTTTATCTTCCCTCCCGTCCAACCATACCTCTTCTATTGTACTATCATTAATTGAATACTTGCTATAGAGGGACTCAATTTGTTGTTGAGAAGCTATACCTGGTAGCATCCTCCTGGAGATTCATCGTGCTCTCAAATGAAATACACATCTTTTGATCTGCTCTTCCAAATGCACTTTTGTACGCAATAGTTCATGACGGGAATGAAGTGTCCCAGAAATACTAGCACCAAGTTTTAGCTCCTTCAAGCTTCGCTTCAACAAAGTTTCATTATAACTCAATTCTCAGCTCCCGGTACCATCAGACAAAGTTTAAAATCTGTTAAGGATGATATTGACAAGAAGCAACTTAAAGGAGTTTATAAAATAGACTGTTCATGTGGAAAAAGCTACATAGGCGAAACTGGTCGCTCCCTCCAGACAAGACTGAAAGAGCATGGCGCTGACATCAGAAATGGAAGATCTCGTACCTCAGCCCTGGCAGAGCACTCCTCGAAGACTAAACACCACATCTGCTTAGAAGACGCATCAATCATCGCAAGAGAAGAGCAGCATCAGAGACGGAAAATCAGAGAAGCCCTCGAAATCCTGAAGCATCCTTGTAATCTGAACAGAGACAGCGGTTTGGAAATTAGCGGAAGTTGGCTTCCACTGATCAGTGAAATCAGGAAGCGTATGCCAGGCCCCAGGTAAGTTGTCAAATAGGTAAGATGATTTATATATATATATATCTAAATAAAATTAAAAGTCTACATATGAAAATTATAGAATAGGCCTCATTGAAACAAATTAATTATAGAATAGGCATGATTGATATAAATTCTTTTTATATTCTAGGTTAGATAGATTCTAGGTTAGATTATTATTAAGGTTCTAGTGATCTTGTTTTATTAATCATTTAGTTTCTTAATCATTAGATTATTTATATTCTAATGTGATATAAATATTAGGTTTCATGTTATTATTATTGTAATATATATTAGTGAGTAGGTAATATTAATATAGTTCAATATAGTAAAGATTAATATAGTTTAAAATTAATTTAGGGTAATATATATATTGTAATAAATATATTGTATTATATATAGTTCAATATTAATATAGTGAAATATATATAGTTTAATATTAATATATTGTAATATATTTAGCTTAATATTAATATTAAGGTTGAGTATGTAATATTAATATAGTCTAATATAGTATAGATTAAGATAGTTTAAATATTAATATAGTTTAATATGCATATTGTAACATATTGTAATATATATATATTGTAATATTAATATAGTGTAATATATATAATTTAATATTAATAACATATATAGCTTAATATTAATATTAGAGTTAAGTTAGTAATTTTAATATATGTCCAGTTATATAAAAGTTAATTCTTAAAGATTATTTAATTGATATTAATTTATAAAGATTTATTAATTAATATAAATTATATTATTAAAAATAATGAATATTAATTTCATAATCATTAAAATCAATTTTAGGTTTCTTTTTAAGAATTCTCTCTTGCCGACCTGTGCTGTTCCCTTTTTATCTTTCCCTCGTTAGTATTTATGTCCTCCTTCTGGCTCTTCTTTTTATCATATTCGATCTCTTTCTATTGCCCTGATGATGGATCCCATTTGGGATTCGAAACGTTGGTGTAAAAATTCTATCACTGTGGATTCTCCGGTCAAAAATTCAAAAAGCACAAACCACAGATCTCTCAAATCCAAAGTTTCATTAGTAGATCTACCACCTAGTCTAACAATGTTAGTTTCTATTGAATAAATGGCTTCCAGGAACTGATCCAGTGCATGGTTGGTATAACAGATGACCAAAATAGGACTGCACTGGATATTGGAAAGGAGAATCCTAGCAATGGTTAAGCCAACGTAAGTTTTTCCAGCTCCTGGACGGCCCTGAATAATTGCCAACCTCTTTTTTAGGCCATGCTTCACCACCTCCATTTGACTTTCATCCAAGGAAGAATTCCATTGGGGCCATATCGGACTTGTCGTTGGTTCATTGAAGTTCTGGGTTGCAGACATTACTGCAGGCTGAAATGACCAATTCAAATCAAAGACTAGTTAGTTTGAAACCTTCGAGCCCATTCTATCGGCTTTGTTGCTAGGGGTCCTCAGATGCAATCCCTACTGCTCTGTTGTTGGTACTAGTTCACTTTGTTGTTTCTATTGTATCTTTAGGCATTCATGTTTCACTGTTCTATTTTTCATTTTATCCACCTTAGCTAAGAGAAGGTTGCGTTGTGTGGGATGAGAGGAAACTGGAAGTACATATATGAAATGACAGGGGAAGATTACTATGGACAATTTCAATACCAAAGCCACCCAACTATAAGACAAGAATAAGTTGCAGCGTTTTGCAAGCGTATGAATTCAACAACGTTTGGTAGCGTAGTATTCATCGAGCTGGACCCATAGCTTTCATGTTTTGTTTCCTGTTATCTCTTGTAAACAACTTCACACGGAGTGTGCCTTCTTGAGTTTATTTCAAACATAAATCATTCAACCCAAATATCATTCCACTACATTTCTCACTTGTCATGTGACACCAGAATGGGTAAAAGGGTTTAAGAGAGGTTTAAGTACCACAACACCACCAACATTTCCAATGTAATCTAGTTATCATGAAATGCCTAAATATTTTCTTCCATCAGTCGGGTATCTCACATCTCCATTGTTTGTTATTTCCTGCCATTGAATTATAAATCCATGGATGACCTACAATGCAAGTCTAAGGTATTCAGCAGCTTCACAGAGCATCCGCAAAGAGGAGACGGGTGGAAGTGCCAGGGAGATAATTGGGTGGCATGGGGACGAAGGTCGTCATATAAGGGTTTCTTTATGGTGGGATTTTGAGAACTGCACTATGCCTGTTGGGGTCAATATACGTAAGGTCTCTCCTCATATAACAGCTACTCTCAAAACCAGTGGAGTGAAGGGTCCCATTGCAATCTATGCTTATGGTGATGTCGTACAGTTATCTCATTCTTCACAAGAGGTATTGGTTGCATCCGGGATAAGCCTCAACCATGTTCCCAAAGTTTATATCTCAACGGTGACACCCAAAAACAGTGGAAGCCCAAATGTACATTTGAATGATCACACGTACTTAAATTTTACAAAGGTGATAAGTTGTAGTAGGATTCTGTTGGAAATTATGCATTGCATTTGAGTGTGCAAATTTAGAGTACTGACTAAGAATGGTAACCTTACACAAGTGTTTTTTTTCCTTTTATTGCATTAACCAGTAAATAAATTGTGCAATTAATCATCCCAATCGCAGAACTGTTCACGGAATTCATATTTCAAACTGACAGCAGAATTAACTTTTCCACTTCCTGTAGTCTCTCGACCTTCCCCATTTTGTGTCTTGCTCAACTTCCATTCCTTGAACACCCACGTCCACAATTCCACAAGGCCAAATGAACTGACGCCATGTGGACTTGCAGATCAAATACAAACTACAAACCCCATCACTGTATTTGTAGATCTTGCTATGCCCACAAATGTGGTACCCACAACAGACAACTATAGGTCCAAAAATTGCAACTTTTAGTGTAAAATTGGAGGACTTTTCAGCTGAACATCTGCGTTTCCAGGTAACAGTGACAATTATCAAATATTGAGAGTGTATATATAACTTTTGACTACAATTCCGAATTGAGTGAGCCTTGTGGTATCATGGAGCAGTGTGATATGTACAAGCTTGCTTTGCAATGCTACAGGAAGGCCCCAAGTTGAAGCTATGCGTAGTACAAGCTTCCCACAAAATTGTGAATATTTAGACTGCACAATTTACAACAGTTTCTGGCATAATGAATTCCATTATAAAAACTTTCATATAAATAAGTTGGTAAGATCTTTGCAATGTGGAAAATGTCTATATTGGGCATTTGCTTATGTTATTGGTTATTTCCAAATCTATTGATATAAAGCGACCTATGACAAGCTGAACTATCTAGGTAATTGAGACCATTTATCTGTATACAATTTGCCATTGGTTTGGAGCTCATGTTCTGTATTAGAATGGTAGTAGATGCGTTGGTATCAATTTGTTGACTATCTGTTAGCAAATGCTACCTACTAACAAGTAGATGAAAGCCACTCTTTATGCAAGTTCACTAAGAGTGGGCATGGGCTTGGAAAACATAGGATTGCAGGGGGAGTGCAACAGAGCTTTTAGCAGGATTTGTAAGTCTAATTTCCAGTGGATCAGTTGTTCACACATTTTAGTCTCCTCTTCCCTTCAATGGTATGAGATTATTGTATAATTATCAAAATCAGCATCTAGTATTTGGAGAACTTCCTTGATGATAGTTCCAATTCAAATTATTCGATTTGTACAAAAGGTATAGAAAATCCAGATCAAAAAAACCATTGGATGTTCAGCCTTCATCATATTTTTAAGGTTTTTATTTATTTATTTATTTATTTTTTATCCAGTCCATTAGGACTATTTTTTTATTTGTGTCTCAGTCCCATTTCATAAGGTTCCTGTTTGGGAGCCTGCTTGAGACTCGTTTATCACTTTGTGTTTATGTTTACAATATACGGGTCATTGAAGGGAATTAGGCATAAAAACTTATCGAATTCAATTTTGTTAATATCTAGTTAAAGTCTTACTCAATTTGACATACATTTTGTTTGTTGATATTCAGCCGTATAGACTCTTAATAGACCTCTGCTGTGAGTTTTATATTGCATTTATAGACCTAGATAAATGAAATCTAATTATTTTAATGTCCACCAATGACCAAAGCAATAGGTCAATGGGATTAGAGAATTCAGCAAGTAATAATAGCAAGCATAAGGAGTTCCAATGATATTTCTTGCCTAAAAGATAGAAGATCAAATGACACAGTAATCAAACAAAAATGGAATTAGACTCAGAAATTATATTGGGGGAGCCCTTGACAAAGCAATAAAGAAATACAACCATGGAAAGGAAGACTAAGAGAGTGAAAGTGCTATCACATCGGAGAGAGCAAATAAAGAAACCACAGGTGAAAATCAGTCTTTAGTCAGTGCCTGAAGTAGAGGAGGAGCTTGTATTTCGATCAATCATTCTAAAGTCATCAATACTGAGCTTGATAATTTCATCTAGAGAGTGGCCCAATCTAGGATTCATATTCATTATACAAATGAGTATGGATACAAGATTCATATCCTTAATGATGGATGCCACTATCTAATTGTGTCATCAATTAAACATTATTTGACTTGATTTAATGCTTAATGATTCTCATCCTTTTAATGCATTAGCAAGAAGAGCCCTTAACTCTTGATATAATCACCAAGGATGCTATTAGTAATTCCCTTCATACACCACAAAGGTTCTCCTTCTTGGCTTTCCTTTTACTAAGCTTCCCTCTTCTCTATTGATTATTCTCCCATCAAGTTCTAAAAATGGAAGCAAGAAAACCAACATAGTAACGAGCCCCCTTTTGTTCGAACCCCTCTTTTGGTAATAACAAAACACTCTCCCAGGAATCTCGTTGCCCTTACTATTTACTGCCACAGCAAAACAATCACAACTATTAGAATCTAGCAAAGATAAGTTGATAGCTTCTACACTATCTTATGCCCTTTACATAGAAATCTGATTAGCAAATACCATGTCCAACTAAATTGACAGGTACCATACTCAAGAGGCATTGCTTCTTCAGTTACTCAGGTAAGAGAATCAATTTCCTCCAAGCCCTTTTTGTTTCGAATGTATTTTCTTTTACTTCACATGTAGGCCATCATGGTATGAAAGTTTTCCAACATAAAGAAACATCTCATCCCCTATGTTTTCTGAGCTCCAATCATCAACTCTGTTGTTAGTGTTAGTCCATAACAGTAATGCTTAGAGTAAGCGATTTCCCCTACAATTGCATTGGATTGAGTGTGAATTGGATGTGATCCTTAACAGTGGTGCTTTGATTCCCTGCACAGATAAATGGAAAATATAACACAACTTCGTTTGGAAACTTTTAAAGCCCACAATATCATGGTGAAATCCTAGAGAAAGGTTTTCTCCATTGTGCTTATACAAATTCATCAAGATCATCAAAACAATGATACTAAAACTACCTTGAACATATTTAAAAATTCATTTTAACATGAAGACAAATCCATAGCCAAAATTTCTCTCCCTTCCAAGCCTTAAGACTAGGTATTCTTATTGCGATATTATCACCATTATTGTGATAACATTACCTAAACCCCACAGTGTCAATATTATTGCTTGTATTTATCACAATAATTTGAGGTTGTGCCAAAGCTAGAGCAATCTACTCAGGTAAACATACATGACCGGTAAACTGAACCTTTGCATGACTTTTCTAGTCTCATTGCATATTCTATGAAGCATGGGAACTCAAATTAGGATGTGTTGAAATATCCTATATTTCACGTTAATGATTATTCTATGGGTGGTGGAATTTTCTAGTGAAAACATAGATTGAATACCATGGACTTGTGTAAGGCTTATTGTGATAGTTGTTTTAATGATCTTGAATTAAATGAGAAGATCAATTCGTAGAGAATTTGGGATTTTAGAATGAAAGCTTATTTAGTCAATAAAAGACCAGTGAAAATATTAGAATACACTTTTACCCTTATTGTAGTGTTGAATAAAAATGCTGTGAAAAATAATGTGTCTCTAGTTTTGGATAGAAGGACCCTCAACTTTCTTCGCAGCTTTTGTGGTCACTGGCCACTTGTGAAAGGAGTAGGCATCTTTAGAGATGCGGTGCCATTTAGAAGGGAAATACTAATAGTAGCAGGGCAAGGGAAATTATTCCATTCGTTTAATTATTTCTCATTTGTCTCGTCATATTGTGAGCTGCAATATATATCATGAAATTGTTTTAGTACTAGTAAACAATGATTAAATATATAATACATTTGAACCTTTGACATTTAGAGGACATTTCTCTCAATAAGTATGAAAATCATGTTGGGAGCAGTTTCGGAAGTTTAGAGTCTTTTATTTTTTTTAACTAAATGGTTTGGAAGATGAAAAAAAAAACAACAACTCAAAAGAGTGGGACTTTTATATTCACTGAGGTATTAAAGAAATTATATGCATAAAATTTATACTAGTGCCTTCTAGTGGAATTGATAGTGCACTGATCCGTTGCTTGCCAATATTTCGGCTTGGCACCACCTTATAGCATTTCCAGGTTCAAATGCTATTTTCCATGGTGGACAGTTGAATCTGTTTCAACTCTAATTGTTATCAAGGGGTTTCACAAGGTTGTCACATGAGCATATGTGATGCCCATTTTTTACTTAGATAGCTACCCATAATAAGGCTCTATTTTGCAGTTCCATGTTATTATTTATGAACATTATGTAATATTGATGCATTTGGTTGGACACGTGAAACTACTGATAGATTTGGTATTGATGAAGGAAATGGTTGATGTATGTCCTAAATGTATGACTTAGTGATGATTTATCTAGTACATGACTTATTACAGTTATTGTTGTTTCATGTATGGCTTAAGTGGATATGATTTATCTAATGAATGACGTAGTGAAATTATGATTGTTTCCAATATGAACCAAAAAATTGACACATGGATACTGTTAGGTTCCTATACCAATAGGTGTCATGTTTCATGATTGACTGTTAAAATGCCAAATATGATCATCCTTTCCATGCTGCAAAGGTTCCATATTTTCCAAAAATCAAAAAATTTAAAAAATGTAAAGAGGGAATGCCCTATAAGAAATTTCAAAGGGAAAAAAGCAATGAATTGGTCAAAAAAGAAAGAAAATGAACCCTAAATAAAAGACCAGGAAATTGTGCTAATCAAAATGCCACTGCTATCCTATTTTTGCAAAGAAGTTTAAATTGTGCAATCAGTGACTTCTGTCACACTTGATGGATGGCCCAACAGCTCAATCTTGGCCAATCCATGTTTAAATTTCTTGTTTTAGAACTAGAGAATAAGGTCTATTCAAACAGTTTAAGCTTGGCAGATCAGTAGTTAGGTAGAGAAGCAAGGGTGCTCAACAGCTGAATCTGAGCCCCTGGAAGAGATAAGGGCAGACTTAGAGAGGAGGGAAGTCAAAAGAAAACAAGAGAGAAAGGGTTTTCTAGCTCAAATACAACCAAGGAGGAAGAAAAAAACAAAATGTTAGGTGTATTAGGCTGGGTAGGCAGTTTGATGTTGCATGAGCAAGTTTGTGAGCAGTTTTGTCTTTTTGAATATGATCTATCTCATGGATATCACAGGTACCATGGCAAAGTGGCTGCAAAACAGTTGGAGCATGACTAATTTCCCTCCCATTCCTCCAAGAACATTTACTAATTTCCCTTCAAGAACACTGAGATTTGCTCAGGTGGTCCTAGTTCATTTCATTTTATGAGAAAAGCTAAGCAAAACTTTGTGTTTTCTTAGGCAAAGGAAGCCACATTTCTTGTGTAAAAATCTTTTTCTTCCATTGTGCTAAGTCTCTGAAAATCCATGACTTGGATCCCTTTTATTCCCTAAGCCTAAGTTGTACTCATTTAACTTAGTGCCTTGATTAAACATACCATCTCATATTGACATCCTAACTCTATTATATAACTCCTATATAAAGTTTTCCCCACCCCTATTATATATAAAACTTATACAAAAAAAAAACACCCCAAAAAACCTAATATCCTGCCCCGGGCTTATTAAAGCCATATGTTAATGTTTTATGTTAATGTTTAGGGGGTCCAAGGTTTATCCGAAACCTTGTGGACAACCCTTCCCTGCACGCGCATAGAAACCATGGGTTTCATTTAACATCTGGTTAAATGAATAGCCATACCTGCATAAACCCAGAGTTTGGATACATTACAAAACCCCGCAAAAAAATTACAAAACGATAAATATATCAGGCGGGCCCCATGTCATAAGCCTCCACCAACTCAGATCTCCACTAACCGTTGGATCATGCCCTTGCCATCCAACAGCCCATGTCGATATCGGAAGCCCCCCGATGACCGAACGATAGGCTCCGGGAAATCAACGGTTTTCCCATCGTACATAATCCACACGTCGCCACCATGTTGTATTGCATTAGTTCTGCCAAAAACCGTCGTTGTACATAAAGTGGTGCGATAAAACCATAAACCACCACCCGCTTCCCGCCACTAACGTCGTCGCCACGTCAGCACCCATGTCGGCGCCCACGTCCTCTGCCACCTCACCACTATGACGTCCGCCGTGTCCGCCACGTCAGTACCAAAGTCACCTTTCGTACCCCCGCTACCCAAAAAAGATGACATCATGCTGACGTCACCAGACCAAAGCGTGCCAAAAACCCACCAAAATTCAAACTTTTTGTTAAAAAGCTGTTAAACGTCATTTTTCGTTCATTTCACTTTGTTTCTTCTGCGCAATGTTTGCATGGTTATTTACGTTCAAAATGCCATTTTCCCTGCACAGTCCACCACCCAGGGAAACTGACTCTGCTGCTCGGTCCCTCAGCTCGGTCCGCCACCCACATTGTGCACCAGGCGTCCATAAAACAGGTATTTACCCGAATTCTTATCCCAAACCCTGTTTTTCCAAGTTTTTCTCTAAAAATTGACCGCATAACCAAATTTTGAATTAAAATCATAGTGATGCCTTCAAACCTCTGCATTATAGCCACTATTTTACACATTTTTTCCAAACAAATCCCCTGAACTGTGTTTCCCTCTGTAAATTCGCCCATCAAGTGGAATTTAAGCTTGTTTCCGCCTGCAATTTCCGCAGAAAAGCCCACAAAATGTCATTTTACCATAATTTTGTTGCAAAAGCCCTAGATACAAGTTCAAAAGTCATAAAATAATTTGAAAAATGGAGGCTCCAGTGGCCCTGAATGTTGCCCCCTTGAATGCACCACACAAGGAATTGGAATGGCTACCCCTTGCTGACAGGGATTTCCAAATTAAGGATATGGTGGGTGACAAGCCTCACCTTCAAGCTTTTTGTGAAATTAGGAATAGCTACAGAAGCAAAAATGATGTCTTCAGTATTTTGGATTTCAACATGCCTATCTACTACCTCCCCTCAGTAAATGTGCTTCCTGATCTCATCCATTTATGTTGTGAAAATTATGATCCCACACAAAGAGCAGTTATGGCTCCATCTGGGACTGTCCTCTTCTATATTACCCCTCAATCCATAAATGAGATGCTAAACTTTAAGCCAACTCAGCCTCTGGCTCCCCTCACCATGGGATTCTTGCTTGACCAAGGTGCCAAACTGCGCAGTTCAAAGATTACCAGAATTGCTCAATTATTCATGAAACCAGACTGCTAGCCCAGGCAGCCACCTCCTTTTAATCAGGTCTAGTTCAATGAAGCTGGAACATTCATTACTGATATGATTTCCTACATCTTGGGATTCAAAACCAGTGAGCATATTGATGAGACTTTCCTAGTTTTGATGTCCATATTTACTCCCGGACAACCCCCTGCTGTCAAATATGATTATGCCACCTTCATAGCTAATAAAATCCATGATCAATTCATGAGCTTGGACAGAGAAAGAGTGTTCAAATACACATCCTATATATATCATTTGTTGTTGTACTATCAACCTGATAGTTTTCAAATTCCTCTTAGAAAGTTGGACCTCAAAGGAGAAAGGAGGTCTGTAATTTTTTGGACCTCAGTATTCCATGAAGTCTGCAACTCCCCTTATACATATTGTGAGTTTATTGACCTGTTCATATATCCAACCACTTCTTTATTGTTAACAACTCCTCCTGCCAGGCTCTCTGCTGAAATGCAAAAATTTTTACATCTCTCAAAGGACTACAGTATAGGTGACTGCTATTTTTACCAAAATCACACAGTGATTAGAATTTATAGCTGTGAATTATCCCCCTACAAGCTGCCAAAGTATGTCCCTATGAGACTGTTTGCCCTGGAATACTTCAAGCAATTTATTAGTTTAGATTTGACTCATTTCTATGGTGCTAGGAAAAAGGCAGAGCTCAAGATAAGAAATCAATTGGGTCCTTTTATCTTCAATAAAAGGGAAGCCTGGGAAGAGGCCGATAAGATTTTAAGGGAGCAACTTATGCTGAAACAAAGCTTTTATTGGGCACCATATGACCCTGAACATTTCATAAGTTATAGAAGAGTAAAAAACAAGCTTACAGGATATGTTCACCACAAAATCCCTGAAATTCAACAATATGCTAATCAACAAGAATGGGTAGAAGGCACATTAGTTGAAGAGATTACTGAATAAGAGAAATTATAAAAAGCAATGAAAGGGCTTGAAAAAACACTTGACCTGGACTCTTTTGGACAGGTCCCTTTCAAATTGCCTCAACACATTTGAGCGGGCACATCATTTGCTACAACTTCACAACAACCCGCCCAAGAAAGTACTCCACCTGCAGGGACATCCAAAGGAAAAGAAGTGCAGCATTCAGAGCAGCATGATATAATGGCAGACCAGCCAGATACATCAAAGGAACAAAGCCAAGGGCAAGTTCCTTCAACACAAACCAAGGTACCTGAAATCCTTGTATTACAAACTCCTCTAAATGAGGAATGAGGCAAGAAAAGAGACAGGCAAGAAGATACACTTGTAAGTGGACCAGCAGAACAACAAGGGGAAAAGAGGCAAAGGTTAAATCCTTACTCTAAAGAGGAACTCTTGGGAGAGACAACAGACAACCTGAGAGGTGAGGGAATAACTGAACAACAGACTCCTCCAATTTTGGAAACACCAACTAGCTCATATCAGCAAGAGCTAGTGAGGCAGCATAGTGTGGGGGTTACATCCACCAGGCCACAAAGCAAACAACATAGTAAGCAAGGCTCGGATATCAAGAAAGAATTTACTGAAAGAAAGGCTAGAAATGAGCCAATAAGGATCCAACTTTATAGTCAATTGCTGAGAATGGCCCCCACAAATCAACAAAGGTTAATGGCAGCATACAATATACAAGAAGGAAAAATGACCCTTAGTCACTTCAAGCCTACAATGCAGCAGCCACAGTCAGCTGCTGATTATATCAGGACCAATCTGGAAGTTCTCTCTAAAGACATCCACCTAATGGACTAGATTGAATTATAGAAAAAAACCGGAGAAAATGTGTACTCCACTTTGGCAGACAAAGCATTATTAGCTCACAAATTTCAAAATTCATTACATAACACCTCTACCCAATTGGAATTGGAAAAGGCTTCTTCTTTGGCTAAGGATAACAAAATTAAATCCTTAGAAGAAATTATCATAGAGCTGGGACATGATCCCAAGGATCCCAAAGGCATCCAAGCATTAATAAGAAAGAAGGAGGAAGACATTGCAGCCCTCAAAAAGCAATTAAAGCTGCCGATTACAATGCATCCACAAACCACAGAAGTTGCACAGCAGAAAGAAGAGGAGGACATGATGGGTTTACTGATGAGGATGAATGAGAGATTAGCAGAAACAGAGCAAGCATTAGAAAAAGCAATGAAAGAGAAGCAGGGAGTGTCAACCTCCCATCCACCAGAAACAGTACCTCCTACTGTCCTAGCAACAGGTACATCAGTCACAGATACTTTAGCAGCAACAACAAAAACAGAGCCAGATACCAGCCTAAGCATGGAAGAGATGATGAAGGAAATAAAAGAATTAGAACTCCAAATGGCAGAGCTAAAGGAAGCCAAAGAAAAACTGGCCAAGTTAGAGGTAAGCTATGATAAATCTAAAATAACTGTGGCTGAAAAAACAAGAGAGGTAAAGGCCTTGGAAAATAAGGTAAAATCCTTGGAGAAAGATCTTACTCTTCATAAAACTCTATCAGAAATCAAAACAATTTTGTGGACTAAAATTGGCTAGTCCATCACTGATCAATGGAGATCAATACAGACTATCCATGAGCAAATTGATCTGATAGAAATGGCCCAAATAGAGATTCAAAAGGTCGGGACATTATTGGGAAACATGCCCGAGCAGACCAACAGATTAATCAATTTTTTGAACACATACCAAAGAAGAATTGGCAGCTCTAGATATCAGGGACAGAATAGGCACCATTTTGACGGTTAAAAGGGTGCTGACTATGAGGAATTTTATACAAAATCTGGAGAGAAAGTGTCAAGAAATGCAGATAGAAATAAATGCTTTTACAGAAAAGTTTACAGTCTTGCAGCAAAAGGGTCTACCCAGTTTGTTAACCAACAATCAGAGACTGTTGACACATGAACAATATGCTCACAGGGTGAATACATATGTTACCAATCAGATCATAGCATCATCAAGCACTTCAGAAGACATAGTACCTCCCTCTGGACAAAGCTTATATGACAAGTTGGAAAATCTGTTCTATATTGAGCATGAAATAACACATATTTTTGAAATCCAGCCCAATTTCTACAGGTATACTGAAGCTGATGAAATATTGGTAAAACTACAAAGACGCCAGTTTCCAATAGACCAATGGTGGCAGAACATGTTAGAGGATTTAACAATGTAGTTTATCTCTCTTTCTTTTTGATCATATGCATTTAATCAAATTCAATGCACATGCCACATATCATAAAAATGGAAACAACAGAGGAAGGAAGTCACACTAAAACGCATTAAAGTGGAATCGGACACAGATGAAAGAGCTGTGACAGCATCGCAGGAGCGCAAAATAAAGAGACAGCTACCAGCCGACTTGTTGAGTTAAAAAGTCAAATATATCTGACCACCTAATGCAGCCAGTACAACGGAAATTACTCCTACATTCATTGCGCTCTGTTTTCAATGTCATTTACTTCCTTTGAAGAAGTAGATGGATAAAGTTATTACTTGATATTTCTCTATGAGATATTTTGTAACTCGTTTTGTATAAATACCTCCCCTGGAGATGTATTGTTGGTTGGTGAATATTATTCTAGACCTGCGCTGTAAATTTGAGAACCTTCTGAATAAAGATTGTTGGAATGCTTTGATGATGAACTCTCTGGTTATGGAATTGACGGAAGAAGCCCATGTTGCAGAATTCTTGGATTATCTCATGGATCAATAAGTCTTTTAACTCTTGTTTTACTATTTCTATGTTTTATATATCATCTATATATCATGTTCTAAATTGCAAGAAGAAAGAATAACCCAAAATTTACTTAACTGTACTCTGTGTTCAATTCCTGTCATTTTTCATGTTTTCTTCAGGACTAGTATAGGCAGGAATTCTTAACTTCTCCTGTCTCCCCGGTTCTTACACCCTAAATATAATCAAGGAATTCTTAACTGCTCTTTGGTAATATTTACACACTTTCCCTCTGTTAGCATAGTGAACGATTCTTAATTGCCTTTCATTTCCTGACTCCATTTCACCTGATTCCAGCTTGAAAATTGTTCCATGACTAACTATCTTGCTTTGTAGTTCCTCCTTTGGTTAAAGAAACCATACCCAGAAGTCTATCTTCATTTGACTCCATTAACCCAATGGTCTGAACTTCTCATACTTTGCAGCCCTGTTCTATTGAATGTCACCATCCAAAATCAAAGAAATAAACACCTGTGCTTCATAACTAGCCTAACATATAGCAAAAAAAAGCTAAATCATAAAGAGAGAGCCCTCTCTGGCTGCAGATTGGCTAGGATCTACATCTAAAATATTGGTTAGTGGTTACCTCGGCCGTATTCCCTTTTCTCAGATCTTTTGGGGAACAACCTCAGTGATAACAGATACTAGACTTAATGATGTGATGATTATACGTCTTGTTGTTATATAAATGCATGAATGAGAGCTAACCCGCAAGGGGAATAAACTATATGATAGCCGAGATCTACTCTTCCATTGAGGGAAGGTCAAGACATCTCATGGGGAAGGTATAATGTACATCATTATACTACATTTGGTATCTACTTGATATGCACTCTTATGACACGAGTAAAATTCAAATGACATGTGGCAAGACGACCTGATTGGATTATTCGATGACAAGTCCAACCAACTCTGTGGTGTGGTCCGTATTAGGGTGTTGACACTAGTTTTGAAGGAGGGGTGGAGGCATTTCCCACCATGTATCCTCCAAAACCTAGAATCATGGGAGGGTAGTGGCAGACACACTCCCCTAGATGTGTGATGATGATTTCCAGTTTCCTGCTACGAAGTTAGGTCGATATAGTCGACGCTTCCACCATGTCGGTTTTATCAGTGGTTAGTATGGTCGTTGCCACTGATAAAGCAGCAGAGGACGGATAGGGTGGGAACAGAAGTAGGTTAGGATGGATAGGAGGATATACATCAGTTGGAGACTCTTGATGGGAAGTAATGTCATTGTCTGACTTATCAAATTTTACTGCTATAACTCTCCCTGGTTTTCTATGTTTTCGAACTCCTTGTATCTTTCCATTCTAACTTCGGGATGAAGTTCTGTGAATGAGGGGTGTATGTAATGCCCCACTTAAATATTATCCTGCAAATTTTATTAATGTTTACATTTCCTTAAAATATTGAGAATTATTGGTCTAATATAAAATTCATGATTTCTATTATTCAAATTCCCAACTTGCCTTCTCAAATTTAATCTTAGGTAGGATATGGTCTCCTTCCATTATTTCAAATAATATATATATTCATCTCACATTCCCCAATGTACTCTCACATTTACTTGGGAGAAGACATGGTCCTCTCCAACTAATTATCAATATATATATTCATCTCACATTCCCTAATGTACCCTCACATTTACTTGAGAGAAGACATGGTCCTCTCCATTTAATTACATCTCATTCCCAAATGTACTCTCACATTTACTTGGGAGAAGACATAGTCCTCTCCATTTAATTATCAATATATATATATATATATATATATATAATCTCACATTCCCAAATGTACTTTCAAATTTACTTGGGAGAAGACATGGTCCTCTCCCATTAATTTCCCAATTTTATATTCATATCACATTTCCAAGTGTACTCCCAGCTTCACTTGGGAGAAGAGAAGTCAATTGTAAGGATGGATGAGAAGTTAATGACATTAATGAGAGGTGGTTGAGATGGAGAAGAGAGGGAGGGTATAAAAAGGGAATGGGGAAGGGAGAAAAGGGGAGGTGGGGGCCTTGCTTGATTTTGGGATTGACTGTGATTTTAGGATTTGTTGTGATTTGTGGAGACCTTAGGAACCTGTGGAGGTTTCCTGGGCTAGGAATTATTTCCTAGTTGGCTGGGAAGTAAATCCAGTTGGGTCAGTCAAGAGGAGTGTTCAACAGGAGCAGCAACTCAAAGGCATCTCCACCAGTGACCGGTACAGGTATTCCTCTATAGATTAATCATGTAAATTTATTAAAATGAAATGTTCACCATAAGTTATAAGGATTAGAATGTAAATGGCAAATTTTATTTGTTTAAAATTCTTGTAAGAAAGTAACCTATTGTCTCTTATTGCATTTAAATTCATCAAAAATAGATCCGTTAGAAGACCCTAAGATAGGGCTCTTACAAGATTTCATTGTCAAAGCACTTCAAGAGCATCGCGAACAACAAACAAGTGAAAGGAAAAAGTTGTACAAGCATCGAAAGAAGTGTTATGATAATCTAAATAAATATTTGGGTTTGATAATTGATGGTATGGACCAAAAGAAAACACTTCTAGCACATTTTTTCGCACACCCAAAAATTTACAGGAGGAAAATTTTATTCAGTACCACTTGGTCAGTTGTATGGTCTTCAATGGGAAAATGTTGCCAAGGGTATACTTCACAAATCCAAATATTCATAATGATGCAAATCTAACAATAACCATAATTCATGATGTGCTTTCTTATTGGTCTGGTAATATTCCTAAAGTTTTGTATCTACAATTGGACAACACTTGTCATGAAAACAAAAAACAAAATGTTTTTGGATATCTAAACATGCTTGTTGAATTGAGAATTTTTTAGAAGGTAAAGGTTGGTTTCCTTCTTTTTGGGCACACTCATGACCATATTGATCAGATATTCAGTCATTTTTCAGTCACATTGAGGAGGAAGGAAGTTGGGAGATTACCATCATTAATTGAATGTATTAAGAAATCATACATGCCAAAACCTGCTTTTGATAAGTTGGAATAAACTGTTGACATGCGAAGGCTTATTTTGGGATCGCATGGTGAGGAGAAATGCATTGAACAACTTAATGACATTAACTTCCAACATCAATTTCGTATCAAAAAAATTGATGGGAAAACACTAATATGGGGCAATAAGTATTCAACTACTGCAGAATGGGCACGTCATCTAGTTTGGAATTTTTGAAGTTCATTTCAGATCATCCAATATTTGCATCAAATATATTGTTATTACAATCAGTTGCTGGAGTTCATAATGCACGCAGGCAGAATAGTGATATAAATTATTCTAATTGTCTAGAAGAAATTAAAAAATGTATTAGATATACATATGAATACTTTGATATTACCGATTTAGATTGGTGGGAGTATTTTTTCAATAATCAAAGTGATATCATTTCAAGAACAACAAATGAAGATATACTTTTGAAAAATCCATTTATTTGGCCACAAAATGTGTCAAATGAATATGAGGAAAGAAACATTGTTGAACATTAACAATCTCAAGATATTATTAATTCTTCACAAGCAGAGGAAAGAGAAATGTATATTGGTTTCAGAAGATCTCGTCCACAACGTGAAGCCATGGAAGACCTTTATAGGGGTTCAATATAGGATATTAAGGAGGGCTGCATGATCACAATGCTAGCAAATGGAGATCCCAATAGCTCTCCATTCTGGGTTGCTAGGTTTTAAAGTTCATTATATAAAATGAAGATGTTGTAGGCGTTGAAGTACATTGGTGTTGGCTTAGTGGGTCCTAACCCAGGTTCAGAGCTAGTTACGCCAAACAAAACCCTATACTACTGGCCCTTTCGACATCAACCCACGTAGATCAAGTTGAAGTCTCACCCGAAGCAGTATGGGGGGATGATGTAACCAAGTTTCCGCATCCAGAGATCAGTGTAATGTCTTCTATTACCCTATATTTTCCTTCGCGCAGATCTATAAGCCCCCACGGATCGATACTGCAACTTCCCTTAAATGACATTTAGACCTTCGCGAAGGTGTACGATAGGTTTTTACGGACCCTTAACAGATGAATCATCCACTAACGTGCACCATAAAGAAACCCTAGATTTGAGTTCACATAGATCTACTTAAGTATTCAATAAACATAACATAATGTATTATAATCTTCACGTAAATACTTAACATGCATTGTCTAAAGTTATTAAGGCTTATCCAATAGAGTCACATATTAATACATCATTATTTCATAAAGAAATTATTCCATCACAGCATGTATCACAAACATAAATAATAGAAGTAAATAGATAAACACATGAATTTCTTCAACAACCTTCTTTATTGATCTTCAATATGAGGTTACATACTCAAAACTTACCTGTGCACTCAGCTGCATGGTTTCATGCACTCAGCTGCAGACTCTACTCTAGGCCTCCATGCACTCAGTTGCAGAGCCTTTTCCCTTCTATCTACCTGTTGTTTACTTTCCCTTTCCCTCGGACGTAGACATAAGAATCTATCTCCATCTGCCTTAGACTCTCTAAGACACACCTATTTATAGATTTTTACATACAATCCCATGGTTTGCGGACCATGGGTGGATCTCAAAACCGACTCAATTTTACATAACCAAGGGGCTGAAACCCCTTTTGACTTCTAACTATCTATGTGCTCCGCATCCACAAATTATAGAGGATTTACATCTTTTTACCAAAATTTACATCAAAACTTGGGTTTTTAATCCCAAAACTGACCCAGCGGACCCCATCCCAGTAGGGCCCCAACACAAAAGTCATGACTCACCCTCAAGTCACTCGGCTAGATCGGTGATCTTGCTACGAAGATCGCCCAATTCCACTTGTACAAATGATACCCCGACAACGCTCTGTGTAGCTGCCTGTTTGACTTCTTCGACGATCTGCTCTGTAGTTGGTCATTCTGCGACCAACTTGATCTTTTGCTATATTTGCTGCAAGTTTGTCAGCTTCTCCTAAATGTTGATTGAGACCTGGTAAGCTTCTTCTAACCAATGTCCCAACTTGGCCTTAATCGTAACCTCCTTCTTCTGAGTTGCTTCTACCTATGCGAGGAGCTACTTCCCCTCCTGTAACTTGGCGAGGTGTTGCGCTATAGAAATTGAGCGCACCATCACCCTAACCTCGCCGTACTTATTTTGGAGTTCGCAAATCTATGTATTTAAGATCTGTAGGTTTCGGTCTTCCTGTAGAGTCGTTACCAACTCCATCACCTGTTCAAACAAGGTCGTGCAGTCAGTGACTGCGACATCCAAAGTGGCCATCCCTTCCTTGATGGCAACTCTGCACTACTCCCTGACCTCAGGCAGAGGGATATAATTTAAGCTAGAGCTCTATAATCTTCATATTGAGTTCATATTGTGTTCAAATTGAACTCATCCAACTTATGCCTTCGCCTTGCATACTCCTGCAGCTAAATTTTGGATCTTAGCTTCGGGTTGTGCGTCCTCTGGGATGTGCAACTCCAACACTGTTATGCACACCTCTGCTACTACAGCCTCCAGCCTGAAACTTTGTGCTTGGATTGTTTCTTTTTCCTTCAATGCCTACATTTTTTCGGTGAACATATGTTCATTGTTCACCTTGTATTCGCTGATCAAATTGAGAGCGTGTTGCTTCCGAATCTCAATTCCTTTGTTACTCCTGCTTGCAACGCATGAAGAAAATAATTGGGGAGCACGATAATGTTCAACATGATGTCCTTAAGGGTACTTAATATGACTCGATCATCAACCGACTCTGTGTATAGGGACCCTTCTGGTAGAGCAACCGTGCGAAGGTCCAAAGTCCTGACCAATTATGTAGCATGACTCATCCCCCGTGCCAGGTTCACTTGTTCAACACTCGCTTGACCTGAACCCACCAGTATCCTACTAGTTTGGATATGCGGCTCATGTAGATCCTTCTAGATGCTCCCTGGCATCTGCATGTACTGTTGCTTGAATTGTTGCTACAGTTCGGTTGTAGTATCCCGGACTTTGTCACTGATCTCATCGAGATCACCCTCTGTCAAGATCATGGGATCAACCTGTGCTTTTTCCAACTTTTGCTTCTTGCGGGGACCCTCCTGCTGCTCTTGTTCATGCTTTCTTAGCCGAAAGGGGGTGTTTTTCCCCTCATCTCCTCCATTTCCCTGTTCAGATTGTTCTTTCTCATCTGTCGCGGGCGAAGGGGACTTACCGCTTCCCTGTGAGTCACGCTACTCCTGATCCAGGTGGATATTGGTGGCCACCCACCAATTCCACTTGGACCCCCACCATTGTTTCTTTTAGTTTTTCATTTTCCTTGATTGTAGCACAATTTACTATTTTTAGTAGTTTTTCGCCTCAACTTCCGGAGCCATTTTGAGGCCATAAACAACGTTTTTTTGGAAATCTACCACCAACGATTTTTTCTCTAAATTTGTCTTTTTTGTCGCAGCCCTCGGAGAGATGTTTCCAAGGGTTATCGTGCACATCAAATGGAGATAATATGACCAAGTCGCGACCCTGGGAAGTTGGTTGTCCAACTCACCCCAACTGGGCCCATAAACTCTTGGTGTTACATCTCCTTGGGTTAGGGTTTTGGTTTTTTGGGGTTTTCTCTTATTGTTCAATAATAAAAATTCCCTTGAGCCTCATTGTAACACAGTTCAAAGGCATGTAGCCATCACATCTCTTCTCAGAGATAAGCTACCATCGCCCGATCTAGTCTTATTTCCATTCTGTTTGTAAGCATATTTCAGTGTTTTATATTAATGAAATGAAGTGTTATTTCTACTGCATCTTCATATTTATGGTTATATCTATAATTTGTTGTGTTCTTGTTTAAATCTGGATTAGTGGTATCAGAGCGGTTTTCTCTTTCTTTGTTTTTCTTTGCATGTCCCCAACGAGGTCAGGACATAAGGAGTTAAGGCTTGAACTTGTCGAACCTTTGCAATACCAACCTCACAAATCCCGACGGCCTCCCATGGTGGATGAAAAGAAAGACGAGGGGGTAGGAGATCCTATCAAAATCTTGCTCGAGGAAGCCCTCGAGCGACAAAGGAATGGGATGATGGAAAACTTTGCCCAGATCCTTCAACGGCTACCGAGGGGCGACGCATCTACTTTTGGCAGCTACTCTAGAAGTGCCACACCTTTTAAGGTACAAGTTAAGTTTCAAATTCCCATCTTTGAGGGTTAGATAGATGCAGATGTTCTAGATAAATGGTTAAATATGATAGAAGGATATTTTTCCGTTCATGATTTTTCCAGCCAGCAAAAGATCACCTTTGCACTTCTCAAAGCAGCTCCCCACGTAATGGACTGGTGGTAAACCTACTGTGAGTAGAAGGACGAAAGTACGAACTCATTGTTCTTAGTTGCACCCACTTGGAACTCGTTCTGGGATGCCATCAAGGAGAAGTACTACCCTGTCAGAAGCTATGAGAATAAATACATAAAGTGGACAACAATGCGACAGGGAAGCGACCAAGATGTGTTAGTGTTCACCAATGTTTTTCATACCCTTCGCACGAAGTTGGGTATTAAGGATTCAGAGAAGAATTTGGTTCTCAAGTACCTCGACTATCTGCACAGGTACATCCAAGACGAGATGGAATTCCTGGATATCTCCTCGCTCAGCACGTCATACCAATATGTGGTCAAGATCGAGAAAAAGTTTAAACAGAAGAAGTGAGACTTTGGATCTGCGAATCTGAAGTAAGGGAAAGGTGCCCCAAAACCACAGAACAAAGGAAAAAGCCAAGGCAGGGCAGCCTAGGACAACCCGCCAAAGCGGCAAGCAAAGAATAATGCCGCGAAGCTGAAGGACATGGGAAAGTGGTGTGAGTTCCATAAGAGCTCCACTCACAACGCAAGTGAGTGTTAGGCTAAGAAGTCACTAGTGGCTGAGCTAAAGGCTTCAGAATCAGATGCATGTTACGACTCTGAGTCAGAACCTGAAAAGGAGAATGAAAAAGGGAAGCAGATTATCGATGAGGAGCCCAACGCCACCGTTTCCACCACGAAGATCCAGAAGGAGGAACCTGAAGATCCAAAGGAGGAGGAGCACCTCTTCCACTCCCAGATGTGGGTAAAGGGTTCCCCGCTACAATTCATTGTCAATAGCGGGAGCTAAAAGAACCTCATTTCAGTAGAGGTCATGAAGCAGTTGGGATTACTGACCACAACACATCCACAACCGTACACCATCAGTTGGCTTCACCAAGGACGGGATCTTCACGTGAGCTAGCAGTGCCGCCTTACATACAACATCAAGCCCTTCACGAATGAGGTATTATGTGACGTTGCTCCCCTTGATGTTTGTGATGTATTCTTAGGCCAACCATACTTATCGAAGCGACATGTTGTGTATGAGTTAAGGCCTCGTGCTATTATTGTTACTTTGGGAAATAAGTTGTACAGGATACCAGAGCTAGAACCGCCTATCGCCATCTCTTTGGTTACTACAAAACAATGTAGTAAGCTCATTTCCAAAACTGGGAAATTTATTTTCCTGATGATACGCCCTCAAGGAAAGAAGAAGACGGTGGCCACGACCTCCAGACGGGGTCCCTCCACACGGTAACAACAGATGGACAAGGTCATGGAGGAGTACGAGGAAATATTCACCTCCCCCATAGGGGTACCTCTGCACTATCAGGTCAAGCACTCCATCAATCTAACCCCAAGTGCGTCGCTACCCAATGGACCAATCTATTGCCACTCTGTTTTGGAGAATGATGAAATCAAGACATAGATTCAAGAGCTGCTGCAGAAAGGTCACATCCGTCCGAGTTCGTCGCCCTGTGGGAGGCTGATCGTGTTGGTACAGAAGAAGGGACGGACTTGGAGACTCTATATTGACTACCGGGCACTGAACAAGATCATTGTTTGGAATAGGTACCCAATCCCACGGATTGATGACCCTCTAGACCAACTAAAGGGGGAAAATATTTCAGCAAGATCGACTTGAAGTTCAGCTATCACTAGGTACCAATTAAACCCTCTTATGTGTGGAAGATTTCCTTCAAAGCCAAGGAGGGCCTTTTTGAATTGTTGGTTATGCCTTTTGGATTGACAAATGCTTCTGAAACCTTCATGAGGCTGATGGATGACATCTTGTGGCCATTCACCAACTCATTTGTAGTGGTATACTTGGATGACATCCTGATCTTCAGCCAGAGTTGGGAAGAGCACCTCCACCACATCCAATAGGTTCTCCAAACACTGTAGCAACACAAGCTGTGTGCCAATTTGGAGAAATACACTTTTGGCATGACCCAGGTTCAGTATCTGGAATAAATTATTGATAACGAGGGGTGCATGTGGATCCAACCAAGATCTAAGTCATTCGGGATTGGCCAGCCCCAACCACTCTGATATAGCTCCGTAGCTTTCTGGGTCTTGCCAATTTCTACTGCAGGTTCGTGTTGGGATTCTCTAATATCACTTGGCCCTTGAGTCAATTCACCAAGGGAGGAGCAAAAGAAAAATTATTTTGTACTGAATCTCAACAAAAAGCATTCACAGAGTTGAAACATCGCCTCTGCTCTGCACCAGTGCTCACTTTACCAAAATTGAAACAGCCATTTGAGATCAAGACAGATGCCTCTGGCTATGCTATTGGGGCAGTCCATACTCAACAAGGGAATCTAGTGGCATATCACAGTGATGCACTTTTAGACACAGTCCATAAGTATCCCACTTATGACAAAGAGATGTGTTCCATTGTGCAGGCTTGCCGACAATGGAAGAATTACATTTTTGGGTAGGAAACGGTCATGCACACAGACCACCAATCCCTATAGTTCATGCAGATGCAAGGAAAGTTGTAGAATGATTGCCATCAAAAGTGGTCCACATACCTGCATCAGTTCCATTTGAATATCAATTATAAGAAGGGTAGCACCAATAATGTTGTAGACTGCCTCAGCCGACCACCTATCATGGTGTTAACCATCGTGCTCAACTCTTGTGGGCATGAGACTTCTGATTGGTCACTTCTCTGCAAAAGCGACCCAGAGTTCAGCCACACATACCAGATGCTCTTGTAGGGTCAACAAGTTCCAGATTTTCACCTCCAGGATGCCTTGCTATGCCACCTAGGACACCTTTTTGTTCCTTCAAGCGAGCGAGCCAAGATGATTTGGGAAGTGCACTATAGTCGGGTTGTTGGTCATTTCAGGGTCGAGAAAACAATGGCAGTATTGCAGAAGTATTTCTAATGGCCAAATATTTGACAAGATGTCGGGAAGTACATCAGATCCTGCACTGTCTGTGCCATTGCCCAACTGACCATGAAGACGCAAGGCCTCTATACTCCGTTTCCTACCCCTAGTCCACCTTGGGAATCCATCTCTATGGATTACATGTCGGACCTTCCTTCTATTAAGCATGACAACAACTGTTTTTTTGTGGTCGCCAACAGATTCTTGAAGATGGCTATTCTAGTGGCCTGCAAGAAGAATATAACAACAGAAGCCACTGCTAAACTATTCTTTGAACGAGTGTGGGTACACTTTGGGATCCCACAGTCTATCATCTCAGATTAGGACAACAAGTTCCTCGATACGTTTTGGTCTAGTCTTTAGACGATGTTGGACACCAAGCTCACTAAGTCCACAACTTTCCATCCCCAAACTGATGGCCAGACAAAGGTCATCGATAGGATGATCGTACACATTTTGCACATGTACAACTCAAAGAATCCATGCACATGGGATGAGGGCCTTCCCTATGTCCAGCACAGTTATAACTAGGCTCTCCATAGCTTGACTAGCCACAGCCCTTTTCAAGTGGGTTCGAGATTCCAGCCACTATGTCCCATTGATGTGGCCATACCATTTGCAGCTACTCAGGCAGATTCGACTCATGTCCAGTTGGAAGCCGATAAGGTAAACAACTTCATTGAGCACATCCAACGTATCCACCAGCAGGTCCATGACATTCTGGAGAAATCAAATGCCAAGTAAAAGAAATGACATGTAGAATTTCTCACTGTAGATCACCTAATAATGCAATATACTAAAGCAAAATACTTTATCTACTTCTACAAACAAAATTCAGAAGCTTAATCGATTTTTAGCAAGATCAAATAGAACACATATAACAGATGAAGAAGAAACAATCACACATGAACACAAAAGAATACTCTGGTAAAAACCTCAGCTAAAAACCTTGATCTCTGTATTATCATACAAGTGGAAATATCTCATGATTACGCAAATCTTTAGCTCACAGGCTATCCAGCTCTTAGTACAATCCCTCAAATGCTACTCATAGACTGAATAGACACAACATATGCCTTCATCCAGTCCTCCAAGCCTCCTATTTCCTTGCACAGTTTCTCCTGGGTCCTCTAGCTGCCACCTATGTGAATTCACCTCTCACACAACTCACCAAACTCAAAAGTAACTGTGCAATCTCCAAGGAATGAATTCCTTCTGAATGCAAGAGATATCCTCAATGAAATATTTCTGCAACTAATAGTACACTGTCGCATCATCTGATCTCAACTGGGTCTCTGACTAAACTGACATGCATGAGTTATTTATGAGAGAATATTCAGTTATATAAAGTGCAGTAGTTACATGCATGCATGCATTAACTAACTGAACTCACAATCAGTTCCACAAACTGTTGAAATTAATTTAACTGGACTTAACTCAGTTAACTGAGCTAACTAATTACAACTCAAAGTACAACTCATCCTGATCACTTTAATTAAGGGATAACTTCCTCAATCAAAGGGAAAATTGTTGCATGTCTTCACATAGACTTCATGTTTTATTTTCTCCAACTAATTAACTCAAGATGAATTAATTAATTATTTTTCAAACAGCTGCTAAGATCAAATTCAAATTTTAATTCTCAATTTTAGTTCAGGGACTAACTAAAATTGGAATGTATCTCGAAATGTTATTTTTATAACTTCTATATTTAGCATTTATTGTTGCTATTTTCAACACTCCCTCTCAAAAGAAAGGGATTATCTGTCACCCCAATCCTGTCTCTGTGGAACTCAAATTTGCATTTTGAAAACACCTTATTCAAAATATCTGCACCATGTTCCTCAGTTGAAACATACAGCAACAACATGATCCTCTTCACCACACAGTCTCGAAGATGATGATACTGGATATTGATGTGCTTGGACCTGTCATGAAATAATAGATTCTTAGAGAGTTTGATACAACTCTAATTATCGCAATAGATCATAGTTGGATCCATCCTCTGACTAAACAATCCAACTAGAATTTTCCACATCCAAATGGCCTCACATGCTACCTGACTGGCAACCATGTATTCAATCTCTACTGAGCTAAGTGCAACTGACCTCTATTTCCTGCTGTACCAAGAAACTGCAGGTAAACCAAGGTTTAAAATTCCTCCTGAAGTGCTCTTCCGGTCTGATGTACTCCTTGCCCAATCTGTATCCATGAAGCCCTGAAGCTTCACTCCCTCTGTCCGTCTATACCACAATCCATACTGAGATGTGCCTCTGAGGTATCTCAGCACATGCTTCGCTGCCTTCCAAAATAGCTTGGTAGGCTAAACCATAGCTTGAATCAGTTGGTTCACCGCAAAGCACAAATCTGGTCATGTGTTCGATAGATACATCAATGAATCCACAAGCTGCTGATAAATAGTAGTAGCTACTACGTCACCTGAAGTAGCATCCTCCTTCCTCCAGTTACCAGCTAGAGGAGTCTGCATGGGCTTGCACTTCTCCATGTGGAATCGCCTAAGTATCTCATTGGCATACTTGCCTTGAGACACAAACACTTCCCCATCCTTCTGCTGCACTTCCATGCCTAGAAAGTAGTCCATAAGACCCATGTCTTTCATCTCAAACTCTCTTGCAAGGTCCTCCTTAAAAGAATTGATCAACTGATCATCACTTATCAATGTCAGATCATCAACATAAATAACAATGATCAATAGCTTACCTTCTACCATGATGTGGTAAAGGTTCACATCTGCTTCACTCTTTGTGAAGCCCAACCCGGTGAAATAGTTGTCGATCCTGGTGTACCAAGCACGAGGTGCTTGTTTCAGCCCGTACAAAGCTCTCTTGAGTCAACACACATGTGACTCACGATCAAAGGTCTCAAAACCTTCCGGCTACTCAATGTACACCTCTTCCTCAATCTTGCCATTGAGGAATGTAGTCTTCACATCCATTTGATGGATCTTCCAACCCATCTGAGCTGATAGTGCCAACATCGATCTGATAGATGAGTACCTTGCTACTAGAGCAAAAGTCTCATCATAGTTGATCCCATCGACTTGTGAGAACCACAGGCAACAAACCTTGCCTTAAGTTTCTTAACATTGCCATCAACTACATGCTTTACCTTGTAAATCCATCGGGAACTCACCACTGACTTGTCCTCCAGTCTTGGGACAACATCCTAAACACAGTTTGGAACGATGGAGTCGTACTCCTCCACCATTGCATAAACCAGACTGGTTGCTGCACTGCTTCCTCAAAAGAAGAAGGTTTGGTCTCTACACGCTCCCCAACCAAGGCCATGTAACCAGTGTACCGCTCGGGTGACCTCCTCAGTCTACGCTGAGAAGATGGCTATCCCACATTCTCTCTCTCATCGAGCATCAACCTATCAACTTCCCTTGAGCATTTCCACCCATCTCTGGAAGACTCTGCATGAGTGGACGTCTCCACTCTTGGATCCTCTGCATGTGGCTGCTCTGCATCAGTTTGAGGCTCCTCCTCCTTAGGAACTAAAACTTCCTCCTCTACATGCAATTGAGCTCCCTCTTAAGTGATACTCACATGGCTTTCTGATCGTTGAACTTCATATCTCTGCGTACCACTGTCCTCTAACAGGTAGGCAAGAACACCCAATAGTTGTGGGGTGTATTAGTGTACCCCACAAGTATCCCTAACTCAACTGTTAGATATAGCTTCTTTCGGGCATCTTTGGTCACATGGCAATAAACCGATGATCCAAAGATCCTGAAGTGACTCACATCTAGTCTCTTCCCGGAAGAGGCCTCCACTGGTGTCTTCATCCCCAATATATGATGTGAACTTCTATTCTACAAGTATACTATTCTATTGCATGCCTCAACCCACAAATGAAGTGGTATGCTTTGGTCATGCATCATTGCCCGAGCTTCTCCCACAATCGATTTGTTCTTCCTTTCGGCCACCCCATTCTGTTGTGGGTTATGGGGTGCCATCAACTCCATTTAATTCCTTCTACTGCACAAATGTCCTTAAACTGTTGGGAGACATACTCTCCACCATTGTCTCTTCGCAAGGCCCTTATTTTCTTTCCAAATTCTTTCTCTGCCAATGCTTTGAACTCACAAAACCTTGAGAAGGTTTGATCCTTCTTCTGCATGAAGTAGATCCAAAATCTACGAGAAAAATCATCAATAAAAATAAACATAGTACCTTTGTTTAGCGGTGGAGGTTGTAGAGAATGGTCCACACACATCTCTATGAACTTGCTCCAGGATTGCTTCAACTCTACTGTCTCGATCCTGAAAGGAAGATTTTGCATACTTACCCAAGGTGCAACCTTTGCATGTACCATTTGCTCTAGTTTTGCCTTGGGAATTCTTGTAGAAATCTGCTGCATGATCTTCAAGGCCCCATGGTGCAAGTGGCCCAATATTCTATGCCATAGCTCACCAACATCTTGGTCTACACCAACACTACTTTGGAACTCAATGCAGCACAGTCGTCTACCTCCAGCTTGTAGAGATTCTTTACTCGAGTCCCAATCCTCTTGGTTTGTCTAGTGCCAATATGCCTCAGGAATGCCTTTCCTTTACTAAAGACTACACCATAGCCTTTGTCTTCCAGCATAGCACTAGACACAATATTCTTCTTCAGATCAGGCACATACTTTACATCAGTGAGGGTGAGAGGATCTCCATGCTCCCTTTGAAACACAATTGTACCTTCACCTGAAACACGGTACTTTCCATCATCGCCCATCTCGATGCACATCTGGAGGTCCTTCTCCTCCAAGGTACTGAAAATATTCTTGTCGTTGGTCATGTGGAATCAAGCTCCACTATCCAGGTACCAAACACACCCCACCATCGATGAAACCATACATGTGATGAGGGTGAAATCCAATTCGAACTGTGAGGCTAGTGCCTCACCATCTGATCCCTTCTTGGATTTCTTCTGTGGACAATTCGTAGCATAATGACCCATCTCATGACAATGAAAGCATATCACTTTCGATTTGTCAATATTCTTCCACCATGGGAAGAACTGGATTTGGAATGGGACACCTTCCCTTTTCCTTTCCTCGCCTTACTCTCTAAGGCTAGATTTTCTTCATCATCTTGATTTGATGAAGATCCATCTCTAGTGCTTCTCCTTATCTCCTCCTGCATCAGATCCGGCGAAAGTCGTTCCCAATCTGGCTGTTTCTCTCTTCCATTTACTGAATCTTGGTAGCTATGCTAGCTCTTAGGAAGACCGAGGAGAGCAAGACTCACCATGTCATCATCGGTTGTCGTGATCCCTACACTTCCAAGCTCATCCCTGCAGGTTGTGAGCTTGTTCAGATATGTAGAGATCGTGTCGCCCTTTTCACACTTGATTTTCTTAAGCTTGTCTTTCAATGCCATCTTCCTCTGATCGTTGTTTTTCTAATATAGATCCTTCAATGTTTTCCACATTGAAAACGGTGTCTCCTTCCCATGGAGACTCGAGACAATGTGGTCTCAAACTCCCTCCAGAAGGATTCTCCTCCCTATAGCCACACATTTCTTCCATTCCACCAATTCTTGGGCATTAGAAACTGCTGGCTTGGGGACTTCTTGATCAATGAAGTCCTTCAAATTGTTCTCCTCTAATACCACTTCCATGCGATCCTTCTAAGCTATATAATTCGAGCTGCCATCAAGGGCATACTCAAATCTCAAACCGTTGAACGCCATTGGTGAAATTTGAGATGTGATAAGAATTCAAATTCTATAATTAGTAACTTCAAAATTCAAACTTCTCCCTTCTTTCTATACTATTCTTCACTTTGATAACCTTTGCTATGATACCATGTAGAATTTCTCACTGTAGATCACGTGATAATGCAATATAATAAAGCAAAAATACTTGATCTACTTCTACAAACAAACTTACAGAAGATTAATTGATTTTGAGCAAGATCAAATAGAACACATATAATAGATGAAGAAGAAACAATCACACATGAACACAGAAGAATACTCTGGGGAAAGCCTCAGCTAAAAACCTCGATCTCTGTATTATCATACAAGTGGAAATATCTCCTGATTACGCAAATCTTTAGCTCACAAGCTATCCATCTCTTAGTAAAATCCCTCAAATGCTACTCATAGACTAAATAGACACAACATATGCCTTCCTCCAGTCCTTCAACCCTCCTATTTCCTTGCGCAGTTTCTCCGGGGTCCTCTGGCCGCCACCTGTGTGAATTCCCCTCTCACACAACTCACAAAACTTAGAAGTAACTACGCAATCTCCAAGGAATGAATTCCTTCTACATGCAAGAGATATCCTCAATGGAATATTCCTGCAACTGATAGTACACTGTCCCATCGTCTGATCTCAACTGGGTCTCTGACTGAACTGACATGCATGAGTTATTTATGAGATAATATTCTGTTATCTGAAGTGCAGTAGTTACATGCATGCATGCATTAACTAACTGAACTCACAATCAGTTCCACAAACTGTTGGAACTAATCTAACTAGACTTAACTCAATTAACTGACCTAACTAATTACAACTCAAAGTACAACTCATCCTGATCACTTTAGTTAAGGGATAACTTCCTCAATCAAAGGGAAAATTGTTGCATGTCTTCACATAGACTTCATGTTTGATTTTCTCCAACTAATTAACTCAAGATGAATTAATTAATTATTTTTCAAACAGTTGCTAAGATCAAATTCGAATTTTAATTCTCAATTTTAGTTCAAGGACTAACTAAAATTGGAATGTACCCCAAAATGCTATTTATAGCAATGCTATTTTTAGCACTTCTATATTTAGCATTTCTTGTTGATATTTTCAACACGACATGATCAACATCAGGTGCCACACAAGTTTTGAGTGGGTGACAAAGTCTGGTTGCATTTGTAGAAGGAATGCCTTACCAGAGCATATCATAAACTCAAAACACTCTGATATCGACCTTACACCATTACCAAGGCTGTGGGCGACAATGCATTTGAGCTCAACATTCCCCCATTCCTTGGCCTACACCCAGTTGTTGGAGAGGTAAATCCCCTCTGCGGACAGAGGCGATCCCACTAGCCCAAAATGGGACTAGCAACAATCAAAACATGCTACTACGCAAGTTCCTAGTTGTATATTAAAAGCGGATGACGAGAACCAACCTGGAGTCCAACGCTAGTGTCGAAGACGAGTTGACAATCCCGTTCCCTTGCTCCGGCAGGTCACAATCCTTGCGATCCCCGCGTATGGATACTTGCACATGCAAAGAACGAAACGAGAACAAGCATAAAATCCACTAACATACAACTATATTTTAGTCAGAAAGGAAATAAACCAAACATTATCATGATGAACAATGAGATTGGAACCATAACAGTAGTCGTTTATTAATGAAATAATAAGTAGAGAAAGATACAACCAAGGTTTTGACGTTGAACCTATCCTCTAACTGGGCAAGCAACTATGTATGTCTTGCAATAAACCTTCTCTCTCTCAGGATTCCGGCAGCATAACCTCCCTATGCTTCAAGACTCTTACTATCACTCTGGACAAGCATAATCACAACTAGCATTACTCAAAAACTAGCTTGTCTAATGCATGAGGACAAACTTTTATAGATGGAGAAGGGAGGGAGATACAATGCACCAGGACACTCATTGTGGATTGACATTATCTCTGAAAAGCCACTGTGGATAGATGTCAAGGATAGATAATGACTCTCGACCTCTATCAGATGGATTTTACCTTCAAAAGACTTCGTGATCTGAAGGGAAAAAACATATGGGTGCGCGTTTGTCAAAAATCATTACCAAACTTGGTTGGCGCGAGTGTTGTTCTAAGACAGAGCGCCAATGGTCGCACCCCCTTTTGAGGATCTCAGTGATTGGCGCGGATAAGACACTGTGGACCCGTGCCAATGGAAAAAGGGCACTTTTCATGGATAATTTGCAGAAGGTGTCTTCAGGGAACATGAAGTACATACTCAGGGGAACATAATGCAAGTGTTTTTAGACTATGTCACTGCTCACAGGTCCCGGAATGCGTCCTCCAATGTATGGAAACAGGGGTAACAGGGATGGTGACCAATGGTGACAAATTACTGTGTAACAGATGCCCCCTAAAGCATGAGGCCCGAGAGAGAGAGAGGGGTGAAATGCTTTACAAGAACATATATAGCTGCCGCCGAGAATCTGCATTGAGAGATACAATTGATAGCTCAAATACATGATGTACGTGGTATGGTCGTAGCCATCCATAAGAGAGTACATGATAGTCTAGATCCATAGTATGGGTGCAACCATCTGTTTAGGATCAATGAATTGACTCAGGTATGGTCGCAGCCATCCAGTGAATGAGTCATGTATCAAGAATCATACCTGGATTACAATAGACACAATCCAGGGTCTTGCGCTCCATCTCGACCTGAACAGAAGTACAAGTTCAAGCATGTGAATATATGAGCTGAAGTCGAACATGCATGAACATCGTCTGATTACCAGTCAATATTGGAAACTGTTAACAGACGCGAGAGGTACCACCAATAATGACAATGGCCCTCAAGGTACTATAGGTACAATCTACGGCGTGTGAATTAGTGATCTGAAGTCGAACACCCGTAGAATCATTCGATCGGAGGCCAATGATGAAAACCTCACGTCGAACACGAAGAACCTACCATTGAGGCATGCAGGCTCCAAGGCACCGACAGGGAGTCTCTAGGTCAGCTTCCTGGATAATGAGCTGAGGTCGACAGGAAGTGACCTTGATCGAAGGTGGGCCATAATTTTTCCCACATCACCGACACGAGACAGAGAGATAATGTTGTGAATCAAGATTGTGCGAGCTATTAGAGGGAGGTTGTTTCTTTGCAGAGGTCAACTTCTCTTGAACAAATCGGCGGCACGTTAATGGAATTGGCAGTATTTGACATCAATGTATCAAAGGTCATGATGACGAGGCAATGAGCAGATGAGAGGTCAAATAGGGGTACCCAAGTCCACGGAAGCAAGTGAAAAATATGAGATGAGATATCCCCACCCAGACACGAAAGCAGAGAAGTGCCATGTTCAAGAGCGACATACTGCCGACACGACGGTAATTATGGTTCCTTTTTTTCCCCCGCCATTTCTGGCGAGTACCCCAATTATTTTTAACAAGCTTGATGGGGATAGCATATGCTTGTGGTACGTCATTTCGACAAAATCCGATGTCATTAGGTTTTAACGAGTCTGACAAAGGAAGAACTCGGCGTCTTTTCATGTTTAGAGAGTTTGAAAAGACAGCAGAAAAGGAAACTCCAAGGGTGTCCTTTTTCGTAAAGTTGTGTCTCTCGGGCCCGAAAAAGTATAAAATAATGCCCGAAAGAACCGCCCGACCATTACGATCGAGGAGTACTTTTCATAAATAGTGATTTCGACCTGAAAAAGTAAAAAAGCGATCAAAATCACGTCGTTTCGTAACCATTAATGAGTTTGAAACGACAAAAACCCGGTAATCTTTTTATGTTTTAACGGTCGACAAAAATAACTTAAAACGACCGCCCCTTATTAACGTTTAACGAGTCAAGAGGAGTGACTCGGCAATCTTTTCCTCTTTAAATGGTCAGAAAAGAGCTGAAAGCAGACCTTAAAGTAACCTTTTCTCATGTTTTACCGAGCTTGAAAAAGTCAAAAAGGAGCTCGTTTGATTGCTTTGAATTGTACCAACCCCTGTCATCATACAAAAACAACGTAAAACCCACTTTGACATAAAAATATCCCAAAAATACTCAAAAAATATCATTTCTAATGTATTTTTAGGTCAAAAAATGCTATAAATAGTGAAATGGTAAAAAATAAAATTACTTTTCACTTTTTACCTTGTGAGTTTACCATTGGAGGGTTTTGGGTGCAAATTTCAACTGCTGATTGCGATCAATCCAGGAGATCATTCGAGCCGCCGTCTGCAACAGGTAAGAGGCCTCATCCTTAGCTTTGTTTTCATTCCATTTTTTTAGATTTTCATCCATAATTTAGCTCCCTGCAAGAGGATTTGCAATTTCATAGGGTTCCACCATTGGCGTGAGTTTCCCACACGGGATCGCGCCAATGGCATTTTTTACCCAAAGGGGTCGCGACCTTGGCGCGACTATTTTAGAAACAGTCGCGCCAACCGCGCGATCTCAATTTGTCACAAATTCGACCGGTGAAATTGCAAATTCTCTTCAATTTTGACTTCACCAATGATCTAATGGTGGAAATTTCAACTTTGTGGTTGCAGGGATTCGTCAGAATGTCTATAGAATGGAGAGAAAGAGAACATGATGCCGTGGATGCCATGGCAATGGAGGATGATGCATGCATGGATGCTCTGAGAGACTGTGGCTTGAAAAATTTCTTCCTCACCTCATACTTGCGTGCACAACCTGAGTTGCTGCGATTCATCGTGGATGCTTGGGATACAGAGGATCGGGTATTTTGTCTGAAAGACCAGACATTGGAATTAGATGTTTCTGATGTCTATTTTATTACTGGTCTATCACGGCGAGGTGCACGCCCCATCTTGACTGGTAGCAGGCTTTCTGGTGAGAAGATGGGAGAGGTGATGGAAAGAGTTTGTCGTGGGGCACATTTTGGATCAAACAGTGCCAAAGTTGACATTATCACGGTTCCCGATCTGGTACTCCGAGTGATTTTATTTACTATTACCCGGACAGCTGGGGTACAGGCGCACCACGAGGCCAGCAAAAACTATTTGCTGCTAGCAACTGAGTGTCTCCAGCCTACACTATTTGATTGGGCCACGACAGTGACAACAAACATCAAAAGGCAGCTTACCAAGTGTAAGCGTGATGGAAACAAACAATTCGGCTATGGATCTATTATAGTGACTTTCTTCCTGGAGCGATTGCCGATATTCCGGGTACCGGGAGGTATCATGGCAGATCCATTGCCACGGGAGCCGAGGTTGAATCGATGGGCAGAACTCATGCCCAGAGGAGGAGGGGGCCAGCAGATGTCCTGGAGGCCCGAGTTCTTTATCTGGCTCCGTCACCAGATGATTGTCGTCGAGGACTGGCCCTATGCGGGCACGGATTTTACTGGAGATCCAGACCTCCCATTACCTGAGGGAGAGGACTGGGACGAGGAGCTAGGTAAGAACTCTTTGTGTTTTTGACGTTTTTACATATTTAAGTTTTTTTTTTGCAATACATGTCCGTCTCTGACAACCTCTATATATATGTATGCAGATGTTGGTGCAGAGCGACTAGCTGACTTGCCTCATAACGTACGGAGAGCACAACCTATAGCCGACCTTTAGGCAGAGGGTGATGAGGGTGACGACCTAGTACAGAACCTTGAGGCACTGACTCGAGGTATTCCAGATTATGGCAGATTGGCAAACATGCCTAGAGCGTACCAGAGGCACACGGTGGGAGTATCTACTCGCGTCCATCGTCTGTTGAGACGTGTGGTGCGAGTGGTGACATGCTATCATGAGCATCACCGTGATTAGATGCCTAGGTTTCATTTTTGCACGTTTTTGAGGAACATGTTGTCAGTGGCTGTATGGGTTTTGGACATGTATTTTTTTTGGATTATGTAATGCGCGGGGCGCAAACATTATGACACACCTGTATATATATACATAAGCCTATTTCTAGATGGATCTTTTCTTCATGTGATGATGTGTTTTATATGTTATGCAACTGTTTGACACACATGTGATCTGATGTATCTACTGCATAACAAACGACCCATTGTGGAATGTATTTACACACACGCATATATTTTATTTTTACAAAAGCTTGAAAACACACATGGCAATCACGTATGAAAACTATGCTTTGATGGGAGATTTTATTTTTATACAAGCTTAAAAGCACATGGTACATATGCAAACTATGCTTGATGGTAAAGGAAACGGGCATGCCCCCCAGCATCGTGTCTCAATTCGAGGTACATGCCCCCCAAGCTTCAGTCCATTGAAAATGGAGTGAAGGTTGACATAATGGTGATTGCGCTCGAATTGCACGAGCTCATGTTTCATTGTTTTAACGAGGTTGATACAGGTAAATGAACTATCCTCGAGACTCCTTGTTTCATTTTTTAGCGAGCTTGACACAAGACAAGGAACTGTGCTCCATCTCGACTTCATCATAATGAATGGGAAGCGGAGGATTCCAAGGGTGCCGCTCCGGAAGGAAGGCCAACATCTTGGAAATCAGGGCCCAATGCCCCCAGGACACTATGCTTGACAGCGGCATCGCTGGTTACAGGCATGGGATAGGTGGCCACGTAGTTGACCTGCGGTGGGGCAGATGCAACTGGTGGATGAAAACCAGGAGGGGATGACGACTGCGCAGGGGGGACCCGTGGACGAACGAACGATAATTGATCGATAGTCACAATTCTTCCATCGTGTGGAAAGCAAACCACACGAAAAAGTGAAGAAATAAGGGCCCCCATGGCATAAACATAGTCACGACCAAGGAGAAGATTGAAATCTAAAGCACCTTGGGTAACCGATACGTCTATATAGACGGTCTTGCCTCCCAAAGTAATAGGGAACTTTGGAAGGATCCCTAATGGTTGGCTAGTTCCTCCGTCAAAGGCCGTCAGATTCGATGCTACTGGCACAAGCTGTGGGGAACCCAAAGCTTGCCAAGTAGTGGCAGACATAAGACTAACAGATGCACCCTCATCCAAAACAGTGCCAGGTATTGCCTTGTCATAGGCGTGTACCGTGACCCAGAAAGGCACATGGGATGGGAGGCGGAAGGTAGTCAAACGTCTCCAGTCGAAGGAAGCGACTGAACTACTTGGTGGGGGAATCGTATGATTGCCCCCTGCTCTAAAGAGAGCGAAGTAGGACTCTCGGAAACAGCTGGGATAGGAGAGTCATTTCCAGACTTAGGAGAATCTGAGGAGACGAGAAGAACATGAGAATGATGCTCTTCCGAAATAGAGTGGTCGGCGGGTGGTGAACTCGAGTCGACACTCTTTCCGACCAATGGTTGGTCTGGAACAGGCTTGGCAGAGCCAGATTCAGGAAGAGGAGGCTGGACAAGAGAGGAATCTTGGTTGATTTCTTTGTCAGCAGGGGAACGTTCTGCAATTGCAGAGAGACGTTGATAACCAGTGGGAAGTTGGGTTGAGGGAGCTGTAAGACTTTCCAATACAATAGAGGCTCTATCCATGAATGGACAAAGGTGAAGGGGATGATTGCCTTCACAAAGTTTACAAGGGATTTGAATCTTCCCTTTTCCATTACCATTTCCAGGTGATAAGGTAACATCGCCATGATCTCTAGAGGACGATGCAGGGCGGTCCGGATCGTGAGACCATACTTCTAAAACCCTGGGAATGCCAGGACAATCGCGGAGAAGATGGTCTTCCTTGCACAACTTACAAGGAAATTTGACCTTCCGCGGAGGAGTACAAGGTGGCTCGACTTGAGTTATACTTTTAACCTCTGGTTTAGGAGTCTTCTTCTTCTTTGTCTTCTTCTTCTTCTTCTTAGCCACCTGGTTACTTGAATCCAGAGTTTCGCCAGGCGAAGTAGAAGATGAGGACGCAGCAATAGGCGAAGAAGGGGAGAGGTCCACCTTGGAATCAACATGATGTTGTTCGGGTGGAGGAGGTGGTGGAACAGGAGTCATCACACTCGAGACCACCGAGTTTGAAAACAACCATACGGGCAAACCGATGGTTAACCCAGGCAAAGACAAAGTTGCTATATACTGAACACCAACATTTCCAACAGAAGGAAATGGACTAGGGTTTCCATCCGGGGGAACACCTTGGCCGGTGGACTCAGGGAAGGATGCCATTGAACGAGAAAGAACCCTACTCAAGCTAACGCAAGCAAGATCTAACCGCGTAATTGTTATCGTGGCCAAATAAATTTTAGGACGCAAAGACACAACTTGACCTTTTCATGTTTTAAGAGTCGAGAAAAGGACAAAAGATGACTCTAGTCTCCTTCGAATGTTTAATGAGCACGAAGTGACAAGACGATCACAGGCACCTTTTCATTTAAGGAGTTCGAAAAGGATCAAAAGTGACTACTCTGGAGACTCTAGGCAAAAAGGTTTACCAAACAATCCGTAAAACTGCTTATACACCTTGGCAATCAGATGAAAACCAAGGACTTCCCGTACTGCAGTCAATCTTTCTGAATGCTGTGTTCAGTGCATTACGGCTTGTAAGGCGACAGACTCGGCTTCCTATGGATAAAGGATGATAGCCTAGTGGGGTCTACCGTATATACGCGACGGTACGTGGGAGCTCAGTCTGTACTGGCACTTATTGTCTCTCAGGAGGAATCACCCAACCATCAGCGAGGCAATAGTTACCAGGTTTAAAGACGCCGGAACACGTCTCTAGCCTAGACCTCTAGAATATGTGCGTTAGGTTCCAATGCGTTGTTAGGTTCATTTGGTTTATTTTACAGTTGATCTTCAATTAAGTTTCAGTTTTTTGGTCCTACCGCATGTGATATCTCAAAACTTCCTAAATGCACACTATATGCCAAAATTATATCATTTCGTTCAATGAATTCTAACTACAGGAGAGTTGAGATTTTCGAACAAACAAAATGCATAATAAGCAAACAACAAAGATCCTAATGCAGCTAATAACAAGAAATAAAGCTCTTTCTTTTTCTTTTCTTTTTAAAAGAAACAAATAACAACAAATGCTAACTAATAGAATGCAAAAAGATCTTTCGTTTTTCTCTTTTTAAAATGGCATAAGGCATTTAAACAAATTTCATGAGATATTAACAAGCATAAACAAACAAAAATCACTCAATGTAAGGAGAACCAAATCTGAAATACCAAAATGAACTGTCAAAGCAACGAAAAGCGCACAGACCTTCAATGAACCATGTGATCTAAGTTCAAATGAAGTCAAGCAAAATACAAACAAGCTAGAAGTGAATTTCCCAGAAGCACGGAATAACAAGCTTTAACAACTACTAGACCGGTGCGGAAAACAACCAAAAGGTTGACTGGGTAATCAAACCAAAACTTCCCACAGAAGGCTCGACATGCAAAGCCCCTAGATGCTCTAGGGCTGGGGTACAAAATCGATAGAGATAAGCAAACAACTGAAGGATAAAGGTAACAACCAGTCACACAGAGGTCCAACACACTTCCAGAAGCTGTAAAAGATGTACAAAAACCAAAATCTGAGCTTAAGGAACTTTCAACTAACAAACTGGAAAAATTCACAGAGTTGGCGCGGCTGTGAGCCTGCAACTTGCGCTATTCAAGAATTGGCACGAGTTGCTGTTGTGCAACATGCGCCAACTGGCGCGACTGTCAAAGGAAAAAACGCGCCAACCGTGTTTGCTGACCCAAAAAATAAATACAATAGCTCAAGGTCTGGTCAACAGTACTCAAACAGGTCTAAAAGCAGAAAACAACTTCAAAGCTGACCCAGAAAGCTCATTTATCCAAGCAGGCAAGAGAAAACTAACATGCAAGACAAAACTCCAAGTCGTTCGGTTCATAAACCAAACCGGAGATCGACTGAAGTGGCGTTGATCTACTCCGCTAATGCAAAGCAATAGCGTTTCAAAGGCTGCCTGGCCGTGCTTCAAAGTCCGTCCAAGGTTTATGAATCAAACAACAAATAGCTCCTCCCCAGTGGAGTCACCAAATTGTTGGAGAGGTAAATCCCCTCTGTGGACAGAGGCGATCCCACTAGCCCAAAATGGGACTAGCAACAATCAAAACACGCTACTACGCAAGTTCCTAGTTGTATATTAAAAGCGGATGACGAGAACCAACCTGGAATCCAACGCTAATGTCGAAGACGAGTTGACAATCCCGTTCCCTTGCTCCGGCAGGTCACAATCCTTGCGATCCTCGCGTATGGATACCTGCACATGCAAAGAACGAAACGAGAACAAGCATAAAATCCACTAACATACAACTATATTTCAGTCAGAAAGGAAATAAACCAAACATTATCATGATGAACAATGAGATTGGAACCATAACAACAGTCGTTTATTAATGAAATAATAAGCAGAGAAAGATACAACCAAGGTTCTGACGTTGAACCTATCCTCTGACTGGGCGAGCAATTATGTATGTATTGCAATAAACCTTCTCTCTCTCAGGATTTCGGCAGCATAACCTCCCTATGCTTCAAGACTCTTACTATCACTCAGGACAAGCATAATCACAACTAGCATTATTCAAAAACTAGCTTGTCTAATGCATGAGGACAGACTTTTATAGATGGAGAAGGGAGGGAGATACAATGCACCAGGACACTCATTGTGGATTAACATTATCTCCGAAAAGCCACTGTGGATAGATGTCAAGGATAGATAATGACTCTCGACCTCTATCAGATGGATTTTACCTTCAAAATACTTCGTGATCTGAAGGGAAAAAACATATGGGTGTGCGTTTGTCAAAAATCATTACCAAACTTGGTTGGCGCGAGTGTTGTTCTAAGACCACGCGCCAATGGTCGCACCCCCTTTTGAGGATCTTAGTGATTGGCGCGGATAAGACACTGTGGACCCGCGCCAATGGAAAAAGGGCACTTTTCAGGGATAATTTGCAGAAGGCGTCTTCAGGGAACATGAAGTACATACTCAGGGGAACATAATGCAAGTGTTTTTAGACTATGTCACTGCTCACAGGTCCCGGAATGCATCCTCCAATGTATGGAAACAGGGGTAACAGGGACGGTGACCAATGGTGACAAATTACTGTGTAACACCAATGTTCAATGTGGACCACCTTCGACCATACTTTCCACCTTTGCTAGACACATCAGAGATTGTAGAAGAACTCACACCTGCATAGTTAAATCCAGATTGCATGGAGCAAGCCACAACTGATCGAATCATGGACATGCAAACCAAGAACACTCACTAGCAGAAGATCCAATTGGATCGAGTTGTCAAAGCAGGCCAACTCCTTCACCAGGGCAAGTGGCTCACCAGGGACCAAGTTTAGCAGAAGTTTCCTCATCTCATGAAGGAACTCAACACAATGGGGACCATTGCTTCCTAGGGGGGAGGAATGATACAGGTGGATATTGGTGGCCACCCGCAAATTCCACTTGGACCCCCACCATTGTTTCTTTCATTTTTTTCATTTCCTTAATTGTAGCACAATTTACTATTTTTAGCAGTTTTTCAGGTCCTAAACTTCTGGAGCCGTTTTGAGGCCCTAAACGACGATTTTTTGGCAATCTATCGCCAACGATTTTTGTCAACAATCATATTTTCTGTTGTAGTCCTTGGAGGGATATTTCCAACGTGTTATTATGCGCGTCAAACGAAAGTAATATGACCAAGTCGCGACCCTGGGAAGTTGGATGTCCAACTCACCCCAACAAGGCCCATAAACTCTTGGTGTTACATCTCCTCGGGTTAGGATTTTGGTTGTTTAGGGTTTGATCTTATTGTTCAATAATAAAAAGGCTCTTGAGCCTCATTGTAACATAGTTCAGAGACATGTAGTTGCCACATCTCTTCTCAGAGATAAGGCACCATCGCCCGAGCTAGTCTTATTTCCATTATGTTTGTAAGCATATTTCAGTATTGTATATTAATGAAATGAAATGCTATTTCTACTACATCTTTGTACTTATGATTATATCTGTAATTTGTTGCATTCCTGTTTAAATCTGGATTAGCTCCTGCTCAACCTTCTCCTTAGCAGCGCACCCCTTTTCCATCTGAGCCTTCTCTACGGCTTCCTTCTTCTGTTGCACAGCCAAATTTTGCGCAGCCTGCTTTGTTGCATCATTTCGTCTCTTTTTTGTCAAGCTACCCACGCCCTTACTGGTTCCGACATCCAAGTCTTATGGGGTGCGCCACTCTGCTAGCCAGCGCTTGACCACCTCTTGAATATCATGATTGGTGACCAAGTATGGTAAATTGTACCATTTCTATGTAGGTTTTAACCCCGTACAGAAATTACCTGCATACAAATTCTAAAACACAAAAAATAAATAATGCGAGAGCAAAACACATATACACAGAGATTTTCCCTTAAATCCAAAAACCGGGACTACCAGCTTGATTTTTCATTATGTTCCTTTCAATGTTATAATACATATTTATACATGATGAAGCATCCAATACCATGGACCGAAAGCCATCGCGTCCAAAAAACATGTGCGAAAACCATGCACAAAGCCATTAGTGGGTCCGCCCAACCTAACATAGGGTCCAAAACCAAAATTTTTTGGGGCACTGCCCTGGACACCATAAAGTGGGGTTACAGGTGCCCCTCAAACCCCTTGTTAACTACGTGGAAAGAATATAACACAACCCAACATTCTCCCACTTGTTGTTTTCTTTCCACAGGGGGCCACAAGAGAGCTTAGTCATTTTTCCAGCCCTAAAATGCCCATTGTCTCTCCACACCAAAAGAACTTCTCAAAGCTCACAGATTTTGTCAATGCATCTGCAGTATTCTTCAAACTGTCCACCTTTACTAGCAACACCTTTTTGTCTTCTATCATATCCCTCACAAAGTGATATTGAACATCAATGTGCTTTGTCTTTGAATGATATGCAGGGTTCTTTGCCAAGAAAATTGCACTTTGGCTGTCACAGTCTATCCTTATAGCTTCCTGTACTAACCTCATACGTGAACACAATCTCTACAACCAAATTGCTTCCTTGCTTGCATGAGTGGCTGCCATGTATTCTGCCTCCGTAGTTGATAGTGCCACTATAGATTGTTTCTTACTCATCCAACTGACTGCACCTCCAAATAGGTTAAACACATACCCACTTGTAGATCTTCTCTGATCCAGATCTCCAACCTAGTCTGCATCAACAAAGCCATGAATATCCAACACTGTCCAATCCTGGTCTCCCTTGGTAGCAAAAACCATAATCACTAGTGCCACGCAAATACCTGAAAACCCGTTTGACTGTTGTCCAGTGCTCCTTCCCTGGTTTTGACATTAACCTGCTCAATACTCCCACTGTATGTGCAATGTCTGGTCTAGTACAAACCATTGCATACATCAGGCTACTGACTGCACTTGCATATGGAACACGGGACATGTCCTCTTCCTCTTCTTGTGTCTTGGGACACTGTTCTGCAGATAACCTCACACCTACAGGAATAGGAACCTTCACTGGTTTACTATCCTACATATTAAACCTCTACAATATTGTCTCGACATACTTCCTCTGGTTTAACCAGAGATTCCTCTTTTCCCGATCTCTTTTAATTTCCATGCCCAAAATATAGTTTGCAGCACAAAAATATTTCATGTTGAATTTGGAGGACAATTGGGTCTTCAAATCCTGGATAACTTCTTTGTCATTTCCAGCCAACAATATATCATCCACATACAAGACCAGATAAATAACACGGTTACCAATTAATTTAAAATACACATAGTGATCTGCTTTGCTCCTGGTGAAGCCAAGTCCCCGTATAAATGTACCAAATTTCTGATACCACATCCTTGGTGACTGTTTTAACCCATATAGAGACTTCTTTAACTTACATACTAGTTCTTTCTTACCCTTCACCGCAAAGCCTTCAAGTTGCTTCATGTAGATCTCCTCTTCCAGAACCCCGTGAAGAAATGTTGTCTTCACATCCATATGTTCTACCTCAAAATCAAAAGAAGCAACAACAGATAAATGTAATCTAATAGAAGTTAACTTGCCAACAGGAGAAAAAATATCACCAAAATCAATTCCCAGCACCTGGGAATAACCTTTTGCTACCAATCGAGCTTTGTATTTCTCCACTTTTCCTTCTGCATTTGTCTTCTTTTTGAACACCCATTTGCTACCAATGGGTTTCCTTCCAGCTAGAAACTCCACCAGATCCCAAGCCTCATTTTTGTGCAAAGATGCGATTTCATCAACCATGGCTTGTTTCCAGAGTTTTCCATCCTCTGAATCCACTGCTTCCTTCACAGTTCTGGGATCATCATCAATAACAGACAAAGCAAAATTTGAACAGAAAGTAGATGGACTATACCTTTTTGGCTGCCTTCTTTCTTGAACTGATCTTCTCACAGCCGGACTTTGTGGCTCTTCATCTTCTGATTCCTCCTCTGTTGTAGAGTCTGATTCTTCCTCCTTTTGCTCAAACTCTATCTTCTCAGGTTCCTTTGGTTGGACTTCATGTTTAATAACATATTTCACCTCTCTGAACACCACATCTCAGCTGTACATAATCTTCCTTATTACTGGGTTCCAAAGCTTATAACCTTTTAAACCATCCTTATACCCAATAAAGATGCAATTTTCAGATTTACTATCCAACTTTGTTCTTTTCTCCTTTGGAACATGTACATATGCATCACATCTGAATACCCTCAGATGTGAAAGAGAGGGTTTCTTACCAGTCCATACCTCTGATGGAGTCTTATCCTCCAATGTTGATGAAGGTGACCTGTTGACCAGGTAATATGCAGTATCCACTGCCTCTGCCCAGAATTCATGTCCTAACCTGGCACCACTGAGCATGCTTCTTTCCCTTTCCATCAACATCTTGTTCATTCTTTCTGCAACTCCATTTCGCTGAGGTGTATATGGAGTAGTCTTTTGCCATGCTATACCACACTTCTTGCAGAATTCTTCAAATTCCTTACTGCAAAACTCTCCACCATTATCTGTCCTCAACACCTTTATCTTCTTCTCTGTTTGGTTTTCCACTAGAGCCTTAAATTCTTTAAACCTATCAAAGACTTCAGATTTCTTCTTAAGGAAATATATCCATGTATTCCTTGAGAAGCCATCTATAAATGATACATAGTACATAGACTTACCCAATGATGGAACCTTCACAGGTCCAAACAAATCACTGTGCACAAGCTCTAATATATGTTTTGCCCTCTTACCACCAGAGGGGAAACTCACCCGATTCTGCTTCCCGTATACACAATTTTCACAGAAATAAAAATCTAGAAAGCTATTACTCATAACTTCTACCATACCTTTACCCTGAAGTATTCGAAGGCCCTTCTCTCCAATATGTCCAAGCCTTTGATGCCACAACATGGTCTTTTCTCCAGAGACCACTATATTTTCTGCTCCAATTTCAGGAACCATGGAACTATTGCACCCATCAACAACAATGCTACCTTGCAACTTGTACAGAGTTCCAATCCGATCTCCCCGCATCAATACCAGTGCTCCTCGAACCATCTTGCAGGTATCCTTCTCAAACACTGTTTTTACACCTGCATCATCCAACTTACTAACAGAAATCAAATTTCTGGCTAATGCATGAATATGTAGAACACCCATAAGTGTTCTAACCCTTCCACCTTGTAGCTTCAACTTTACTTTTCCACGACCAATGATTCTAGCCTTCCTGTCATCCCCCAAGAAGACATCACCACCATCATATTTCTCATATTCACAGAACCACTCTCTACGGGGAGTGAAGTGAAAGGATGCACCTGAGTCAATCAACCATGCCTCATGATCTACATGTGTACTTGAAGAAGCCAAGTACACATCCCCACCTTCATCGGAGGTGGTTTTCGCCTCTGCAGAAGGAGCCTCATCAGATCCCTTTCCTTTGTCAGGAGCTTTAGATTTACAGTCCCTTTTGAAGTGGCCTTCCTTTCTGCATTTCCAGCACACCACCTTTACAGGTTTTCCTGGAGATTTAGATATCCCTCTAGATTTAGATCTCCCACTCGATGACTTATTTTTGTTTTGATTCTAGGACCGTCGTCGTACAGACAAGTCATCACCATTTTGGATCTCCATATTTTTCTGTCTTATCTCGTCCGTCAGCAAGGCTGAGACTATTTCATCAAACTGCAAGGCAGTTGCATTGCTACCTATTGCAATAACCTTACTATCCCACGAATCTGGTAGAGAACACAAAAAACTAGTGCACTTATCTTCATCTGAAATTTTAATATCAACAAATGCTAACCGACTTACCACAGTATTAAATGCGTTCAGATGCTTTTCACCGAGTCTCCATCTTTCATCCTCAGGTTATACAGCTTTTTCCGTAGGGACAATTTATTCACCAAAGACTTAGATTGGTACAAAGTCCCTAACTTGTCCCACAAAGCCTTTGTTGTAGCTTCCCCTGATACATTCAACAATACTGAATCTGAGACACACAATCGTATTGTGCTCTTTGCCTTTCGATCCAACTTCTTCCATTCTTCATCAGACACTCCCGTTGGTTTAGTACTCGGATCTACCGCGATCCACTGATCTTTATCCAGCAACAGATCCCCCATCTTGAGTTTCCACAACTCAAAACTCTAACCATTAAATTTCTCAATCTCTATCTTTCCACTGCTCGCCATCTTCTTTCACCACTAGAATCGATCTCGCAAATCTCCCACTGAACAAGGTCTACCACATGCCCAAGCGAAACCCCTCAGAAACAAAGGCGTCCCCTTGAAGCCAAATCTGCTCTGATACCAAATGTAGGTTTTAACCCCGTACAAAAACTACCTGCATACGAATTCTAAAACACAGAAAATAAATAATGCGAGAGCAGAACACATAAAACACTTATAAACAGAAATTTTCCCCTGGATCCCAAAACCGGGTCTACCAACTTGATTTTTAATTATGTTCCTTTCAATGTTATAATACATATTTATACATGCCGAAGCATCCAATAACATGGACCAAAAACCATCGCGTCCAAAAAACATGTGCGAAAATCATGCACGAAACCATAGGTGGGTCTGCCCAACCTAACATAGGGTCCAAAACCAAAATTTTCCAGGGCACTGCCCCGAACCCCATAAAGTGGGGTTACGGGTGCCCCTCAAACCCCTTGTTAACTACTTGGAAATAATATAACACAACCCAACACTCTGTTGTGGGTCCTTTCACGCCTGAATGTAGAAGCAGTGGAAGTCAGATTTAAACGTGACAAACACTAACAACTACTCATACAAGGTTGGGAACAACCTTGGCCACTAATTGATGGCCATGTGGAAACTCATTTCCTTCAACACCCAAAATATCTTTGTTTCGCTGACTCGCGTGAGGTCCTTCGTGGCCCACAAGGAAGCGAATTATGCAGCCTTCGACAACCTTTCCTTCAGCGGAGGAAACTAGCTGTCCTTCGGCAGCTCCCATGCGACCAACATGATTGAGAGCAACAACCACGCATAGTGGAATGGTTTAGTCTCATCCTTGACCTTGTGAAAATTTACAAGGAATTCGCTACATAGGTACCGTGACCAGTTAAACTACACACCCTTCATGCATTGTGCAGCTAACGATACCATAGGCGCCAAAACTTCGTCTACGCGGCACCTTCTCATTACTTTTCCTGCCGGGATTTGCGTAGCAATCTGCACCGCGGGGTCATTGATAGAAGTTATTGAATATCTGTGTGGCTTTTTCACAAGTGAAAACTCCTTCTTCATCTTGTCCATCAGATCTTTTTCTCTTGCCTTTCTGCCAAACTCCTTGGCCGGATTCAAGCCCTCATGCGACAGGTGTGTGATCCTTTGGATGAGCATGTCAGTGATGGGTATAGGCCCTCCTAGCCATAATCACCCATCATGCATGAGAGTAAGTAATTGTCGCACACAGGTGGTATTGATAGTAGTGTGGTGATAGTGGGGCACCCACAACAGGTTCAACAACCCGAAATTCTCCACTCTGTGGATCCATTCCATTGTCTCTAACTCAGTGACACTTGAATCTGGGTAGTAAACATCCTTCATATAGTTTGCAGTTGCTAGGTGCGGGAACCTCTCATGGTCCACCAGGTCCCAGTCTTCCATTTTCAGCAGGGGGATCTGCGCGAGGCGTGGATCTTCAGAGGGAACCTACTCCGGTAGTAAGGGCGTAGAGATGACGAATTTGTTAGAATCTAGTTCCTTGGTGACCTTTTCCTTCCCTTTACGTGGAGGCATGTAATCAAGTAACTTGGTAAAGGGCTCCACTCCCTCAGTGTCTATGTCCTCGTTTCCCTATCCCTCCTTAGCCTCCAAATCGACATCCCTCTCAGGCTGCTTGTCCTTCTTCTGCTTTTGAGTTGCAAAATGTTTCCTAGGTGACTCGCGCACCGGCACCGACTTCTTTTGTTTATCCTTCTTTAGCTTTTGGGTTTTCGAAAAGGTGTAGGATTCGGCCTAGGCGACGTCGACGCCGTAGGCACAGGAGTCGAAGCTTCCATATTCACTACCTCTGGAGCAGCTCATTCAAATGCGACATCTCCCCCAGTGCTCACAGTCTCAGCAGGGCTTGGACCTAACATGGTGTCAAGGATAAACTTCTGGTTCAACTCTAGTAAATTGGCAAATGCCAGGCTTGTGACCAAGTCCTCAAAGAATGAGTGATTCATAAGCAACAGACAACTGAGCTAAAAAATTCTAAGTATGCAAAGTGTTCTCTGTTGGACCGACACACGTAATTTATAGGGGTTTTTGAATTGAAATCCGAATGTTCCCCCCAAAATTCGATCATTAATGTTGTTTTGGCGACAGATCTTCAAAGATTTTAGTCTTAAATGTCACCAACCCACTCCTCTTAACCGTCTTTTGGCTATCAAATCATGAACAATGACTCCAACGGTCACTTTCTTGATGTTCTACGTGACACCTTCCTCCATAGCACAACTCCCTTCATGCAACTTCTTATACTGTAACTTCACCATTTTCTGCGCGGCCTGCTTGCCACAGAGTCCTCCTATTCTGGCAGTGTAGTTTATAGTCCCACACTCCCTAACAATTGCTTGGAGCACTAAGATTGTCCTTTCATCATATATTCATTGAACCAAATCCCCTATATATGGATTCAATCGGCTTCCATTCACCCTTCCTGGAAACAATTCTACTTTTAGCTTCACGAGCTGAACTGCGCCTCCATCTGTAATCTCTTTGATAGCATATGGCCCAAGCCAGTGCATCTGAAATTTCCCAGGAAACTTAGTGAACTTGCTATTGTATAGTAATACCAAATCATTTACCTTGAACGTGCACGGCTTGATGTATCGATTGTGCCATGCTTTTTTGCATTCCTTCTATACTTGATGATGGAATCCAACCAAAAATCTATCTTCTTCAAGCTCCATTAGTTACGCAGGTCGTTCCTCCAAGGCTTCGCAATCAGCCATACCTATGAAAGTTGCGATGCACAGACTATGCATGATATATTCCATAGGCATCACAACTTCGATGCCATAGACAAATCTGAAAGGGCTCTGTCTTGTTAGCTTTTTACAAGTAGTCTTGTACACCCATAGCACTGCAGGTACGTGCACATCTCAGTCATTCCGCTGCACATTACAGATCTTCGTCAGTGTGTCCTCCAAGATCTTATTAAAGGCCTCAATTTTTCCATTAGCCTAAGGATGATACAATGTGCTCTTTTGATGATAAACCTGGAACTCTTCAGTCAAAGCGCTGATCATTTTGTTTAGGAAGTGCGTACCCTGATCACTTATCAACAGTTTTGGGTAGCCAAATCTGGTTAACACATACTCAAACAAGAACTTCACTGTTGTAGCCCTTGTACAATCCTTCACCAGTTGTGCCTCTGCCAGTCAGGTTAGATACTCTGTCGCGGTGATGATATAGCGCACACCTATCTTCTTTCCCGGTGGCTAAATTGGTCCAACGAAATCAATTGCCCATTTTTCAAATGGATGCAATGATACTTGAGGATTCAGTGTCAAATCATCCCTTTGTGATGGTCTGCCCATTTGTTGACAGGCATCACATGCCCTACTATGCACTTTAGAATCTTTATGCAGCGTAGACCACCATAAACTTGCGCACAAAATCTTCTGCGTTGTCGCCTTTCCTGCATAATTTCCTCCCACAGCCCCTCCATGAGCTTCAGCGAGAATGTTATTCGATTCAAAATCTGGCACATGTCGTCGAAATATCTCGTCCACACCCATTTTATACAAATGTCCTGCAATCACTAAGAAATATGTCACATGTAATACTAGTTCCTTCTTCTGTTGACTATTATGTCCTTCCGGTGGCATCCCTGTAGTCAAAAGTGGATAATATATGCAAAGTAGTTATTTTCTACACACACCGTGAAGAGGTGCACATCGAGAAACCCTTCCTCTAAATTAGTAGGCTATGTAGAAATTCTCACTATAGATCACCTCATAATGCAATATACTAAATCAGAATACTAGATCTACTTCTACAATCAACCTTTGCGGAAGCTTAACCAATTTGAGCTAGATCAATCAGAACACATATAACAGAGAAGAAGAAATAATACACATGAAACACAGAAGAATACTTTGGGAAAGCCTCAGCTAAAAACCCTGATCTTTGTATTATCATACAAGTGGAAATGTCCGGATTACACAAAGCTTTAGCTCGCAAGCTATCCAACTCTCAGTACAATCCCTCTACTACTCATAGACAATCAAAGGCTTCTCACAAACCTTCTCCTTTTCCCTCCAAGCCTCCTATTTCCTTGCGCAGTTTCTCCTGGGGTCCAATGCTACCACATGTATGAATTTACCTCTCACACAACACATTAAACTCAAAACTAACTGCGCAGTCCTGAAGGAGATAATTCCTTCTACATGGATGAGTTTCCTATATAGGAAAACTCCTCCAACAGATAGTACATTGTCCCTTCTTCTAATCTCAACTGGGTCTCTAACTGAACTGACATGCATGAGTTATTTATGAGAGAATATTCAGTTATCTGAATTGCAGCAGTTACATGCATGCATGCATTAACTAACCGTACTCACAATTAGTTCAACAAACTATTTGAACTAATCTAACTAGACTTAACTCAGTTAACTGAGCTAACTAATTACAACTCAAAATACAACTCATCCTGATCTCCTTAATTAAGGGATAACTTCCTTAATCAAAGGGATAATTGTTGCATGTCTTCACATAGACTTCATGTTTGATTTTCTCCAACTAATTAACTCAAGATGAATTAATTAATTATTTTACAAATAGTTTCTAAGATCAAATTCGAATTTTACTTCTCAATTTTAGTTCAGGGACTAACTAAAATTGGAATCTATCCTGAAATGCTATTTATAGCAATGCTATTTTTAGCATTTCCATTTTTTCATTCCTTGTTGCTATGTCCAACACTGGTACCTGAAATGCTATTTATAGCAATGCTATTTTTAGAATTTCTTGTTGCCATTTTCAACAGGCTCCTCTCTTGTTTCAATTCATGATAGATGGCCAGGTCCTGCATTCAATTGTCCTGCCTTCACAATCACCTCAAATTCATATTCCTGGAATAACAAAAACCATTGGCAGATCTTCCGACCCAACGCAGGCTTATTTACCAGGTATTTCAAGGCAGAATGATCTATGTACATTTTGAAATGTCCGCCTACCAGGCGGAAAGAGTCGATTGGACGGACACAACCAACCTCCCTAGGAGCCTAAGACTCTCTAGTGACAAACAAGACAAACAAGAGCAATCCTTCTCTAAACATGCATTTACTATATGGGAAATCAAGTGTTTAGATCCTACCTGTAGTCCAGCGCTGTTGTAGCAGTCCAGTTCCTCTGATCCGGATGAGCTCCTCCTTCACTTTGAAACCTGCATCCACTAACAATCAAACGATTAAATAGCACTTGATAATCTCATAGAATAAAACATATTTAACACATAGACCAAGGAGTACATGAAACAACTCATAAATAACAAGTTATTGAGAAGAATGGACTCATTTGCATTAATAGGTAACAAAAGGAACAAATACAACCTGAGCCTTGGTGTTGTGCAAGTCCCTCCCAGGGTCCATCAAGAGTTCTCCTTTACTTTGACAAAGCTCACCCACTTCCAAATAGAACAAGCAAAGATGGCAATCTCTCCTCACAAGCTTCTAAATGGGAGTCCTAATTCCTGCAGCATTTACCCTTAGAAATGTATAGCTTCCAACCTCCCCTCCTTCTGGCCCAATGCCTGTATTTATAGTGCTCAAGAGGAAGTTAATCAGGTCCACCATCAATGGGATAATCCCCTCCTTGGATGGGATAGCTCCCTTATTGATGGGATAAGTTCCTCTTTGATAGGGGTACATGAACCATCTGGAGGCGCTCAATACACGTCGAACAACCTTCTAGAATGCTCTAGAAATGACCACAAGTAACTTTTTAAAGATGAAACTTGCGCATTTTGACCTTTACAGGGGGACGCACCTGCCCCTTTACATACAGAGCGTCCAAAGACGCAGTTTTTGTGAACATTGGATGCGTACCCGCAGGTAAGGTTGAGAGAACCTGCGTACCCAGAGATAAATACATTTACAAAGACTTTCTCTCTTTTTGGAGTTTGACATGGAGAGCAGAGGCATAAGACTTGCCTAAGAGGGTAGCATGACTGTTGATAGAGCCATACTAACTGTAAATAGTCATGGTGACATTTTTTAGTGTAACAGATTGCCCCCTAAAGTGCGAAGCCTGAAATAGATTAGGGTTTTGTATCATCTAGGAAGGGTGAAGCGCTTTATCATTTAAGGGATTGTCTCGTGGAGAGCCTGGTCAGAACCTGCAATTTTCAACACAAAATACATGTATAAGATTATATCATCACTGAGGTAGGCATTCCCATACTCATATTAAAACTTTAACTAACAGACTAACTACTCTGATACAGGAATGATCTTGTAGTACATCATAATCATAGACTTTTGTAGACACAGTATGGGCGCAGCCATCTGTTTATGATTAGTCTACTTAGATAATGAATACAAAACTCCTCACAGCCTGGATGGTGGAAACTAGATCCAAGGTCTTCATTTCTGCTTCTCGAGTTGGTACGATTCTAACCATGCGAATATATGAGCTGATGTCGAACATGGTAGAAACCACTTGATTACTAGTCGATGATGTAAACTGTTAACAAGTGTGAGAGAAACCACCAGTAATGTCAATGGTTCTCAAAGTACCTAGTACAATCCATGAGATGTGAATGAATGAGTTGATGTCGAACATTTCACGGAGTCCTTCGATCAAAAGTCAATGATGTAAACTGACGTCAAAGGCGAGAAACCTGCCATTGATGCATGCAGACTTCAAGGTACTGACGATTTCTAAGTCATCTCTCTAGATAATGTGCTGATGTCGATAGAAAGCGACCCGTTGCAGGCAAGCCCACAACACGAAATCATTGTTCAAGTTGAAGAAATTGTGCTGTAAGGACTGACTCAGGGATGGTCAAATGGATGATAAGTATTTTGCAGATGAAAGTTTTGCTTGCAGACCTCTTGAACACATAACGACACGACAGATGGCTTGGTGATGAATAACTCAAATTTAATCCCCGGAACCCGGCTGAAGACTTTCAAAGTGGTTTGATCGACTGTGAGGTAAAGATTTCCCAACCCAGGTGAATGAAAAGTGTCGTGTCCAAGAGTGGTAATAAAGTTTCTTCTGAGACAAAAGATAACAAATAGGCTCATTCTTCTCTCTTTTCCCCCACCATTTCTGGCAAGTACCTCTTTATTTTTAACAAGCTTGAGGAGGATAACATATGCTTGATTATAAGCTCATCCTTCGGACGAGTCCAACCTAGTTTTGATTCGAACCCTAGGAAGGAGTGGTTCGTTCCTGTTTGTAATTGAACAGGTCCTTTACTGTGAAATTTTAACGAGTCCAGTATAGGAGAAACTCGGCATTTTTCAATTTTAGAGAGTCTGAAAAACTTAAGAAGACTCCAAGTTGAACTTTTTCATAGATTTGTGTCCCTCAATCCCGAAAAAGTATAAAATAATACCTGGGGGAACCGCTTGATCTTGCGACCAAGGAGTACTTTCATAATTAGTGCCACTGACCTGAAAAGTAAAAAGCGATCAAGGACACGTTGTTTTATTTCCATATCGAGTTTGAAACGACAAAAACCCGGCAATCTTTTCCTGATTTTACGGTCAGAAAAGAGCTATAAGGGGACCGTCTTTTAATTCCGTTTTAACGAGTGTAAAAGAAACGCTCGGAAATCTTTTCATGTTTTAGGAGTCAGAAAAGGGCTTAAAAGATGACTCTGATATTTTGGTTCGTGAAAAATGACAATTTTCCCTCTTAATCCCTTTGTCCTGCACAAAAACGACACATTACTCATACCTGTTTAAGATAGGCAAAAATGCATTGAAAAATATCCTTCCATGGTGAAAAATGAACAAACCTAGCATTCATTCATCCAAAAAACCTATAAAAAGACTTTTTACCATGTCATTTTTACCATTTTACTGTTGAGGTTGAAAAAAGGGCTTTTGGCAAGAAACTTCCCGTGGTCGCTGCGGAGAATCCGACCGTCAAAATCGAACGCCGTCTCTTCCAGGTATTTTACAACATCCTCCTCTTCAATTCCATCCGATTAAAAGTTTGTTTTAGGTTTTAGTTTTGATTTTTGGGGGGTTTTGGGTTCCAAAAAACGCTCTGCGGGGTACGCAGGTGGCCTTAAGGTAACCTGCGTCCCCCTACTTTTTTCCACACAGGAAAAAGGTCGGGGTACGCAGCCCACCTTCAGGCCAGCTGTGTCCCGACGCTCTGTGTCCTGAACGCGGGGTGCGTCCCCCACAAAAGGCGGAATTTGAAACCCCAAACTCCACAAAAAACCATTTAAAATTTCCCAAATCAATTCTAATCTTTGTTTGTTGGTGTGTAGGGCACTCACCATGTTGGATTGGAGAGAAAGAGAGCACGAGGACGTTGATTTAGTCGCAATTAATCATAAACCTTCCATTAATGCCCTAAGAGCATGCAGACTATATAAATACTGGGCCATACCTGGCATGAGGGCTCAGGTGAGATTCTTAGAGTGGCTGGTTGAGGGCACCAGCTCGAGATAGAGCCCTCTAATATATACTTTCTCACTGGCTTTCCGAATAGGGGTGAGCAACTCAATCTAGCCGGGACTAGGCCGGGTGGCCAATCCCTTGCTAGTCTCCGGGCAGATTGGTGCACACCCAATGCACACCATGCGAAAGGCGTAGAAATCAAACACATCTCTCTGCGTGAACTCAAAGTTATAGCTTTCACGGTTACCAGAATTTGCGGTGTAGCCGCTTTACATATTGCCACCGGGTCCCAAATGCGGATGGCGATTGACTGTTTCCAAGGCACCATTTTCAACTGGTGTGATGCTGTGTCGGCCAATATGAAGGCCCAACTGACTAGGGCAAAGAACAGACAACTAAAGACTTTTGGATATGGGCCTCTAGTTGTGAGCTTTGCCTTAGAGAGAATTCCGATGCTGATCCCTCAACAACTCACTGTTGAAATCTTGGGTCCTCGGGAGCCAAAGATGATACGATGGGTTACGGTGATGGCCCAACATCCTGACGAGGGCACGACGGTTGTTCGATCCCCTGATAGTTACTTTCGCTGGTTAGAGGACCAAGTTTTCTTGATTCAGGACTTTCCGTATGCCGGAGTAGATTTTCGAGGTGATCCGGACATGGTTCTTCCACAGGGAGAACAATGGGATGACAGAGGTACTTTATTTTTCACAAGTTTTCAAATTATGTATTTTTTTGTTTTTTATATATATCGTCTCAAAACTGACAGTAAAAACTTTCAAAATACAGATGTTGGTCCACGGCGGCCAGCCAACCTCCAGCCTTTCGAGAGGAGACATCCAGTTGCACCGGTACCGGCCCCACAGGACGCGGCTACAGAGTCACTAGCTGAGTTGGAGCAGGATCTAAAGCGTCTGACGGCGGATATGCCTGAGACTACCATAGATGATATTCCTATCAGACTTCAGCGCTATGTAGTCGCAGTCCCTGGACCGTTTAGGAGATTTTTGTGTAAGGTAGCCCGTGTAGTGGTGTCATATAGGGAGCACCACCAGTGATTGGCTAGCCACTTTTGTAGACACATGTGACATTTTTGACTTTTTGTACTTATCATTTTGCCGATCATAAGGTGTTTTTCAACCTATGATCGAAGACGATGTATATTTTTTGACACACTCTTATCTATATATATATCACTATTACCGGCTTATCTTGTTTAACATATGTGATGAAATGTTTTTAAATTTACTTTCATGATTATCGTAAATGTTTGTCCAACATTCGAGAAGCAATTGCATCTGCTAATGTATTTAAAGACCTTGGAATATGCTGATATTCAATGTAATCAAATTCACGTTCCAAGAGACGCACTCCCAAAAACAACCTTAATAACACAGGATTTCTAATGGCATATACTCTATTAAGCTGTAATACAACAAGTTCAGAATCTAACCTCACTATCAAACGTCGAATTCCAAATGAAATAGATTCGGATAATAATTCAACCACTGCACTGTATTCTGCAATGTTGTTCGTTGTTTGACCGAGGCTTACCCCATGCATAGAAACTAACTCGTCAGAGGGCGAATAGATAACCCAAGCTGCGGAAGAGATATTCTGTGTACTACGACAAGCACCATCAGCAAATCCGATGTATGTTTGGAGAGGCGTTGACATCTGCAATATCAAGAGTAAAACCAAGATAAGCCAGAATAACGACGAAAAACACACGCTTTAAGCTAAGCACACTGACTAAACTAACAAACACACTATCTAGAAAGAAAACATAACCTAACTAAAACTTCTCCATACCCACCATTTAAGCATAATACCTCTTTAGGTAAAGTCCATTTCTGGGTTTACCCAAAGAGTCCCCATCAAAATCTACCAGCTCATAAGCCCCTTTTGCTAGCTTTCGCTTTACAATGTAGGGTCCATGCCACATAGGAACGAATTTTCCAGCACCTAGCTTATCGTTAGCTTGATCATATAATAGCACTAGGTCTCCCTCTGAAAAACTTCGAGGGGTCACATTTCTATCATACTGAGCTTTCATTCGCTTCGCGTGAGTCTCGATTGCCAATGTAGCGTCACGTCGAGTCTCATCTAATTTAGCTAAGTATAATAAACGCTTCTCCTCTTCAGAAGTAGCTGGAAGTAATTCGACAGCCATTTGAAGTGATGGGATTTCGCATTCAATGGGTAACACAGCTTCCAAGCCATAAACTAGCTGGAAAGGAGTGAACCCTGTTGAAGTTTTCACTGAGGTTCGGTATGCCCATAGCGCCGAAAATAACATGTTATGCCAATTCGACCGATGAATACCAATGGTTCGTCGGATCATGATAACCAGAACTTTGTTGATAGACTCAACCAAACCGTTGGCTTGCGGATAATAAGGAGTAGAGCTATCGTGGCGCAAACCAAGCTGGCTTGTAAGCTCAGTCATCATGATGTTTCGAAAATGGCTCCCATGGTCAGTAATGATTGCTTGTGGGACACCAAACCTAGTTATAATATGATTGAATACGAAAACTGCAGCTGTTTTGCCGCTTGCGTCGAATGTAGGCATCGCCTCGGCCCATTTAGTAAAATAATAAACCGCGAGGATGATATACGCATGCCCCCCGGCCGAGTGAGGGTTACAAGTAATAAAATCGATACCCCATTTGGCGAATGGACCAACGACAATTATAGGGTGGAGAGGAGCAGGTGGTGCGCGCATCTTGCGATCAAACACTTGACAGTTGTGGCACTTCCGGACTGCAATGATACAATTCTTAAACATAGATGGCCAAAAGTAGCCAGCGCGCAACACCTTCTGAGCTGTGGCATACCCAGACATATGACCGCCACATGCTCCAGAGTGACAATCATTCAAAACCCTCTCAGCCTCTTCGTGAGTTAAACAACGTCGAAAAACTAAGTCTGCCCCCCGGCGATAAAGTGTATCTCCAATAATCTTGTATTGCTGGGATTGAAACCGAATTTTTCGACGTTCCGACTTTGAAGCTTCAGGCCGAAAGGTTTGGGTTTGGAGATAGATGATTATATCCCCATACCACGGATCTAAAGTACTGATAAGAAACAACGATTCGTCCGCAATGGACTCCTCTGCCACAGTCTCTGTGTCAGCACGCGGGAAATCACACATCAATTCCGCAAAAACTAAGGATTTCTTAGACTTGATCTTCTCGAAATCCAAGTCGAACTCTTGCAGGATAATGATCCATTTAGAGTACTTGCCCCCTAGCAGTTGTTTTGTCAAAATATAAATCATAGGGTTGCAATCCGAAATGACTGTAGTTTTACGGAGAAGAATGTAGTGACGAAAACGCTGGACAGCTTGAACGGCTGCCAGGGCCAATTCTCCACATGCGAATATTTTAGCTCAGTGGGATTTAATTTCCTACTAAGATAATATATCACATGTTCCGCTCCGAATTCATCTTCTTGAACTAACACCATTCCAATGGTGGAATGCGAAGCTGCGAGGTATAAGAAGTAGTCCTGGTTGTAGTTGGGAGGATGCAACAACGGTGCATGGGTCAACGTGTGTTTAAGTGCATCGAAAGATTGTTGGGCAATCTCATCCCAAAAGAATTGAGCGTTCTGTTTCAACAACCGTGTAAAACCTTTAGTGACCTCGGCGTAGTTTGGAATGAATCGGCGTAAAAAGTTCGCTTTCCCTTGCAAACTTTGGAGTTGGCGCAAACTCGAAGGAGGAGGCAATTTGATGATAGCTTCAACGTTCGAGGGATCGACGTGAATGCCGGCTTTTGAAACAACAAATCCCAGCAATCGACCCGTCTCTACACAGAAAACACACTTGTGTGGATTCAACCGAATTCGATAATGCCTACACCTCATAAAGATTGCTCGTAAGTGGACAAGGTGATCAGCTCGATGTAAAGAATGAGCAGGCAAATCATCGAGATACGGTTGCACAATGTGCTTGATGTCATGAAATGCATAAGACATTGCCCGTTGAAAAGTGGCCCCGGCATTCTTAAGCCCAAAAGGTAATTTGCAATAAGCAAATGTCCCCCATGGACAAATGAATGCCGTTTTTGGTTGGTCGGCAGGTAGAATATTGATTTGATTATAGCCTGAAAAACCATCCATAAAGGAAAACATTTCACTTCCGGCACAATCATCAATAATTTGATCGATATAAGGCGTAGGATAGTTGTCTTTTGGACAAGCTCGATTTATATCCCTATAGTCGATACCGATTCTTATTGTTCCTTGTTTCTTGTTGACCGGAACAATATTCGATACCCAATCCGTTAACGGGATTGGATAAATGAAACCTGCTTTCAACAGCTTCTCGACTTCTGCATTAATCGCAGCCGCTTTTCGAGGGTGAATCTGACGCAACCGTTGCCGGACGGGTTTAGCATCCGGGTAGGTTTTTATTTCATGAACAACAATGGCAGGATCGATTCCCGACATCTCCTCGTAAGACCAGGCAAACACATCGCGGAATTCTTGGAATAGGGCCTTGTAAGTTTGGATTTCATCTTCTGTACATGAGGCACCTATATGAATGTTCTCCTCAATTCCGGGCTTCACTGAAATATCAATGGGAATAGTACGAGAAATATTCCCTAAATTCAACTCTGAACAGAATGTTTCGTTGGATTCTGAGCGTCTTTGACATATTCAGCGGTAAAGATAGATGAAAAATCATTTTCAAAAGCATCATCCCTAGGTAAAAACGAAGATCTGTGATGAAGATCTTCCCATGGTAGATCGTCTACACTTAGGATTTCGCGAAGTTGTTCGTCAGATGACACGACTTCGGGAAACGCTATTCGTTCTAAGGTTGATGTGAAAAGTGACTCTTCACTGACCACATTCATTTGGTCGCTTTCAGTTGAACGCGAGTCGGTAAAAGACATGACAGCTTCATAAGCAATTTCATACGGACTCAAAGGCATAGCATCACCGAATGAGTCTATCTCAGATTCAGATGGGACGATCCAAGGATCATCATAAATAATGTTTTCTGATGTAATCATATTAATTGATGCAGATGAAGGGTCTGCGTTGATTGGAGGGAAAGGAAAAGTTCCCAGTAAACCGGAATCTTTAACTAAACCTACGCCAACGTCCCTATAAGGGATTGTCGTCTTACCGACATGCTGGATACTCTCTGAAGAGGCTGGGTCGGATGAAAAGTATGACAACTGATCAATGGTCACGATCTTACCGTTATATGGAAACTTAATCACTCTGAAGACTGATGAAACGACTGCCGTCATAGCATATGACCAACTTCGACCCAAAAGAAGGTTGTAGTCTAGAGGGGCATCAACCACCTCCACATCCAGACTAACGGTTTTACCTTCTACCCCTATAGGTAATTCCTGTAAATACCAAACGGACGGAACCCACGGCCATCAAAGGCCTTAAGGATGGTCGGGGATTGGTTCAACGAAGGAGAACCAAGCGATCTCCAACATTGAATCGACATAATACACGTAGAAGCTCCCTCATCAATCACAGTCCGATGAATAGGCCTATTTTTGACTATCACTGGAATTTGGAAAGCCATTTGATGGGGTAGACGCGGTGTACTATTTTCTAGATCAAAGATTATCAGTTTCGGGTCCTGAACATCAACAGCTCCGATAGCCGACAAAAGTAATTTTCGCTGTGCTGAGCATGATTGCAGCACTTCTAAAGCCGACATTGATGAGGGTGAAACAGCTAAGTCCTCAACGATGTTGTAATTCTGGGCCGCTCTCGCATGTGGATTGAAAGCAGACCTTCGAAGTACACCCTTGGTGGGCGGTTTGATTACTAAGTCCGAGTTAGGTTTTTCGATCTGTAGTGGATCAGAACCAGGAGCTGAGGTTGATGGAATAGAATGAGAAGATTCCGCTTCCTTACCATCAACAGGAGCCTTACTACCATAATCTTGCGATCGAGTCGCAATCCTCACATGAGACATCATCAAAATGGGTTCTTCACTGGCAGTCGAGGAAGAACCTATCATCTTGCTTTCCTGCTTTGGAAATGGATCTTTTAACACAGCAGGAGTAGGAGAACCTTTAACTATTTTCACAACCTCGGCCCGATGAGGGCAATCTCGCGTAAAATGATCCTCTTCACAAATAAGACAAGGATATCGAGGTTTGCGCTTTTCGTCATTGGTTTCCAACTTTTCCGTTTTCTCCTTCGGAGCCTTGTCTGCTTTAGCCTTCTTCTTCCCTTTCTTCTTCCCACCGTTTTTTGATTTGGCCGTAGATGACTCTACAGCATGAATATCGGCGGACAGTTCGGGAGAAGACTCTCCTGTCGGGGAATCAGGCAAAGTGATAATAGGAGTAGTTGAAGCCTTGGAAGACTTCTTCTTGCTCTTTGTATTCACGATACCAATCATACCATCAGTGGCATGAGATCCCGAAGGAGGAGCAGCGATTTGATTCGACTTTGGAAGATCTGGAATCTTCTCGTGTAACGTACCCGACTGAGTGTAAACTAAGTCAAGGTATTGCGCCTGAGCAATGACTTGCTCCTCAGTAACTACTCCGGCCTTAGCTACATCTTCAGTAATCTTCGGTAATAATGATTTAACAAACCATTCAGCTAAGATTTGGTCCGGGATAAAAACTTTCACTAGCCTTCTTCGACGTCTCCACTCATGAATGTGATCAGAAATATACGTGGACGTTGATTGTTTTAGTGAAGTTAATAACTCCGTGCCGTTATCGTATCTGACGGGCAACTGAAAGTGAGTTAAGAACGAGGTAGATAACTAGCTAAAATTGTAAAAAGAGGCCCGTGGTAACTCAATGTACCACTTGGCCGTGAGACCAATGAGCGTACGCTGGAAAAGACGTAAACGGATCGAATCATCCGAGATAGAATTTGAAGCAGACCAGAGGTGGTAAGTCATCACATGATTGGACGGATCCTCTCCTGACTTACCTTCGAACTTGGGTATATCGCTGGGCAACTTATTTGGAATTGGCGGCCAGAACGGAAGATATTGAATTGGATCGTTCGTTAGGCGCGTCAAGTCTGGTAAATCCAAAGTTGCGATAAACGGTAACTGCCGGTTAGGATCTCTAAAACTCTGGGTCACAAGTCCAGTCCCAGGAGGAGGATATCCAGGATAACTAGGAACAGGAGTCGCATTAGGGATATTATATCCTCCTAGAAAACCAGGATTAATTGGACCGTACTGGGGTTGTTGAGGTTGTTGATAAGTGTACCCAGGATACGGTTGATATTGGTAAACTGGCTGTTGGACAGCTTGCCCAGGTTGGTACTGTCCCTGGTACGGTGGTTGAACAAATTGAGGTTGAGTAGTGACAACCGTACTTATACCAGGCTGACCTGTAGGCATCTGGACCGTGGTTTGAATCGTAGATCCAGACAACGGTAAAGATGTCTGAGGAGTGGTTACAGAGACAGTAGAAACCGGAGCTGTCGATACTCCAGAAGTAAGTGTGGCAGATGTAGCGGTAGTTGCAGCAGCCGTTTGAGATGGAGTACTAGGTGCAATTGGCGGCTGAGTAACTACCGAAGTTATAGAAGTTTGAACATTTGACTGGACAGGTTGCGGTTGCTGGGGTGGACCAGAAACTACGGGTTGTCCAGTTTGAGGTACCAACTTCAAACTTGGCTGCAACACCTGTTGACCTTGTGATGGATCCCACACTAACATTCCGGGGTATTGACCCGTAACAGGTTGAGGATACTGAGATCCATAACCGGATTGAGGATAGGATTGATAATTGTAAGGTGCAGTTCCCATACCTTGACCATATGATTGACCTTGAGGTGGTTGATAACCTTGACCTGAGTATTGACCTTGAGGTTGATAACCTTGAGGTAAATACGGATACTGGGGTTGACCTTGACCTTGAGGTTGATACCCTTGAGGTTGATACCCTTGGGGTTGATACCCTTGAGGTTGCCATCCTTGAGGTTGATATTGATACTGAGGTTGAACCTGGGGTACATATTGAGGCTGGGGTTGACCTTGAGGCATGTATTGCACCATAGGTACATACTGTCCTTGAGGTGGCCCCCCAGACACGAATGGTGTACCTTGAGGTTGCCCCCCAGGCGTTAACTGAGGCTGCCCCCCAGGCGGTAATTGGCCACCTTGAGGTTGGGACACGGGAACTGAACCTGACATCATGTAAATGTCACCTACACCCAATGGTACATTACCACTGTTTCCAGCTAATAACCCATGATCAATGGGTTGAGGAGATGCCCCCGCAAAAGTACCAGAAAGTGATTGATACCCAGTGGGAACAGAAGGACCGCCATGTAAGAAAGATTCGGGACTTTGAGTGAACACGGACGACGGACCAGGCATATTGACAGGAGTATAAATACCTCCAGGGGGAAAAGGAGTACGAGGTGTAGAAAAACCTACCCCTGAGTTGTCTAACAAATTGGTTAACGAAAGGTACCAAGTAGTACTCCTAGGAGGACTGTAAAAGATAGATTCACGCTCCCTGAGTTCAATAGTAAGTTGATCTTCAAGGTTAGAGACGCCTATTTCTTCCTCTGGAGCAAGTTCTTCAATAGCAATCAGACCAGTAGGAAGATTTTCGGTGATAACTCGTTCTACTCTTGGTGAATCTGGAACACTAGAAGTCGAAGTGACAGGTTCAGATATTTCCGGTTCTTCGCCTGTATCACTAGCAGACGAAAAAATACCAACAAACTCAGAAACTGTAACAACTTCGGGATTATAACCTGTCTCTAAGCCTTGGTAATCTGAATGGACTACCAAGGAAGATTCTCCTTCTTCAGGTGAACCTACTCTACTGCCACTAGGAGGAGTTACAAGGACCTTCAATTCTTCGTACTGACCCGGGACGTCTTCAGGAGATCCACCCCGTGATCTACGGAGTTTCCTCAACAAATCAGTTCCGGTAACAATCTCAGGTGACTTGCCCCGAAGTCTACGGGACTGTCTCGGTAATTCTGCCACAGTTAAAAACTTTTAACTACTACACATGAAAACAAAGTAAAATTTCAAATCAAACCACCTAAAGTCTCTAAAGAACCAAACAAATTTGAATCACACGCCTAAAGAATCTAGGGCGTCAAACCAAGCACAAACAGTAACCTTCCAGACCGAAAGCACTAGTTGGTGATGAAGCCCAACATCGCCGGATTCAGTACAGAAGTGGCGGGTGGAAGAGTTACCCCAACAACCTGCTTAATGAATAGACCGGCACAAGTTCCTCCACTTTAACCGTCTCGAGTGAAGTGAACCCCCCGGAAAATCCAAGTGAGTCTAGCCGACATCTGCTCCAGGTACAGTGGGATCTTTCCTCCACCGTCACCTCGGTAGAATCCTAAAGATAATGGTCACTAAGGTTACCAACCGCAACAAATGCACCTGGGGGAACAGTCTACACTCCGACAGCACACAAGGGCAGAGTATCAAGCTCAATCCCCTTGCCGGCTCCTTGACAATAATCCAAGGTTTACCGACAAGTGACCCCTGGCTCCTCGACAATGGTTAATCTGAGGTTTACCGTTTGTAATACGTGCGTGTCTGGCGTCGTTCCCAACGAGGGGGAATTGATCCCCTCACTAGTTCGGACACGAGCTCGTGCTTCTCCTTTAAGAGGAGCTTTCCCAGAGTACAAATGAGACAATTGGATTTATTCTATCACAAGATAAGCTACTTGTTTGGTTTTGTTGTCTTGGAGAGTTAATTACTCACCTACTCCAAGACACTAGCCTGATCTAAATTGGTGTTTCAGAGCCCTAGTAAATAAAAGTTACTACGTTGTTTTTACTTTAAGCGTTAATTTTATGGTTTTTCTTAAATACAAAAGGTAGCGGAAGTGAAACCAATGGTGTGTAGACTCGACTCAAACCACTACAAAGATGCACCTAAGATGATTTACGCTACTTTCCTTTTTTCAATGAAATTCTTAACTAAGAGAGTTGAGAGATGCAAATTTTATAGAAAGCAACTTTCTTAGGGAAGACAATCAAAGAAACAATTCTCTTTTTCTTTTCAAGCATACAAACATAACCACTCTTTACGTGCACGAAAAACTCTTTTTCTTTCAAAACTCTTCAAAGCTACTTGAAACAAAACTTTTCAAAGGAGATATTTTTGTATTTTCTCTTTTTAATAAAGCATATAAATCTATTTTAACAAAAATCAATCTTAAAAACTATAAAATCTATGAAAACTTGACTCATAAGCAAGCCAAAAAGAAATTTACTCTAAGCAAACCTAACGAGGCAAAAGCCTACAAAGATGATTCTAAGATGTTTTACTTGACCAAAATCAAGTCAAGGACCAGCCAATGCAGAATCAAAAGACTAGTCAAAACAAAATTCAAATCTTTTTGTTCTTTTTGTAAAATGGAATTCAATACTCAATCAACAAGCACTTCGAAATTTGCCAAAGAAACAACTCAAAGGTAAGTTGCTCTCACAGGTAGACTTTATGACAGGTCTGACTTCTAAGAAGGCTAACAAAACCAGAGAGATCTAAGGCTTGACAACTTCTACCGTCAAAGTCACTACAAGACCTACTCAAAAATCAAACCCTAGGGCTTAAACTTCTATGAAATCCACTAAAACACTCAATGATATCGAAACAAGTTCAGGTGAATATCTTTGACAAGAGACTAATGGATCTGGGCAGTAAAAACTAAGAAAAAGTAAAATCTAAGAGAAAAAATGCAAAAAAAATGGAATTTTCTTAAATTTTAACAGGGGACGCAGGCAACCAGTTAAACCAGGTGCGGGCCCGCTCTGTGCACACTGCGACAGTGCGTGCAGGGATGCACTGTGCAACACTCAGAGGGTGCGTCCTACTGGAAAATTCAAGAAAAACTAAAATGAATCTAACCCTAAGATAACCCACCCAAAAACAAAGTCACAGAGCCAAAAACCAGAAAATAAATGACTTTTCTCAAAGCAAAGTTTCATACAAAGGAAAAGACTTTCACATTAATGGAGTCCCCAGCGGAGTCGCCAATTTGTCAGGCGGAAAGAGTCGATTGGGCGGACACAACCAACCTCCCTAGGAGCCTAAGACTCTCTAGTGACAAACAAGACAAACAAGAGCAATCCTTCTCTAAACATGCATTTACTATATGGGAAATCAAGTGTTTAGATCCTACCTGTAGTCCAGCGCTGTTGTAGCAGTCCAGTTCCTCTGATCCGGATGAGCTCCTCCTTCACTTTGAAACCTGCATCCACTAACAATCAAACGATTAAATAGCACTTGATAATCTCATAGAATAAAACATATTTAACACATAGACCAAGGAGTACATGAAACAACTCATAAATAACAAGTTATTGAGAAGAATGGACTCATTTGCATTAATAGGTAACAAAAGGAACAAATACAACCTGAGCCTTGGTGTTGTGCAAGTCCCTCCCAGGGTCCATCAAGAGTTCTCCTTTACTTTGACAAAGCTCACCCACTTCCAAATAGAACAAGCAAAGATGGCAATCTCTCCTCACAAGCTTCTAAATGGGAGTCCTAATTCCTGCATCATTTACCCTTAGAAATGTATAGCTTCCAACCTCCCCTCCTTCTGGCCCAATGCCTGTATTTATAGTGCTCAAGAGGAAGTTAATCAGGTCCACCATCAATGGGATAATCCCCTCTTTGGATGGGATAGCTCCCTTATTGATGGGATAAGTTCCTCTTTGATAGGGGTACATGAACCATCTGGAGGCACTCAATACACGTCGAACAACCTTCTAGAATGCTCTAGAAATGACCACAAGTAACTTTTTAAAGATGAAACTTGCGCATTTTGACCTTTACAGGGGGACGCACCTGCCCCTTTACATACAGAGCGTCCAAAGACGCAGTTTTCGTGAACATTGGATGCGTACCCGCAGGTAAGGTTGAGAGAACCTGCGTACCCAGAGATAAATACATTTACAAAGACTTTCTCTCTTTTTGGAGTTTGACATGGAGAGCAGAGGCATAAGACTTGCCTAAGAGGGTAGCATGACTGTTGATAGAGCCATACTAACTGTAAATAGTCATGGTGACATTTTTTAGTGTAACACCGCCCAACAAGTAATCCCTGAAATTTTGAAGCACGTATACCATAGCCAATCCTTCGCACTCTATCAACGAGTAATTCTTCTCGAGCTTTGATAATTTCCTGATCGCGAAGGCTATAGGGTGGTCCATCTCTCCTTCACCGGCCTGTGTTAGCACTACTCCCAACACAATGCAAGAGGTATCGACATGTACATGGAATTCATTTTTCCAATCCGAGAAGACCATAATCAGTGCGGCGACCATCTTTTCCTTGAATACATTCAAAATGCACTGACATTCTTCATCCCAAAAGAATGTAGCATCCTTCTTCAGTAGTTTCTCCATGGGAATGGTAATCTGAGCATAAGCCTTGATGAAATTTCTGTAATATCCTGTATGCCCAAGCGTTGTGCATCGCTGCTTGACGCTTCTTGGGGCCTCCAAATTCACTATCACCGTGATCTTGGTAGGGTGCACGATCAGCCCTTGCTTACACACCACATGACCAAACAAGATCCCAAAGGGGCCACAAAATAGACACTTCTTCAGGTTCAACGTGATCTGGTATCTGTAGCACGTATCCAGCATCAGGCGTAGACTTGCTACATGGCACTTCACTAAGCTGAACACCTTCCAGTCATCAATATACACCTCCAAGAAATTATGGATGAACTCCTTAAACATTGTCATAACTACGTGAGAGAATATCACAGGCGCATTCTTGAGTCCAAACGGCATGATAGTATATTGAAAACAACTCCATGTAGTCTTGAAGGTTGTTTTGCTCCTATCCTCTCGTGTGATCTTGATCTGATTGTATCTCGAAAATACATTAGTGAACAAATAGGCCTCCTGCCCTCCAACATTATCCAAAACCTCATCAGTAAATGGAATTAGAAAAGGATCATGGATGCAAGAATCATTAAGCTTCCTTAGATCTATACAAATCCTTATTTCTCCCTTCTGTTTCTTCTCTTGAACCACCATCGGGCTCACCCAATCATATTCTTCCACTGGTTCAATAATGCCTACCTCAAGCATCTTATCCAACTACAAGTGGACCTTTTCCTTGTATTTTGGATTAAGGTGATATGGCCTCTGCTTAATAGGCTTTGTGTCCGATTTCAAATTTATTTTCATCACACCCAAGTCACCTATGATGCCTTTCAAGTTTGAAAATTCATAGGAAAAATATCCTGGTACTCGTAGAGTAACTCAATAACTTTATCCATTGTGGAATCATCCTAGTAGTCCCCGATCTTCGCAAATTTTGGCTCTGCTTTAGTGCCAACGTTTACTTTCTTGGTTTTCAATGGCACAGTGATGTTCGGTTTCTCTATTTGCGAACCTTCAACTTTGCAATGGCCTTCTACCTCTAGAATATTGAAATTTCTTGGATATTCATCCCCCCCCAGTGGTCACATTATAGCATTCTAGCGCATGGCACAGCTGGGTGCTCCAATCGGGTTGAACCAACTCCAAAGGATCTTGTGGAATTCTGAAGATCGTTGCCTTAATCGCCTACAAAAGCTTCATCAATGCATTCGAACCCATCTTCAAAGCTAAAGGTCATTAAGAATCCTTCCCTTAATATATCCCACTCTGCGGTGCCATGGTGGAGCTCTATTTAGAGGTACCAATTCATAGGGATTGTATATGACAGAATAAGTGCACCCACTCTAGCTGCGGCTCTGTTCCATAAAATTTAGTCCACTTCGCTAAATGATTGCGCAGATCATTTCTCCCATCGTATTTCTCAGTCAGTCGAATTATAGGATGACCAAATTGCAACCTCATCATCCTTCTCTAATATCGCCATTCATCAAAATTGTCTTTGTGCGTACCCCACCATCGTGTAGGCGTAGGGCGCAACACCAAATCTAACGCTTGGAAGCGGTGATCCTCAAGGAATTCTCGTTCAAAGGCATCCAAAAACTTATCTACTTTAGTTAAACCATCATAATAATTTAAATTTCATACCTCTGATGACACACATTGCAGTGATTTAGTCATCATGTTGCAACGCAACTTAGATACTTCATGCAACCTATTCTGCCAATGCTCCAATTCTTCATCTGAATATGAGGTGTAAGAACTTTCTCGGTCCCAGAAATCCATCCATTAGTTGTTGGATTAATCCAATCTTGATCTCGTGCAGTTATTTTTTAGATCTAATCAAAATCATCATCGCTATGTTCGTAATCACGGACCGATTTAGTATAGCGCGATCCTTCTACAGGGTCCAATGGTACTACAACTTGAAGCGACTTCCTCTAGAACAACATTGTTCTTTTCTTCAATTTGATGACTCCATTCATATCAATGGCCTAATCACTTCCAAGGAGCGTGGGGTATGGATTGTTGTCTTCCACAATTACTATTACTTCAAAATTAGTCAGTGTGCTCGCACCTTCTATATCCAATGTTACTCCATGTAGTCGTCCCATAGAGATGATCTTCTGTTGGTTCACCATTCTAAGCTAGATCAGATACCACTACAGCATAGGTCTCTCCATTCTCTCCCATGTCCATTTAGGCAAAACATTCACGTCAAACCCCAGATGCAAAATAACCTGGTCCATATCATACTCTCCTATCTGCACAGTGAGCCTCATTTTGTGCCCTCGTTCTTGCCTTATGTTTTCCAATTTTTCTTACTACGCAGTGTCCATCAATAGCATTTTCTTCATCAACACAATTGTTTATTAGTTCCTGCAGGCCTTTCACATCCTTGCTATTGCACAGAATTTTCATGCAGGTTTATAAGAACGTGGTAAGTACGAAGGGGTCAAACTTTGTAGGGGCATTGGTTTCTGGTACTTTGTGCTGACTTCCTGAGGTAGAAGCCTTAGCAAAGCTTTTCTTGGCTTCCATAAACATTTCCTTCATGTGGTCCAGATCGAACCCAACTTCCTTTTCTGGGGCCTTGTGGACCCATCCATTCTCTTCAGCCTGTGTTCCCTTATCATTCCTAGTTGTTATTATGCTTCTCAACATGATATTCACATTCATATCTTCCTTGCAAGGCTCAGCTCTCATCATTTGTAAGTTCTGCATAGGTTGTTGAGGTTGTGCCTTCTTCTCCTGCATCTTAGCTCTCAACATAGGGCATTCTTCTATAGTGTGGTCAAACTAGCTGCAGTATTGGCAGGATAGGCGTGTCTGATTCTGACACTCCCACGCGTAGTTCCTGTCCCACAATTATAACAAATAACATGTCCATAGCCTCTACCATTTCCTCCTCCTCCTCAGCCCCATCCTCTTCCTTGATAACCTCCACACGCTCCTCTTGCACCTTAATCTGGCGGTCGAGTTTCAAATTGCATTCAGAAGGTGAGTGTTCTTTCCATCATCAACTCATAGCTGTGACAATAGCTCTCATCATGGCCCATCGATTTTTAGAAATCACAGAACAACTGTTGTGGTGTCTGAACGAACTTTTGCAGCAAATGACAACTATCTATTACATGTTTTCAAGCCACTTGACAAATAGCACACTGTAGTGCGGGCCCCACACTCGATCCTGCTAAAACTTCCTGCCTTAGGGGGATCAGTCCCCCCTCCCCTCCCCCCCATAATATAATTTGCGAAGACAGGGCAGTGGTCTTTATCATGCTCCTAGCTCTTACACTTGAGGCACCAGACTTCCTCGCGCACCTCTGGCCTATCCTCCTCTTTTTTCAAGCTATACAATTCCAAGCAGATGTTCTGCAACTGTGAGTGAATCTGTTGGACTCCCAAAGTCACATCCTAAATAGGTTTCTCGTGCAATATCATCGTGATTTCCAAGGCTTTTGTCTTATTTCCTATCTTCTGTTGTGACAAAGCAATCCTCAGGTGGGGCAGAAGCGAGGCTATAAACCACTCGCGGTGCTGACCATCTGTGAGCTGCATATTAGCTTCGCGGATCACACATTTTAGCCTTTGATCTAACTCCCAAGGCATCTCACCAGCCCTCATCGTGATTTCCTTAAATCCAACGACTGACTGCGAGTCAGACTTAGGCTTACTAAACTCCTTGTTTAAAGCATCCTTAGTATTTGCTAGCGTTGCTAAAGGATGATCAACACAGTACTTAATATACCATGTTAGCACGCGATCCTGTAGAGCAGTAACTAAGTGTGCTTTCTTTATGTTGTCATCAGTGATCTGCTGCGTGCTCCACATAGCATTCGCAAAAAACCAAAACTAATATGTATCTTCACTCCCTATACCATTGAAAAACGACAACTTTATTGAGTTCGACATGTTGAATGGCAGTGGTGGTGGCGGCGGTGTGGGCGAAGGTGTATGCTATGGAGGTGAGGGTGGATGGATGATGTATCCGTAGAAAACCATGTTTTATTAGCTGGACCACACTCTCCGGTGAGGTCTGTGTTGTTCCCTCGTCGTTGCTCGAAGGAGATCCAATAAACAGGCTATATTCAGGGCCTAATTTTTCTTGATTTCTAAATATACATCCACTTCACGTAGATCCGAACATTAAGGAAACAACATAATTTGTTTCTCACACAAGAACATCTTAATCCAGGTATTCAAAGATATCAGATAATTACCTTGTGGTCCCTTGGAGAAGTATCGCTCTGCTTTGTTGTAGTTGACTAAGGTATCAATCGCGAACTCTATAACAAATCCTCCTATAATTTGATCAATCCAGTGGTCAACAACATGCATGAACTTGTCTTTAGAAGCTTCCAACCTCTACACTAGCTCCGGAGTCCACACTATTGGACCGTCAAGCCTCCACCTTCCTTGGTCTTCTGCCAACTTAGCTATCCACTCGTATAGCTCAATTGGGAAGGTGCACAAGAAAATTTTGTGTATTTCTATGTACAAATATCTGTCCAACCACTGCTCTTTTGATAGGCACGGATTCCTGTTCTCTTGCACCCCGAATTCGTGAATCTTCCTATCCAACCACTTCTCAATTTCCTTCTTGGTCGAATCCTAGTGATGCGACATCACACATCTCCTTGGGAAAATCTCAGTCCTGACAACGGAACCATTTGTTGGCTTAGTGGTTCCTGACCCAGGTTCAGAGTTAGTTGTGCCAAACAAAACCCTACACTACTGGCCCTTTCGACATCAACCCGCGTAGTGCAGGCTGAAGTCTCACTCGAAGCAGAATGGGGGGATGCTGGAACCAATTTTATGCATCCAGATATCAGTGTGATGTCTTCTATTGCCCTAGATCTGCCTTCACGCAGATCTATAAGACCCTAAGGCTTGGTACTGCAACATCCCTTAAATGGCATTTAAACCTTCGCGAAGGTCTATGATAGGTTTTTTTGGACCCTTAACAAATGAATCATTCACTTACGCACACCATAAAGCAACCCTAGATCTGAGTTTGCACAAATCTACTTAAGTATTCACTAAACATAACATAATGTATTATAATCTTCGCGTAAATACTTAACATGAATTGCATACAGTTATTAAGACTTATCCAATGATTCATGCATTAATACAGTATTATTTCATAAAGACATTATTTCATCACAACATATATCGCAAACATAAATAACAGAAGTAAAAAGATAAACACATGAATTTCTTCAACAGTCTTCTTTATTGATCTTCAATATGAGGCTACAGACTCAGAACTGCCTTGCGCATTCAGCTGCAGGGGTCTACGCACTCAGCTGCAGACTCTACTCTAGGCCTTCGTGCACTCAGCTACGGAGCCTTTTCCCTTCTATCTACTTGTTGTTTACTTTCCCTTTCCCTCAGACGTAGACATAAACCTCTATCTCCATCTACTTTAGACTCTCTAAGACACACATATTTATAGCTTTTTTCATACAATCCAATGGTCCGCAGACCATGGGTGGATCTCAAAATTAACTCGATTTTACATAACAAAGGGGTTAAACCCCTTTTGACATCTAACTATCTACGCATTCTGCATCCACAAATTGCGGAGGCTTTACATCTTTTTACCAAAATTTACATCAAAACTTGGGTTTTTAACCCCAAAACTGACCCAATGGACCCCATCCCAATAATTGGTATGCCACAAATACACACCCATTCAGTGGCGTGTACAAATTAGAGATGGTAGTTGATAAAAAAATTGGCGGAAAGAGAAAAAGAAAGGGTACAAATATAAATCGTCACCACACAGACCTCTTAAAATTGGAGGATGTTAACATACTTGTTTATAACTTCAATTTAACAAAGAAAGGAACTCTTCGCTTCAAGACGATAGAGATTCTAAAGAGGTTGTTACCAGAAGGAAAAGTGTTGAGATGGGAGTTTGCTGAAACCAGTAGTAGATCCAGAAGAATTTTGAAACCTGAAATGGTGAGCATGCATGTGGACCCAGATGTGGCACTAGTTGACGAAAGAGAAGAATATGAAACAGCTTCATCTGCATCCATTCATTCATATAAAGATGTGAATTATGATGGTGTGCAAGAAAATATGAGTGATTTCAAATAATTGTCTAAGACAGTTTATATAACTGATGTTTGCATTGTATCTTTAAATAAAAATTTTGATTTCCATATGGTGTTAAATGAAGTTATGAGTCATGTTTATGTTTGTTGGATTATATGTTTTAATTATGATGATTTTTCTTGTTTAGAATATCTACAATGCAACAATAACTTAGAGATATAATGTATGTTTCATTCAATCTACAAGTAATGACATTCTGATTAATTTAGTCATGTAATTTGTTCATAATGTTATGATTTTTTAATTTTATGGTTGAAAATTTTCTAATTTTTTTTGCATCTTTAATGTTATGGTTGAAAACAATTAGAATTTAGTGATCTTTAGTGTCATGTTATTATATGTTTAACAACATGGATGAAAACTGATAGAATTTTAATGTGTTTCAAATCCCATTATTTTATTTTTATCACCATTACTAAAAAATGTTGAAATTATACCTAGGAAAGAAAATTGTTGTTCTATCAAAATTCAAAAACATTAGTGTGTTTTTTCCTCAAAAATAGTTGTTTTTCTCACACAAAAAATCGATTTTACTGTCATTTTTTTTAAATGTTGAAATTTTGTCCTAAAAAAAACCATCGTTCCAGTATACACATATTCGTTTTTAGCACTATTTTTCATGTTTTTTTGGCAAGAGTTCTTGTTTTGAGTTTATAGTTCCCGTTTCAAAGTTTACATTGTTTGAGGCGATCTAGATGAGAAAGATACCTATGGGATTGTTTGTTTAGATAATGGATCCAATTGTGATCTATCGTGATAATCATAGTTGTATTAATCTCTCTGAGAATCATGTATTTCACGACCTATCCAAGCATATAGATATATGGTATCATCATTTACGAGATTGTGTGAAGAGGTGAATAATGGTTCCACAATACATTCCGACATAGGAATAAGGTGCTGACATTTTGACAAAGGTTTTGTCAAGAGGGAAGTTTGAGTTCCACAGGTGTAGGATAGGGGTGGATGATAATTCCTTTCTTGCTGAGAGGGAGTGTTGAAAAAATGCATCAAGAAAGTCTCAATTTAATTTTGCCTTGGTCAAATTGAGAAAATTTGAATTTCCACATCAGCCGACAACTTGAAGGCAGTTAACTTGTGTGACATGGCTCTTGTCACTCAGTTAGCTCTATAAATTTGAGTTAGAGGGTTTGGATTTCAGTTAACCATGTGTGATTGCTAATTTGTAGCAATCAAGTTCAGTTATTTCAAGTTGTTTTCAGTTAAACTAGTTATAATTGTTGAAGGAACTACTGGAAGGTCAGTTGTGCAGTGGGACAACAGTCTAACTCAGTGATCATGTCCAGTTAACTGATCAATAAACCAAAAATAGCTAATGCATGCAGAGAAATCGAGTTCCCTAGTTGTGGTGGAGATTCCAAGGCAGTGTAACATCAATTATAGACTAGTCTTGAGTGTACATGTGTTGCATGCAACCAGATGAGCAGCCTTGGGAATTGCACAGTCAACTGGAGGAAAAATCCTAAATAATAAGGGCCTAATTCCTCAAGAATTGTGCAAGCAAATAGGGGCACAAGGAGAGGAAAAAATTGACTAAGTCTGGGTCAGAGCTTCTCATTGAGCAGAGAGATAGGTTATTCACTTGCAGGTTGAGCTTTCATTGAGCTAGCTAGCAATTGTAATACATTCTCTATTCATCTTATTAATGCAAGCATGCTTAAGGGGTTTTTAGCAGTTGCTTTCCCCTAGAAAATTATTGTGTATGTGTGTTATTTTTTATTGCATGTCTGAGATTGTTGTTCTCAATTGTGAATTAATTTTCACAAAGTAGTAGAATAGAATTGTGTCTCTTGATTTAGATTAAAATTTCTTGAGAAATTGCAATTCTACACCATATTTCTACATTTTTTTAGTTTAATTAAGTCATATTTAAGCTAAGTGGTAGGTACTAACAACTGTGTAGCACTTCTTGTTGTAATGTTTCCTCATATATATGATTTTTTTTTCTTTGTGTTCCCTTTCATTTTCATTCTTTATATATTTATTAATATATAAATTAATGATAATTTATATATATATATATATATTAATTATTATTATTTATATTTATTTTTAGTATAGTCATTTCTTTTAGTATTTCTTATGAATATTTTAATTAGTTTCTATTTTTTCTAGTTTGGTTTCTTCTCATTTGTATTTTATTACTTTTGTATGTAGTCTATAACATCTAGTTTTTTAGTCGTTGCATTTCTACTATATCTATTTGTTCGATTAGATCAAACTATCCATATTTGTCTTGGTGATAAGTCTAGTAAGTGGTTTTAAATGTGTCAACCTCAAAAAGATCTATATAATTTATCTGGAAAACACTTTATAAAAATTATATATCTCATAAACCTGCTTTCAGAATTTTTTCCTCAGTTTAATTTAAAAAAGTTCATAAATCATATATGCATATTATTGATAATACTTTTAATCATCAAACTAATTATAAATATAAAATAATAGCCCACATAATTTTATTAAGATTGATTTTTCTATGTGGAGCTCTGGAGATCGGCGATCATGGCTGTCACTTAAACCCTAGGTATTCTGACTCGTTAATCCCTGATACTATGGAAGGCACCTGACCTGGTCCATGGTTCACGGGTTTACTGACTCGCGCGGGCCCAACGCGGGTACAACATCTGACCCATACTGGGATACCTGGTATTTGGTTTTCTACAAGGGTTTGCTACCTTCTCGGTCGTTTTTCCACGCATCGATTTTCCTACAGCCACTTGCTGTCGGTCCCCTGGTCGGTGGTTAGGGCAAGCTATTTTGTCGGGTTGCTATGGTGGAGGAGGATCTTGTGGACTACGAGGAGGACCCCATGCCAGATCAGGATATTTGGGCATACAATAATCGACCGGCCATGGATCCTTGGGGCAAAGAGCAGGCGAGCTCGACAATTGTTGTTCATACACCGCTCCACCCGCCGCGCTCTGGGAAAAAGCACCATCCGGATGTCAACTTGGCGGACCTTCCGGTCCTTGAATGCCCTCCTCTTTCGCCAGCCACGCTTCATTTGCTGGGCTCCTGCCTGCAGACATCTCCATCCTTCGACTCTCCTCTTCCGCCCCCCGCACAACAAACCCTACTCTCGCCCACGCCAACCACACTGCCCTCAAACCCTTCTTCCATTTCCCTGGCTCCGGTTGGGCCCCCTGATCTGCAACGTCCCACTCGTTCTACCTTTCATCCCGGTTCCTGCAGTTTGAATCCCCGCTCCCCCATCCGTTCGGGATGCTTCAGCTCTCCGCTTCTTCCTGCTCGTCCGGTTGGGTCTGCTCAGCATAGCACATCGGACCCGTGCCGCAAGCTACTCAAGGATTACCCCATCGGCAGGCGTTCAGAAAAGCAGAAAAAAGGTAGGTGCCTAAGGGCTATCGACTCTGATATCAACTTGACGTTCGGGAGGACGTTCAAATGGCGGATGCTATTGATACTGCGCGAAAGGTTCTAGTTGGCCGGGTACGTGGCCGAACCTACTCTGTGGAAAGATTAAGGCAATGGACATAGGAGATTTGGGGAACTTTGCTAAAGGAATTACCGGCGATCAGGGTTTTAGCAAGGGGATGGTTTGCTCTGCACTTTCATAGAGCGGAATACACACAATGGATCCTATCCCAATTCTGGCATATCGAGTTGGTGCCTGTACTTCTGAAACGATGGGATCCCCTTTTTGATCCGGAGCGAGAACAGATGGGCGCTGGGCCTATATGGGTCAGACTGCCGGGATTTCCTATGCAATTCTGGACTCCCCAAGTGTTCAAGCGCATAGGAGACGCACTGGGCACCTATCTCGAACACGAAAAATCCTATGAGCAAACGGGAATTATGACCATGGCTAGAATTCTAGTTCATCTTGACACAAGGGCTGGGCTGGAGGAAAAAATCACACTGTAGAAGATGCCACAAAGTGGGCCATCTGTATAAGGACTGCCCTCTCCTCTCGGGGGTGACTTCGGAAAATTCTAGAGGAACAAAACAACAACCATCTGTTGAGCAGAATAAAGGCGACAATAAACAAGGAGATGGTGACTTGATTCATAGCGAGACCCCAACGGTTGCGGAGCAAGGAGACACTAAGAAGACTAATAGTAGAAAGAAGGTTGCGTCTACTCCAACACCACCACGTACCCATTCCAAGACTGCGGAGGAAGCATCATCTGCCCCGGGTAATGAATCTCATCCCATGACCTCTGCAATTTTTTCAGAAGTTATGTTTTCTGTTTTGCACTCCTCATTACAGCCATTATCTGTTGATCCGGGCCCCATCCCCTCTATTCCATGCTCCATTGCCCCCCCACCTCCCACTTTCTCCACCACACCCTCCTCTCATAGGATGGCATCCGCTCACCCCAACCCCTCTTCCTCCTATACTGGCTCTGGATCGCACCCATACCACCTTCGACCCCGGGTCCGAACAAAATTACTGGGACTGGGACTTTCCCCTGGACGGGCCTCTAATCATAAACCATCAAGGGGCCATCCTTCAAAGATCAAATCGGCCATTCAGAATGCTGTGGCAGATGTTGCACTTGGTCGACAATGCACTATAGAGCGGGCGCTTAGAGCAATTGAGCCCATTGCCCATGGTTCCCCATGATTTGGCTCTCCTACAACTGCAGGGGATTAGCCAACCCCAAAAAGTGTTTGGCTCTTAAAAGGCTGACTCAAGAAACCAGATGTGATATCCTCTTCCTACAGGAGACTCTTTGCCCCTCAGATATCTCTGTGAGAACTCTTCAATCCATTCTTCCGGGGTGGACTTTTCATGGTTTGGACGCAAACGGTCGATCCGGTGGCCTAGCTATTGGCATCAACCCCAGAACGGTCAAGATCATCTCTACCTGGGGCGGTTGGGGTTTTATGGGTATGGACATTTTCGTGGGGGAGCTCGGGATATCAATTAAAATTATCAATATATATGGCCCGAATCAGAACAGACTGGCCTTCTGGCACAATCTCTTAGAAAGTAATCTTATCACAAATTCCACCATCTTGGGCGGTGACTTTAACTTCTCTTTGGGAGTGGGGGAATCCTGGGGACATCATGCTCAACTAGATCCTATCTCAGAGCAGATGAGCATGTTATTAGACTCTCACAAGCTTGTTGATATACCCATGAACAAGAAAGTCCCCACTTGGCATAATAGGAGATCGGGGGATGCAGCCTTGGGAAGGAGATTGGATAGATTCCTGATTCATGAAGACCTGATACAAAAACTTCCCCTGTACAGACAATGGGTTGGCTCGGGTGGTTTATCTGATCATCTACCCATCCTACTACAAGTCAGTGGAGCTACAAAGAAACCCCGCTCCCCATTCAAATTCTTTGCTGGACATTTGCAAGACCCTGATTTTATCAATATGGTCACGGACTTCTGGAGATCACAACCCCCTCTGAGGGCACAGAGAAAGGCGACTGATTTTTGTGATAGACTCAAAGTTCTAAAGAAAATGACTGAGGATTGGGCAAAGAGGAAGCGAATGAGAGATGATCAGCTACTTTTGGACACAGAGGCACAGATTGCTCAGTTTATGGATGAAAGGGGGACTGGCTTCCTATCGGAGGAAACAAAATCTCTACTGAACAATTTGGAAAAGAAAAAAATCAAGTTGTTACAAGACAAGGAAGAACAGTGGAGGTTAAAAAGTAGAGCCATCTGGCTGAAAGCGGGTGATTGCAATACCAAATTCTTTCACAATCTTGCAAACGGCAGAAAGGCCTCCAATACTATCTGGCAGTTGCCTAGTGAACCGGATGGATGGGCTTCAACACACCAACAACTCGCCAGATTGGGTATATCACACTTCAAAAGGCAATTTACTGCCCCGCCTGCCATTAATCTACCTGATATTATCAACCTGGCAGGACACTTTCCAAGATTTGTTGAGCAGGAGGATTTCGAGGACCTAATTCAACCGGTCACAATGGAGGAACTGGAAGGAACACTAAAGTGGTTCAAAAAAGATAAGAGCCCGGGTCTGGATGGGTGGCCAGTGGAGTTCTATCTGGCCTTTCTAGATCTGTTGGGGGAAGACCTGCTGGCTGTTATCGAGGAGAGCAGGATTACCGGGCACATTCACCCTCCTATGAACTTCACCTTCATAGCCTTGATCCCTAAATCTGACTCCCCATCATCCTTCAATGACTTCCGACCTATTTCACTCTGCAACTGCCTATACAAAATTATTTCCAAAATCATTGCTAACCGTATCAAGCCCATCCTATCTACCCACATCTCACAGGAGCAATTCGCCTTCCTCCATCACCGCCACATTCAAGAGGCCATTGGCACTGCCCAGGAAGCTCTACACTCCATCAAGCTCAAAAACCTCAAGGGCATCTCCCTCAAGATCGATTTAGCAAAGGCCTTTGACAAAGTAAATTGGCTCTACCTGAAGATGATCCTCACCCATTTGGGCTTCCCCCCCTTTCTCATAGCCTGGATTATGGGATGTATCTCTTCCGTCTCCTTTGCTATCCTCATCAATGGCTCGGCCTCATCACCTTTCAACATCGACAGAGGGATCAGACAAGGATGTCCGTTATCCCCACTCCTTTTCCTGCTTGTAATGGAAGGCCTGAGCAGACTTATCTTATCCGCCAAAAGGAGTGGGAGTATTAGTGGTCTCAAAATTATGGAGCATTTTTATCTAACTCATCTTCTTTTTGTTGATGATATTCTGATATTCATAAACGAGAGTGTCCAGGACACCACCTCGCTCAATGAGATTCTACAACTATTCTGCAGTGTTACAGGAATGGAGATAAACATGGGAAAATCCTCTATATCCCTCTTGGGTTGCACTAATCAGGAAACTCAGCTCGCAATTCAGAAATTCTCCTTCCAAGAAACAAATCTGTTGGAGGGTATCAAATACCTGGGATTCAGACTTAAACCAGATGGATACAAGATTGAGAACTGGACTTGGCTCATCACTAAAATCGAAAAGAGAATCAATTGCTGGCATCATAGGCTCCTTTCTAAAGTGGGCAGGCTTATTCTTATAAAATCGGTCCTTGAAGCCACCCCGGTTTACTGGATGTCTCTTGCTTGGATTCCCAGAGGAATACTTCACAGAATACAACAAATTTGCAATAGATTCCTCTGGAATGGCAACAAGAAGGGAAATATCTTTGCCTGGGTTAAATGGTCCAAGATAGCTACTCCCAAGAAGTGGGGGGGATGGGGACTAAAATCACTCCCGGCATTTGCACAAGCTTTGGCTGCAAAACAAGGATGGCTATTAATAAAACAGAACAGTCTATGGGCGGATGTCATCCATCACAAGTATATTTGGCCATTGACCATCACTGACTGGATCCGTAGGCTAAATTGGAATAGACATGGCATCTCTGGGATATGGAGAGCCATTCTGAATTCCATGCCTATTATCAGAGATAGCCTTTTATGGCGAACACTTCGGTCCGCATTGGTATTGACCCATGGCCGGGATCCGGGAACGCCCACAGTTTACCAGAAGGGTTGGTCCTCTACTTAAATAACAGAGGTATTAAATTCCTCTCACAGATAGGCGACCAACAGAATTCCACAATTTATACTCAGGCCTGGTTAAATGAACAGCATTGGAACTTACCTATTGAGTGGAATGAAGACTGGAAGCGATATATACAGGCCTTAACCGAGTCCCATATTAGATTAAGGGCAGATGAGGATGAACTCATATGGGCTCTAGCAAAAACTGGTCAATATTCGCCGAAGTTGGGATATATCAAAATTATTGATGACAAAAAACCAGACATCCACAAAAGCTGGTGGGTCTCACTATGGAAACTGAATGCCCCTCCAAGAACCAGGCTGCTGATGTGGAACATATTGGAGAACAAAGTCCCCACTGGATCTAATCTAAAGAAAAGAGCTTTCTCAGGACCATCCCGATGTGTAATGTGCTTGCAAGCAGAAGAATCAACCCAACATCTATTCCTCTCTTGTCCGACCACCAGGACTATCTGGGCACAGGTCATACAGTCATTAAAAATGAATGTGGACTGGCAGGGGGTGGACATCAACTCTGCATGGGAACAGTGGTGGATCTCGGTGGCGGCGGAAAAGCCTCGGAACCTCCCCCTCTTGGTTTCCTGGTATGTATGGGTCAGGAGAAACGCCATCATATTTGAGAATTGTACTGTGAACTGGAACCTCCTTCCCCCTATCATTTGTGCGGCATACGATGAACTACCAAATGAGATCAGTCAGAAACAGCCCAGGAACATCATACAGGAGCAAATAAATAAAGACTTGCCGTGGGCATACTTTGATGGGGCTGCCCAACAACAAGGATGTGGTGGCGGCATCCTCCTGCATCTATCCGACACGCATTACTACCAGATTAGTATGGGGCTTGGTCCCGGATCAAACAATCATGCAGAATTGATAACTTTGCGTCACCTTATATACTTTGCCATGATAAAAAACTGCCACCAACTTCAAATATTTGGCGATTCAAAGACCGTGATTGATTGGTGTAACTACAAGACTGTTTGTCATGCATATACATTGAAACATATCTTGGAAGAAATTGTTTTTTTCAAAACATTTTTTGACCAGATATCTGTTTCTCATATCTACAGGGAAAGAAATGCAACTGCTGACCGGCTTTCGAAAGAAGCGGCGAATCGTCCTCTAGGCGAGTGGATGATCGAGGAATTTTCTCCTGCAGGGACATACAAATACTTCCACAGGCCATATATAGATGGGCCACTTCAGTGAGGCAATGGCCTCAATACCAGCATTTTGATGAGCACTATATTTTGTTTATGCATTGTATATATCTCAGTATATGTTAGTATGAACTCATATGTACAGGCGCACTCCTATATCATGATGGTCTCAGCACCTATTATTGTATCCCTATGGGAACATTTCTGCTTTTTTGTATTTGAACAGTGGCGGTCTGCCACATTACAGCATATGCCTTCGGGCATCAACAACATGTAATTTCTCATTAATAGAAATTATGAATTTTCTTTCTCCGGAAAAAAGGTTGATTAAAGTTATTAATACAATCATTAAGAAAACAAATTATACCATTAAAATAAAACAACTCGAATTACGAGGGAATATTTTCCGTGGAAATTAGGAATGAATAAATGTTTCCAAAGACTCGACTTAGGAGTGAATATATGCTTGTTGGGATATATGAACATTAATAACATCGATATTTTTGGGCATTCGTGAATAGTCTAGGCAAGTAGCTCGATTGGTCTGATCCCTGGTTAGTTCGTTGGTCTACTGTGACAAGGCGCAGGTTTGACCCCTTCACCTTCGTTCAAGTTAGTCAAACCAAACATGCTCTAATTAAACTTCAAAGTCAAACCGAATGGCCCACTATAGAACCACCATTAGCTAAGTCAAAGTCAATATAAGAATGTGACCGACCATTCAAACACCTCCCCACCTCCCCATCATGTTCCTTTTCCAAGTTGCCCTCTAACATGCTTAAACATGACCATGGTTAATGTAAGAGGGTAATCGATTCATTGAGTTTTTTTGGTCTAGATAACGAGATTATTTAGGTTTTTATATAGAAGAGTTATTTAACAATACATCTCATCATATTATTTTTAAATATCAATGGGTAATATCATAAATTTGAATATATAATTTTAAGTGAAAATCAGAATATATAATTTTAAGTGAAAATCAAATTTAATATTATTGAAAAAATCGAAACACTTAAATTATAAAAATTATATAATTTAAATTTGAGCTTTTAATATATTTCTATCCAATTTTGAGTAAAAATAACCAAAAAATATTAAAAAATAAAATAGAAAGTTATTTGAAAGAGAATTTGAATATATAATTTTATGAAATTCAAATTTAAGTGATACTGAGACATAATGCCAACTAAGCATTATTTTAACCCTAAATCTATATTCAGAATCTAAATTTTAAAAACAGATAATTCTCCACACCTTTCCTATACCTAAGAGGGGGAGGCGGCCAAATCAAGCTGTGAAAAATTAATAATATTTTAAATTGAACTATCAAACATAAACATAACTTTTTCCAAACTCTCGTTTATCCGTATCAAACATTTACTAATAAAAAAACCATTTATAAGAAGTATAATGATTAAAAGTTAGTGACTCATCACAACATCCATGATCGTGACTACTCACACCTTCAAATGAAACATAATTTTTTACAAATTCTCAAATATCCTTATCAAACATTATAATTAAGGAAAATATTTTTTATATTTTACAAGGACAAGTTAGTGACTAAACAAAACTTCGATGATTAGTGACTAGTCAAACTTTCCATGATAAGGTACCAAGTTGATAACTACTTTACTTTATTTATTTGATTTTCCTCATTAAAAAGTATTACGATAATTTATAAAATCTTGAATTTTTTTAACTATTTCCTTATTTAAATATGGAAATTCAATATAATATATAACATCATGTCTAATGCTTTTATAAAATCGAATATATTATATAATATTATATTTAATGTTTTAATTTAAAAGAGGAAGAAAACTTTATTTTTTCCTCAGAGCAAAATCGAATTTTTTTATTAAGTTAATCAAAAGTTACAGCTAAATCGAAATTTTCATTAAGTTAAACAAAAGTTAGAGCTAAAGGTGGTATGTCTCCATGTTTGGCTCTATATATATGTGACCAAGCAAAAAAACATTTTTACATAACACGTTATGTTTAATTAATTTATATTAAAAATTAAAATATAAAAATGATATTTTAATTAATTTATATAAAAAATTACAGTACAAAATAATAATTTTAGTAAATGAAATAATAATTTGTTCATAATGTCATGATTTTTTAATTTTATGGCTGAAAATTTTCCATTTTTTTTGTATCTTTAATGTTATGGTTGAAAACCATTAGAATTTAGTGATCTTTAGTGTCATGTTATTATATGTTTAACAATATGGATGAAAACTGATAGAATTTTAATGTGTTTCAGATCCCATTATTTTATCTTTATCATCATTACTAAAAAATGTTGAAATTATACCTAGGAAAGAAAAATGTTATTCTACCAAAAATATTAGTGTGTTTTTTCCTTAAAAATAGTTGTTTTTCACACAAAAAATCAATTTTACAGTCATTTTTTTTAAATGTTGAAAATTGGCCCTAAAAAAACCATCGTTCCAGTATACACACTTTTCGTTTTTAGCACTGTTTTTCATGTTTTTTGGCAAGAGTTCTTTTGAGTTTATAGTTCCCGTTTCAAAGTTTACATTGTTTGAGGCGATCTGGATGAGAAAGATACTTGTGGGACTGTTTGTTCAGATAATGACTCCAATTGTGATCTATCGTGATAATCATAGTTGTATTAATCTCTCTGATAATCCTGTATTTCACGACCTATCCAAGCATATAGATATATGATATCATCATTTACGAGATTGTGTGAAGACGTGAATAATGGTTCTACAATACATTCCGACATAGGAATAAGGTGCTGACATTTTGATAAAGGTTTTGTCAAGAGGGAAGTTTGAGTTCCACAGGTGTAGGATACGAGTGGATGATAATTCCTTTCTTGCTGAGAGGGAGTGTTGAAAAAATGCATCAAGAAAGTCTCAATTTGATTTTGCCTTGGTCAAATTGAGAAAATTTGAATTTCCACATCAGCCGACAACTTGGAGGCAGTGAACTTGTGTGACATGGCTCTTGTCACTCAGTTAGCTCTGTAAATTTGAGTTAGAGGGCTTGGATTTCAGTTAACCATGTGTGATTGCTAATTTGTAGCAATCAAGTTCAGTTATTTCAAGTTGTTTTCAGTTAAACTAGTTATAATTGTTGAAGGAACTAGTGGAAGGTCAGTTGTGCAATGGGACAACAGTCTAATTCAATTATCATGTCTAGTTGACTGATCAATCAACCAAAAATAGCTTATGCATGCAGAGAAATCGAGTTCCCCAGTTGTGGTGAAGATTCCAAGGCAGTATAACATCAATTATAGACTAGTCTTGAGTGTACATGTGTTGCATGCAACCATATGAGTAGCCTTGGGAATTGCGCAATCAATTGGAGGAAAAATCCTAAATAATAAGAGCCTAATTCCTCAAGAATTGCGCAAGGAAATAGGGGCTCAAGGAGAGGCAAAAATTGACTAAGTCTGGGTCAGAGTTTCTCATTGAGCAGAGAGATAGGTTATTCACTTGCAGGTTGAGCTTACATTGAGCTAGCTAGCAATTGTAATACATTCTCTATTCATCTTATTAATGCAAGCATGCTTAAGGGGTTTTAGCAGTTGCTTTCCCCTAAAAAATTATTGTGTATGTGTGTTATTTTTTATTGCATGTCTGAGATTGTTGGACACCTAATCCTAAATGGGTTAGTGTGGAAGCTGAATAGACTAAGTAGTCCAAGAGACCTTGGGATGTGAAACCCAACGGTCACAACAATGTACTATAAATGTATATCAGTTGTTAATAAAAATTGTACTGCATGTTTTATCTTTCATCTTCTCTCTTGCTATCCATGTGTGTTTAACATGGTATCAGAGCAGGCGTATTCCTGCCCTGCATAATAAATGTGAGCCATTTGTCTTATGGCCTTTATTTCTACCAGGAATTTCATGAATATTTTCTCATGAATATTTCTTCAGCTAAATTTTAGCTGCGCCTGACATTGCCAGCGTTGTCCAAGCTGTTCTGACATGTCTGTCTGCCATATTTTTTACCCGCGCTCTCTGTCCATAAGCGCTTCATGGTAATTTTAGTGTTGCCTGTCTGTCATTTTTATTCGATGACCCTGTCTGTCATATGTGTTTTATTTCTGAACGCTGGCCTGATTTAGTGCAAGACTAATGGGAAGAAATGTGAAACGTTCGAAGGTCACGGATGTTCGAATCCTATTTTGGAATTCTCTGGATCACGAAGATCAAATCCTTTAAGAAAATGTTTAGTATGACATTCACGATGGGCGTCCTCGTACAAATGGAATGTATTCTGACTTGTTGCATTTTGGTATTTTCGTATCTTGGTACGAAGGCATTGATTCTCCACAAGGAGCATGTCCTCCGATTTCTATAGGGCTTGACTTTCATGGAAACACATTCCATTCTTCTGTAATTGAACACAACCTTTTCATTTAGGCAACTATTTTATTTCTGAACGTTGGTCTGCTCCACGTAGCCTGAACGCTTGGATTTCCATTGACATCGCTTGGATTTTCAATTCCTTTTACCTGCAATATTGAACGTTGTCACATACATGGAGGAGATGCGGTGAGCGTGGTCCCGTTTGGAGTCTGGTGGAGAAGCAGGATATCGTGGAAAACACTGCTCCAATCCACGCATGAAAAGAATGCTGTCACATTGAAGAACGTGGAACCCTGGTATCGTTGTTACAGTTATTACTAATACGCATATAGTTTTGGGGAAATGGTGTGATTTGAGGTCAAATAAATCAGAATGGACCAGATATGCGTGGTTATAATACCTGATATGCGTGATTATAATATTGTTAATGGAAAATGAATTCTCCGATGAGTGTTGTATATATGAGGACTGATGAATGTTTGAAGTGGATCTGTGTTTGAGCTGCGATCCAACAGCCTGAGTTTTTGTAAAGCCTGCTATCGAAGCCCACAAAATCTGGTTGCATTACTCTGCGTTGAATTTGAGTCGTATGGTATGCTACGTTCGGTGCATGGATACTGTGTAATGGTGTATGGTGAGCCTGTAGTGCGTTGAACCTTCTATGTGGAACCTTCTATGTGGATGTTCTATTGTGCAGTAGTCCTACAAAACGAAGTGTTGGTTATGATATGTTAAAATTAACAGCGTCGAATTGATATCCCAAATCCGTGTGTTGAATTTTATATGCTTTGAGTCATTTATAAGTGTTGGAGCTTTGGCGTATGGTATGAATATACTTTGAATTCCTCCCTTGAAGACCGTGCTGGTGTATTCACAATTCATTGAAGCTTTTTATGGTTATATTATATGTAATGGCATATATTACGTTGAGTCATATATCCATAAAGGTGTTAGTATGCGAAAGTACATAAATTAATGGAGCCATAACATATATGTGAGATGGGCATAATATTGAAATCCTTATATAAGTTGGAGCATGATATATGAGTGGTGGTATAGATATATATTATGTGACAACATATGTACACAAAATATATGCTCATATTAAAAGTTTTGACATAGTGTAGTGAAGAGTGAAGATTTTCCATCTACATATTAAATAAGTGTCTTACTTAAATAGAAGGGTATCAATAAAAAAAAAAGGTAGAGAGCAAGGCTATGATTATTTTTGAAATCAAAAGTAGAAAATATTTTTTGATGATGCATTCACTCATCTCCATAGTTTGATTAACTCTCTTTGTCAAAGAGAACTACCATGAACGGCCAAGGAAGATAAAGCATATTTTGATTTTTAATGAATTACGGAAAGGAGTTAGTGAAGGAGGAGGAGGCAATCCTCCTGAGAAGCCCACTTCAGAAAAAGAACTCGCCATATGGGAAAACAAGAACAACAAGGCCTATGCCTTGATTTCAACGTCAGTCGATGAAGAGTTAAATTCTGTTTTCTGGATATCACCATTCTTTGTGTTGTGAATCTATTGTAAGGTGGCAACATTGATTTGAAGTTATTGCCATAAGTTTATATAAAAGAGCAATTGGTGTCCATCTTTTCCTCATTGTTTTACTATTTTTTTTTAGGCTGAAAAATGGCTCCAATTGGTGCAATATTAGAGTCACTGGACAATTTAATACTCTCTACTATGGGTAATACAATCAAAATCAGCAAGGATTTTCTCACTGATATTCACAGTTGTTTACAAGATGCACATGAAAAAATTGATTTTTTGCAGCTCAAAACTCAGCTACAGCAAGAAGAATTAAAGCAAAGGAGTCATCATTCTGAACCTGTTTCTGTTCAGAAAAATGAAACAGACTCCCATAAACAACAAGACAATAATGTTACAATTGATTCAGATCTAGTGCCCAATAAAGCAGCAATTGTACATGCAGATGCGGAAACTCAGTCTGCACTTCCCAAGCCCATCATTAGACCTTGGGAACAGCTTGTCCAAAACAAGCATAGAACTGGTCTTGGATATGACAAGGACTTGTCCTTTCATATTCCAAACTATGCCAAGCCCATTCAGTTTCAGAGTGCTGGATTCATTCATGATAGTTCACTTGCTCCTCATGACAGTTCAGCTTCAGCTGTTCCAGACTCCACCCCTCTTCCACAGCAGCAACAACAAGAACAACAACAAATTGTAAAATTCCAACACTGTGATCGAGTTGGCCATTTGAAAGATCATTGTTTTGATCTTCATCCATGTAAGCACTGTCATAAAACCAGTCATTCTTCACACAGATGCTTCAGAAACAAACGTCCTACAAGAACAAAGATTCATCTTGGATGGATCGCTTCTTGGCAATGGGCATCAACAGCCAAGAAGATATTCCAAACACATGTCAGAACTTGTTCCAGAGTATTGAACAGTCTTGCAGTTGAGTTTTCTCCATCATCTCACCTTGTATCTGACAGGGGGGGAAATGATGGTCATCTACAAGCTTCAAAGCCACATCAAGCGAGCCTGAGCCACAACCTGCAACACCAGTTTCAGAGTTGTAGCCAGAGACGAAGATGCCCGTGAACATGCCTTCAGTTGGCAATTTGGGACACTTCCTCTAGCAGAAGACTTCAGCTTCTTGCCAGTTTTGGAAGAATTCCAGGAACACAATTGGGGACACTTCCTCTAGCAGAAGACTCCAGCTTCTTGCCAATTTTGGAAGAGTTCCAGGAATTGCATTAAGCATTCCAAAGTTGTTGGTTATCCTTAAACCATCACAGGTTGAGACTTCCCTTTTCAGGTTGAAGTTTTACCTTTTATGCGGGGTAAGACCTCCCTTTTATGGTTGAAGGTTTCCCTCTTTAAAACAATAGGATCACTTCCTCTAGTAGAAAACTTCAGTTTCTTTCCAGTTTTGGAAGAGTTTCGGGAACTGCACTAAGCGTTCCAGTGTTGGTGGTCATCCTTAAACCACCGCCCTTTATATCAACATTTCATAGAGCACATTCAGCCTAGTGCTGCCATGCATATTTTCACATTTTGTATTTCAGCTCTCTTCATGGACTCATACATAACCCTTCGGATTAAGGGGGGGAATGTTGGACACCTAATCCTAAATGGGTTAGTGTGGAAGCTGAATAGACTAAGTAGTCCAAGAGACCTTGGGATGTGAAACCCAACGGTCACAACAATGTACTATAAATGTATATCAGTTGTTAATAAAAATTGTACTGCATGTTTTATCTTTCATCTTCTCTCTTGCTATCCATGTGTGTTTAACAGAGATTGTTGTTCTAAATTGTGAATTAATTTCCACAAAGTAGTAGAATAGAAGTGTGTCTCTTGATTTAGATTAAATTTCTTGAGCAATTGCAATTCTACACCATATTTCTACATTTTTTTAGTTTAATTAAGTCATATTTAAGCTAAGTGGTAGGTACTAACAACTGTGTAGCACTTCTTGTTGTAATGTTTTCTCATATATATGATTTTTTTTTTCTTTGTGTTCCCTTTCATTTTGATTCTTTATATATTTATTAATATATATAAATTAATGATAATTTATATATATATATATATATATATATATATATATATATATATATATATATATATATATAAATTAATGATAATTTATATATATATATAATAATTATTATTATTTATATTTATTTTTAGTATAGTCATTTCTTTTAGTATTTCTTATCAATATTTTAATTAGTTTTTATTTTTCTATTTTGATTTCTTCTCATTTGTATTTTATTAATTTTGTATGTATTCTATAACATCTAGTTTTAATTTAGTCGTTGCATTTCTACTATATTTATTTGTTCGATTAGATGAAACTATCCATATTTGTCTTGGTGATAAGTCTAATAAGTGGTTTTAAATGCGTCAACCTCAAAAAGATCTATATAATTTTTCTAGAAAAACACTTTATAAAAATCATATATCGCATAACCCTGCTTTCAGAATTTTTTTCCTAAATTTAATTTTTAAAATGTCATAAAGCATATATGCATATTATTGATAATACTTTTAATCATCAAACTAATTATAAATATAAAATAATAGCCCACATAAGTTGATTAAAGTTATTAATACAATCATTAAGAAAACAAATTATACCATTAAAATAAAACAACTTGAATTACGAGGGAATATTTTCCGTGGAAATTAGGAATGAATAAATGTTTCCAAAGACTCGACTTAGAAGTGAATATATGCTTGTTGGGATGTATGAACATTAATAACATCGATATTTTGGGCATTCGTGAATAGTCTAGGCAACTAGCTCGATTGGTCTGATCCCTTGTTAGTTCATTGGTCTACTGTGACAAGGCACAGGTTTGACCCCTTCACCTTCGTTCAAGTTAGTCAAACCAAACATGCTCTAATTAAACTTCAAAGTCAAACCGAATGGCCCACTATAGAACCACCATTAGCTAAGTCAAAGTCAATATAAGAATGTGACCGACCATTCAAACACCTCCCCACCTCCCCATCATGTTCATCTTCCAAGTTTCCCTCTAACATGCTTAAACATGACCATGGTTAATGTGAGAGGGTAATCGGTTCATTGAGTTTTTTTGGTCCAGATAGCAAGATTATTTAGGTTTTTATATAAAAGAGTTCCTTAACAATACATCTCATCATATTATTTTTAAATATCAATAAGTAATATCAAGAATTTGAATATATAATTTTAAGTGAAATTTAGAATTAATATTATCGAAAAAACTGAAACACTTAAATTGTGAAAATTATATAATTTAAAATTGAGATTTTAATATATTTCTATCCAATTTTGAGTAAAATTAAACAAAAATATTAAAAAATAAAATAGAAAGTTATTAGAAAGAGAAGATAAACAAGCAATACGATGAATTTGAATATATAATTTTGAATGAAATTCAAATTCAAGTAATACTAAGACATAATGCCAACTAAGCATTATTTTAACCCTAAATCTATATTCAGAATCTAAATTTTAAAAACATATAATTCTCCACACCTTTCCTATACCTAAGAGGGGGAAGCGGCCAAATCAAGCTGTGAAAAATTAATAACATTTTAAATTGAACTATCAAACATAAACATAACTTTTTCCAAACTCTCGTTTATCCGTATCAAACATTTACTAATAAAAAAACCATTTATATATTAAATAATTATTTTTTTTAATTATATTATTTTTTACATTTATTTATTTTATATATTTATTAAATAATTATTTTTATAGTATTGAGGGATTTTCACAACGCATTATATTAGATATCATTTTGGGATTCAACTGCGTTAAGTAAGTCATTCATCTATGACCATTTCCATGAGAGGTAGTCGTAACTGACTAATTTCTCATGATTTTTGAATAGTTCACTTAGCACTCATTGCATCGGGTGATGCTCATAGGGGTGAAGAAGTGGGATTGAAACTAGTGAAATGAATCACATAGCATCAATCATCACTTCCGGGGCTTGCACCCAGTAACCAGGATGTTGGAAATACTTGGGGGGGGGGGGGTGAATCAGTATTTCTTTTCAACTATTATTTTTAACAGGAATAAAGCATTTATATTTGGAACACAGAAATAGATAACAAGAATAGATGCTTTTATTAATGTGATCTTTGCAATAAATCAAGTACAATATATATATAGTTTCAATTAGTTTCCAAGCACCAACTTGGACTCTTTGTGAGGCTCCAACCTCCAGAGCACCAACTTTGTCTTGTCAAGGCACCAACCTTGAATTTAGGAGCACCAACTCCTATGACACCAATCCTTTGAGTTCTGAGGCACCAACCTCAAGGGCTCCAACTCTCTGTTGTAAACTGTCTAGATCTGTTTGGTTGTAATTCTCTTCTCCTAACCCTGCTTGACCTATGACTTACTTTTGTCCTCCTGTTCTTTCCACTTCTACCAAAACTTCGGCTTCCTTTGTTTCTTACAGTTCACCAGCAACCTTAACCTTTCCTTGTTCTCTGTTTTATATGCCTGATACACCTGAACTTTGGCTTCCTCCTTTCTCGCTTGAGCTTCAGCTTCCTCAACGCTCGCTTGATCTTTCAGCTTCCTCTGCGCTCACTCTTCGGATTCCTCTATCTCTTCGAATTCATCAATACTCACAAGACACGTTAATTAGGAAGAGAGGCCATCTTTATTATTATTCAAACAATAGACTTATTCTCTGCGGCAATCACAACATTCATGAACACTCAGAGTTATTCCATTAAACCCACAATCGCAATCGCAACATTCTGGAGGTCTTTATAAGTCGTGTCCATAGTACAGTCGATGGCCGATAGTCGATTCCCCTGCTGGATGTGATATGATTATAAATTGTTTTTAATGAATCCATTGGGTCCACAGTAATATCGTAATCACAGTTTATAGTGTGCCATCCCTTTATAACTTGCGATACATATCTTTCGACGCGGCGGATGCGATATTACAATAAGGCCCTTTATAACTGGTTGTCTCTCCGTGGACGTAGCCCAAACTGGGTGAACCACATATATCTATGTCTCTCTTGTTTTATGCGTTTTTTGTGTTTATATTTCTGCAATATTTTATGTGTGTTCCATTGCTCCGTAATATATAATTTTCTAACATCATCAATTTTCACATCAATGCTTTCCACTATTTTCCATAGTCGGTTATTGTAGCACTTGTAGGCTTTGCTTCTTATAGAATATCCAAGAAAGATCCCTTCGTCAACCCGTGAATCAAATTTTCCTGGTGAGCCATCATTGATTTTTATGAAGCATTTGCTTCCAAAAATCTTGAAGTATTTTACTGAAGCAGGTCTTCCTTTCCATAATTCATAAGGAGTCTTTTCATTATTTGGTCTTAATTGAGTTCGATTCAAGGTATAGACAGTTGTCCCGACTACTTCTCTCCAGAATTTTGGCTGCAAGTCAGCTGCTATTAACATTGTTCTTGCCATTTCTTGAACTGTTCGGTTTCTTCTTTCAACTACCCCATTTTTCTTGGGTGTTTTGGCAGCAGAGAGTTCTCTTTTAATTCCATGTATTTTACAGAATTCATTAAATTCTTTTGATGTGAATTCTCCCCCTCTATCTGTTTTGAGGCACTTAATCTTTGAGTCCTTTTCATTTTCTACAAGAGCTTTAAGATTCTTAAAACACTCAAATGCTTCGGATTTATATTTTATAAAATATATCCACATCATTCTAGTATAGTCATCAACAAATAAAGCAAAGTACCTTTCTCCTTGGAGTGCCGGAGTTCTAGTTGGTCCACATAAATCAGCATGGAAGATCTCCAAAGGCTTTGATGTAGAAAACTCCTTAGTCTTGAGGCTGGTTCTGGTTTGCTTTCCATGTTGACATGGACCACATATTCCTTGATTTGGTTTGAATAACTTTGGAATGTCTGGTACTGCTTTAATCTTGCTGATATTGATCAAGTTATCGAAGCTTGTATGTCCAAGTCACTTGTGCCACAACCAACTTTCATTTGTTTGACTTAAGTAGCATTGATCTTCTTGAATCTTGTTTAGAATGTAGATGTTGTCTGGTGTTCTAACCCCTTTCGCCACAAGTTCCCCTGAGGAAGAGTTCCTTATTTCATAGTCTTTGGTGCTAAACACAACATTATGTCCTTGATCACAGATTTGGCTAACACTCAGGAGGTTGTGTTTGAGCCCGTTTACTAGCAAAGCATTTTGGGCTTTTCCATTAATAAGAGTAACAATTCCTTTTCCAGCAATTTTTGTAGATCCACTTCCAAAGGATACATTTCCTTCCTTTTTGTTCAATGAGACAAACTTCCTTTTGTCCCCTGTCATGTGTCTGGAGCACCCACTATCCACAAATCAATGATTTTCAATATTTTGAGCACATAGAGCTAGGCCACATTTATCCGTGTTGGGATTCTCACTTCTTGCTTTTCCTCTTTTGAGTGGGCAATTTTGTTCATTGTGTCCATTATTATTACATAATGAGGAAATCGGATCAAATTTAGCCAAGGGATCAATGTGCAACACCATAAAACGTTCAACATTATACCATATCAATTCACATAAATAACGTTGTAACAATAACTAAAACAAAACGGACTCACAGACAACATACCACCGTATTCCAACTCATATTCAAAGCATAAAATCATCATTTTAACCAGCACACCTTTTGGATAACGCACAACGGAAATACCGTTACACGGTCATTGAAGCAAAACATATATCCGCAACATATATCCAACAAGGTTTGGCACCATATGATATTTAGGCATGCACAGGTGTCTTTAATGTGAAAAACACACAAATAAATGCCACAAGAAAATAGTGTCTTAGGCTATTGTAGTACACACCAATCATGTTGTGCGAGATGATAGAGCACTGAAGGCTCAAGGTGAGTAACACATTGGTGAGATTCAGCTACGTACGTGAACAAAATGGATAATGAAGAGGTTGACCACAAGGAGTGATGGGATGTTGAAATGCCAATTATGGGATTACCAAAAGCTCATCAGAAAGGCCCTCTCAGTTTTTTTTTTTTTTTTTTTTTTTTTTTTTTTTTTTTTTTTTTTTTTTTTTTTTTTTTTAAACTGAGGCACAATGGGGGAGCCATGAGGGCTGACGCAGTGGATTCCATCTTTCAATCATCTCAAACAGATTCTTGAACAAAGCAAAAGTATCCGTAGTCATCATCAATCCAAAGAAGAAGAAGATCCTAAAACAAACAATTTGAGGATGTCAAGGCAAGTCTTCGAAATCCCATTCCTCGACGAAAGCAACCCCAGCCTCTTTCTCGAACCCTCCTCAGACAATCCACAAATTTTGGTGATCACGCGGTATTTTTAGACCACAAGACGAGTGTTGCATCACAGGTTGAGATACGTAAGAATCTGTCAGAGTTTCGAATGAATCTGTAGCACCTAATACCTTCCAGAGATCACCCCCAAAAAGCTATTCTTCAAATGATCAGGCCTCCAGGGTTTCATTTCAAGCTCTCTACGATAGCAGCATGGGCAGGTAACACCAAATTTCATGCTACAAACTCCAAAGGATCATTTGATTGAACAAGACTTCCCTTTTCAGCAATGAAACAAAATATGGAACAAAATTAATACCATCATTCAACAACGTTAATACCATTCAAATGGAAACCATTTTACGCATCTGTCTCCCACGTATATACTGATTTGGAATGAACTCCTTCTGTCGGCACAACGTTAATATTCAACAAGCCATTCAACGTTCATTCAACAGCGTTAATAACACAACAATTCAAACGCATAGGCATATACCATATTCAACAAACACTGTGTCAAATCCATTCAACGTATACTATTCAGGTTCAACGCTGAGATAACTATAGAGACTGTGTTATCTCTGCGTGGCTCAACAGATTCAACAGCGTTCAAATGAGCACCCATTTGGTAAGCTTCAATAGCGTTCAAATGATTCAGCCACAATCAATGCAATATGCATTCAAACTTCGAACATAACCAAACGTTGATACCAAAACTCATTCAACTTCATAACGCATTCAAACAGCCGCATTCAACTTCATAACGCATTCAAACTTGAATCATACGCATACCATTCGCATACCATTCAACAACGCATACCAGGAGCTGGACCTTCATCGATGGTGGCGTGTCAGCCTCAGCGCTAAAACTGGAAAAGACAATGCTATGATTTAATATACAGTAGCGTTCAGACAGTGCTCATACCAGCATTCAATTATCAGCATGTCAGGCCAGTTCAACGCACAACATTAATATTCAAACGCATTCAACTTTTATGGGACAGCGTTAATATGATATGGACAGATGTGCAGCGTTGGCAGAGGCAGGTTATCTCAGGTTTGAGGGGAATAAGGCAGAGTCAGAGGTCAGGTAACACAGAACTGACATATATATAGAGACCACAAAACAAGTGGCTCAAATTGGAGCAGGACCAGCGATCGCCCGCTTTGATACCATGTTAAACACACATGGGAGCAAGAACAATATGAATGATAAATAATGAGAGTACATTTTTTTATTAACAAGAGATATAGATTTATAGTACAATATGTGACCGTTGGGTTTCACATCCCAAGGTCTCTTGGACTCCTTTTGTCCATTCGGCTTCCACACTAACCCATTGAGGATTAGGTGTCCAAAAGATATAATGTATGTTTCATTCAATCTACAAGTAATGACATTTTGATTAATTTAGTCATGTAATTTGTTCATAATGTCGTGATTTTTTAATTTTATGGTTGAAAATTTTCCAATTTTTTTTGTATCTTTAATGTTATGGTTGAAAAAAATTAGAAGTTAGCAATCTTTAGTGTCATGTTATTATATGTTTAACAACATGCATGAAAACTGATAGAATTTTAATGTGTTTCAGATCCCATTATTTTATCTTTATCGTCATTACTAAAAAATGTTGAAATTATACCTAGGAAAGAAAAATGTTATTCTACCAAAAACATTAGTGTGTTTTTTCCATCAAAAATAGTTGTTTTTTTCACACAAAAAATCGATTTTACTATCATTTTTTTTAAATGTTGAAAATTGGCCCTAAAAAAAACCATTGTTCCAATATACACACTTTTCGTTTTTAGCATTGTTTTTCATGTTTTTTGGCAAGAGTTCTTGTTTTGAGTTTTATAGTTCCCGTTTCAAAGTTTACATTGTTTGATGCGATATGGATGAGAAAGATACTTGTTGGACTGTTTGTTCAGATAATGGATCCAATTGTGATCTATCGTTATAATCATAGTTGTATTAATCTCTCTGAGAATCATGTATTTCACGACCTATCCAAGCATATAGATATATGGTATCATCATTTATGGGATCGTGTGAAGAGGTGAATAATGGTTCTACAATACATTCTGACATAGGAATAAGGTGATGACATTTTGACAAAGGTTTTGTCAAGAGGGAAGTTTGAGTTCCACAGGTGCAGGATAGGGGTGGATGATAATTCCTTTCTTGCTGAGAGGGAGTGTTGAAAAAATGCATCAAGAAAGTCTCAATTTGATTTTGCCTTGGTCAAATTGAGAAAATTTGAATTTCCACATCAGCCGACAACTTGGAGGCAGTAGTTAACTTGTATGGCATGGATCTTGTCACTCAGTTAGCTCTATAAATTTGAGTTAGAGGGCTTGGATTTCAGTTAACCATGTGTGATTGCTAATTTGTAGCAATCAAGTTCAGTTATTTCAAGTTGTTTTCAGTTAAACTAGTTATAATTGTTGAAGGAACTAGTGGAAGGTCAGTTGTGCAATGGGACAATAGTCTAACTCAGTGATCATGTCCAGTTAACTGATCAATCAACCAAAAATAGCTAATGCATGCAAAGAATTCGAGTTCCCCAGTTGTGGTGGAGATTCCAAGGCAGTGTAACATCAATTATAGACTAGTCTTGAGTGTACATGTGTTGCATGCAACTAGATGAGAAGCCTTGGGAATTGCACAATCAATTGGAGGAAAAATCCTAAATAATAAGGGTCTAATTCCTCAAGAATTACGCAAGGAAATAGGGGCTCAAGGAGAGGCAAAAATTGACTAAGTCTGGGTCAGAGCTTCTCATTGAGCAGAGAAATAGGTTATTCACTTGCAGGTTGAGCTTACATTGAGCTAGCTAGCAATTGTAATACATTCTCTATTCATATTATTAATGCAAGTATGCTTAAGGGGTTTTAGCAGTTGCTTTCCCCTAGAAAATTATTGTGTATGTTTGTTATTCTTTATTGCATGTCTGAGATTGTTGTTCTAAATTGTGAATTAATTTCCACAAAGTAGTAGAGTAGAATTGTATCTCTTGATTTAGATTAAAATTTCTTGAGCAATTGCAATTTTACACCATATTTCTACATTTTTTTAGTTTAATTAAGCCATATTTAAGCTAAGTGGTAGGTACTAACAATTGTGTAGCACTTCTTGTTGTAATGTTTTATCATATATATGGTTTTTTTTTTTTCTGTGTTCCCTTTCATTTTGATTCTTTATATATTTATTAATATATATAAATTAATGTATATAAATTAATGATAATTTATATATATATATATATATATATATATATATATATATATATATATATATCTATAAAATAATTATTATTATTTATATTTATTTTTAGTATAGTCATTTCTTTTAGTATTTCTTATCAATATTTTAATTAGTTTCTATTTTTCTATTTTGGTTTCTTCTCATTTGTATTTTATTAATTTTGTATGTATTCTATAACATCTAGTTTTAATTTAGTCGTTGCATTTCTACTATATCTATCTGTTCGATTAGATCAAACTATCCATATTTGTCTTGGTGATAAGTCTAGTAAGTGGTTTTAAATGCGTCAACTTCAAAAAGATCTATATAATTTATCTAGAAAAACACTTTATAAAAATCATATATCGCATAAACTTGCTTTCAGAATTTTTTCCCTAAATTTCATTTTAAAAATGTCATAAAACATTGATAATACTTTTAATCGTCAAACTAATTATAAATATAAAATAATAGCCCACATAAGTTGATATAAAAGTTATTAATACAATCATTAGCAAAACAAATTATACATTAAAATAAAACAACTCGAATTACGAGATAGTATTTTGCATGGAAATTAGGAATGAATAAATGTTTCCAAAGACTCGACTTAGGAGTGAATATTTGCTTGTTGGGATGTATGAACATTAATAACATCGATATTTTTGGGCATTCGCGAATAGTGTAGGCAAGTAGCTCGATTGGTCTGATCCCTTGTTAGTTCGTTAGTCCTACTGTGACAAGGTGCAGGTTTGACCCCTTCACCTTCGTTCAAATTAGTCAAACCAAACATGCTCTAATTAAACTTCAAAGTCAAACCGAATGGCCCACTATAGAACCACCATTAGCTAAGTCAAAGTCAATATAAGAATGTGTCCGACCATTCAAACACCTCCCCACCTCCCCATCGTGTTCATCTTCCAAGTTTCCCTCTAACATGCTTAAACATGACCATGGTTAATGTGAGAGGGTCATCGGTTCATTGAGTTTTTTTGGTCTAGATAGCGAGATTATTTAGGTTTTTATATAAAAGAGTTCCTTAACAATACATCTCATCATATTATTTTTAAATATCAATAAGTAATATCAAGAATTTGAATATATAATTTTAAGTGAAATTTAAAATTAATATTATCGAAAAAATCGAAACACTTAAATTATAGAAATCATATAATTCAAATTTGAGATTTTAATATATTTCTATCCAATTTTGAGTAAAATTAATTAAAAATATTAAAAAATAAAATAAAAAGTTATTAGAAAGAGAAGATAAACCAGCAATATCATGAATTTGAATATATAATTTTGAATGAAATTCAAATTCAAGTAATACTCAGACATAATGCCAACTAAGCATTCTTTTAACCCTAAATCTATATTCAGAATCTAAATTTTAAAAACAGATAATTCTCCACACCTTTCCTATACCTCAGAGGGGGAGGCGGCCAAATCAAGCTGTGAAAATTTAATAATATTTTAAATTAAACTATCAAACATAAACATAACTTTTTCCAAACTCTCGTTTATCCGTATCAAACATTTACTAATAAAAAAAACCATTTATAATAATTTATAAGAAGTATAATGATTAAAAGTTAGTGACTCATCACAACATCCATGATCGTGACTACTCACACCTTCAAATGAAACATAATTTTTTACAAATTCTCAAATATCCTTATCAAACATTATAATGAAGGAAAATATTTTTTATATTTTACAAGGAGAAGTTAGTGACTAAACAAAACTTCGATGATTAGTGACTAGTCAAACTTTCCATGATAAGGTACCAAGTTGATAACTATTTTACTTTATTTATTTGATTTTCCTCATTAAAAAGTATTACGATAATTTATAAAATCTTGAATTTTTTTAACTATTTCGTTATTTAAATATGGAAATTCAATATATTATATAACATCATGTCTAATGCTTTTATAAAATCGAATATATTATATAATATTATATTTAATGCTTTATAAAATCGAATATATTATATAATATTATATTTAACGTTTTAATTTAAAAGAGGAAGAAAACTTTATTTTTTCCTTAGAGCAAAATCGAATTTTTTTATTAAGTTAATCAAAAGTCAGAGCTAAATCAAATTTTTCATTAAGTTAATCAAAAGTTAGAGCTAAAGGTGGTATGTCTCTATGTTTGGCTCTCTATATATTTGACAAACAAAAAAACATTTTTATGTAACACATTATGTTTAATTAATTTATATTAAAAATTAAAATATAAAAATAATATTTTAATTAATTTATATTAAAAATTACAATACAAAATAATAATTTTAGTAAATGAAATATTAATTAAAGGGTGTAGTTTAATTTATAGATGAAATAATATTTTTTACTATATTTTTTTTGGTTATTTTTAATAAAAATTTAGCAATTTTATTAAAAACTTGAGTTTAAGTTGTTTAATCTATAGAATTTGAGTGCGCTAGGGTTTTTTTGGGTACTAAATCCATTTATGCATTCAAAAATGTATTTTAAACAACAAAAAGTCACATTCTAGCTTGAAATTATATGGATGATTACTGTGAAAATGACTATTTCTTCTATAAATTAGACTAAGCCTTAATTAACACATTTCTTCTATAAATTAGACTAAGCCTTAATTAAAGTAGTGTAAACGTATAAATTAGATGGTTGCTAAACTTTATCAAGCATGAATCTCTAATAAACATCAAAACAATTACTTCATGATACATCTCATGTTACTTAAATTTGAAAAAACCATAAAACTAACTAAATCATAACTTTATTATTATTATTATTATTATTATTAAAAATAAATAATATATAAATTAAACATATATGCATTTAAAAAAACATGGAACAAGATTTTTAGCCATAAAAATTTACTCTTATTTTAATAGAGATTCTTAATCTTTCAATAAGCTTTATTATTCTCAATCACCATGTTATGAAACATTTTTATCTCAATCACCATGTTATGAAATACTTTTGTAAATTATGAAATTTAAGGTTCAAATACCTATAAGTAAAGCCAACAAAAAAGTATTGATAATAAAATTGGAATTGTAAAAAACCTATTCCAAAATAAATATAAATATTATTTTATAATAGAAAATATAAATACTATTTTATAATAGAAAATATAAATAAATTTCTATTATAAATATAAATTTATTAATTAGAAAATGTAATTTCTTTTAATATTAATAAAAAATAAAATAAAATGTAAATAATAAAATATTTTAAATTAACTATATTGAATTTATCAAACTTCAACAAAACCAAAATAACCGAAGTAAAAAATTTAAACTAAATTTAAAACAACGCCCTAAACTTTAATGAGAAAAAATGCCATACACTTTAGTATCATTTAACTGAGTTACTTGTATAGTCAAGTCAATCCAGTGACTTTACATTGTGAGAAATTACTTTCAGAGATATATGCCAAGTTAAGTTTATATCTATCATTATAATAATTTTCCTTAGTATAAGCAAATATTTTTATTCATTACTAAAAAGTTATAAACTCAAACTCTAATTTTATATAAATAATTTTTTATATCAAAAATGTAATTATATATATTATTTTTTAATTAACTAATAATTTTAATTTTAAATTATATTGTAAAATAAAATTTTAAAAAATAAACTTACAATCTGTAATCTATTTTCTTAAATCAATAACTATTCCCCTAACATATTGGCATTCTTAATATGTTATCCCATTTTTTATTAATTTATTTGTTTTTATATTTATTAACTAATTATTTATATAATTATATATTTTTATATTTATTTTTTTATATATATAATGTAATTATGTTTATAATTATATTATTTTTTGCATTTATTTATTTTATATATTTATTAAATAATTATTTTTATGTAATATTTAAAGTATAAAATTATCCATTGTATTTTTTTAATGCCATTAAACTTACTCGATTAAAAACCGTTATAAGTACTCTGATTATTAACTTGATCATTTGTGTTGTGTATTATTCACAACTTCGTATGTATGACCATTTTTATTTATGATTCTTATTTTTTTATGTTTTAATTTTAATTTTTTAATATTTGTTTTGTTTTTTAAATTTTTTATTTATTTGTTTTTGTTTCGCAAGGTTCGTGTTAATATTTGATTAGCAATTTAATTTGTGTTTTGAATTTAAGTATTGATTATATTAGATATTATTTTGGGATTCAACTGTGTTAAGTAAGTCATTCATCTATGACCATTTCTATGAGAGTAAGTCATTTACCTATGACCATTTCCATTGGGATTCAACTACATTAAGTCATTTGTCTATGACCATTTCCATGAGAGTAAGTCATTCATCTATGACATTTCCATTGGGATTCAATGGTGTTAAGTAAGCCATTCATCTATGACCATTTCCATGAGAGGTAGTCATAACTGACTAATTTCTCATGATTTTTAAATAGTTCACTTAGCACTCATTGCATCGGGTGATGCTCACAGGGGTGAAGAAGTAGGATTGAAACTAGTGAAATGAATCACGTAGTGTCAATCATCACTTCTGGAGCTTGCACCTGGAAACTAGGACATCCCAAGAGGTCACCCATCCCAAATCGCCTCTGGCTCAAGCACGCTTAACTGCAAGAGTTTTCCCCACAATCAAGCCCACTTAGCTTGCTACCCCATTTGCAAAACCTTAACAAGTATTGTACCTCATGAACCATTCAAGTAGAGTTCCCTTCACTCTTTTGAATATAAGTATTGAGGGATTTTCGCAGTGCATTATATTAGATATCATTTTGGGATTCAACTGCGTTAAGTAAGTCATTCATCTATGACCACTTCTAGATATCATTTTGGGATTCAACTATGTTAAGTAAGTCATTCATCTATGGCCATTTCCATAAGAGGTAGTCGTAACTGACTAAGTTTTCATAATTTTTGAATAGTTCACATAGCACTCATTGTGTCTGGTGATGCTCACAGGGGTGAAGAAGTGCGATTGAAACTATTGAAATGAATCACATAGCGTCAATCATCACTTCTGAGACTTGCACCCAGTAACCAGGACTTCCTTGGAGGTCACCCATCCTAGATTGCCTCTGGCTCAAGCGTGCTTAACTGTAGAGTTTTCCCCGCAATCAAGCCCACTTAGCTTGCTACCCCATTTGCAAAACCTTACCAAGTATTGTGCCTCATGAACCATTCAAGTAGAGTTCCCTTCACTCTTTTGAATTTAAGTATTGAGCGATTTTTGTAGTGCATTATATTAGATATCATTTTGGGATTCAACTATGTTAAGTAAGTCATTCATCTATGACCATTTCCGTGAGAGGTAGTCCAAACTGACTAATTTCTCATGATTTATGAATAGTTCACTTAGCACTCATTGCATCGAGTGATGCTCACAGGGGTGAAGAAGTGGGATTGAAACTAGTGAAATGAATCACATAACGTCAATAATCACTTTCGGGGCTTGCACTCAGTAAACCAAGACTTCCCGGGAGGTCACCCATCCCAGATCGCCTCTGGCTCAAGCGCGCTTAACTGCGGAGTTTGCCCCACAATCAAGCCCACTTAGCTTGCTACCCTATTTTCAAAACCTTACCAAGTATTGTACCTCATGAACCATTCAAGTAGAGTTCCCTTCACTCTTTTGAATTTAAGTATTGAGGGATTTTCGCAATGCATTATATTAGATGTCATTTTGGGTTTCAACAACGTTAAATAAGTCATTCATCTATAACCATTTCCATGAGAGATATTTGTAACTGACTAATTTCTCATGATTTTTGAATAGTTCACTTGGCACTCATTGCATTGTGTGATACTCACATGGGTGAAGAAGTGGGATTGAAACTAGTGAAATGAATCACATAGCGTCAATCATCACTTTCGGGGCTTGCACCCGGTAACCAGGACTTCCTGAGAGGTCACCCATCCCATATCACCTTTGGCTCAAGTGTGCTTAACTACGGAGTTTTCCCCACAATCAAGCCCACTTAGCTTGCTACCCCATTTGCAAAACCTTACCAAGTATTGTGACTCATGAACCATTCAAATAGAGTTCCCTTCACTCTTTTGAATTTAAGTATTGAGGGTTTTCGCAGTGCATTATATTAGATATCATTTTGGGATTCAACCACATTAAGTAATTCATTCATTCATGACCATTTGCATGAGAGGTAGTCATAACTGACTAATTTATCATGATTTTTGAATAGTTCAATTAGCACTCATTGCATCCGGTGATGCTCACAAGGGTGAAGAAGTGGGATTGAAAATAGTGAAATGAATCACAAAACGTCAATCATCACTTTCGGGGCTTGCACCCGGTAACCAGGACTTCCTGAGAGGTCATCCATCCCAAATCACCTCTTTCTCAAGCGCACTTAACTGCGGAGTTTTCCCCACAATCAAGCCCACTAGCTTACTACCCCATTTGCAAAACCTTGGCAAGTATTGTGCCTCATGAACCATTCAAGTAGAGTTCCCTTCACTCTTTTGAATTTAAGTATTGAGGGATTTTCCTAGTGCATTATATTAGATATCATTTTGGGATTCAACTGCGTTAAGTAAGATGAATGACTTACCTAACATAGCCGAATCCCAAAATGATATCTAATATAATGCACTACGAAAATCTCTCAATACTTAAATTCAATAGAGTTTATGGAACTCTACTTGAATGGTTCATGAGGCACAATACTTGCTAAGGTTTTGCAAATGGGGTAGCAAGCTAAGTGGGCTTGATTGTGGGGAAAACTCCACTGTTAAGCGTGCTTGAGTCAGAGGCAATCTAGGATGGGTGACCTCACAGGAAGTCTCGGTTACAGGGTGCAAGCCTCGAAAGTGATGATTGACACTATGTGATTCATTTCACTAGTTTCAATCCCACTTCTTCACCCCTGTGAGCATCACCCACTGCAATGAGTGCTAAATGAACTATTCAAAAATCATGAGAAATTAGTCAGTTACGACTACCTCTTATGGAAATGGTCATAGATGAATGACTTACTTAACGCAATTGAATCCCAAAATGATATCTAATTTAATCTTATTATGTGTGTATGTATTTTTTTATGAATCTAAGTTTTCTATTAATGTAAAATATTACATCTTCTCATATTGTGTCTCAAAAATTTATTGTCCTAACTCTTACTAGATTTATTGGTCAATAGGCGCACACCCAAATAAAAAGTAAATTTCCAAAGTGACAACAATTTACATAAACTAACTGGAAAAAAGTGTCAAAACACTCACAAAACTAAAAGATGTCCTAAAATTATCATATATCATCATAATTTACTGCGACAGGGTGATTTGGATCAAAGCAAGGGGATGGCGGGGGTTTGAGTTGATAGTGAATGTGTCCCTCCATGTGTGCCAATCTAGTTTCTAAACAATCAAGTTGCTCCTGGATGCACCATTGTCCTCTCCATAGACTATTCAGTTTATCACGCATCTCCCACAGATTTCAATGAATTTTGTTCATGAAGTTGATAGTGTCATCATGATCATCTTGTTGGGCCCGATTGAGCTCTTGTTAGGTCCGATTGAACTAGTCTAAAGAGTTTCTCAGCTACCAAAAAATTCCCACATTATTGTCCATGGAGGAGGTGTTTCCCATAGTGGGAAAGGACTGAGAAAGTAGTGAGTTTATAGTTTCTCCATGCCCTTTCTCTTGTTTTTGCTATCGTCCCTAAAGACCTCTCACCTCCATCCCTCAACATGCCCATCCTCGTTGAGGATTCATATTCACCTCCCTCCTTAGACCTTCTTGCCCCGAAAAAACCATGCTTTTGGTGCACTAGCTAAACATGTTAAGTGAATAGGGGTGCACCTTTTTCCCGAAAGAAACCATAGACACCCACGACCCCCAATGTGCACAATGTTTACCATTGAGACCCCTATAGGCGACCACAAACACAATCAAGGAAGGCAACAAAACAACTATCAAGTCACTGCTACCCAACTCAACCCTAGAGGAGAAAACACCGACCAACCACCCCAAATCGGTTGAAGAAAGTTCAAACTAGAAAATGAAAGGTACCAAGGCTTTCAAAACCACACAACTATTTGACCAAAAAGGCTCCCTAATACTCTCAAAACAACGAACCCAAATTCAGAACGCTTTTTCCATCCAAACGCCCATGGAAATGATTAATCTCCCACCAATAAACCACTAGACATCCCCACTCCCTCGGTGCATATCAAAGGGGCAAGATAAAATGCTCATTGTCAAACCATTCCTCTACATCAACACTCCCAGCATAATTGGAACTTATAAGCATGTAAAAACTAGTGCAGAGAGAACTAATAGACAAAATGTTTTATACTTGGTATGGATCACCCAAAGTAGCTTTGAGAACAAGTCTCGAGCATCTATGGAAGTGATATAGCCTTGTTGTTCCTCAAGATGTCTCCCTCTGCTCAACACGATGCCAAATTTCTCTTTACCTAGGCTCTTAAACTCCTGCATGCTCTGGTTCTCATAACCAATTCTGCCTAGGATTCCCATTGTTGTCCCTGAGTTGAGACAAGGACTCTTCCCCTTGAGGCAATCCACACTACACAACACATGAAACAACAAAACAAATATATTTTCACCTATATTACATTGGGATCTCAACCATTATTGAACAAACCACCATCCTCACCTCCTATTATGGCCTATATCATCATATGGGTCTACATGCTTCCCACCTTCTTCTTTTAATCTCAAGCAATGTCAAGAGGGATATGTAGGGTGGCAAGACTACTCTGCATTCCTGAATGCTCGATGATTTGTCACCCCCATTGGGGTAGTCCTGTCTATTTCCAATATATTTTCCATCTCTTCGACCAAGGTAAAGTTAGATAAGGCCAACCATGTGGAAGAAACATCTAGATCCCTTTCACTACTGCCCTAATTAGCTAAAATATCAGTTGCTTTATTACCATATTTACGAGAGTGAGAAATGATCACATAGAGAAAGGATAGTAGCAGAGACTGAATCTGATACATCATTAGCTCCAACCTCCAACTATTCACAACTTTCACCATCAATGCCCCATAAATTAATTTTTGAGTTGCCTCCACTATAATTTTTGAACCACCTTCAACCTAGATCTTTGTGATTCCCTCCTCCTTTGCAATTCAAAGCTCTCTATGTAATGTAGTAAATTGGACGATTTTTTTACTAGTATAGCCATAGTATCCTGCATATAAATTCCTAAAATTTCCTTGATCATCTCGAAAAATACCTCCATAGTCGACAGGTCCAGGATTCCCTTTCAATGCCCCATCGAAACTCAAATTTATTAATCCCTAACAGGGGGGGGGGGGAGTAAAACATGAGGAGGAAGCACTTACCAACAAAGGGTGTTATGTCTTCACTAATACCACCATCTCCTAAGTTATTTGTAAATCTCTCAAGATTCTCTCCTCTAACTGATATGTCTTCCCGTCGTCAGGCTCCCATGATTCTAAGAGAATGGTGTCTTTCACATTTTGCTTCATAATTTTCCATACATGATCCATGGATGGCTTTGAATCTTTAAATATAGTGTTGTTACATTCTTTCCATGCATTCCATAGAAGGAACCCCAATATTAGGACTCATTCTCTATTCACCATGATATTTTAAAATAGAGTTGAGTGCCATGTTTCCAAGGTTTCTCTTGGGATTTTTGGAGAGAAGTCCAGATGTATGAATAGATGGAGCACTTTATTCCACAGGTTTCCAATGAAGCCATATGAATTTAACAGGCGGTCTGAGGTTTCCTCTTTAATCTTGCAGAGGTTGCAATAAAATGGGTCGATGTGTCCTTTATTTCTAAGGAGATCCCATGTTAGCCATTGGAAATTGCTACCTTTGGCCATAATTGCCTTGTCCATATTCTCCACCAAAGAGGACTTTAGGGAGCTTCTTGATGTCCCACCATGATGTTATACCGTTATTTTACTGTGAACATACCTTTAGGTTTATGTCCCCATCTTAGTTTATCTAGCTTGTGAGCTATTTGTATTTTCCTTTCTTGCAATATTGGGAATAACAGTGACCACACTTGCATTAGTTGACCCTCGAGCCAATGTATCTGTGATTTCCACTCTCACCATTTAGATTATGGGGAATGTTTTATTCAATAATCATCCACGGAATTAGCTCCTTGGTGGTTGTAAATTCTATTAGCTCCCTTAATTCATCTCAATTGTCTAGCCAATGAAACTGTTGCCATGATTTTCTTAGGAACATAGCCGACTAGCCGCTTCGCATTTCCCATAACGCATATTCCTAAATGAGGGAATTGTTCTCCTATACTAGGTTCTAAATAGAATATCCCATATGGAATATCTTTTGTACGATCTTCCCCTCTTGCGAGGTATCTAGGCGATATATATGATCCCATATTTTCTTCCACAATGCTAATCCCCCTTGTATCCCTCCATCAAATTTTCTATCCCAATACATTGTTAAGTGTTTCGAGATCCCTCACCCCTAAATATCTTCTCAATTTAGGTGGGAAAATGTTATCCCATGCCATCAATTCCCATTTCTTTCCTTGACTTTATCCCTTCTATAAGAAATTACTGAAACTAGCCACAATCTCATTATACAACATTTTCAAAGTAGGAAGGATGGACAATACATTGGAAGTTCTTGAAGGACTAATTTCAATAGAGTTACTCAACCTACCATATTCAACGAGAAGAATATCCAACTGTCGAAATGCTTATTAATGTGATTTGGCATCTCTTGCTAGCATGAGACTTTTAAGAGGTATGCCACCAACAAAATGCCGAAATATTTGGATGGAAAACTACCTATTTGAAAACCCATAGTTCGAGCCAGGTGAAATTTCACTCATATATAGGGATGGAAGAAAAATATGTGCTATTTGTCCCCATTGATCTGGGTTCCTGAAGTGTCCTTAAATTCTAATAGGATGAGGGGAAATTGTTGGGCATAATGGAAAGAAGTTTCCTAAAAAACCATGTTATTATCAACAAATTGTTGATGTTTAATCAAAAGATCTTTCCCCATTACTTAGATTCCTCTGATTTCCCCCTTTTTAGTTGTTACTTTGATGTACCTACGTAATCCTTACGCCACTAGGATGAAAAGGAAGGGAGATAAGGGATCCCCACGATCCACCAAAGGTATGTGTTGGAGAACCATTTAGAAGGATTGAGAAAAAGGGGATGGAAATGAGGGATTCGATCCATTTGATCCATTAAGGCAAAAACCCAAATGCTTTCAACACCCTGAGCAAGTATTTCCAGTTTAACCTATCATAATCTTTAGTTAAATCAAATTTAATGATTATACTTTATCTCTTGGATTTCCTACGAGATTAAACCACCTCGTTGCCCATGATAATGGCATCTAAAATATCTCTCTCCTCTACAAACCCTATCTTTTTTGAGCCAATTATGTGGTTCAAAAATGGCTTAAGTCACTTCACTATGAATGAATAGATGACTTTGTATATCACATTGCAAAGTGCAATGGAACAAAATCCACTAGGATCACTCAATTTTCCAGACTTGGGGATTAGTGTCTAGAAGGTGTTGTTGAGCCCAGACCAAACCTATTTTAGCCTCCTTGACTCTTCTACTAGTGCATTAATTTCATTGCCTAAAAAGTGTCAGCATGATTTAAAGAAGCCAGTTGTAAAATTGTTGGACCTGAGTCTTTTTTATTCAACATCTCTGTTACGACCTCCTCAACCTATGCAAATGATATTTCTCTCATCATAGCTGAGTTCTACTCAACATCTATGATTTTGGGAATGAATGAAGTGATTCGATCAATTGCCTCCCCTTTATCTAAGTCTGGTTTTGACAATAGATCATGGGAGTAAGAGACTATCTCATCCCCCATTTCCTCATGTTGCGGAAGTTTGTTACCTTTTTCAACACAAGAAAGAAAATTCAATTATTCTGCCTATGATTAATCATGGCCTTATGGAAGAACCTAGTGTTTCTCTCCCCTTCCCTTAGCCACTAGACTCTTGATTTTTTTATTCAAAGAATCTCTTCTTGCTCTCGACATTTTTCCAGATCATGGATGATTTGTCCCTCTTACTCAGCCATAGTGTCCAATCAGCCATCTGATAATTTCTTGTTATATTTCCTTCATCCTTGATTCTAGCTTACATTTATCCAGATGAATGTTGTCAAAATTCGTCTTGTTCTGTTTCTTAATTCTTAGTATTAATGCTTTCAATTTCAATTGGAAGGTTTCCATCATGTTTCTTCCTTGCACATCAATATTTATCCACCATTCTTTTAATTTTGGAATGAAGTCTTGACTCTGAAGAAAAAACGTTTCAAATCTAAAGGGCCTATTTCATGGAGCCATATTTAGATCTATCTCTAAGTAGATAGGCTAGTGGTTGGAGCTTAAATAAGGGAAAATATTTGCTTCAACATACAAATCCATCCATAATAATCCTTTTAAGAGAAAAAAATTTGTCCAACCGAGAGGCTACCTAGTGCCTACCTCCCCATCGATTGTTCCACGTTAAAATACAATTGGTGGATAAATATCCACAATCCTCAAGTCTTGAATCACCTCTTGGAACATTTGGGTCGAATGATCCAAATGTCGAATGCCCCCTTTCTTTTCCTTCAAATGTCTGATCATATTAAAATCCCCTCCTACCATTCAACATTCATTTGTGTGAATACTTCTCAAACTGCGAGGATCCTCCAAAAACCCCATTTTGTCCCTAGGAATTATTGGACCATAAGCTACTAAGAGGCATAACTCTTTCTGTGCCCCTATGCATCAAAATCCACCTAATAATATATTTGGATATGGTACTTAGTCCTATAATATTATTACTCCTGGATTCCAAATCATTGCTAATCCACCTACACTACATTGCTAATCCACCAAATCATTGCTAATCCACCAACATTTGCTAGTGATTTCACCTAATTTCTCACTCGAAACCTTTGTTTCTTGTAAGATAATTACGCCTCGTTCTTCTTTATCTATTCTATCCTTCAAACATATCACCTTACCTTTGTTGTAAAGGCCCTGTATGTTCCATGAGACTACTTTCATATGGATTTGGAGCAACGAGGGGAAAGTATTTCGTGATCTCGTTGATCTACCCAAAATTCATGAGGAATTCTCTAGCTTCTATGATTACGTATCGCATTATTTTCCTTCCCTTTTGACACCACTCGCGCATATGTTGACTTCTCGTCCTACTTGGATGTGGTTAACCCTTGTGAGCTAAGATGTGCCTCTTAGATTCACCCTCTAGCTGAAGTTGATTTTGTCACCATTGGATGTACAACTAGTAAAAGTGTTGGATCTACTCCATCAGAATTCTTGTGGCCTTTTCCCTTGCCCGGGTTTTTAAAAACTTGACCATCATTTTCTCATATGAGTTGAGGGTTTCATTCTGATCCTCTTCCTCCAAAATTATCATACTAGTATTGGTGAGTAACTTTTTTATATCCAACCAAGCAGATAACTCCTACATGGTTTTTTCGTTTTGGCATTAGTCTCTCTTTTAGAATTGTTACCTAGTTATCTACCTCCATAGATTTCTCCATAGGTTGGGTCTCCTAGATCGTGCCCTCTATCGCCTCTTCCAAATATGAGAGTGTTGAAAACTTATTGTTCGTCGTTGGCCCTTAGTTAGCCATCATTTTCTATGGCATTGGCTTTATTGATGGTTTTGAGCATTGTAATTTATTTTGTTGACCACCTCATGGATATTCTTCTGGTTATTTATGTTATTTTCTTCCTGAGTTTCATGCATAGTCAACGAGCATTCCCTAATCAGGCATCCATACTCATGGCATGTTCTATATTTGAATGATACATGCTCATAATCAAGTTGTTGGGTCTTGTTATAGTTGCTACAACCACCCTCCAAAATTGTGCCCATGCTTTGATTTTGGAGTCTCACTTTTGTCCACAAGAGCTTATCTTTCACTGTCATCAAGTATTCATGTTATGTTAAATACTTATCTTTTCATGTTGGGCTTGTGATAATTTTTTTTATCTTGATCTGAGCTTTTGCAGCCACAAGCAAGCTTTTGACTTGACCTTGCAACAATGTGGGGTTGCCTCCAGAAATTTCACAATATTGGAAGGCAACCCAACCTTTATGATTGGAATTGCGCAATACAGAATGGCAGGTGTGCCTTGAACCTAGAATCTACAAAATCCTAGATGGAAAACCAACCTTAAGCTCAAAAATTGTGTAATGCACTGAGTCAAGAAGTTTCCCAGTCCTTGGGAACTGTGCAATCCTTCTTGCCAATGTGCATGCCCGGTTTCCTAAAAAAGGAAAAAAAATAAAAAATAAACCCTTAGAAAATAGGGATTCACTAATTAGTTTCCTTAAGGATGACACGAGTTGTTATTTTCGGAATTCCTCCAAGTGTTGTTTTTTCCTTTATTTTAGGCATGCACGTCATAAACATTAATCGGTCTAGATCTATTTAATAGACACCCATAGATCTCATTTGTACATTCAATATTGGATCTCTAGCATTCCAAAGGAGATCAAAGAGCCTTTGGTGGAGTTTGCGGTGCTTTTTCGGGTGAGTTTTGATTTTGTCATCTTTTGTCATTTTTTTGTCGCTTTTTGTTGTTTCACTTCTGTGAGTGTTGTTTTGCTTGTTTATTTTCATGGTTTTTGGCATTTTAACTTATATTAGCTTGTATAAGTGTTGGTTCAGTTCGTCATTCATCTTTTATAAGTGTCGCATTAGTTTTCTTTTTTTTTCCCATTAATGGTCGTCATTGCGACGACTCTCCATGCATGCTTGTTTTTATTTTTGCATGTTAATCTTTTGTATTGGATTTGCACTGATCAGATTTTCACTCTAACTTTGTTGGGTCCCTATAATACTAGTGATTACCCCATTACTATTGTATTTATACCCCTTATTAATATTGTTGTGCCCCTATTGCCCCCATATTGTTATTACTGTGCCCCATAGAATCCCTCTATTGTTATTTTTGTGGCTTTATATTATTATTGTTAGGTCGGCTGGATTATATTGTGACTCCTTAGACTCCTATATATAGAAAGGCGGTTTTGTCATTTGAATCATCCAAGAATTGTTCATTTATGTAATGTAAAGGAGGTTGCCCCCTCGAAGAGGCTGAATTCTAAGGCGTTGATCTATCTTTTCTTGAGCTGGTTTCATAACATTTGGTATCAGAGCTTTGGATTCCAGGGTTTCGCTACTCCAAACAGGTCTTCATGGAATTTTTGCTATAATTTTTTTTCTGCGATGTCTCAAAAGTCACAAAAAAACCCATTTGAGAAGAAATCGCGTTGAACCTCAGGTCCAAATTTCAGAGCTTTTCGCACTATATTTGCGGAGATATGAGTTGAGGAAGTTGGTCTTTTTGTAGACTCCTAAATTACATTCCAAACAGGTGACCTTGGGAAAATCGTCATAACTTTTCCTCTGGGGATCGGATTGAAATTTCATCAGAAGGTACAGAAAGAGGACGGACTGTAGTTTCTTGTATGCATTTTTCAGATCCAAAGGTTGAAACAGTGACTCGTGGCACGTCGTACAAGTTTGCTCTACTGAACTAGTCTATAATCAAGTCACTGTGGGAGATTTCGCATAAATCTTCCTTAGAGAATCTAATTTGGGTCAAACTTGTGGCATTGGAAAGAGGACACAAAGGGCTACTGTAGGTCATAAATTCCGAACTAGATGATTGGAAAGTAAAGAGATACATCAGAGGCAATATCTTGCCCTTACAAAGTGAAAAAAAGGTGTGTAGTTTTTTAAAATTTTTGCATAAGATTGGTTTGAAAAATTAGTTTGAAGGAATTCAAAGGGCATAGTAAAGCATTATTATTGATAATTGATGCCCCGAGGAAAGAAAATTCAAACACCTAGTAGGCAACCTGAAAGCTCTAGCATGACCCATGAAGAAGAGGAAGAAATGCAACATGATATATCAAAATTACGAGACCAAGTGCAACAATTGTCACTTGCACAAAAAGGAACAGAATCTAAGATGGATGGTTTAAAGAAAGATGTAGAAGCTAAGATGGATGGTTTAAAGAAAGGCGTAGAAGCTAAGATGGATGATTTGAAGATAGGTCTGAAGACAGACATGGATGAATTGAAGAGAAATATGAATAAGTTGCTACAAGAAATGGTCACTAAGGGTGAAAGGGTACTAAAGGAAACTCATGATGAGAACAAAAGAAATGTTAATCATGATTCCATAGACTCTAATGTTGGATAGAAGACTCACCATATTCCAAAAATCGATATGAGAAAGTTTGATGGCAAGGATCCCGCCACATGGATATTACAGATGGAGCAATTCTTCGATCTCAATAATATGCAAAACACACAAAAGGTACGTATGGCAACTTTATATTTGGAACCAAATCAGTTTGTATGGTATCAATGGCTTTGCTCTCTAAAAAATTTATCACTTGGGCAATTTTTACGGAAGAAATGATAGCACATTATGAGGATACAAAAAGCAACACTTTTTTTAGCCAATTGATAAGTCTCAAACAAAAGGGTTCAATAATGGAGCACATTGAGGAGTTCCAAAAATTGAACATAAGGGTAAAAGATATTCTAGAGGAGCATAGGATTGATGTGTTCATAGGGTCTTTAAAGGATAATATCCAACATGATGTTCGCCTTTGGGAACCTGGTTCATTAGAGAAGGCACTCAGGTTAGCAAGAAAAATGGAAAGCAAAATTATGGCAACCAGGAAGCATACCACTCACAACTATAAAGACGGAAGTGTTGTTTCCCATAGTCTTCCACAACCTATAAGGTTGACACCACAACAATTGAAAGCAAAAAGAGAAAAAGGGTTTTGTTATAGTTGTGATAGCAAATACACTAAAGGTCATAAGTGTGCTGAGAAGAAATTATTCTACATAGATTGTGAAGAGGAAGAAGAAAAGGAGCAAGAAAGGTCAAAATAAGAGGATATACTCCAGGAACAAAGCCTAGATGAAGAACAAATAAACCTGACCATATCTTGTAATGCATTGGCAGGAATTACCACTCCTCAAACCATCAAGATAGAAGGACAAATCAAGAAGAAAAAGGTAATAGTGTTGATTGATTCAGGAAGCACCCACAATTTTATTCATTGTAAGGTAGCAAAAGAATTGAATTGCTTCCTATATCTAGCACCAGAGTGTTAAGTGATGATTGCAAATGGAGGAACAATAAATTGCTCTGGAAAGTGCCATAATATCAAGCTATCCATGGGATAATATGTATTGACTAGCCCAATGCTTTCCATTCCAATGGGAGGTGCTGATGTTGTACAAGGAGTCCAATGGCTACAATCCTTGGGTACAATAGCTTTTAATTTTCAAGAACTTTTCATCAAATTTTCTATGGAAGGAAAGGAAGTTGAATTAAGGGGTATTGTAGGGAAACCAGGAAAGATAATCAGCTCTAATGGTATGACAAAGCTTCTAAAAAAGGAGCAAAGAGGTGTAATTGCACAATTATGTTTGCTAGATGTTTCCACATCGGAATCATCTATTTCTCCAGATCTCCAAAAAGTCCTGGACAATCATTCCAAGGTATTTGAGACTCCCAAAGGTCTCCCACCTATGCGTAATCATGATCATGATATTCATCTGATTCCAGGAAGTGTTCCTCCAAACATCAGGCCGTACAGATATCCCTATGTCCAAAAGAGTGAAATTGAACATATGGTTGCAGAAATGCTAGAGGCTGGTATAATTCAACCGAGTCAAAGTTCTTTCTCTGCTCCAGTAGTATTGATGCACAAGAAGGATGGATCATGGCGCACTTGTTCGGATTATAGGGAGATCAACAACCTCACTATTAAAGATAAGTTCCCCATTCCTGTCATTGATGAATTACTGGATGAATTGCATGGATCAATTTACTTCACCAAGTTGGATCTTCGTTTAGGATATCATCAAATTAGAATGAAGACTGAAGACATTCCGAAAATAGCATTTAGAACTCATGAGGGTCATTATGAATTTTTGGTCATGCGTTTTGGCCTTACTAATGCACCTTCAACATTTCAAGGTTTGATGAATTCAATTTTCAAACCATTCCTTAGAAAATTTGTGTTAGTATTTTTTGATGATATACTAATCTATAGCAAGTCTTGGAAGGATCATGTTGAACATGTTGACAGGGTGCTACAACTATTGGAGGAGAAACAATTATATGCAGAAAGATCCAAATGTTTCTTTGGAGTCTAGGAGGTGGAATATCTGGGTCATATTGTATCTCATGAAGGATTTAAGGTAGACCCTAGCAAAATTAAAGCCATTAAGGAATGGAAAATCCCCACATCCATAAAGCATTTGCGAGGATTTCTTGGGTTGACAGGGTATTATCGCAAGTTTGTTAAGAATTATGGGAGAATAGCATCACCTCTAACAACATTATTGAAGAAAGATGCATTTTCATGGACTCCGGAAGCAACAAAGGCCTTTGAACATCTTAAAGAGGCAATGTGCCAAGCACCGGTCTTAGCTACACCGGACTTCACAAAAACCTTTATTGTGGAATGTGATGCTTCAGGAAATGGAATTGGTGCTGTTCTAATGCAAGATGAAAGACCCATTTCTTTTGAAAGTCTTCCAATCAAGGGAAAGTTTTTAAGAAAAGCCATTTATGAGAAGGACATGTTGGCAATACTCCATGCACTTAAGAAATGGTGACCCTACCTAATGGGAAGACACTTCAAGGTCAAAACGGATCATGATAGCCTTAAATACTTTTTAGAACAAAGATTATCCTCTAAAGAGCAACAAAAGTGGGTCACAAAGATGTTGGGTTATGACTTTGAAATCATCTACAAAAAAGGGAAGCAAAATGTGGTGGCAGATGCACTCTCAAGAAAGGATGATGATGTGGAAGCATTGTTGAGCGCCATTTCTATTATCCAACCAAATTGGATAAACGAAGCAAGGGAGGAATGGAAGAATGACGAAGAAGTGTGGGCACTTATTCGAAAGTTACAACAAGATTCCAGTACGTCTGATATATTTAGCTGGAAAAATGATTCATTATGGTACAAAGATCGCTTATACCTTTGTAAGAATTCCCAGCTAAAACAAAAGATTCTTATGGAATTGCACACTTCTCCCTTAGGAGGGCACTCGGGATTTTTAAAAACTTACCACAGGGCTAAGAAGGAATTTTTTTGGGATGGCCTTAAATCAGATATTCAAAAGTTTGTGGTGGAATGTTTGCTTTTCCAACAAAATAAAGTTGAAACAATTAAGACACCAGGTCTATTACAATCTTTATCCATTTCAAGCCAATGTTGGGAGGAGCTTTCAATGGATTTTATCACAGGTTTACCCAAGTCTGAGGGAAAGAGTGTCATCATGGTGGTAGTTGACAGACATACCAAGTATGCACACTTTTGTGCATTATCACATCCATTTAAAGCCAGTACAGTTTCTACTGCATCTATGGAAACAATTCAAAAGCTACATGGAAACCCAAAGATTATTGTAAGTGACAGAGATCCCATTTTCACTGGAAATTTTTGGACAAAATTATTTTCTTGTCTTGGTACTCAGTTAGCTCATAGCTCATCTTGTGATCCTCAATCTGATGGGAAAACTGAGATAGTAAACAAATGTTTGGAAGGATATCTTCGTTGCTTTGTATCTGATAAACAGACACAATGGGTCAAATGGTTGCCTCTGGATAAATGGTGGTATAACACTTCCTTCCATACAACAACAAAAATGACCCCATTTATGGCACTTTATGGGTATCAACCACCATCCATCACATCATATTTAAGAGAAAATTCTAAGGTTCAGGTAGTAGAACATCATATTGAACATCAACAACAAGTCCTCCAACTCTTGAAGGATAACCTCGTGTTGGCACAGAATAGAATGAAACAACAGGCATATCAACATCGCAGCAAAAGAAGTTTTGATGTAGGTGATTGGGTATTCCTACGGCTACAACCATATAAGCAAATGTCCCTCAAGCAAGCTAAGAAGGATAATAAATTATCACCAATGTATTATGGTCTGTACAAGGTGTTGCAAAAGATTGGTACTATGGCATACAAATTGGAGCTTCCTGCAGCTTCTCGATTGCACCCAGATTTCCATGTTTCATGTTTAAAGAAGGTTATAGGCGACAAGCTCCCAGTTCAAACAATATTGCCAGAACTTGATGAGGAAGGAAAAATTATAGTGGAACCGAAAGCAGTCACAGAAACAAGAACTCGACAGCTACGAAATCGATCAATTTCAGAGTATCTTATCAAGTGGAAGAACTTATCCGCTAAAGATTCCACATGGGAGGATGAGAATTTTATGCAGAAGTATCCAGAACTACTCAAGTGTTGAGGAAAACACTTTTTTGAAGGAGAGGGGCATGTTTCTTCCCTATAATACTAGTCATTACCCCATTACTATTGTAGTTATACCCCTTATTAATATTGTTGTGCCCCTATTGCCCCCATATTGTTATTACTGTGCCCCATAGAATCCCTCTATTGTTATTTTTGTGGCTTTATATTATTATTGTTAGGTCGGCTAGATTATATTGTGACTCCTTAGACTCCTATATATAAAAAGGAGGTTTTGTCATTTGAATCATCTAAGAATTGTTCATTTATGTAATGTAAAGGAGGTTGCCCACTCGAAGAGGCTAAATTCTAAAGCGTTGATCTATCTTTTCTATCTTTTGTTGAGCTGGTTTCATAACAAACTTGCACCATCACTCAGATCTTCCAGTTTCCCACATTGTTTCCTGTCATATCTACATTTCCCTTAGCCAACACTTACCTTGTCTATTTGAGAATTTCCCAATTCCAAGGCTCAAGTTGCTTGCCTGGCCTTTGCGACTAAAAAATGCATAGTACCAAGTACATATTGCACAGTTTTAGGGCTCAAGCCCATCCCTTCACCAATTAGACTGTGCAGTACGCAATTGCCACCTTAGTTTTCCTAGGTTGAACTGCGCATTGCACAGTCTTTAGCCTCAAGCTGCATCACTGGCTGCTAAGACTGCACAATGCATAGTTCAAGCAGCGAGTCTCCCTCCTTCACCTCAATAATTACACAATTTTCCCAATCAATCTAGTAGATTTTTGTAATCTTGTGAGTATTTTTGTTGAAGCTAACTTATCTTTTCCATCAATGATTTTCCTCCCACAGGTATTGCAGTTGATTGGGCACTTCTCTTCATCAGTCATTGACATCATGGCACCAAAGAAATCTGCTGCAAAGGACACCACATAAAGAAAAACTGGGGAGGAAGTTGAGAGTACGCCAATGAACTTGCTAGTTTACTCAGATACTCAACTATTCATAGAGAAAGAATTAGATATCACATGGTAGAAAGTGAATGGAGCTTTCTCAACAAGAGCTTCAAAGTATATCTAGAAGATCGGCAAGTGTTTATCAATGTTCAAAAGTCAGGGTTACATAAGGTTGCATGTAGGTATCCAACTTTCCCATGTGCATACATCATCAACTGGATAGTTTCTCACATAAATCCCAAAACTATGACTCTCAACAATGCTAGTGGACAAAGGTGTGCTTCTTTAATTGGCACCGGATTTTCATCTCATGTATCATTTTTCAAAGCCATAATTGCTCATAGATTCTTACTTCTATGCTACCACTAGCTACTTGAGCACCAAGGATATTGCCAAAAGTTGGGTAAAAGAGCCATTAAAGTTCCATGAGACAACCACCAACAAATATAAGACAAAATCTCTTAGGAAGGCCTATTAGCTCTTGATAGTTCTATGTTGCAGGATTTATGGTCAACAAAGTAGTGAGACCTTCCTTGAAGGGTAGGCATTCTTGCTGAACCAGATCGTGAATGAAGGGAAACCATTCAATTGATTAGACTTGTTGGCTCAATAGTTGAGGATCCATGTAGTTAATTCCCAGAATCCTCATAAGGGAAAGCAAGCTAGATTTTACATGTCTTCCTATCTATTGGATGCAATCTGCGCACACAATTCATTCCCTAGCATGAATTGGACTTGGACACCACGGGAGCCTACCATGTATGTTTATTGCAAATTTATTTATGAGTGCATCCACTGAGGAGTAATGGAAAACTTGACTGATCACTTCCTCATTCTGTTGTATAAGTTGATCTTTTAGGAAGAGCCACCTTGCATGTCACATGGGGTAATGGAAGCAGTATCAGAGATAGCAATTTTTTTTTCCTAACCAAATGGAACTTTCCATAGAGTATTCGGTGGACATAAGTCTTTGCATCTTTTACCTAGGTATGCAATCGATAAATTATTCATGTAAGAAGTTGTGTATCATCTCTCCACAAGGTTGTCAACAACTTTGCACAGGAAGAAGAAAGCACCTTGGCCTTCTCTTCCTATGTAGATTGGATTGTATGAAATCAAGAATATCAAAGTTGCAGACACCAAAGGAAAGGAAATAGATAAATTTGTATTTGGTTGTTTGGACTTCAACTTCTACGATCCGAGGGATGCTCGCAAAGAACACTGTGTGAGAATTCATTATCAATGGCTAAGCAGGACCTTTCATAGGCCTGAGGAGGAAGCATGGAAGAATTTTTATAATGCCTCCAAGTCCCATGAACCAGTCAGCTTCATTGGAACATCACAGTTTAATCCATAGAAAGAAGTCACTCCAGAAGCACCATCAACAAAGAAGCGCAACCAAGTGTGCGAGAAAGGGCAAGAGGAAAGTTGTGCACAGTCCAGGGGGAGAACGAGGCTGCAAGATGAAAGAAAATTCAGTCATACTTGAAAGTAGTCATAGAAGCAAAGAAGAAGAGGAAACAAAGGATGAAAGAAGTAGAACATAATCAAAAGGAAGGACATGAGTAGAAGATATTGGAGGAAGAAAGGCAGAGGCAAGAAGAATACTCAAAGGCAAAGAGTAGAAGAAGAAGAGACCACACGAAGACAAGCCAAAGAACAAGAGCATAACCAACAACTAGAGGAGGAGAGAAAACATATGCAAGAAAAGGAGCTCGCTCAAGAGATTGAAGAGTTTATTGAGATAAAAGACGTGGAGGAGGAAATGGAGCCACATAACCATTCAGCCTCCCCATCCTCAAGCAGCATAGAAAACTTCGGGCAAGGGAAAGGAATTTGTTCCTCTCGATGAGGGTCTGGTTATGGAAATGTACAATATGACTTATGACCAGATTTAGAAAAATATTGTACAAGCACGGAAGAAACATTTTCTGGATGACATCGCATCTCCTGCATTCATCAGAGAAAGGGTGATCGTGACAATCACCAGGAAGAATCTCAATGCCATTGTTGTAGCTGTTAGAGTCGGTCTGGTCATCCCTCCATTAGAGATCAAAACTCTTTTTTGCATTTCATGTTTAGGTGTCCCATCATTTTCGATCAGTTGCATTTCGTTAGGAGCATGCCATAAATCTAGCGGAAGGGCTTGTGTCACTCATTCCCCTCATGCTTGGAACTACTGGCTCAGGTCTGTTCATAAAAATCAAGTCTTGAAAAGTCATTTGCAGTCCTGTTTCAATTTCTAGGTCATAACAGTTATTTTAGTCATTAGGTCCAGGGTTAGTCAATTTGGTCTTTGAAAAAGTCTAATAAAGCCAGCAGGCCAGAGGGAGGTCCTTGATAAGTTTTTATCTCAAAGATTTTTATCGTCATATGGATAGATTATGACTTCTCTTCAAAACTATGTTTTGAATATAAGTCGACATTTCGTTTTTGTAATAATTTTTCAAAAATTTCAGTTCTTGAATTGTCTAGGCGCAGCCCTGGTCTCCTTTTCCAGATCATATCTCAGCTATCCCTGCAAAAAACTGTTAAAGAAACTCATTATTTCAACCGAATTTAAGGAGAAAACAAAAAGGTCAAAATTCTATTAATCTTGAAAAAGTGTCAATTGCAAAACATAACAAATTGGGTTATTGAAGAGGAAAAAATCAAATTGGTGTCTATATAAAGGTTTTTCAATGAATATTCAAGCCATTGTACATGCCAAGGGTGGAGAAAGTCGTTTCAAGTTGAATTTGTGCGTTTTGGAGGAGATTGGCTCACATTTCACCTGCGCGGCGCATATAACAGACTACGCGACACATATACCTTGCGCGGCGCACACAGGACTTCCGGCCAGTGTAAAATTGAACTAGCGCAGCGCATATAGTGTGCGCGGCGCACTGGGTAATGAGCGCGGCGCATATAGTGTGTGTGGCGCATATAGTGTGCGCGGCGCACTGGGTAATGAGTGCGGCGCTTATAGATTTGAGCCCGAAAATTGTTTGCAAATTCATCAAATCGCCCAAACTTCGCATCAATCTGCCAGGTAGGCTCTCATTCATTGCTATTGCTTTGTATTTGTTGGTGAAATGTGATTGGTTCATGGATAATGGTCGTTGAAACAAGACTTTGAAAACCTCCCTTTACAAACAAGGAAACTTGTTGTAGGTTTTGAACACTGTTTTGCCACCAAGGTTTTTTCCTTTCCCCATTTCCCTTTGTTCCTCATTTCCAAATTCCCTCATCAATCCTACACTACAATCCTTAAACTCTTAATCGCTTACCCCTATTAAAAACTCCTTAACCCTATTCAATATCCCAAACCCTAAAACCCTATTCCCATATATACATTTCCCCTCCTTTCCCTAATTACATTTTATTTCAAAATTCCCTAATTCCCTGATATTTTCCCCTTCCTGATATTCCCTTGTTACATTTGTTTTCCCCTTGGTCACAGCATTGTTTAGATCAAAATAGTAGTTCACATTCAGTTGTATACAGCAGTTTTACATATCAGCATTCATTCAAGGCAGTTTTCATATCAACAGTAATGTCATCTGGTCACTCATCTGAATATGAGGCAGAGACCCAAAGTGATTCTCCCTTGGGAGAACAAGAACCCCGGAGGCCTCGTAAAAGTGGCAAACATGTCAGGGAAGAACCAATCAACCTTATAGAATTGCATGCCTATCCTCTTGATATGCAGTGTTTTGAGCATCATTCATGCTATGAGTTTTGTCAAAAGGTGGCTGAGGTACAATTTCATTATGAGTTGGCTCGTCTTTTTGTCTTGCATTTTCACGGAGATCAAGCTATCTTGGCCGGTGTCACCTTTACACTTACACCAGAAAATGTTTCATTAGCAACAGGTATACCAAATATTGGTGAAATATGGCACAAAAAACAACAGATTGATCGGCAACATTATGAGCCATACATCAAAACCAATTTCTCGAGGCAGCTCAAAAGAGTGTTCCCGTTCTGATACCTGAAAGATGAATATGCTCCACTCATGAGATTGATCATGAAATATTTCAGCTGTGAGGGACAGTTCTCTCGTCTTTATGCTTATCACATCAGGTTACTCATGCATTTCACCAGGGTGTGGATGATGAACATTCTGTATTTAATTTGCCAGAATATAGAGAGGATGACCACCTTTATACACCATAGGACTCCTCAGCAGCAACTTAACAGTGTCTATCATTTTGCTCTTATAAAGATTTTGGTGGTTCATCAGCTTGGATTGCAGGGCATCACTTGGGATGACTTCATCTCTCATGATTTCTTCAGAGCTTCACGAAGAGTATCAGAGGTGAAACACGAGGGTGAACCTTCTTAGCAGTATGAGCATCATGAGACCAGGCCTATTTTCATTACATATCAGAGAGGCTATCCGAAAGGCACCAGACCTTTGTTTGCAGCAGCAAAGCGAGTGTTATCTCCACATGGTGTGGAAGGGGCCTCGCTTCCGACATCAGCACCACAGGCACAGGTACAGGACAAGGGCAAGAAGCACAAGTGTGAGAAGGGGCCTTCAGGTGAGCCATCAGGTTTCGGTCTCATTCCCGATGATGAGACAGCTACAGATTCAGAGAAGTCCAAATATAGAAGGACTATCGAGGAGCAAGAAACAGACATTCAAGCCTTGGAAATTCAGTAGGATGACCAAATGGAACATCGGGTATCTGGAGCAGAGAAATAAGCAGCTTGAAGACCAACATGCGATCATGGAGTTGCAAAACATCTGTGAGAATCGCCAAGCTACCCGACATAGGAGGATTGAGTTCACCTCTCTAGAGTGACAAATCAATGACGATCGAGAGTCTAATCTCGAGAGGGTCAACATTTACTTGGAGAAGCAGCTGAACAAGGCCAATGAGATAATGCATTGTTGAGACACATGGCTGTCCACTATAGGGCACGGAACCAAGTTTGCAAGGCTTGGATAAGGAATCTAAAGGCGAAATTGAAGAAGGCAATCAAGAAGCAAAAGAAGCAAAGGGAGCTTGATCATCTTCAGATTTTGGCCGAGGCCTCTTTAGCCCATCATCACACTTGATAAGGAAACTCCAGCCCAAATTTCAAGAGATTTGGGGCATTTTGGTCAAATTGGAAATTTTTGTGTAAAAAACAAGTTTTTTCCCTATATGCACCGCGCACCTTGCGCGGCGCTTAGGATTGGGAGCTCCAAATTACGAATGGCTTGTAGTTTTGGATTTGTCATGAGAAATCATGAATTTTGGTACTTGGACAAGAAATTTGGGTGAGTTATGGGTCCCCAAAAGGTCAAAAAAATGCAAAAAATGACCTCACTGCCCCTATTTTGACACACAGGAAGCAGTCTTGGGAGAATGCACTTTTGGAGGGGCAAATGGACACCAAATTGGAAAATTCCACTTGGGTTGGAAAGTAGACAGGCAGGGCTTTCCAGCAAGCCAACCTGACCTCGATTTGGACTTCATCAAGTGCCTCAAAATCAGCAGCAAAGTAGCGCGGCGCATATAATAGGCAGCGTGACGCATATAGATTTTTTGCCCAATTTTTCATCTTTCAGCTCAGAAATTCGGCCAGTTTGACTAGTTTTGTTTTGCGATGTAATTTTTGACTTCTCTTGATGTACTTGATTGAACATGATGTAATTTTGACACTTAGTTACTTTTTATATAAGATTCATTCACCAAAGAGTGAAAATTTAATGAATGAATCAGTTTCCTACCTTATAGAGGCAAGTTGTTTTGACTGCCTAGATTGTAGTGCTTTGTTTAGAATTGGTTGAAACAACTCCTAGAATGATGAGCTTGACCCCTAGAGGCAAGGGAATAGGTTGGCTTGCCTATATTATGTAATTTCTAAGTCATTTTCAGGGTTGGACTCTTGGGAAAAGCTTGACACTCTATTGTACATTCACTTCTGCATTTTTGGCAAAGGAAAGACCAAGGTTTTGCAGCACTATTTGGGATCCATGTGGCTTTATGTGTTGATGGTGTGCTTCTTTCAGTAATTGTAAGTTGTTATGTGTATCATTTTCCTTCTCTCATCTTCTACAATTGAACAAATGAAGTGTTAAGGTAGAATCCATAGATTGTTATGCTCTGCCTTTGAATTTGTTTGATTTTCCATGTTTTCATCTGTTTAAGGAGAATCCTTGAAAGCTTCTTACTCTCCTTAGCTTCTCACCAGTCAGATCTACCCATTCATTCTTTTAAAAGCATCAAGACGATCACCTACCATGCCCCAAGTAGACCTCTGCAAAAACTGTGTCTCATCCCCGCACCCAAAATTACCTTTTCCTTTGATTCAACAAAAACCTTAAAAAAATCAACCTCAAACTCCTTGTACTTCATACCTAGCCTAAGATCAATTTCAAATTTAGTCATCTTGAGCTTCATCGATTACCTTTTTCCGAGATTGACCCAGAGAGAGCCCTCTCCTGTCCTCGTAGGGCTAGCTACGAGGCTGAGCGTGGTTTTATGTGGACCTAGAACCTTGTCTTTTCAGCGTGAGACAAATCTAGGCTCTAACATAGTGGTGACCATACTGGGGAAAAAATGGTTTGCTTGTTGATTTCATTTCTTTTATAAGCTACTGATGGAGCCTGAAGATTAGCCAAGTAGCCTTTGAAACACTTTTGCTTTTCATTAGCACAAGTAGATAAACGCTACTTCAGTCAATCTCCGATATAGCTTGTAATTGTGACACTTGAAACACCCCAGTAGACATGTTGGCTGCTAAGTTTTGTGTTTTGAATTCTGCACTTTATTGGAAAGATCCTGGTGGTGTTTTGTTAAATTGTTTGGTGGAAGAAGAAGCGAAGCAGGTCATAGAAGATTTCCATAAAGGGGATTGTGGTGGTCACCTATTTTGGAAAACAACGGCAAATAAAATTTTGAGGGTTGGATACTATTGGCCGACATTGTTTGTTGATGTGTTTAAGGCTGTCAAGAGCTGTCATAATTGCCAGATTTTTGAAGGGAAACAAAAATTACAGCCTTTGTCGCTTAGGCCTTTGAGGTGAGTGCTCCTTTTCAGCAGTGGGGGTTGGATTTCATTGGTGAAATTCATCCTTCTTCTTCAGGTCAGCATAGATGGATCCTCACGGGAACGGATTACTTCACAAAATGGATCGAAGCAATTCCCACCAGGCAAGCTACGTATGCGGTAATAGTTTCATTCCTTAAGAATAGTATTTTGTCTCGTTTTGGTTGCGAGCCTAGATTTGTCTCAGGTTGAAAAGACAAGGTTCTAGGTCCACATCAAACCACGCTCAACCTCGTAGCTAGCCCTATGAGGACAGGAGAGGGTTCTCTCTAGGTCAATCTTGGCAAAAGGTAATTGATGAAGCTCAAGATGACTAAATTTGAAATTGATCTTAGGCTAGGTATGAAGTACAAGGAGTTTGAGGTTGATTTTTTAAGGTTTTTGTTGAATCAAAGGAAAAGGCAATTTTGGGTACGGGGATGAGACACAGTTTTTGCAGAGGTCTACTTGGGGCAAGGTAGGCGACCGTCTTGATGCTTTTAAATGGGTAGATCTGATTGGTGAGAAGCTAAGGAGAGCAAGAAGCTTTCAAGGATTCTCCTTAAACAGATGAAAACATGGAAAATCAAACAAATTCAAAGGCAGAGCATAACAGTATATGGATTCTACCTTAACACTTCATTTGTTCAATTGTAGAAGATGAGAGAAGGAAAATGATACACATAACAACTTACAATTAATTAAAGAAGCACACCATCAACACATAAAGCCACATGGATCCCAAACAGTGCTGCAAAACCCTGGTCTTTCCTTTGCCAAAAACGCAGAAGTGAATGTGCAATAGAGTGTCAAGCTTTTCCCAAGAGTCCAACCCTGAAAATGACTTAGAAATTACATAATATAGGCAATCCAACCTATTCCATTGCCTCTAGGGGTCGAGCTCATCATTCTAGGAGCTAGTTTCAAAGAGATATACCAGAGCTAATCCAAATCCTAATCCTCCCCCTATTTACGAAAATCCCAATTTGATTCCGAGACTCCTTCATCAAGAGAGCTCTGTGACTCCCATGTTTAAATCTCATTCATGTCCTGCAATTTTTAAGTATCTTGAAGAACTTGATTTTGAAGAGAAGTTTGAATTGTCGCTGTTTAAAACCAAATCCGAAAGTGCACTTGATTCTCTTGTTCCAAATCCTGACTTTGATGCAGCCCTTGAAGTTGAAAGAAACAATAAATTGATTGAAAATTTTATCTTGCGGCACCTTCAGAGAGACATTCAGTTTTCAAATCTTGCTGATTTCCTAGAAGCTGCATCTGCAAATATTGGATCTTCTATCACGGCTTCCGCCTCAAAAATTCCCACCGAACCGCCTTTCATTCCCACTATTCCCCTACAACCTATAATCACATATCAAAAGTCTACAACAAATTCCCCTTCTTCATCCCACGTTTCTTCTCCTCCGCATACACCTCCTCATACTCCTCATACTTCAGCTACACCCACTCCTCCAACAACCCCCAGACCAAATCCGCCAAGAGCAATGGCCGCCCGATTTGCACCTCTCGCTTTGCCTCAAGTTTTGAATGACATGCCCGCAGATTATCAAAGTAAAATTCCTTTGTTCGATGGCACACCTCAGAATATCACAGCTCAACAACATGTCGACAAAATGGCAGATTTCTTCGATCTCCATGAGATTGATGAAGAGAATGTGACTATGAGGCTATTCGTGCAGACCTTTGGTGGAGAGGTAAGGAAATGGTTCAGAGCTTTGTCGGCCAAAAGTGTTCCTACATTAGAAGATCTTAAGAGGCAGTTTTTAGAACGTTGGGAACTAAAGAAAGATCCGCTGCAAATCAAATCTGAATATACTATGATCAAACGAAATGCAGGAGAGTCCGTTCAAGACTATTGCATTAGATTCAATGCAGTGTATAATTCAATTCCAGATGATTTAAAACCAACTAGAAAATCAGCGTTGCTTAAGTTCCTGGATGGTTTTGATCCAGACATGGCTTATCAATTAAGGGAGCGAGATCCAGCTACCTTAGAAGAAATGCAGAAAATTGTTGTTAGTGTTGAGGAAAATTTGAATGATAAGAGAGCTAGAATGAAAGCTGAGAAGAAAGTCTCAATAAAAGAAGAGGCCTCTACATCAGACCAAGTTCTCCGCAAGGTAGAAAAGATGATTGAAAGGTTAGCTCTTGATAAGCCTGAACCACAGATTCGGAATCCTAATTTTCATGGCCAGCAACAGCCACAATTTAGGATCAAACAGCGTGAGCAACGAGCACAATACACGGCATCACAACAACAGCAAGTAAAGACACCTCTTCAGCAGAATTTTGTTGGTCCTGAGTCAGATGATGAAGATAATGTAGTTGGAGAAGAAAATCACTTCTTTACTGCTGAAGATATGCCCACATTTATCACTGAAGATGATGAAAATGCAGTAAGTTCAGCAGTACAGCATGATGCAGATTTTATCTTGGCAAACGATACAGCTCTTGAGGAAGAGTCGGATGAGTATCAGAGAGGATATATGCATGCTTTGTCTGCTCAGCAGCGTCAGTATTCACTTAGAAACAGAAATGTTCCCATCAATCCAGTCCAGAAAAGAAAGATGTTCCATCCAAAGAGGTGGATAAGACTTCTACTTTTAGTTTAGAGAATGAAATTTCTAAATTGAAGGTATCCATTCCTTTGACTGAGCTCATGAAGAACAACAGCTATAGAGGTCAAGTCTCCAAAATTCTGAATTTTGACCCAATGTCTGATATGGTGAGTGTGGAGGATGATCAACCGGAATTGATATTTGGACCAGCATTGAGTGGTGAGTCTGAAGTACCTCCTTTTTATATCAGTTTGAGAGTGCATGAGTTTGTGTTGCATAATGCTATGTTTGATACCGACGCCTCCCACAATCTTATGCCAAAAGCTATCATGGAGAAGTTGGGTTTGGACATCACCAGGAAATATCATGATCTTTATTCATTTGATTCTAGTAGGGTGAGATGTATAGGGCTAATTAAAGACTTGGTTGTAAGTTTGGATCAAATCCCCGCAAAGAATGTCTTGATGGATGTTGTCGTGGCTGACATTCCTCCCCGCTTTGGTATGCTCCTTTCCAGATCTTGGGGAGCAAAATTGCAAGGAACAATACAGCTTGATTTCTCCTATGCAACGATTCCCATGTTTGGCCAAATGAGAAAGTTGTACTGGGAACAGAAAATGAAATACATGATCACTAGCAAGGAGAAACCAATTAATCAACCGGTTAATTATGTACATACAGATCTAGAGTCTTTTGTTTTGTATTCAGATAGTTTCAATAATATTGATAGTTAGTTATTTGTAGTAGATGATATTCCAAAAATAGCAGAGAATTTCAGAGAAGTTTTGAAGAAAGAATGACAAGAACAGCAAAACATCATTGAGCAATCAGCTGGAGGTAATGGACAGCACGCAGAAAAAACACAACAAACAACATTTCAGCACTTGGTAGAAGAGGAAGATGGTTTGTGGACCATGGATTTTGATGGAGCAGTGGGAAATGACGGTGTTGGGATTGGTATTTGGGTACGTAGTCCTTTTTCTACTTTAGACAAAGTGCCTAGTAATGTGCAGGTATGTTCTTACAAGCTTGCTTTTGGCTGTTTGAACAATGAAGCTGATTATGAAGCTTTGATCGCTGGCCTGAAAATTCTAAGAAAGCTAAATGATAAGAGGATTGTAGTATATGGTGACTATGAATTGGTGATCAAGCAAGTTAAAGGTGAATATCAAACAAAACATCCTTGGATGCGGGCATACCAGAATGTTGTTTTAGATATCCTGAAAGTGTTTTCAGATTATACATTGACGTGTGTGCCTCGTATTCAAAATAGCATTGCAGATGCACTTGCTAAGGCAGCCAGCAATTTGAAGATTCCTATGAACTCAAGCAATAAATTTGAAATCCATGTGAAGCACCGTCCGACTGTCCCGGACAATCAGAGACATTGGCAAGTTTTCCAAGATGATGAGGAGATTAATGATTTTCTGCAAAACAAAGGTAAGTTCAAGGATACTTCAATGGATGTAGAACATGATGATGGTAGAGATGATGTGCAGATAAATCAAATGGAAGTGTTGCAGCTCAAGGATAATGTGATTCCTAAAGGCTTGATGACGTAGCCCGCAAACCGACCTTGTAGCCAACAGAAAAGGGAGTTGAAGACGTGAATCTTGGAACAGCTGAGCATCCGAAGATGGTAAAGTTCTCCAAAACATTGCCACCAAAGGTAAAAGCCAAATATATCAATTTTTTGTCATCTTTTGCCAATCTGTTTTCTTGGGACTATTCTGATTTAAAGACATATGATACAAATATAATTCAACATACCATTCCTATTAAGCCTAATCAAAAACCTTTCAGATAGAAGTTAAGAAGGCTTAATCCAAAATTGTGCCATCAATTGAGAAGGAGATAAATAGGTTGTATAAATTAGGAATCATTGTTCCCATTCTCTTTTCTGATTGGATATCTAATTTGGTGCCTGTGCAAAAGAAGACCGGTGAGATACGTTTGTGCATTGATTTTCAAAATCTCAACAAAGTTTCATTGAAGGATAATTATCCGTTGCCCAAAATGGATCACATACTACAGCGAGTAGTTGGAGCATCACGCATGTCACTACTCGATGGTTATTCCGGATATAACCAAATTTTAGTCCATGAAGATGAGCGAGACAAAACAGCATTCACCACTCCGTGGGGAACCTTTCATTATGCGAAAATTCCTTTTGGTTTGAAGAATGCGGGTGCTACTTTTCAGCGGGCAATGGACTTGGCTTTCACTAATGAGAAAGATGTCTTCTTAGTGGTGTACCTTGATGATTTGACCATGTTTTCCAAATCAGATGATGAACACTTGCTTCATTTGAAATTTGTCTTTGAAAAGTGCAGAAAATATGGTGTGTCACTAAATCCTAAGAAGAGTTTGTTTGCCATGGATGAAGGAAAACTACTTGGGCACATTATCTCAAAGGATGGCATTTGTATCAATCCAGCACGTGTGGAAGCAATTCAGCAAATTGACTTGCCCCGAAATAAGAAGGAGATTCAATCGTTCAATGGTAAGATGAATTTTTTGTGTCGTTTTGTTCCTAATCTTGCTGAGCATCTTAGGGAGATTACAAACATGCTTAAGAAGGACAACCAAGTGTCATGGACGGAAGAGGCTGTGAAATCTTTCAATTTAGTTAAATTTTTTCTTTCTTCAGCTCCGGTTCTAATCAACCCAGATTATACTCAGGATTTTATATTGTTTTCTTTTGCTTCGGAGCATACTATGGAAGCTGTGTTAATGCAGAGAAAAGATGAGCATGAAAGACCCATTGCTTTCTTCAGCCGGACCATAAGAGATGATTCTTTGAAATACAACATTATCGAGAAACAAGCCCTTGCACTTGTAAAAGCACTAAAAGATTTCTGTGTGTACATTCTGCATTCTCATATTTTAGCTTATGTTCCTAATGTTGTTGTCAAAGATGTTTTGGTTCAGACCAACCCAGAGGGAAGGCGTGGCAAATGAATAGCAGCTTTGCTGGAGTATGATGTGGAGATACGGCCCACAAAGCTTGTTAAAGGTCAGGGATTGGCGAAATTGATGGTTGAATCAAATCTGCACGTCTTAGACATAAATATGATCACTGCCTTGTCTGATGAAAATGAGGAAAGTTCTTCACTTCAGGTATCATAAATTTTTATTCTTTCTCCATGGTATTCGGATATCATATATGTACTTCAAAATTTGTTTGCACCACCTGGTATGGCTAGAAACAAAGCGAGAACTCTTAAGTTGAAGGTTGCTAAGTTTTGTGTTTTGAATTCTGCACTTTATTGGAAAGATCCTAGTGGTGTTTTGTTAAATTGTTTGGTGGAAGAAGAAGCGAAGCAGGTCATAGAAGATTTCCATAAAGGGGATTGTGGTGGTCACCTTTTTTGGAAAACAATGGCAAATAAAATTTTGAGGGCTGGATACTATTGGCCGACATTGTTTGCTGATGTGTTTAAGGCTATCAAGAGCTGTCATAATTGCCAGATTTTTGAAGGGAAACAAAAATATAGCCTTTGCCACTTAGGCCCATTGAGGTGAGTGCTCCTTTTCAGCAGTGGGGGTTGGATTTTATTGGTGAAATTCATCCTTCTTCTTCAGGTCAGCATAGATGGATCCTCACAGGAACGGATTACTTCACAAAATGGATCGAAGAAATTCCCACCAGGCAAGCTACGAATGCGGTAATAGTTTCATTCCTTGAGAATAATATTTTGTCTCGTTTTGGTTGCCCAAATAAGTTAATCACTGATAATGCAGCAGCTTTCAAGTCAAAAAGGATGGTTGAGTTTTGTAGTAAATATCATATTACTTTGGGGCACTCAACCGCCTATCATCCGCAAGGCAATGGATTGGCGGAGTCTTCCAATAAATCTTTGGTTAATATCATTAAGAAAATGCTGGAAATGAACAAGAAAAGTTGGCATAATAAGCTGGTCCATGCACTTTGGGCAGATCGAGTGAGTCAAAAGAAATCCATTGGCATGTCCCCCTTTGAGCTAGTTTATGGAGTTGATACAGTGTTCCCTACCTCTCTTGCAGCTCCGGTAGTCAAACTTCTTCAAGAGGCTGGTAGTGAAGAGGATCCAATGCAGAGAAGGCTAAATCAAATGATCCACTTGCAACAGACATGGGAAGATGTTTTTCAGAACACATTTAAATTGAAAGAGCGCATTAAAAGGATTTTTGACAGAAAAGCAAAGGCTGATACATTCCATTTGGATGATATGGTATTAAAGTTGGATGCAAGAAATGAAGAAAAGGGAAAACACGGCAAGTTTGAAAATCTCTGGAAAGGTCCTTCTAAGATTGCAGCATTTCAGGGTCAGAATGCCTTTCTTCTTAAGGAGATGAACGGGAAAGATTGTCTAGGAGGGACGGTCAATGGTCGGCTGCTCAAGCTGTACATTTTCTGAGTTTTTCTGTTGCTCTATTAGTATTGTAAATACCATTTTATTTCAGTTTCGCTGCAAGTGTGTGCTGTAATCTTTTCTTCAGTCTGGGGCCTGAAGTGAAGGCTATAATTCTGAAGAAAGATTTCAGTTTTGAATTCAGTTTGTCGAGTCAGTTTGTTGGTCATATTATCAAGTCATATTCAAGTTAATTTTCAGTCAAATAAATTGAGTCAACATCTTGAATTGTTTGTCAAAATAATGACTCCATAGCCCAATGGATGAAGGCACTATCTAGCTCTTTCAGAGATCTGTTGTTCTTGGCACCTCCGAGGAGCTACTGTCCCCATTGGAGCCAATGTTAGAGTCGGTCTGGTCATCCCTCCGTCAGAGATCAAAACTCTTTTTCGCATTTCATGTTTAGGTGTCCCATCATTTTCGATCAGTTGCATTTCATTAGGAGCATGCCATAAATCTAGTGGAAGGGCTTGTGTCACTCATTCCCCTCATGCTTGGCACTTCTGGCTCAGGTCTGTTCATAAAAATCAAGTCTTGAAAATTCATTTGCAGTCATGTTTCAATTTCTAGTTCATAACAGTTATTTTAGTCATTAGGTATAGGGTTAGTCAATTTTGTCTTTGACAAAGTCTAATAAAGCTAGCAGGCCAGAGGGAGGTCCTTGATAAGTTGTTATCTCAAAGATTTTTATCATCATATGGATAGATTATGACTTCTCTTCAAAACTTTGTTTTGAAGATAAGTCGACATTTCATTTTTGTAATAAATTTTCAAAATTTTCAGTTCTTGAATTGTCCAGGCGCAACCTTGTTCTCCTTTGCTAGATCATATCTCAGCTATCCCTGCAAAAAATTGTTAAAGAAATTCATTATTTCAACTGAATTTAAGGTAAAACAAAAAGGTCAAAATTCTATTAATCTTGAAAAATTGTCAATTGCAAAACATAACAAATTGGGTTATTGAAGAGGCAAAAATCAAATTGGTGTCTATATAAAGGTTTTTCAATGAATATTCAAGCCATTGTACATGCCAAGGGTGGAGAAAGTCGTTTCAAGTTGAATTTGTGCGTTTTGGAGGAGATTGGCTCATATTTCACCTGCGCGGCGCATATAACAAATTGCGCGGCACACATACCTTGCGCAGCGCACACAAGACTTCCAGCCAGTGTAAAATGAACCAATGCGGCGCTTGTAGTGTGCACAGCGCACTGGGTAATGAGTGCGGCGCTTACAGATTTGAGCCTGAAAATTGTTTGCAAACTCATCAAATCGCCCAAACTTCGCATCAATTTGCCAGGTAGGCTCTCATTCACTGCTATTGCTTTGTATTTGATGATGAAATGTGTTTGGTTCATGGATAATGGTCGTTGAAACAAGACTTTGAAAACCTCCCTTTGCAAACAAGGAAACTTGCTGTAGGTTTTGAACACTGTTTTGTCACCAAGGTTTTTTCGTTTCCCCATTTCCCTTTGTTCCTCATTTCCAAATTCCCTCATCAATCCTACACTACAATCCTTAAACTCTTAATCCCTTACCCCTATTAAAAACTCCTTAACCCTATTCAATATCCCAAACCCTAAAACCCTATTCCCATATATACATTTCCCCTCCTTTCCCTAATTACATTTTATTTCAAAATTCCCTAATTCCCTGATATTTTCCCCTTCCTAATATTCCCTTGTTACATTTGTTTTCCCCTTGGTCACAGCATTGTTTAGATCAAAAGAGCAGTTCACATTCAGTTGTATACAACAGTTTCACATATCAGCATTCATTCAAGGCAGTTTGCATATCAGCAGTGATGTCATCTGGTCACTCATCTGAATATGAGGCAGAGACCCAAAGTGATTCTCCCTTGGGAGAACAGGAACCCCGGAGGCCTCGTAAAAGTGGCAAACATGTCAGGGAAGAACCAATCAACCTTATAGAATTGCATGCCTGTCCTCTTGCTATGCAGTGTTTTGAGCATCAGTCATGCTATGAGTTTTGTCAAAAGGTGGCTGAGGTCCAATTTCATTATGAGTTGGCTCATCTTTTTGTCTTGCATTTTCACGGAGATCAAGCTATCTTGGCTGGTGTCACCTTTACACTTACACTAGAAACTATTTCATTAGCAACAGGTATACCAAATATTGGTGAACTATGGCAAAAAAAACAACAGATTGATCGGCAGCATTATGAGCCATACATCAAAACCAATTTCTTGAAGCAACTCAAAAGAGTGTTCCCATTCCGATACCTGAAAGATGAATATGCTCCACTCATGAGATTGATCATGAAATCTTTCAGCTGTGAGGGACGGTTCTCTCGTCTTTATGCTTATCACATCAGGTTACTCATGCATTTCACCAGGGTGCGGATGATGAACATTCCGTATTTCATCTTCCGGAATATAGAGAGGATGACCACCTTTATACAACATAGAACTCCTTAGCAGCAACTTAATAGTGTCTATCATTTTGCTCTTATAAAGATTTTGGAGGTTCATCAGCTTGGATTGTAGGGCATCACTTCGGATGACTTCATCTCTCGTGATTTCTTCATAGCTTCACGAAGAGTATCAGAGATGAAACACGAGGGTGAACCTTCTCAGCAGTATGAGCGTCATGAGACCAGGCCTATTTTCATTACATATTAGAGAGGCTATCCGAAAGGCACCAGACCTTTGTTTGCAGCAGCAAAGCGAGTGTTATCTCCACCTGGCGTGGAAGGGGCCTCGCTTCCGACATCAGCACCATAGGCACAAGTACAGGACAAGGGCAAGAAGCCCAAGTGTGAGAAGGGGCATTTAGGTGAGCCATCAAGTTTCGTTCTCATTCCCGATGATGAGACAGCTATAGATTCAGAGAAGTTCAAATATAGAAGGATTATCGAGGAGCAAGAAACAGACATTCAAGCCTTGGAAATCCAGTTGGAGATGGCCAAATGGAACATCAGGTATCTGGAGCAGAGAAATAAGTAGCTTGAAGACCATCATGCGATCATGGAGCTGCAGAACATCCGTGAGAATCGCCAAGCTGCCCGACATAGGAGGATTGAGTTCACTTCTCTAGAGAGACAAATCAATGAGGATCGACAATCTAATCTCGAGACGGTCAAAATTTACTTGGAGAAGCGGTTGAACAAGGCCAATAGAGATAATGCATTGTTGAGTCACATGGATGTCTACTACAGGGCACGGAACCAAGTTTGCAAGGCTCGGATAAGGAATCTAAAGGCGAAATTGAAGAAGGCAATCAAGAAGCAAAAGAAGCAAAGGGAGCTCGATCGTCTTCGTATTTTGGCCGAGGCCTCTTGAGCCCATCATCACACTTGATAAGGGAACTCCAGCCCAAATTTCAAGAGATTTGGGGCATTTTTGGTCATTTTGGAAATTTTTGTGTAAAAAATAGGTTTTTTCCCTATATGCGCCACGCACCTTGCGCGACGCTTAGGGTTGGGAGCTCCAAATTATGAATGGCTTGCAGTTTTGGATTTTTCATGAGAAATCATGAATTTTGGTACTTGGACAAGAAATTTGGGTGAGTTATGGGTCCCCAAAAGGTCAAAAAAACATACAAAAAATGACCTCGCTGCCCCTATTTTGACACACGGAAGCAGCATTGGGAGAATGCACTTTTGGAGGGGCAAATGGACACCAAATTGGAAAATTCCACTTGGGTTGGAAAGTAGACAGGAAGGGCTTTCCAACAAGCCAACCTGATCTCGATTTGGACTTCAGAAAGTGCCTCAAAATCAGCATCAAAGTAGTGTGGCGCATATAACAGGCAGCGCAGCGCATATAGATGTTTTGCCCAATTTTTCATCTTTCAGCTCAGAAATTCGGCCAGTTTGACTAGTTTTGCTTTGTGATGTAATTTTTGACTTCTCTTAATGTAATTGATTGAACATGATGCAATTTTGACACTTAGTGACTTGTTCTAGAAGATTCATTCACCAAAGAGTGAAAATTTAATGAATGAATCAGTTTCCTACCTTATAGAGGCAAGTTGTTTTGACTGCCTAGATTGTAGTGCTTTGTTTAGAATTGGTTGAAACAACTCCTAGAATGATGAGATCGACCCATAGAGGCAAGGGAATAGGTTGGCTTGCCTATATTATGTAATTTCTAAGTCATTTTCATGGTTGGACTCTTGGGAAAAGCTTGACACTCTATTGTACATTCACTTCTGCATTTTTGGCAAAGGAAAGACCAGGGTTTTGCAGCACTATTTGGGATCCATGTGGCTTTATGTGTTGATGGTGTGATTCTTTCAGTAATTGTAAGTTTTTATGTGTATCATTTTCCTTCTCTCATCTTTTGCAATTGAACAAATGAAATGTTAAGGTAGAATCCATAGATTGTTATGCTCTGCCTTTGAATTTGTTTGATTTTTCGTGTTTTCATCTATTTAAGGAGAATCCTTGAAAGCTTCTTGCTCTCCTTAGCTTCTCACCAGTCAGATCTACCCATTCATTCTCTTTAAAAGTGTCAAGACGATCGCTGACCTTGCCCCAAGTAGACCTCTGCAAAAACTGTGTCTCATCCCTGCACCCAAAATTCCCTTTTCCTTTGATTCAACAAAAACCTTAAAAAAATAAACCTAAAACTCCTTGTACTTCATACCTAGCCTAAGATCAATTTCTAATTTATTCATCTTGAGCTTCATCTATTACCTTTTGCCGAGATTGACCCGGAGAGAGCTCTCTCCTGTCCTCGTATGGCTAGCTACAAGGTTGAGCGTGGTTTGATGTGGACCTAGAACCTTGTCTTTTCAGCCTGAGACAAATCTAGGCTCTAACAATAGCCAACTTGGCCTTCGCAGGTACATCAAATTCAAACATGGAGTATTTGATGGACGAGAACAAATAGTTGGAAAAGAACTTGCAGGCTTCTAGGCAGGAGTTAGAACAATTCCGAGGAGAGGTACATAATGTAGCTTCTGCACAAGTCTATTTGGAGGAACTAAAGGTAGTGATACTCAGCGAAGTATTGAAACTGGGAGAGACCATGTAGAATCTTTATGAGCTACTTGTTATCATGCATAAGGCAATTTCCCACTTAAATGGGTTGCAACAGAAGTGTAAATATTATGTCAAAACTATCAAGGTTTTACAATCAACTATTTTTGTCGTGCATGAATGGTCAAAGCAATAAAAAGGGCACTACTTGAATTTGGAAAGAAGACAAGGCAAGAGGCAGAATTAGAGAAGGAAAAGGTTCAGATGCTCATCTAGAATAACAAACAAATCACCTCATTCATTTCCAATACTCAAGCCTCATATGAATTATTGTACAACAACTTAGACTTCTTCATGAAATCACACGAGATCCCATCAAAATGCTCACTCACAGGAATCAGGTCAGGCAAGAGATTGAAGAATACTTGGATCAATTGAAACGGCTCACTATCAAGGAAGATCTTGAAGTAAATAGATAGAATATGCATAAGTACATTTATGGCCCTATCCAAATCAATACAATGTTTCTCCTACTCAAGAAGGAAACATAGACCGATTCCAAATCAGTGTACATGGATGCCATGGAGGCTAGAGTCCTCTTCCATCTTAACACTATTGCATAGTTTGGGTGTTGTTGGGAAAAGTATCCAATATGGAATGACCCTATCCCACTCTAAGGGTGATAGTTCCTTAGCAACAATCAAAGCAAAGCTATCTGAGATTACTTCTTTATGAGATGTAAAAGAGGGAAGAAAGAGATCCACTAACCGATGTCTTTCGCTAATGGTTGATCCAATCTCCTCTCTTTGCTGCTTGCTCCCAGCTCCTTGCTCTTTCACTGGCTCAGCTACACCAAGATCCTGCAAAATGGCAAGAGAGGGAAACTACAAGAAGCATACATTCATAATTGATTCAAGGATTAGAATAAATCAAATACACAAGTATAACAATACATCATTGAGACACATGCATATAGAAGAACCTCAAATGCTTTATTAATGGAAGAAGTAAGGTTCAGGAAGTGATACAACCATAAGAGGCCCAATCTAGCATCACCTTCCCAGCAAAAAGAAATCTCCTCTTCACCTCCTTCAAAGCAAATCACCCAATAGTTCTAAACTCAAATCAACAACAATTCTTTACATTCACAAGATTCCAGCTTCCCTAGACCTCATGAGAGAGATCTATATATAGGAGTTTTGGAGAAAGGATGAGTCAGCTTGAGGCTGGCATGAAGCTGACTAGTGTCCTCTCCCACTTCAGTTCTTCTTCAGTTCTTGAGTCCACTTGGAGGTTCTTGCTTCCACTTGGAGATTTAGAACCTATTACTCATCACCAGTCGAATTCCCTGATCCAAGTGTCATTTTGGAAGCTTCCTGGGCATTGACACCTTGAGGAATGATTGTGCCACATGTCCAAACTCGCCCAGCGCAGGTAGCCTTCTTTGCAGTTGACATTCAACGCAAGTAGACAGTGGAGCAGTTGACATTCAGCGCAGATGCTCAGTGGAGCAGTTGACATGATCCAGAATTGCCTTGTTTTTGAGTGTTTTCAGATGGAGAATTTTTATTCAGTGCTGTGGTTTGCTGACCTTGTTCCTCTAGGGGTAGGAACAACATGTTTAGGGACTTTGGATCCCTTGGATTATGGACATTTCATGCTTCATGCTGTAAGGCACAAAAATGTCTATAACAGTTGCCCCCTAAAGTATGAGGTCGTTTATCGGGTGAAATGCTTTATCAGGAGGATCCGAAGTTCATTCAATCGCTGAGAGGTGACCTGTAATAAGATACAATACAATACATTATTTTTCATACTGTTTTCATGATCTAGCTGAGGCGGGCATTCCCATGCTCAGCTTTATAAATTCATTTTGGTACATAGAACAGACAATCGTCTGATGGTAGACTGATAATTTTGGTGAAAATTATCATCCTTTGAGTAGGATGTTCATCTGCTGCAATGATGTACATGTCAAATGTCTTTATATTTCCTGAATATATATCGCAGCCCGGATGGATGAAACTAGATCCGGGGTCTTCAAACTCGTTTGATCTTCACTCTAAGTACAAGTCGATCCATGTGATAATTGCGCTGAAGTCGAACATGGAAAGACATCGCTTGATTACCGGTCAATGATGTAAACCATTAACAAGCGCGAGAGGAATCACCGATAATGATAATGACCCTCAAGGTACTGCAGTACAATACACGTGGCGTGAATAAAGGACTTGGCGTCGAACACCACACGAAATCTTCTGGTCGAAGGTCATTGATGTATACCTGTCGCTGGAAGTGAGAAACTTGCCATTGAGGCATGCAAGCTTCAAAGTACTGAGGGGGGTGTTCCTAGATCAACTTCTTGGATAATGAGCTGAAGTCGACAAGAAGCGATCCGTCAAAGGAGGGCCTTAATGAATCCCACATCAGTGACACAGAACGGAGCTAATGATTTCAATGGAGGTGAAAACAATCTGTGAAATATGATTCAGGGCAGCGGTCATGAAAGGATGAAAAGATGATGTATGGTAGTGGATGGGACACGGTTGACTCTTTCTGAACAACATCTTTTGAACGTATAACGACACTGATGCGATGGATCGGTAGCATTACCCCAAATGTGGATGGTTTGGCGAGACCATGGTGATGAGACCGGTGAATGAAACAACCCAACCCGATGTGGTACGGAGGAAAAGTGTCATGTTCAAGAGCGACTTGCTACCATTAAAGCTTTGAGGTTCTCCCAAATTTTCCCCAGTCATTTCTGACCAGTACCTCTTTATTTTTGTCAAGCTTGAGGAGGATAACATATGCTTGTTCTATAACCTGCCCTTCAGGCAAGCCCATCGCTATGTTTTAACGAGCCTAGCGATAGGGAAACTCGTTCTCGTCTAAAGACAAGTTTGTCGCTATTTAATCATTTTAACGAGTCTAACGACAAGGAAAACTCGGTCCTTTTCATTTTTAGAGAGTCTGAAAAGGTACATAAAGTTAACTCCAAAATTCCTTTTTCGTCATCTAATCCCTTAAGTCTGAAAAAGTATAAAACAATACAAAAGGGATGAGTTTTCGATAACTTTAACGAGCCGAATAAAACAAGCGCTCGCCCTTTTTGTGCAATAATCCCTCAGGTCCAAAAAGATTAAAATCTAGAGGAGGGATAGCTCTTCCGGTCCTTTTAACGAGCTGGAAGGCCAAAACTCGGCAAACTTTTCATATTTTACGAGTCAGTTGAAAAGAGCTTAAAGAAGACTCGTCTTTTGAGGAACGAGTGATAAACAGGGATAGCAACTGATTCCAGGTACAGGTTTGGAATTTTCCAATCACGGCAGTGTCACAAGGATGGCTAGGTGAAATCACTCTTCGCAGCTGTTCCTCAAAATGGGTAAACAATCATATGGAGGTGAACGATCGACCAAATGAAAGTGGAGGTGGCAGGTGCAAACACGACCAAGGCTTTTTATGGCTGATAAATTTACGATCACAGTGGTTATTTACCGGGATAGGTTCATTTTTTATTTAAAAATGAGCTTAAACTCTGGAGGAAACTTTGCTCACTGCTTATATTTATTTTTTAACGAGCATGAAGACCGCGTTAAAACTGCTCGGATCTTGCGTTTATTTTTTAACGAGCATGAACTTTATGCTAAAACTGCTCGATTACCCAGTCATAAGATAAGAGTGTCTCATGAAAGATCCCATTTTTTATAGAGCTTGCGCCTTACCAAAGCTATGCTCACTCATCCTTTCTTTATGCAAGTTTGGAAACGGCTAATCCTACGAGTTTAAAGGGTTAGACCTACAGGTTTAAAGGGAGGACCTAAAAATTTAAAAAATAAATAGTCTCCCCTTGCTTGCACTCCAAAAGGTTGCATGCCCCCAGGTATAAAACAGAGTTTCAAGGTTACCTCTACTTCAACTCCATCGAAACTTTCGTTTCACCGGGAGAGGCTTACCTCTTTCAGGCTATCCAAAGATTGTCTCGTTACTCTTTCAAACAAAACACTTCCTTGGCAATGTCTACCGAAATAAACAAAGGTGAGTGACGACCCCCGCCCTCTCACATAACTTTGACAAGAGAATCTTATTCCAGAACAACCCCTCTTCCAACCACGGACGAGGTACAGACTAGTCATATTCTCCCGCGGAAACCTACCTTATACCCAAAAGTTTCCCTGCCGAAGCAGGCCAGGATGCATGCCCCCTGGGTTCCAGTCATATCCTCCCGGATTGCTCACGCTCATCAGGAGGACGGACCGTGGGTTGAGACACTTCTTGCATGAAAAGACCATTTAGGGATGGCATGTGACTATTTGCGATGTGTGATCCGGGAAACGAAAGTTGGTCCACGAGCTTGACCATTCTTCCCTCATGCGGAAAACACATTACTCTAAAGAGTGAGGAGACTACAGCTCCCATGCAATATATATAGTCCCGTCCAACGAGTAGGTTATAATCCAAGGGTCCTTGAACGACCATCACGTTCATTTGAACGGTCTTCCCTTTCAATGTAATGGGCACATTGGGGAGGATCCCTAATGGTCGACTCGTTCCTTTATCGAAACCCGAGAGATTTCTTATCTCAGGCAAAAGCGCCGGGGAACCCAGTGCTTTCCAAGCAACAGAGGAAAGGATACTCACACATGCCCCTTCATCAATGATAGTGCCAGCCATTACCATTCTGTATATTTGGACTATGATTCTGAATGGTATACTGGCTGGCAACCGGGGTCTGCCTAGTTGGTTCCAATCAAAGGACACAACCAGGTTGCTTGGTGGTGGGACCGAATACACGGCCGGATATGACCCTGACGATGTTCCTTCCTGCGATAAAGGAATGGGCGCATTGCCCTGACGCTCGTCAGAGTCTGTATTGATGAAAAGAATCTGGATGGTGTCATCCTTATTCTCTTCAGTGAGGGTGTCATTTGAAGATGAATCTTCAGTGACGGTGTCATTTGAAGATGAAACTTCTGAAGGGAGAACCAGGTCAACTGCCGTTTCGACCTTTGGACTTTCGTCCGGCCTGGGTTCAGTAGGTTCATTTTCAATGACTGACGCTTCAGCTGACCACTTGAGCAAGCCAGCTGTATTCTCAACCAACGAAGGACTTGGCACGAGTTTTTTGTATCCAGGAGGAAGTCTCAATGGTGAAACCGAACGATCTTCCAAAACTCTCTTTGCTTCGTCTAAGAAGGGACAACGGTGGATGGCGTGATCGCCTTCACACAGTCTGCAGGGAGATCTTGCTCCCCCTCTTTGTCTTGAACCTTCACTTTCGCTGGTTGACGGTAAGCATTCAACATGGCTATCAGAGGTTGATGCTCCCGAACTGTGCAAATGAGGAGACCAGTCCCTTAGTATCTGGGGAATACAGGGACAATCTCTATGGAAGTGGTCTCCTCTACATATGACACATGGCGTTTTAGGCCCGGTCTGCGCTATGTGTGGATTTTTGTCAGATGTCTTTTGCTTGCCCCCAGTCGCCTTAGGCTCCTTCTTCTTCTTCTCTCTCTTCTTCTTCTCCTTCTTCTCCATGGGAGCTTGGCTTCTGCCGGCTCTACCTTGCGAAGATGAAGGATTGGAGGAAGAGTTATAGGAAGTAGAAGTCTGGTGGGCAGCTCTAGACTGATCTAACTGTTGACTCGACTGTTCAGGAACCATGGTGTTCTGAACTACATTGGTTGAGAATAGCCAGATGGGCAGGCCAATTGTCAGTCCTGGAAGCGACAATGTGGCCATGTGGGGCGCACCAACTTCTCCCCAAGAGGAGAAAGGACTAGGATTTCCATCATGGGGAATTCCTTGGTTGGTGTGTTCCATGTTCTCAACCTACAGATCAACGCAGGAATAGGAGGTGATTGTGTTCCGTTTTAAAATAAATTTTATAACGACGCTTTAGACACAACTTGCTTTTTCACTTTTTAAGAGTCGAGAAAAAGCTAAATATGACTCTAGTCTCCTTCGATGTTTTAACGAGCCCGAAGTGACAAATGCTCGGATGGACTTTTTCAGTTATAGAGTTTGAAAAAGGCCAAAAGAAACTACTCTGGAGTTCTAGGCAGAGGGTGTGCCAAACTTTTCGCAAAACCACAGAATACGTTTTACGGTATGGGTGGTCGATCTTCGTGAATGCTGTGTTCACTGCATTGCGATCAGTAGGGTGACCGACACGGCTTCCTATGGATAAAGGCTTTGTTCCTATAGGGGTCTCCCAATATATATGCGACGGTACGTGGGAGCACAAGTCTGTATTGATACTTATCGCTTCACCGTGGAGGAATCACCCAACCACTCAACGCTAAGATATCACGTTTAACGACGCCGGAACATGTCTCTAGCTTAGACCTCTATGTGCTTGCGTTATGTTTCAAAGCGTTGTTATGTAAATTCAATTTATTTTAGGTTGATCTTGTTTAGCAGTTTGCCTTTATAGATCACCACGAGATGTATGGTACAACTCCTAAATGCAGTCTAAAGATGAGAAGAAAGCTTTTTCAATCTTTTCAACTTATGAAAATCTTAACTACTGAGGGAAAAGAAAGACATCATCTTTTCACACAGATCATAGAGCACACACTAATGCACTTTTTCCTAAATCAACATGCAAGCTGTCAAAATGCACATGCACAATGCAGGTATTTCTTTTCTCTTTCTTAATGTTGATGTACTACAAAAAGAAAGCTGTTGTATAACTTTGAATTCAATTTCAAGTGAAAGCAAACAAGCTTTTGTCCAAAATCAAAAGACACCTTAAGATTTACTTGTTTCAACACTAGAAATACATAAATTCAAACCATATGACGAAAGCAAAAGCTCAATCAGCTATGAACAGCAAACAAACAAACTCTTAAGATCAGAACGACACTTAATCACAGGTCTAGATCTAAGAGGCCACAGCAAGACTAGTTCACTTTCGTTATGGGAAACTGCAAATGATGTAAGAAATACACAAAGAACAAATACAGTTTCTTTATACAACCGAGGCAGAATAGTGGCAAAGAAAGGTGGTTTCAGATAGGTACATTGACTGATAATAGGCTGCAAAAACAGGGATGAAAACAGGCAACAGAAAGCAGAGAACCCCAGTTGCACAAGGCCACACTGGTTCAGCGCAGGTAGAACACTGTCAGTTTGACATTCAGCGCAGGTAGCCCCTTCGGGACCTGCGACGAAATGCAGACTGCCTTCACAGTTCCTGCAATGAAGAGAGAAACTCTCGTTTCTCTTGGTTTTCGGGTTACAGATTGCTCAGAAATCAACAGTTTTTGGCCAAATCAAAGCTACCAATCAAGTACACACTAAAGGATGAAAAGGAGGATGAAAAGCTATCACTAAGAGCTATTCAGAGTCCTTGTGGATCAGCTCTTCAAATCATAAACATTCCCAGAAACTGAGCTAGGGTCGCTGCCCTCTACTTTGCATTTTAAAGATCCAAATGCAGTTCGATTCGGTACTCCCCGTGTTTAGGAAATGAATAGCAAAAACACAAACAACCAACAAGATACGATCCCCAGCGAAGTCGCCAATTTGTTGTTGGGAAAAGTATCCAATATGGAATGACCCTATCCCACTCTAAGGCTGATAGTTCCTTAGCAACAATCAAAGCAAAGCTATCTGAGATTACTTCTTTATGAGATGTAAAAGAGGGAAGAAAGAGATCCACTAACCGATGTCTTTCGCTAATGGTTGATCCAATCTCCTCTCTTTTCTGCTTGCTCCCAGCTCCTTGCTCTTTCACTGGCCTAGCTACACCAAGATCCTGCAAAATGGCAAGAGAGGGAAACTACAAGAAGCATACATTCATAATTGATTCAAGGATTAGAATAAATCAAATACACAAGTATAACAATACATCATTGAGACACATGCATATAGAAGAACCTCAAATGCTTTATTAATGGAAGAAGTGAGGTTCAAGAAGTGATACAACCATAAGAGGCCCAATCTAGCATCACCTTCCCAGCAGAAAGAAATCTCCTCTTCACCTCCTTCAAAGCAAATCACCCAATAGTTCTAAACTCAAACCAACAGCAATTCTTTACATTCACAAGATTCCAGCTTCCCTAGACCTCATGAGAGAGATCTATATATAGGAGTTTTGGAGAAAGGATGAGTCAGATTGAGGCTGGCATGAAGCTGACTAGTGTCCTCTCCCACTTCAGTTCTTCTTCAGTTCTTGAGTCCACTTGGAGGTTCTTGCTTCCACTTGGAGATTTAGAACCTCTTACTCATCACCAGTCGAATTCCCCGATCCAAGTGTCATTTTGGAAGCTTCCTGGGCATTGACACCTTGAGGAATGACTGTGCCACATGTCCAAACTCGCCCAGCGCAGGTAGCCTTCTATGCAGTTGACATTCAACGCAGGTAGACAGTGGAGCAGTTGACATTCAGCGCAGATGCTCAGTGGAGCAGTTGACATGATCCAGAATTGCCTTGTTTTTGAGTGTTTTCAGGTGGAGAACTTTTATTCAGTGTTGTGGTTTGCTGACCTTGTTCCTCTAGGGGTAGGAACAACATGTTTAGGGACTTTGGATCCCTTGGATTATGGACATTTCATGCTTCATGCTGTAAGGCACAAAAATGTCTATAACATTGGGGATGTCATCATGCAGTACAAATCTTGGCACCATTACATGACTGAGAAACATCAAGTGGAAGTAGTCGAGTTGGAGTTTCCCAAACTCGAGCTTAATTGTTTTTTCTTGTTAGGTTGTCCAATTGGATCTACCCAATTTTGTCTTATATGAGTACGAGCGTATTTTAATATTCTTTTGTAATTAATTTTTAAGTGGAACTCCAAGTGTCAATTCTGGAATGTGAAGAGTCATGATGTAAAGAAGTTGAAGATTCATGAGGGAATTCCAAGAGTCACAAATGGGAGGTAGTTACAAATTGGAGGTGAATATTCACCCCTTTTGTTATAAATATATCCTCATAACTCATGTAAAGGGATTTTGGGAGCCAAGCTTTTGGTTAGCCTTAAGCTTAGAATCAAGAGCTTGGCATTTTGTTAAGAGCTTTGGATTCTTTGTAGCATAGAGGGAGTATCTTTCTTTGGAGGAGTAGGTGTAGACTTCATGTTCCACTATTGGGGCTAGTGGTTTGTCAATGGTATGTGTATGATTGGAGATTTCACTTAATAAAAGCTTAGGTCTGACACGTTTTCATGCATATGTTGTGAATATAGTAGGACTATTCTGGTTGTATTTACAATGTATGTTATTTCACTTATTCTTTGGCTTATGAACTATTTATTTTGCATTAGTATGAATATTTTTGAATGCGTGTTGTTGTATAATTCCATAAATGTTAACTTGTGAACTAGTTCCCAAATTAATTTGTGATGTCTTCCTGCTCATGTGTTCCTTTCAAGCTGCATACTGTTACAGGATTCTAAGGGACTCACTCATTTTACCCTCGTGTGTTAGAACCTTCCATGCATCACACTTGACCCCACGCAAAGTCATACACTTATTCACTAAAGTCATGATTACACCATTCTATCCATTATTGCAACCAAAGCACATCATTAAAAGCCATTGATTTGAAAAATGACCTGTATTCCAGAGGGGACTCCTGCACCAAACAATGTGAGGTCTAATTTGGACTTCATGTCGGGGAGATCCCCTGAATGTTAGTGAGTCCAACACCATCAAAATTTCTGGTGCTAAAAGGAGGTCCAAATGACAACTTGAGCCCATGAATTCAGTTTGAAATCTCTATAGTAGTTAATGGCTTCTTCCCATGTCTTAAACTCGACATGTTTCTCCAAAACCGCAAATCTAAAAGTGCTTGTGGGGATAATCAATGACTTGTGAAATATGAAATTCGATGTCGAGGGTGGAACACCCATTCTCAAGCACACCGCTCTTTTTTTCAAATTTTTCACTAAACATAATATCCACTATGAGGATACTACGTGCAGGTTGTTCATACTTGCATTTGAAGTGCATGTAAAGGAATGGTGTTACACATTGCTAGTCACTTTGATTCACTCTTTTGAACAAATTTTCAAGGAGATTTACCATGCCTTTGATAGGTATAATTATAAATTTGTTTTCAAGAAAATATTGTGTTTGTGAAAATCACGTGATGGATCTCTTAAATATTTTCATGATCACTTCATTCATTTTTATTTTGAATTTACCAAATATGATATTGATTGGAATTTAATGAAGGATAAGTTTTAGTTTCTTGTTCATATTTTGATAAATCTTCAAGAATATGAATCTTTCGTAAATCTCCCATTATACCTCGGTTATGGAGCTCCTAAATCTACAATGAAGGAATTTGTTGTTCCAAGTGACTCTTCATCCTCTCCTCAGGAAACAACTCCATTTACCACCATCTTCTCCCACCCCACATACTCAGAATTTTAGTACAATCTTGGAATGTGAATATGATGTTTGTGATGATGTTTTATCTCCTCGTCCTCCATCCATTTATTCCTTTGGTCCTCCTGATTGTGATTTGTTGTGTTCACCCATTTCAATCATTTCTTTTTATGTTCATCAAGATCCAGTTCAGGATGGAGTTAGTATTTACCAACCAACTTGCGATATCATTTACGATGACTATATGTGGGATGCTTTTTCTAGACAAGAATGTAAGATGAAAATTGATTTTTCTCCTTCTTCACCTCTCCCTCATTATTTTGAAATTTTCCATGATTCTATCATTTTTGTTTAACCTTGCAAAGAATCATTTTTTGACAAGGTTATTTCTAATCACACTTAGAACTCATGGAATGTCAGCTTTATATCCGAATGCAGAGAGGAAAAATATTATCTTCTTGATCTCTCCAATCCATCATCTAATCATTCTGAAGAACAAAAGGTGAAATTTCTTGTTTTCAATCTTTCCCTCTTTACAATTCATCAGATCATGAGGATGCCTCCATTTTCTATCTTGAACTTTCTGATCATGACTGTCGTGATCTTTTCACTGATTCATCTGGTCACAACTTAGATTTTTCTATTGTTGATCTTTCTAAGCCACCTATTTTTGATGATATACCTTCTGATGTTTTGGAACTACCCCCAACTATCAAGGAAATTTATCCTGTGATGATGGTTATGTCAAGTTCTTGTAGCCTAAGGGCAAGTTCCAATCATGATCATCATAGTGTTGTATCTTTGGAAGATCCTCGTCACTCCATCGCAAAAATTGTTGGGTGTAGAGCCTGATTACCTTCTATATTCAAAGGTCTCAGTCGGATGTACACCCTAGGAAGATTGTACACCCCTCCACGGGGGGGGGGGGGATTTTTCCCCCCACGGGGGTTCGGGGGGGGCTAGTGGTCCCCCAGTGGGGGGTTCGAGGGCAGCACCACCGAAGCTAAAAACAGATGTAAAATTGCCTTGTAAAAGTATAGTAATTTCTAGTCAATCTGAGTTGTTCATTAGGTCGATGATCTGACGGTAGAAGTTATGTTTAATTTAGGGTTTTTTGCCCTAGAAGGCAACCCCTCACTATATATGAGGGAATTGTATTCTGTCTATGTAGATCTGTATTCTGAGTGAGGAAGAGAGAGGAGATTGAGAGCGAAGAGGGAGTTACAGTGGATCTACTGTAGGTTGTATCTCTTCAGTTTGCTGGATAATATAATAAAAGAAGGACTAGCTATTTCTCCGTGGATGTAGCCCAAACTGGGTGAACCACGTATATCTATGTCTCTCTTGTTTTATGTCGTTTCTGTGATATATTATGTGTTCCATTGCTCTGTAATATATAATTTTCTAACAACTGGTATCAGAGTCGAAGGTCTATTTGGCTGATAAACTCGCAGGAGAGAGAACTGTTCTTGGTTCGAGTGGGAGCAATGGCGAAAGACGGTAGGTTTAGGGTCGAAAAATTCAACAGCAAAAACTATCAGCTGTGGAAGATGCGGATGGAAGATTATCTGTATCAGAGAGATCTGTACCTACCATTGAGCAGAAAGACAAAGAAGTCGATGAGTATGACAGACATAGAATGGAATATCCTCAACAGAAAGGCACTTGGAACAATACGGTTGTGCCTAGCGGCATCGGTAGCATTTAATATTTCAAAGGAAACGAATGCAAAGGGTTTAATGTCAACATTGGCCAAACTATATGAAAAACCCTCGGCCTCAAATAAGGTATTTCTTATGAAGCGTTTATTTAATATGAAGATGTCAGAAGGTGGATCTGTTGTAGATCATTTAAATGATTTTAATACAGTTACAAGTTAGTTAAGTTTTGTAGGGGTAACTTTTGATGATGAAGTTATGGCTCTGTTATTTCTGTGCTCATTGCCAGAAAGTTGGAATGGTATAGTTATGGCCATTAGTAACTCTGTCTCTGGATCTAGTACTTTAAATTTTGATGATGTTGTCGGTGCAATCCCTAGTAAGAAAATGCAACGGAAAAGCTTCGGTGAGACATCAAGTAATGTTTTGACTATAGAGACTAGGGGAAGAAAAATGGAAAGAGGAAAGAGCCCAAGATATCGCAGTAAGTCAAGAAAAGGCAGATCTAAGTCAAGATTGGGGATAATGTGCTGGAAATGTGGGAAGAAAGGACACCTGAAGAAAGACTACAAGTCTCGGAAGGGAAAAGAAGGAGATGCACAACAAGAAAACAATCATGAAGCGAATGTGATAGGTGATATGTTGCAAGATGCTTTGGTTCTTTCACTAGAAAATATTATTGATGCCTGGGTAGTAGATTCAGGGGCCTCATTCCATGCCACACCTGATAAGAAAAATTTTCATGATTATGTTCAAGGAGATTTTGGACAGGTTCGAGTAGGTGATGATAAACCCTGTAAAATCGTTGGAATGGGTACAATTTTCATAAAACAACAGAATGGAAATCAATGGCTATTGAAGGAGGTAAGGCATGTTCCAGATCTGAAGAAAAATCTGATTTCAATGGGGCAGTTGGGAGGTGAAGGTTGCGTAACTACTTTCACAGATAAAACCTGGAAGGTCACTAAAGGATCCCTAGTAATAGCAAAAGGAGGAAAGGTTGGTACAATGTATTTATGCAATGGTGTTTCTAATTCTGTTAATGCTTTAACTTCTACAGGGGAAGATACAGCATTGTGGCATCATAGGCTCGGGCACATGAGTGAGAAGGGGATGCAGATTCTTCACTCAAGAAATTTGTTGCCAGGTTTGAAGCATGTTGATTTAAAATTCTGTGAGAATTGTGTTTATGGAAAACATAAGAGAGTCAGATTCCTTAGAGTTGGGAAAGAAAAGAAGAGTGAAAAATTAGAGCTTGTGCATACAGATGTATGGGGACCTGCTCAGGTATCATCTCTTGGTGGCTCTCATTATTATGTTACTTTTATTGATGATGCAACCAGAAAAACCTGGATTTATTGTATTCGAAATAAATCTAATGTATTTGATACTTTCAAGAAATGAAAAGCTTTGGTTGAAAATGAGACAGGAAAAAGGTTGAATTGTCTCAAATCAGATAATGGAGGTGAATATTGCAGCAAAGAGTTTGATAGGTACTGTTCAGAGAATGGAATTCACAGAGAGAAGACAGTTCTAGGAATACCATAAGAAAATGGTGTGTCAGAAAGGATGAACAGGATAATCATGGAGCATGCAAGGTGCATGAGATTGCATGCAGGATTGCCTTTACAATTTTGGGCAAATGTTGTAGATACTGTTGTTTATCTAATAACAGAGGGCCTTCAAGTTCCTTGGATGGTGGTATTCCAGAGGAGGCATGGACAGGTAAAAAGGTAAACTACTCTTTTTTAAATACTTTTGGTTGTGAAGCCTTTGTCCACATTAATAAAGAAAATAGAACAAATCTTGAGGCAAAATCAAAGAAATGTACCTTTATTGGATATGGTGTTAATGGTTTTGGTGATCACTTTTATGATTATGAAAAACACAAAATCATTAGGAGCGGAGATGTTATATTCAATGAAAAGTTTTTGTATAAGGATCAGCTGCAGGAAAAGAAACAAGAAAAATAAAATAGAGAATACACAGTGCTTGACGAGATCACTGAAAAAGTGATGGTGCCTAAAAATCATAATGATCAACAGCCAGAATAACAACCACAACAGCAACAAGCACCTCAAACACCTGAAAGTGGTGTCAGAAGATCTACCAGGATAAGTAGACCCCCTGAACGATACTCTCCTTCATTATATTATGTATTGTTGACTGATTCTGGTGAACCAGAATGTTATGAAGAAGCAGTGTAGGTAGAAACCAAGAAGAAGTGGGAGTAAGCCATGAAAGAAGAGATGGACTCCTTAGCACATAACCAAACTTGGGACTTAGTCAGGTTTCCTACAGGTAAAACAACATTGCAGAATAAATGGGTTTACAAGTTGAAGGAAGAAGATGGAGGTAAAAAAAGGTATAAAGCTAGACTTGTGGTGAAAGGGTTTGCACAGAAAAAGGGTATAGACTTTGATGAGATATTTTCTCCTGTTGTGAAAATGACTTCAATCAAAACTATTCTAAGTCTAGTAGCAACTAAAGATTTGCATCTTGAGCAGTTAGATGTAAAGACAACCTTTCTCCATGGGGATTTGGAGGAAGAGATATATATACAGCAGCCACAAGGATATGAGGTAAAAGGGAAGGAGAAACTAGTGTGCAGGTTGAAGAAGAGCTTGTATGGCTTAAAACAGGGTCCAAGGCAGTGGTATCTAAAATTTGACAGGTTTATCTCTGAACAAGGTTATATTCGTTGTCACTCTGATCTTTGTGTTTATCTCAAAAGGAAAAATGATGGCAGCTATATTATATTGTTATTGTATGTAGATGGCATGCTTGTTGCAGGTTCTAACATGCAGGAAATAAATGTACTCAAAAGAAAATTAGCAAACTCATTTGCAATGAAGGATTTGGGTGCTGCAAAACAAATCCTTGGTATGAGAATAACTAGAGATAGGAAGAATCGCAAATTAACATTATCTCAAAGTGAGTACATAGAAAAGGTGTTGAAAAGGTTTAATATGCAGAATGAAAAACCAGTTAGTATACCTTTGGCTAGCCATTTCAAATTAAGTAAGGAGTAGTGTCCCAAGACTCGGGAACAAATGGATCATATGTCTAAAGTTCCATATGCATCAGCAATTGGAAGCTTAATGCATGCAATGGTCTGCACAAGGCTTGATATTGCACATGCAGTGGGAGTTGTAAGCAAGTACATGAACAATCCAGGAAAAGAACATTGGATGGAAGTGAAGTGGATTCTTAGGTATTTGAGAGGTACCACAAATCAAGCATTACGCTTTGGTGGTTCAGACATTGCTCTACAGGGATATGTTGATGCAGATACGACAGGTGATAGAGATAACAGGAGGAGCACAACAGGGTATGGGTTTATTGTAGGTGGAACAACTGTCAGTTGGGTCTCAAAACTGCAAAGTGTTGTTGCACTCTCAACAACAGAAGCAGAGTATGTTGCTGCTACAGAGGCTAGTAAAGAAATGATTTGGTTACAAAGGTTTCTGGATGAATTGGGTAATAAGCAGGAGTTGGGCAGGTTATACAGTGACAGCCAAAGTGCCATACATCTTGCAAAGAACTCTGCATTTCATTCGAAGACTAAGCATATACAACTCAAGTACCATTTCATATGGTCAACATTGGAAGATGGACAATTGAAGCTGGAAAAGATACACACTAGCCAGAATCCTGAAAATATGTTAACAAAAATTGTAAACAGGGAGAAACTAATAATCTGCTCAGTTTCAATTGGTCTTCAAGTATGATGAAGAAGATGAGAAACAACCATGTCCAAAGTGGAGTTATTGTCTAGCAAATGAAGCAGCGATGGAGTTGCTACAATCAGTCTCCAAGTGGGATATTGTTGGGTGTGGAGCCTAATTATCTTATGTATTCAAAGGTCTCAGTCGGATGCCCATCCCCCCCAGCTGGGGGGTCCAGGGGCCAGTGGTCCCCGGCGGGGATTTCGAGGGTAGCGCCCCCGAAGCTAAAAACAGATGTAAAATTGCCTTGTAAAAGTATAGTAATTTCTAGTCAATCTGGGCCATTCATTAAGCGGATGATCTGATGGTAGAAGTTATGTTTAATTTAGGGTTTTTTTGCCCTAGAATGCAACCCCTCACTATATATGAGGGAATTGTATTGTGTCTATGTAGATTTGAATACTGAGTGAGGAAGAGAGAGGAGATTGTGAGCGAAGAGGGAGTTACAATGGATTTGTTGTAGGTTTTATCTCTTCAGTTTGTTGGATAATATAATAAAAGAAGGACTGGTTGTTTTTCTGTGGACGTCGCCCAAACTGGGTGAACCACGTATATCTGTGTCTCTCTTGTTTTATGCATTTTCTATGATATATTATGTGTTCCATTGCTCTGTAATATATAATTTTCTAACACAAATTGAAAATCAATCTCTTTCAAAATTTTCGCATCCTCCATCTGTCTTGCATGATGCCATTGCTCAATATTTGGAGGAGTCATACCTGGCGATCTCTGTTGCGAAACACAATTTTTCTTATTTCTTTATGTTCGCCTAGTTTGGAAATTCGAAAGATTGGTATTTCATGTCATGTTGTCGCAGTATGTTTGAACACCATAATGAACCCAAAGAATTCTTTGCATGTGATTTTTTTTTCAGCATGCATTTTCAAACTTTGAATGTTACGGTATGCATCACTTTATCTTTCTTGTTTGTTGTTATTATTTAACATCTTTCTTGATATGTATTCCCTCACCTACATAGGTCAGTTGATGCGTCAGTGGTTACATTAGAAGTTTCATTTCATGTAAGTCTGGCCTATTATCAGTTAGATTAGGAGTAGAGGTAGTTTTTTTGGTTTGTTTTTGTTAGGATTTACTTTTTTCCCTGCTCTTTTCTTTCCTTTTGTTGTAGGATTAGATTTTGCATGAGACTGTTTTCGGTTCCTGAAGAAAGCATGGTGAATTTCAAGAGGTAATTGTGCTACTATTAATGTTTGTTTATTTGTTTTCCCTCCCTTTTCTTGGATCTTGCACCTTTTATTCAATGATACCCTTATGGCTTAAACCATAGTGGAGTCATAATGCTTCAATCTATAACTGGTACCACCTACTCTAATTGGTCTTTTCTATTCGGTTCCTTGTTAACCAAGTCGAGTAGAGCAAGGAGGGGAGGAAATTTTAACAAGTATGTCAGAGGTGTATAAATATCCATCTCTGAAGGGAAAACCTCTTCTACTCTCAATAATTTGGGATCCCTCTTCCACCTCATGAAATCAATAAGTGCATATGCATAGTTATATGAAAAAAAATACAAAAGAATAAAATAAATGGCGAAAGAAGAGAAAGGCTTCCTACAGAGGGAGGTGAAGCAAGAAACTTCATCGGGGTAATTTCCAGGCTCACTGGCAGTGGAGAAATGTTTTTGTTCCTAAAGTGACTCTTTTGAGGTACTGTCCAGGCCTGCTGGTAGCAGAGCAACTCCAAATATGAAAACTAAGACTCTGACAATCATTTTTCACTTGTGTATCTCTATACTACCCATCCCAAATTGAAACAACTTAGTTTGACTTGGCTTGGTTAAGTGTGTTTCCAATGAAGAGAATGGTAGGAAATATATCTTTAAATCAAGCTAAGTAAAGAAGTTACGGTGATCAATCAAATAAAAAATACTTCCTAAAGAGTTAAAACTATTTTGCATGAGACAAGACTCATACAAAGAGTTGGAGTTCTACCAGTGTGTCACCAAGTGTTGTCGCTGCTACAACCACCCTCTAAAATTTTTCCCATGCTTTGATTTTGGAGCCTCCCTTTTGTCCATAGGAGCCTATATTTCATTGTTTTCAAGTATTCATGTTATGTTAAAGAATTATATTTTCATGTTGTGATTTTGATTATTTGTTTTGATCCTGATCTAAACTTTTGAATCCACAAGTAAACTTCTAACTTGACCTTGCAACATTGTCGAGCTTGCCTCCAGAAACTGCACAATCTAAGAAGGAAAACCAACCTTGATAATGTAATTGCGCAGTCCAGGATAGCAGGTCTTACATGATCCTAGAATCTTTGTTGTCGTGGATGGCAACCCAACCTTAAGCTTAGAAATTGTGCAAAGCATCGCTTGAGCTCAAAAACTGCACAATGCACTGAGTCAAGAAGTTGCCTAGTCCTTAGGAACTATGCAATCCTTCTTGGTAGTGTGCATGCCCGATTTCCCAAAAAAGAAAAAAAGAAAAAAAAAATAAAAAAACCATCCTTAGAAAATAGGGATTCACTAATTAGTTTCCCAAAGGATGACACAAGTTTTTATTTTTGGAATTCTGCTAAGTGTCGCGTTTTCCTTGATTTTAGGCATGCACGTCATAAATCTTTATCGGTCTAGATCTATTTTATAGACATCCCTGGAGATCATTTTTACATTTGATCTTTGATCTCTAGCATTCCCGAGGAGATCAAGGAGCCTTGGTTGGAGTTTGCGCGCTTTTTCGAGTGAGTTTTGCTTTTGTCGCTTTTTCCGTCACTGTTTGTCATTTTTCTTTTGTGAGTGTGATTTTGTTTGTTTCTTTTCATGGTTGTTGGAATTTTAACTTATATTAGCTTGTATAAGTGTTGGTTTAGTCCATCATTCGCCTTTTATAAGTGTCGCATTAGTTTTATTGTTTTTATCCATTAGTGGTCGTCATTGCAACGAGTCTCCATGCATGTTTGTTTTTCCTTTTGTATGTTGATCTTTTACACTTGATTTTCACTAACCTATATATCCTTATTCATATTTACACTCTAACTTGCACCATCACTCAAATCTGCCAGTTTCCCACACTCTTTCCGGGAAGATCTACCTTTCCCTTGGCTAGCACTTACCTTGTCTAATTGAGCATTGCACAAATATAGGGCTCAAGTTGTCTTCTTGGCCTCTAAGAATGCACAATGCATAGTACCAAGCTAACGCAACTGTGCATTGCGTAGTTCTAGGTCTCAAGCCCATCCCTTGGCCATTGAGACTACACAATGCACATTCTCCACCTTATTTTTCCCAGGATGAATTGTGCATTACACAGTCTCTAGCCTCAAGTTGTATCTTTGGCTGATGAGATTGTGAAATGCAGAGTTCAAGTAGCTAGTCTCCCTCCTTCACCTCAAGATTTCCACAATTTTCCCAGTTAGTCTAGTGGTTGTTGTTGTAATATTTCCTTGTGGGTCTTTTTGTTGAAGCCAATTTATCTTTTCCATGAGTGCTTTTCCTCCCACAGGTATTGCAGTTGATTGAGAACTTCTCTTCATCAATCACTAACATCATGACACTAAAGAGATCTGCTTCAAAGGACACTATAGAAAACATCCTCGGGGAGGTAGTTGAGAGTACGCCAATGAACTTGCCAATTTTCTCATATACTTAATTGTTCATAGAGAAAGAATCAAATATCACATGGCAGAAAGTGAATGAAGCTTTCTCAGCAGGAAGCTTCAAAGTAGATCTAGAATATCAACATGTGTATATCAATGTTCAAAAGTCAAGGATACATAAGGTTGCATTCAGGTATCCAGCTTTCCTGTGTGAAGAAATCATCAACTTGATAGCTTCTCACATAGATCCTAAAACTATGACCCTGGACAATGCCAATGGAAAAAAGCTTGCTTCTTTTCTAGCACCAGATTATCATCTCATGTATCATTTTCCGTAGCCAGAATCGCTCATGGATTCTTACTTCTATGCTGCCACCAGTGACTTGAGCACCAAGGATATTGTCAAAGGCTGGGTAAAAGAGCCATAAAAGTTTCGTCAGACACCCACCAAAACATATAAGACAAAATATCTCAGGAAGGCCTATCCACTCTTGATTTTTCTATGTTGCAGGATTTATGGTCAACAAAGTACTGAGACATTCCCTAAAAGGTAGGCATCCTTGGTGAACTAGATCGTGAACTAAGGGAAAAGATTCAACTGGTCATACTTGTTGGCTCAATAACTGAGGATCCATGTAGTTAATGCCAATAATCCTCCTAAAGGCAAGCAAGTTAGATTTTACATGTCTTCTTATCTACTGGATGCAATATGTGCACACAAATCATTCCCTAGCATGAATTGGACTCGGACACCATGAGAGCCTTTCGTGTATGTTTATTGCAAGGTGATTCCAGAGTGAAACTACCAAGGAGTAATGGAAAAGCTTAATGATCACTTCCTCATTTTGTTGTACATGTTGAGCTTGGAGGAAGAACCACCTTGCATGTCACATGGGGCAATGGAAGTAGTATTGGAGATAAAAAATTGGTTTGCCTCACCGCATGATGCTTTCCTTGGAGTATTTGGCAGAAAAAATTCTCTGCATATTTTACCAAGGCATTCCACTGATAAATTAGTCATGCAAGAAGTTGCGTATCATCTCTCCAAAGGGTTTTCAATAACTTTTCACTAGAAGAAGAAAGCACCTTGGCCTGCTCTTCCTATGTAGATTGGATTGTATGAAATCAGGAATCTCAAAGTTGCAGACACCGAGGTAAAGGAAATAGATAAATTCACATTCGGTTATTTGGAATTCAACGTGTATGATCTGAGGGATGTTTGCAAAGACCATTTTGCAAGAATTTATTATCAGTGACTAAGCGATACCTTTCACAGGCCCAAGGATGAAGCATGGAAGAATTGTTAAAATGCCTCCAAGTCCTGCAAACTAGTCAACTTTACTGGAATATCGCAAGTTACTCTATAGAAAAAAGTTACTCTAGAAGCAGCATCAATAGAGAAGCGTAACCAAGTGTGTGAGAATGGAAAGAGGAAAATTGTGCACAGTCTAGGGGTAGAACAAGCCACAAGATGAAAGAAGATCTAGTCATACTTAAAGAAACCATAGCAACAAAGAAGAAGGTGAAACAAGGGATGCAAGAAGCAAAACATAAGCAGAAGGAAGAATGAGAGTAGAAGAGATGAGGAAGAATGGAAGAGGCAAGAATAAGTTTGAAAGGAAAAGAGTAGAAGAAGAAGAAACCACACAAAGATAAGTCAAAGAACAAGAGTAGAACTGGTAGCTAGAGGAGGAGAGAAAACAAATGCAGGAAAAGGAGCTCGCTCAAGAGATTGGAGAGTTGGTCGAGATCCAAGACATGGATGAGGAAATGGAGCCGCAAAACCAAGATGTTAATCTGATGCCAAGTACATAGCAGGTCACCATTCAGTCTCCCCAACCTTCAGCAATAGAGCAAGCTATGAGCGAGGGAGAAGAAATTCTTCCTCTCAGTGAGGGTCTGATTATGGACACGTACATTCTGACTTATGATGAGCTTCAAAAAAATATTGTATAAGCATGAAATAAACATTTTTCGGATGACCTCGTATCTCCATCATTCATCAAAGAAAGGGTGATCGTGACAGACACCAGGAAGAATATGAATTCCATTGTCGCAACCAACTTGGCCTTCGCAGTTGCAGCAAGGTAAAACATGGAGTATTTGATGGTCGAGAACAAACAGTTGGAAAAATAACTTGGAGGATTCTAAGAAAGAGGTAGAATAACTCTGACCAGAGATACAAAACACAAGTTCCGCACAAGTCCATTTGGAGGAACTAAAGGCAACGATACTCAGTGAAGTATCGACATTGGGAGAGACCATGGAAAATCTTTATGAGCAACTCGTTACCATGCATAAGGAATTTTTCCACTTGCATGGGTTTTAGCATAAGTGTAAATATTATGTCAACACTCTCAAGGTTGTACAATCAGTTATTGTTGTCGTGTATGAATGGTCAATGCAATACAAAGGGGCACCGCTTGAATTGGGAAATAAGAAAAAGAAAGAGGCAAACTTGGAGAAGGTAAAGGTTCAGATGCTCATCCAGAATAACAAACAACTCGCCTTGTTCATTTCAAACACTCAGGCCTCATATGCATGATTGTACAACAACTTGGATTTCTTGGTGAAATCGCACGAGATCCCATCAGTTGGCTCACTCACAGAAATCAAACGCAGGAATCAGGTTAGGTAGGAGATTGAAGAATACTTGGAGAAGTTGAGACAGATCTCCATCATGGAAGATCTTGAAGTAAATAGACAGAATATGCAGAAGTACATTAGTGGCCCTGTCTAAATCAATACAATGTTGCTCCTGCTTAAGAAGGAAACACAGACCGGTTCCAAATCAGTATAATCGAATGCCATGGAGGCTAGAGTCTGCTTCCAGCCTAACACCATCGCACAGTTTGGGGATGTCATTATGCAATACAAAGCTTGGCACCATTACGTGACTAAGAAACATTAAGTGCAAGTTTTTGAGTTGGAGTTTCCCCAAACACGAGCATAACTATTTTGTCTTATTAGGTTGTCTAGTTGGATCTACCCAATTTTGTCTTATATGGGTATGAGTGTATTGCAATATAATTATTTTGTAATTAATTTGTAAGTGGAATTCCAAGTGTTAATTGGGGAATGTGAAGAGTCATGATGCAAAAAAGTTGAAGAGACATGAGGGAAGTCCAAGAGTCAAAAAGGGGAGGTGAAGAGTCACCCCTTTTGTTATAAACATATCCTCATAACTCATGCAAAGAGCTTTTGGGAGCCAAGATTTTGGCGAGGCTTAGGCTTAGAATCAGGAGCTTGGGAGTTTGTTGAGAGCCTTGGATTCTCCATAGCATAGAGGGAGTATCTTTCTTTGGAGGAGCAGGTGTAGACTTCATATTCCACTATTGGGGCTAGTGGTCCATCAATGGTATATGTATGATTGGAACTTTCACTTAATAAAAGCTCAAAGCCAACACATTTTCATGCATATGTTGTGAATATAGTAGGACTATTATTGTTGTATTTTCAATGTATATTATTTCACTTATGCTTATGCTTATGAACTATTTCATTTCCATTGGTATCAATATTGTTGAATGCATGTTGTTGTATAATTCCATCACTGTTAACTTGTGAACTATTTCGCAAATTAACTTATGATGTCTTTTCGCTCGTGTGTTCCTTTCAAGTTGCGTACTATTACAAGCTTCTAAGAGACTCACCCATTTTCCCCTTATGTGTTAGAACCTTCCATGCATCGCACTTGACCCTCCACAAAGTCATACACTTGTTCACCAAAGTCATGATTACACTATTCTATGTGTTATTGCAGCCAAGGCACATCATTAAAACCCACTGCTTCGACAACCAGGTCATATTCCAGACGAAAATCCTACACCAAATAGTGTGAGGTCTAATTGGGACTTCATCTCGAGGAGATCCCGTGAATGTTGGTGGGTCCAACACCGTCAACAAGTCCATATCTCATCCTATTATGTAATGTCAGTGGATTCTGGGAGGGGTTTTGAGATGTTCATATATACACAAATTCTCACATAAGATGTTTGCCTCCTTCTATTCGTTATTTCTGATACTTTCACAAATTCCCCAATGGGATTCCCAATACCTTCGAGGATATCAGGTTCCTAGAAGTACTAAGGCAATGAGAAAATTCGAACCCACACTAGGGTTGCCAAGAATTTCTCCTTCTCTAGATCATAGCATGCTTCCTAGAATCTCATAAATAGCCTAACATTATTCATGAAATATGGTCCATTTTCAAAGATCTGCTTCCGATCTTCTAGATCTGCAAAGATTACTGTGAAAAAACCTTTTTCCCTTAATCTTATTTCAATCAATCAATTTGGCTTCCACTTCAATTGGATCCACTTCACTATATCTTGTTCCTTAGGCTAGATTCCCATAAATTTACGAATCAACGCGTGATCTTTCATAAAATCTCAAGTTTTTCAGCCAGTTATTTGGAATGACTTGCTTGGGGTTTGATGCTGCCTTTGGGAGGCAGTGGCCCTTTAGTTGGGATTGTCACTGGGCCCCCAACATTGGATTTTCCTTGTTCCCTCTGTTCTCTCCAACTGAACTCGAACCCCCTGTTACACAGTAATTTGTCACCATTGGTCACTGTCCCTATCGCCCCGTTTCCATACATTGGAGGACGCATTCCGGGACCTGTGAGCAGTGACATAACCCAAAAACACTTGCATTATGTTCCCCTGAGTATGTACTTCATGTTCCCTGAAGACACCTTCTGCAAATTATCCCTGGAAAGTACTCTTTTTCCATTGGCGTAGGTCCACAGTGTCTTACCCGTGCCAATCACTGAGATCCTCAAAAGAGGGCGTGACCACTGGCGCTCTGTCACAGAACAACACCCGCGCCAGCCCAGTTTGGTAATGATTTTTGCCAAAAGCACGCCCTTCTACTTTTTCCCTTCAGATCACGAAGCCTTTTGACGGAAAAATCCAGTTGATAGAGGTCGATAGTCATCATTTATCCTTGACATCTATCCACAGTGGCTTTTTCAGAGATAATGCCAATCCACAATGGGTGTCCTGGTTCATCGAATCTTTCTACCTTCTCCATCTATAAGTATTTTTCCTCATGCATTAGACAAGCTAGTGCTAGTAGTGAAAGTTTTGAGTTCTTGGAGGAATGCTAGTTGTGATTGTCATGAGTGATAGTGAAGCATAGAGAGGTTATGCTGCCGGAGAGGAGGTACACTGCAAGACACATATAGTTGCTCGCCCAGCTAGAGGAGAGGTTCAACGTCAGAACCTTGGTTGTAACTTTTCCTGTCTATTATTAATTAATGAACGACTGTTATTATAGTTCCAATCTCATCGTCTATTATAGTGATGTTTGATTTATTTCCTTTCTGACTGAAATATAGTTGTGCCTTGGTGGATTTTATGCTGGTATCTGTTTCTTCCTTTGCATGTGCAGGTGTCCGTTTATGATCTGCTGGAGCGAGGGAGCGGGAATATCAACTCTACTTCGACCATAGCGTTGGATTCCAGGTTGGGCTTCTTAATTCACCTTCGATGTATAACTAGGAACTTGTGTGGCAGCGTGGTTTGATTGTGGCTAGTTTTGTTTTAGGCTAGTGGGATCGCCTCTGTCCGCAGAGGGGATTTACCTATCCAACAATTTGGCGACTCCACTGGGGAGAAGCTATTTGGAGTTTGTCTTGCATGTTAATTTTCTCTTGCTTGCTTGAGTGAATGAGCTTTCTGGGTCAGTTTTGAGATTATTCTTTACTGTTTGATCCATCTGAGCACTGTCAGCCCAACCTGGGGTCGTGTTATTTATGTTTTTATCCGGCAAGCTTAATTGGCGCGTTTTTTACTCTGACAGTCGCGCCAGTTGGCGCATGTTGCTCAAAAGCAACTCGTGCCAATCCTTTGGTAGCGCAAGTTGCAGGCTGACAGTCGCGCCAACTCTGTAAATTTTGCCTGTGTGGGTGGGAAGCTCTTTTCAGCCTCTTTTTATATCTCTTACAACCTTTGGAAGTGTGTTGAACCTCTGTTTGACTGGTTTTAGCCTTTATCCTTCAGTTGTTTGCTTATTTCTATTGATTTTCATCTCAGCCCTAGACATCTAGAGGCTTTTCATGTCTAGCCTTCTGTGGGAAGTTTCGGTCTCTTAATTTTCCAGTCAACTTGTTGGTTGTGTTCTGCACCTATCTAGTGGTTTGTTAAAGCTTGGTCTTCTATGCTCTGAGTGATTCACTTCTAGCCTCTTGGATTTTTACTCGACTTCATTTGAACTTAGATTACATGGTTCATTGAAAGTCTTTGTGTTTTTCCTTGCTTGCATCGTTCATTTTGGTGTTTCAGAATTGGTTCTATTTCATTGAGCAAACTTCGATTATGTATACTTGTGAATATCTCTTAAGATTTGTTTAAATGCATCATGCCATCTTAAAGGAAAGAAAAACAAAATATCTTTTGCATCATATTAGTTAGCGTTTATTGTTATTTGTTGCTATTAAAAAGAAAAAGAAAAAATTTCATTTCTTGTTATTAGCTGCATTAGGATCTTTGTTGTTTGCTGAGTGATCATTTCGTTTGTGTAAAGATCTCAACCCTCCTGTAGATAGAATTCATCGAATGAAATGGTATAGTTTTGGCATATAGTTTGCATTTAAGAAGTTTTTGAGATATCACATACGGTAGGACCAAAAACTGAAACATAATTGAAGATAAACTTTAAAATAAACTCAATGAACATAACAATGCATTGGAACATAACACAAATACTCTAGAGTCTAAGTTAGAGACGTGTTCTGGCGTCTTTAAACCTGGTACCTTACCGTTGAGTGGTTGGGTGATTCCTCCACGGTGAAACGATAGGTGCCAATACGGACTGAGCTCCCACGTACCGTCGCGTATATACGGGAGACCCCACTAGGCTATTATCCTTTATCCATAGGAAGCCGAGTCTACTGCCTTACAAGCCGTAATGCACTGAACACAACATTCGGGAAGATTGACTGCAGTACGGGAAGTCCTTGGTTTTCATCTGATTTCCAAGGTGTATAAGCAGTTTTACGGATTGTTTGGTAAACCTTTTACCTAGAGTCTCCAGAGTAGTCACTTTTGATCCTTTTCGGACTCCCTAAACGAAAAGGTGCCTGTGAGCGTCTTGTCACTTCGTGCTCATTAAACATTCGAAGGAGACTAGAGTCATCTTTTATCCTTTTCTCGACTCTTAAAATATGAAAAGGTTAAGTTCAGTGTCTTAAAATTTATTGGCCACGATAACATTTACCCAATTAGATTTTGTTTGCGTTAGCTTGAGTAGGATTATTTCTCGTTCAATGGCAGCCTTCCCGGCGCCCACCGGCCAAGGTGTTCCTCTTGATGGAAACCCTCGTCAATTTCCTTCTGTTGGAAATGTCGGTGTTCAGTATATCGCAACTTTGTCTTTGCCTGGGTTAACCATTGGTTTGCCCGTATGGTTGTTTTCAAACTCGGTGGTCTCGAGTGTGATAACTCCTGTTTCGCCACCACCTCCTCCACCCGAACAACACCATGTTGATTCTAAGGTGGACCCCTCCCCTTCTTTGCCTATTGTTGCGTCCTCATCTTCTACTTCGCCTGGTGAAACTCTGGATTTCAGTAACCAGGTGGCAAAGAAGAAGAACAAGAAGACCAAAAAGAAGAAGTCTCCTAAGGGAAAGGTCGCATCTACCACGAAAATATCTGAAGTAGAACCACCTTCTGCTCCTCCGCGGAAGGCTAAGTCTCCTTGTCGATTATGCAAGGAGGACCATTTTCTTTCTGATTGTCCTGGTATTCCCAGGATCCTAGATATATGGTCCCGTGACCCGACTCGCCCCTTGTCGTCGCAGATTAACGATACCTTATCAGTTGGTAGGAGAAAAGGGAAGGTTCGTTTCCCTTGTCGACTTTGTGAAGGTAATCATCTCCTTCGCCTTTGTCCACTTATGGATGAAGCCTCCCATCTTTTGGAAAGTCTGTCAGCTCCCTTACCCCAACTACCCGCTGGATATCAGCGTCTTTTTGCACCTGCAGATCATCTCTCTGCTAACCAAGTGATCAAGCATGATTCCTCTTTGATCCAGCCCTCTCTTCCTGAACCTAGCTGTGCTCAGCCTGTTCCAGACCAGTCCCTGGTCGGAACGAGTTTTGATTTACATTCATCATCTATGCGCCACTTTATCATCAAAGATGAACCATCCGAATCCAAACCAAACGAAAGTCCAAAGTTCCAGATTACAGTTGACCCGGTCTTTCAAAAGGTCTAGATGACAAGTGACCCGGTTTTCCCTTCGGAAGTTCCATCTTTAGATGACATTACATCTGAATCCAAACTAGATGAAAGTCCAACGGTCCAGATGACAGTTGACCCGGTCTTTCAAAAGGACCAGATTACAAGTGACTCGGTTTTGCCTTCAGAAGTTCCATCCTCAGATGATATTATCACTGCAAAGAATGAAGACCCCACCGTCCAAATTCTATTCATCAACATAGACTCTAATGATCAAGTGAGCATCCCTCTCATTCCTTCGCAACAGGAAGAAATTCCATCAGAATCATATCCAGCCGTTTATCCGGTCCCACCTCCAAGCAACCTAGTTGTTTCCTTCAATTGGGATCAACTAGGCAATCCTCGGTTGCCAGCCTCTATACCATTTCGAATTATAGTCCAAGTCTACTGAATGGTTATGGCCGATACAATTATTGATGAGGGATCTCCTGTGAGTATCCTTTCTTCAACAGCTTGGGAAGCACTTGGTTCGCCACTGCTCCTGCCTGAGATGAGAAACCTTACAGGTTTCCATCGAGAAACCACTCGACCTTTAGGAATTCTTCCCAATGTACCTATCACATTAGAAGGGAAGACTGTTCAAATGGGCGTCATGGTAGTCCAAGGTCCGTTAGATTACAATTTACTCCTTGGATGAGACTATATTTATCGCATACGTGCAATTGTGTCCTCACTCTTCAGAGATGTGTTTTCCGCACAAAGGAAGGACGATCAGGATCGTAGATCAACTTTCGTTCCCCGGTTCACACTTCACATATAGTCATCTACCATTCCTAAATGGTCTTATTTCCACAGGAAATGCCTCAACATCCACTCCGTCATTCTGATGACGGCAGCTGACCCGGGCGCGTGACTGAAGCCCGGGGGGCATGCATCCTCCTTCAAAATCGAGTCTTTCCAAGTGAACCTTCATTCCATCCACTCCGTGAATGCCATGAAGCTTGGGGGGCATGTACCTCGATTTGCATTATCATGCTGGGGGCATGCAAATTTATAGCAAGCATATTTTGTCGTTTCAAGCTTGTGTAAACATGAAACCGAATCCAAGCAAAGTTCTCCATGGTTCAAGCTTGTGTAAAAATGAACCCATACCTGATTTACATCCTGTGATTGCCTTTTATCTGCTAAATTCTGCTAGATGAGCCTTGGTTGTTTCATTCCATCGCCACCATCTCTTTGGCCGATCAGATGCTTTCACTTGGTTGTTTATCCTTTCCTGAGGAACCGCAGCGATGAGTGGTTTTATTAGCCAGCCTCTTGACCATTACATGTTTCGAGCAAGTTCCACCATTACCGAAACCAATTGCTACCCTTTATACCACTCGTTCCTTCAGGACGAGTCGCCTTTATGCTCTTTTCTGACTCGTAAAATATGAAAAGATTGCCGAGTATTTTTCCTTTTTGACTCGTTAAAGAGAATAAAAATGGAGGTTTGCTTTCAACTCTTTTCTGACCATTTAAAAACGAAAAGATTGCCGAGTTTTCCCTCTTGACTCGTTAAACGTTAATAAGGGGCGGTCGTTTTAAGTTCTTTTTGTCGACCGTTAAAACATAAAAAGATTACCGGGTTCTTGTCGTTTCAAACTCGTTAATGGTTATGAAACGACGTGATTTTGATCACTTTTTTACTTTTTCAGGTCGAAATCACTAATTATGAAAAGTATTCCTCGATCGTAATGGTCGGGCGGTTCTTTCGGGCATTATTTTATACTTTTTCGGGCCCGAGAGACACAACTTTACGAAAAAGGACACCCCTAGAGTTTCCTTTTCTGCTGTCTTTTCAAACTCTCTAAACATGAAAAGGCGTCGAGTTCTTCCTTTGTCAGACTCGTTAAAACCTGATGACATCGGATTTTGTCGAAATGACACACCACAAGCATATGCTATCCCCATCAAGCTTGTTAAAAATAACTGGGGTACTCGCCAGAAATGGCGGGGGGAAAAGAAAATTTTTGAACCATAATTATTATCGTGTCGGCAGTATGTCGCTCTTGAACATGGCACTTTTCTGCTTTCGTGTCCAGGGTGGGGATATCTCATCTCATATTTTTCACTTGCTTCCATGGACTTGGGTACCCTATTTGACCTCTCATCCACTCATTGCCTCGTCATCATGACCTTTGATACCTTGATGTCAAATACTGCCAATTCCATTAATGTGCTGCCGATATGTTCAAGAGAAGTTGACCTCTGAAAAGAAACAACCTCCATCTGATAGTTCACATGATCTTGATTCACAACATTATCTCTCTGTCTCGTGTCGATGATGTGGGAAACATTATGGCCCACCTTCGATCAAGGTCACTTCCTGTCGACTTCAGCTCATTATCCAGGAAGTTGATCTAGAGACTCCCTTCCGGTGCCTTGGAACCTGCATGCCTCAATGGCAGGTTCTTCGTGTTCGACGTGAGGTTTTCATCATTGGCCTCCAATCGAATGATTCTACGGGTGTTCGACTTCAGATCATCAATTCGCACGCCGTAGATTGTACCTATAGTACCTTGAGGGCCATTGTCATTATTGGTGGTACCTCTCGCGTCTGTTAACAGTTTCCACTATTGACTGGTAATCAGACGATGTTCATGCATGTTCGACTTCAGCTCATATATTCACATGCTTGAACTTGTACTCTTGTTCGGGTCGAGATGGAGAGCAAGACCCTGGATTGTGTCTGTTGTAATCCAGGCGTGATTCTTGATACATGACTCATTCACTGGATGGCTGCGACCATACCTGAGTCAATTCATTGATCCTAACCAGATGGCTGCGTCCATACTATGGATCTAGATTATTTATGTACTCTCTTATGGATGGCTGCGACCATACCACGTACATCATGTAATTGAACTATCAGTCATGTCTCTTAATGCAGATCCTCGGCGGCAACTATATATGTGTTCTTGTGTGTTCTTGTAAAGCATTTCACCCCTCTCTCTACCTCTCGGACTTCATGCTTTAGGGGGCATCTGTTACACAGTAATTTGTCACCATTGGTCACTGTCCCTATCGCCCCGTTTCCATACATTGGAGGACGCATTCCGGGACCTGTGAGCAGTGACATAACCCAAAAACACTTGCATTATGTTCCCCTAAGTATGTACTTCATGTTCCCTGAAGACACCTTCTGCAAATTATCCCTGGAAAGTACTCTTTTTCCATTGGCGCAGGTCCACAGTATCTTACCCGCGCCAATCACTGAGATCCTCAAAAGAGGGCGCGACCACTGGCACTCTGTCACAGAACAACACCCGCGCCAGCCCAGTTTGGTAATGATTTTTGCCAAAAGCACGCCCTTCTGCTTTTTCCCTTCAGATCACGAAGCCTTTTGAGGGAAAAATCCAGTTGATAGAGGTCGATAGTCATCATTTATCCTTGACATCTATCCACAGTGGCTTTTTCAGAGATAATGCCAATCCACAATGGGTGTCCTGGTTCATCGAATCTTTCTACCTTCTCCATCTATAAATATTTGTCCTCATGCATTAGACAAGCTAGTGCTAGTAGTGAAAGTTTTGAGTTCTTGGAGGAATGCTAGTTGTGATTGTCATGAGTGATAGTGAAGCATAGAGAGGTTATGCTGCCGGAGAGGAGGTACACTGCAAGACACATATAGTTGCTCGCCCAGCTAGAGGAGAGGTTCAACGTCAGAACCTTGGTTGTAACTTTTCCTGTCTATTATTAATTAATGAACGACTGTTATTATAGTTCCAATCTCATCGTCTATTATAGTGATGTTTGATTTATTTCCTTTCTGACTGAAATATAGTTGTGCCTTGGTGGATTTTATGCTGGTATCGGTTTCTTCCTTTGCATGTGCAGGTATCCGTTTATGATCTGCTGGAGCGAGGGAGTGGGAATATCAACTCTGCTTCGACCATAGCGTTGGATTCCAGATTGGTCTTCTTAATTCACCTTCGATGTATAACTAGGAACTTGCGTGGCAGCGTGGTTTGATTGTGGCTAGTTCTGTTTTAGGCTAGTGGGATCGCCTCTGTCCGCAGAGGGGATTTACCTATCCAACACCCCCTGTTAAGGGTGTGTTGGAACCAGTAACCACATTTTGACAAGAAGGGATTGCACCCTCCTTGAGACCTGCTCATGCGACTAATCATAATATGTCATACTAAAATTTAGATTTGAAGATTTTCAACTTTGTGTTTCAATACTTCTCCCTTATAAAAGTTACTGCAAAACCTAGCTCTTCATGTAAACCTTCAATTTTATATTTTTTTGTATATCAATATATATACGTAATTTGAATATTTTGAATTGAGACTATTTTTTTTCAATTTTTCATTTTATGCTTCACTCCAATATCTCCCACATATTTCAATATTTAAATTAGGTTGACATTAAAAAATTTGTGTTTAATTTTAATTTTAATACTTCACTACAACATTTCTACCATATTCAATTATACATCACCTACCATATTCAATTATACATCACCTATTGACATAATAAAACATACGAAACTTATAATTATACAAATTATAATGCATTTGTTATTTTTTTCCCTAAAATAAATTACAAATATTTTAATTTAATTAATAATTATTTAAAAAATTAAATGTTAGGAAAAATATGTAGAGTTGATTATTAATATATTAACAATTAGATTTATAAAGCAGCTACCTTTTTTTTTCAGAGAGAAAAATCAACATGTATATTATATTAAGGAAATATAATGAGCTGAAACATATAAAGGCGTATTAAGCCAGCCAAAAAACATTCCTGATGACAAAAGAGGGACTGCCTCTGCGCCTATAATAAGACAGATACTGATGAAAAGAGGTCTCAGACCATACCAGAAAACAAAACCATCATAACCATAATCACAATGGCCATCCAAAAATAAAACAGAGTGTAGAGAAACACATAGGTATAAGCAGAACCATATAGAGAGAAAAGAACATGTCAATCCGAAGCAGTCTGAGCCGATAAGGAGACCAGCACAGAATCAATTGGAACATTTGACTCCTGAAAAATACGGGCATTTCTCCACTTCCAGAGAAACTAGCAGGTAAGTATAAATATCGATCTCCAAGCTGGACGCTGATCGCCCCACCACTGGAAAGCATCCTGTACAGAGGAGAAAACTTGATGAGGAAAACCATAAGATAATGAAAGTTCATACCATATTTTGGCCGATGCCGGACATTGGAAAAACATGTGGATATTTGATTCAGGCCCTTGACAGCACATGACACATCTACCAGGACCCGTCCACCCTTTTCTTTGCAGAACCTCCCATGTGAGGTTTCTATTGGAGAATACCAACCAGGAAAATAAAATAGCCTTGAGCGGGCACGGAGATTTCCAGAGCTTTGAAGGAAAAAAAGGCATAGGAAGCGGCTGCAGAGTTGAAGAGACAGCTGCATATAAATCTTTTACAGAGACAGGCAGAGAGGAGCGCGACTTGGACCATACCAAGACATCATTAGTCCCAGACTGTTTAATTCCTGTGTTTTCAAAACTCTTTACCGCCGATGTCCATAGATGACGCAGAGAGGAAGGCAGATTGAGATCATCAGCGCCCATCCAAACAGGCGACGATGAGGACCATGCATGAATCAGCTTGTTCCATGTGAAAAGACCCCGGGAGTGCAGGAAGGAGATAAGATCTGGAGAGAGGGATCCTTCCAAACCATGAACAGTGGGGTCCAAACCAATAAGAATACTGGAGCCCGTATTAATGCGCCATCTAAGGAAGACAAAAAAGAGCTCCTGTATCTTTCTGAAGCCGAGCCAAATAGCAGATCCCCCTGATGAGCCCAATGATTTCATCAGATACCAGTATACCAGAGGCTTACCTTTCAGGTATTTCTGATTAATGATGGAGCTCCATTTGCCCACGCCGAAGATGCCGCGCTGAAGAGAATGACAAAGGAGAGCCTTACCGAATGATCTCATGTGAGGCAGACCCCAACCACCAGATCTCTTTGATCTAGAAATTGAATCCATCTTGACTAAGTGAATCTTGGAAGGATGGGATCTGCTGCCCCATAGAAAGTTTGCAGATAAAGAGACCATTTTGTTGATTATGGAAGAGGGAAGAAAAAAAAGGTGAGCCCAATACACAACAAGCTGCGATAGGACAGACTGAACAAGAATAAACCTGCCGCCTAAAGATAAAAACCGCATCTCCCACCTTGAGATTTTTCTGTAAAAACGATCAATCAGCCAAGTCCAATCCAGAGAACGGTTCCCCTTTGGCTTGAGAAAGAAGCCCAAATACTTAAACCCGTCTTTGATTAGAGCGAGATTGATACCAAATAGAGACGCAATCCAGAGAGCTAATTCCTCATTTGTATCATTATGAAATAACATAGATTTGGCTTTGTTAATTATCAGGCCCGATGCCGATTGAAACATTTGAAATATTTCATAGAGGCATATCCAGCTCGATTTGCGGAGCATAGAAAATATAAGAATATCATCAACGAACAAGTTATGAGACAAAGAAACATTCTTACATATCTTGATGGGGGCACATCGGTTGTCTGCAACAGCTTTGTTTATCTGGGTACTGAGAGCATTCATAACCAAGATAAAGAGAAGAGGGGAGAGCAGACAGCCCTGGCGAAGTCCTCTCTCTGCCTGAAAGAAAGCTGAGGGAAGTCCGTTAATGATAACAGAGAATTTAACATTCTCAACACATGCCATCACCCAATTTATACCTTGAGTTCTCAAACCGATTTTTGCGAGGAGGATACGAAGGAACCCCCAATCCACACAGTCGTATGCCTTTTCCAGATCTATTTTTAGAATAGCTGCATCTGTGTTCTTTGTTAAGACTGAGAATAGAAATTCCTGAGTGGATGCAACGGCATCAATAATGTTCCTGTCCTTAAGAAACGCATGCTGGTCCCTGGAGATGAAAGAGTTAAGGACGGATTTTAATCTCTCAGCAATGACTTTAGAAATGATTTTGAATAGAATATTGCACAAGGCAATTGGCCTGAAATCCGCAAAAGATTCAGGCAGGTCCTTTTTGGGAATGAGCGCTATAAAAGTAGCTGTAAGAGCACTATGTACATTCCCTAACATGCGAGAAGCATCAACCATCCCAAGCAAATCATCTTTGAAAAAATCATAGAAGTGATGGAAAAATTCAATGGGCCATCCATCCGGCCCAGGGCTTTTGTCCTTTTGAAATTTCTTGATGGCATCCTGTAATTCCACTTTCGAGATGGGCTTAAAGAATTCCAAGTTTGCTGCTTCATCGAACATAACATGAACATGCTCAATCATGCGAAAGACCTCGTCAATCTGAATAGCCCGCCGCTTGTATTGCTCCTGAAAAAACCTTGTGGCCTCCGACGAGATATCATGTTGAGAGTATAGGAAACCCCCTTTGCCATCTTGAATCTTCCAGATCGAATTTGAATGCCTTCTGGCATTTGCAAAGTTATGGAAGAATTTTGAATTTCGATCACCCTCCTTAAGCCAAATCGCCCCGATTTTAAGTCTCCATGCAAATTCTTCCTTTTGCAGCAACGATTGTTTCTTTTTCTCCAGGGATCTGAGATGATTTTTTTGATCAAAGGACATACAGTCAAATTGAACTGTAGCTGATAGGAGACTTTGCTCCTTTTTTATGTTCTCGAGCTCCTGTTTGTCTTGCTTTCTTTTTTTGATAATCCAATCCTTTGCCACCTCCCTCAAGGACTTAATTTTTTCACGAAAAGTCGTGAAAGGAGCGCTCTCCGAATGTTTTAGTTCATCCCATTTTTTTGTTATGAGATCGTTGAAAGATTGGTCAAACAGATGGATTCTGTTGAATTTGAAAGAGTAGCCCAATCTAGACTCCGTTTGCCTCCAGGTAAGATAGATGGGGCGATGATCAGAAGTGTAGTCACTTCCGGTACTTGCTTCTGGCATTCCCCATTCCTCAATGACACTGGCATTAATGAGAAATCGGTCGAGTCGTTTTGCGATATAAGCCATGCCAGTCCTGTTATTGTCCCAGGTTGGAGACATCTTTTGGGGAATAACATCGACCAGATTTCTATTTAAAAACTCCAAGCGTAGCCAATCTGCAATAGAGTCATGATTCCTGCAATGGCCCCAACATTCATTAGAGTTAAGAGTGACATTAAAATCCCCAGCTATCAGCAAAGATTCAATGTCAAGAATTTTCGAAGCAAACAATAAATCCCAAAAAGATGATTTGTTCCTGTATGGCGCGTAGATGTTCAGCATATGTAAAATCCTGGGCCGACCTCTGACCAGAGCAGAAATAAGAATTCCCGCGCAACATTTAGCTACCTATACCTTACCTTTACCACTGCAAAATGTTAAGTTTTAACTACCTAACAATCCTTAACACAATCACTTGCTAACATATATTCGAGAACATTTCAACGGAACCGTGGTAGTCATTTTGGTTTTGTTCCCATTAACAATACCTCTTGGCATTCACCAACCACAACTAAAATGAACATGCTAGCCCTACGGTCCACAAAATTTACAATTTAATTTAAATATAAAATTTCCCTTTTCTATTATTGGTATATTTAGAATGGGTGTAATTTAATTAATAAATGTTTTCCTAATAAATGTAATGTTTTAGAATGGGTGTAATTTTTTATAATTTAAAATGTATTTTTGAATAAATAATTAAATTCAGCAACCTGAAAAGTTTTTAAGATATTTAGCGACCAATTACACAAATCAAATTTAAAATTCTATAAAATCTCCATCAAAATTTAGACAACGAAAAAAATCAAAATCTATTAATTAAATTATACTCTTCCAATTAAAAAAAAATCATACTCTTCCAATTAAAAAAAAATCATAATCATTAAACGTATAGGGATCCGTCAGCAAATTTAATCTAGAACCAAGAGGCGTGGAAAAAGCATTAAACTCAAAATTTCAAAATTTAAACAACAAAAAAATCAAATTATATTCTTTTCTTTTTTTTTCAGAGGAAAAAAATCAACATGGATTTATATTAAGAAAATATAAAGATCTGCAATACATAACAATTTTAGGGGGCAATGAGATGCCCAGAAACAGATACTATATAAAGGGACAGATTTTTCCAGTTCATCAAAACCTAAAGCAGAAACATAACCATATCTACTTATCAGATTTGATACAGAAACATTCAGCCGCAGAAGTAACAAAACAACTAAGGATTGCATGATAATACACATTCATATAGAACAGAAGCTCAGTGAGCTCGCAAGCCTTGCCATGGATAAGAGTCACATTCCATTGATACTGAAATCCTGAATGAGGAAAGAGATTCCTTCATGCATGACTGATAATGAGCACAGACCTGGCGGCATGCCAAGACCATCCTTTGAGAGGATATCAGCCTGGGCGTTCCTGGAACGGGGAATATGCTGAAACGAAATCTGGTTTATTGAGTTCCGAAAGAACTTGATACGGCTTAGCCATCCAAGGAGGTGTGGACTGTTTATGAGGCCCAAGCCATTTACATGATCAATGAGCGATTTCGAGTCACCGAAGATTGAAATAGACTGGATGCCTAAGAAGACACAAAAGGCGAGCAGCCCTGTGAGAGCCCTAGCCTCCGCCAAAGAGTTTGAGCCAAAACCGCCATGCCAAGATATTGAATAGTGAAGGTTGTCATTTATAACGACGAAGACCCCGCAACCACAGCTATTGTTGCGCTCAGCTCCATCAAAGAACGCAGCAGGAGTCTGAAAGGAAAAGATATCCAACATCTTTTTGCAGACTTTTTTTGACTGTATATCGCCCCGATGAAAAGAGTCATAGCATGCCATAATGCGCTGTAGAATTGAATTAAGAGGCTCCTTTGATTCTTGAAATATTTGTGCGTTTCTCCATTTCCACAAGAACCAACAGGCAATAATAAACAAAGATCTCCAGGATAGACATTGCTCGCTCCACCACTTAAAACCATCCTATACAAAAGGAAAGATAAGGTAAGGAAAACCAAAAGACAAAGATAGATCATACCAGATATGGAGAGACGAGGCACATTGAAAAAACATATGCAGTTTGATTCCTCTACGTTGTAGCACATGGCACATCTACTTAGACTCTGCCAGTTTTTCTTTTGAAGGACCTCCCAAATAAAATTCATGTTCCCAAAAACTAACCAAAAAAATATAATCATTTTAAGAGGACATGCTGCCTCCCAGAGGCAAGGCGGAAAAATTAAATTATATTCTTACAATTAAAAAAAATCATAATCGTTAAAGGTATAGGGATCCGACAGCAAATTTAATTTAGAATCAAGAGGCGAGGAAAAAGCATTAAACACTGAATCAATTCAAGTTGCAACAGAACTTCTAATATGTTTTATTAATAATAAATGTAGCTACCACCGTCCGACCTCATTTAAAAATCTGTTTATACAGAAAGTTAACTTTTTCGGCCTTCACGCTCACGGCACGTTGGGAACACCTAACCTCTTTTCGAAGAAAGTGGTTACCTTCACATTAGGAAACCTACCCTAACCTAACTTAATCTAAGCTCAGCTATATAGATGTTCTCAAAAGCAACGACTTCCATAATGAGTGAATATATGTTTTGGTTAATTCGGGTTATTTGTGAATATATGTTTGGGGTTTTCGTGAATATATGTTTGGACATATATTCATGAAGAAACATGGTTGGTTAACCTTGACTTACTATTCAAACATTTTTCCATCATTTTAACTTTTCAACGGACAAATTCATTTTTCCATCATTTTAACTTTTCAACGGACACCTTCATTCTAACCTTTCAACGGACACATTTTTTAATCTAATTTTTTTTAAGAAATAATATAGTTTAATTGTTTTATATTTTATATTTTTAATTAAAAATATTATTTATATTTTTTTATAATTTAAAATATATTTTTATCATACAAATAATTTTAATATCTTAAAATATTCTTGAAACATTCCAACTATCTGAACTACACATCCCAAATTTATAATCCCAGCCTACTTAAAATTAATTAAATAAAGAATATAACTAGACAAACACATATAAATCTTAAAAATGTCTAACCTAACTTTTAAAATATGGAACGTGCACCGCAATCGATGTGGACAACGTGGGCAGCACAGGGCAAACGGATACATATAATTGCAGACCGTTAGGTATGTCTCTTAACATTTTAGGTAAGGGTACGGGTAAGGGAACCGTTTGTTCTATTAAATAAGTTTTATAATATCTTTGTGAATATTAATGTTAAGAATACTAGAAAGTTTATATGAAGTTTTGGAATTAAATAGTGAAAATAGAAAGACAAGTAATTATCTAATCAAAACAAAAGGAGGAATGGAATGTTATAAAAATATAAAACTATATATATATATTTTTTTATAGGTGAGAGCGAGTAGCAACGATTCATAAAGTATCATCATGGTTCGGAAAAAAAAAAGAAAAACACTTCATAATAATAGTGGAGCTTGTATATGGAAAGGGCAAGAGTTAACGAGCTTGTTATCGGGTATTAAATGTTTATTTAGCGGCAAGTTCGATAGCCATATAAATAAAGTACAGACAGAGTGTTTGGAAAGACACCGTGCGCATCTGTTTTATATGGCTATCGAGCTTACAGCTAAACAGACATTTAATGTCCGATAGCAAACTCATTAGCCCTTTCCCATAAAAAAAACTTAAGTATATTAAAAAAGGCAATGAGACCCACAAAACTTAATAATTCTTGATTAAGTGATTTATAAAGAAGCTCTACCACCAACGAGGGAAGTGGGATATTAACTCAATCACAAAAACACTTTAAAAGAGTTTAGCATAAATCAACCCATTTGACGTTGATTGAGATTCAAAGCAACAATTTTATATTAATTTAATTTTTTGGAAAAGTTTGGTACAAATGAAACTTAACAATTTTTTATTTAGTGATTTATAAAGAAGTTCCATAATCAATACTCTACTACCCACTAGGAAATAATTTTTTATTTAGTAATTTATAAAAAAGCTCCACCATTAATACTCTGCCACCAACTACGAAAGTATGAAAGCACTTTGAAAAGAGTTCAGCATAAATCAGCTTTATAGGGAAAAGTTCCTTACAAACTTCAATCTTATCTTACCTATTACACGATCTATCCTCTCATATCATTGTCATAAAAGAAGTGCAAGGACTTTGTCCCTATAAACCTCACATGAATTCTCTATTATTCCCACTTCACTTAATTTTGTGGATAACCATAAAACAAATATTAACATTAAGTTTTAAGCTTGTGAATAGCCATAAACCAAATATCAACATTAAGAAGAAAAAATAGATTAATTCAATAGCAAAGAAAATGGCATTATTGTTTTAATGTTTTTATTAATATTACTCAGGTTTGGCTTATTTTCATTTCTTGAGTTTTAAATGCTCAAAACATAGTTACTACAACTCCTCATGAGCTTTTATTAATATTACTTAGGTTTGGTTGATTTTCATTTCTTGAAGTTTTAAATGCTCAAACCATTGTTGCTACACCTCCTCATGAATTAGTGTTGAATACCAAATCTATCCACTTGATGATGAGAAAGTGCATAGGGAAGAGGTATATCCTTCAAGAGAATGGCTAAGTGCATGGTTGCTAGGAACATAATTTACCACTACATTATTATATTATATTATGGGAATTTTGGGGATTAAAATGGTATATTAAGAGAAAACAAAATATTAAATAGTAATAATAAATAATAATTTAATTTTAAAATCACGGTTAAAGAAAGTTGGTGTATAAATTTTTTTATTTAGTTTACAAGTTATTTTTTGAATTAAAATATATATAAGTATGGTTAAGTTAAATTGAAAATTTGTTTAAAATTAAAATTAATTAAAAAATAATTTGACTGACTAAAAAGAAAAGATGCAGAAAATGTGGTATATTTATCTTTCTTAATTAATTTCTCTCAATTATTTTAAAAAAATAATAGTCAAAATTATTAGATCTTATACTTTTGTGATCCATATTGATAATAAGATTGTTTTTCGGATTAATCACATTCTTGACCAAATCTAACGAATGTGATTAATCCGAAAGACAATCTTATAGTCAAAATCGTCTTAAATTTTGTTGCAAAATGACCTAATTGTCAACTATTTTGCAAATGATCATAGGCAATCAACTTCTTTGGAACATTCAAATTTAATTTTATGACAATAATTTTAAAGTCCAAATGTATGATCTTTTCCCCGATGAAAAAATTGAGATACTATATGCTTAGGGATTGGGAACATAAACCAACAATCAAGCAGAGTTCCTTGCTCTTTGGAAAGGTTTAGGACTAGCCATTGAAAAGAAGACTCAAAAAATCTTGATATTTGATGATTCATTGATAGTAATCCAGGGAGTTTGGGATGCCAAATGCCGACACATACAACCCCTCCCCCATTGTGCTTCGAATTCTCCTACCACTTCAGCCATTGGAACAAGTTGCATTTTTTCATGTCTTAAGAAATTTAAATTCAATGGTGGATTCTCTAGCTAATAAAGGGGAAAGGTTGAATCAAGGGATCGTAGAATTGAATAATGGATGTTTATCAAATTCCCCATTGTCATGATGTTTCTTAATAGAAAAATGAGAACATTTAATTACAGTAATGAAAAATTAAAAACGTGGACATATGAGAAATATGAGGAGCAAGCATATAGTTAGAGTATTAAAGTCTTAGAAGTAAGGGTTTTTCTGATTTGGCGACTGTCATTCACTGTTTGGCCTTGGTCGTCACCCTTATTGTACACATGTTTAGCTCACATCCACACCTGACATGCAAAGCATTCCTTCTACTGCCTTGTGTATCCATCGAATTGCATTGGGATTTGATTAATCATATGGCCAAGAAGATTGCATTCAATTTTCCTCATGTTGAGACCATTTTCCTTCCTCCTCCATATCAATTTGCAACACCAGCAAGGATTTTGAAGTCGAATTGACATGGCAGTCCCAATCCTACATTCAATGGTGATAGGGAAGGAGAGTAGAAGCCATGATGGAAATTTCAATCTCGGCAACATGACCCCCAAGACTATAATCGATGGTGAAGTTTATATATCAACCTGTGGGTCTTGAATTGCACAAGGTTTTGTTCTAGAGAAGCAGTGGTAAACAAAGCCAACATTTGCAAGCAAGTGTTGACATCAGAAACATGGATGTCAATGAAATTATGGATAGGGTTCTTGAAGCTATGGAAGGCATGTTGAATGCCTTCAAGCAGTGAAATGAGGCTGGAGAAAAAACTCACAAAACCCTATAGTTATTAACTAACTCCAAGCTCGAATTGATGCAAATCAAAATCAATTGTTTGCAATATTAATTTAGGATCGAGATGACAACCATCCACTGCAAAATGGCGAATATGGAGGACCTGTTCATCGCGTGATTGCAACTAGCTCCACTAGAGGTTGAAATCCATGAAGACATAGCACAGAAAAAAGGGAAGAGGGTTCAAGATCTAGAGCAACAAAATTGATCTATGAGCTCCAATTTTGAAGATGTGTCTAGATTGGAGGCTAGTTCTTGGATAGATTTTTTTTAGTTTTAGTTTATGATGTTATGCAAGTACTATCTATATCTAGGAATTTACTACAAAGTATATAGTATGCATCTATTTAGAATTATAGGAAAAAAATACCATAAGCGTAGGCTTCATATGTACGGGATATCTAAAAGTAGAATTATGGTGGAATTGGATGAGCTATGTAATGGTTCTCGCTCAAAAACCCAAGTTTTGTTTTTAAAAGAAATCTCCTAACCGTACCTTAAAAAAATCCAAAAATATGATAGAAAATGTTTTTAGTTTCCAAAAACAAAATAAATCAAGCTAAGAAAAAAGTTCAATCTCTAATGATAATAAAATAATTTATGTTTGAAACCTTTAACAAAATAGAAGAAAAGATAGATAAACGACTTAAAATTAGCCTCTTCGAGGAGGCAACCTCCTTTACATTACATAAATGAACAACTCTTGGATGATACAAATGACAAGACCTCCTTTCTATATATAGGAGTCTAAGGGGTCACAATATAATCAAAGCCTACATAACAATAATAATTTAAGGACACAAAAATAACAATAATGGGCTCCTATGGGGCATAATAATAACAATATCGAGACTACATGGGCACAACAATAACAATAAGGGGCATACACTAACAATAAAAATAAGGGGCTACACTAGTATTACAAGGACCTAACATGCCCCTCTCCTTTAAAAAAATGTTGTCCTCAATGCTTGAATAGTTATGGATGCTTCTGTATAAAATTCTCAACCTCCCATATGGAATCTTCACCGGGTAAGTTCTTCCATTTGATGAGATACTCGGAAATTAGTCAATTTTGTAGCTATCAGGTTCTTGTTTTCATGATTTCTTTAGGTTCCAATATGATTTTTCCTTCCTCGTCAAGTTATGGCAATATTGTTTAAACTGAGAGGTTGTCACCTATAACCTTCTTTAAGCATGAAACATGGATAAAAGGGTGCACTCAGGAAGATGCGGGGAGCTCCAATTTGTATGCCATAGTACCAATATTTTGCAACACCTTGTAAGGACCATAGTACTTTGGTGATAATTTATTATCCTTCTTAGCTTACTTGAGGGACATTTGTTTGTATGGTTGTAGCCGTAAAAATACCCAGTTGCCTACATCAAAACTCATTTCGTTGCGATGTTGATCTTCCTGTTGTTTCATTAAATTTTGCACCAAAGTGAGGTTACCCCTTAAGGGTTTGAGAACTTTTTGTTGATGCTTGATGTGATCTTCCACTACTTGAACATTAGAATTTTCTCTTAAGTATGATGTGATGAACGGTGCATGATATCCATAAAGTGCCATAAATGGGGTCATTTTTGTTGCATTATGGAAGAAAGTGTTATACCACCATTCAACCAGAGGTAACCACTTGACCCATTGTGTTTGTTTATCATATACAAAGAAACACAAATATCATTCCAAAAATATGTTCACTATCTCAGTTTTCCCATCAGATTGAGGATGATAAGATGATGTATGAGCTAATTGAGTACTGAGACAAGAAAATAATTTCGTCCAAAAATTTCCAGTGAAAATGAGATCTCTGTCTCTTATAATAATCTTTGGGTTTCAATGTAGGTTTTGAATTGTTTCTATGAATGCAGTAGCAACTGTATTGGATTTGATGAGATAATGCACAAAAGTGTGCATACTTGGTAAGTCTATCAACTACCACCACGATGACACTAATTCCTTCAGAATTGGGTAAATGTGTGATAAAATCCATTTAAACCTCCTCCCAACATTGACTTGGAATGGTTAAAGGTTGTAAAAAACCCGGGGTATTCATTTTCTCCCCTTTATTTTTTTCGCAAACCAAACATTCCGCCACAAACTTTTGAATATTAGATTTAAGGTCATCCCAAAAAAATTCCTTCTTGGCTTTGTGATAAGTTTTTAAAAATCCTGAGTGCCCTCCTAAGGGAGAGGTGTGCAATTCCAAAATAATATTTTATTTGAGTTGGGAATTCTTACAAAGATATAAGCAATCTTTGTACCATAATGAATCATTTTTCCAACTAAATCTATAAGATGTACTCTAATCTTGATGCAACATTTGAATGAGTGTTGACACTTGTTCATCATTATTCCTTTCATCCCTTGCTTTGGTTATCCATTCAGGTTGGATAAAAGAAATGGAACAAAGAAATGCTTCCACATCCTCATCCTTTCTTGAGATTGCATCCGCAACAACATTTTTCTTCCCATTTTTGTAGATGGCGTCAAAGTCATAACCCAACATCTTTGTGACCCATTTTTGTCGCTCCTCTGAAGATAATATTTATTCCATTAGGTATTTAAGACTATCATGATTTGTTTTTACCTTGAAGTGTCTTCCCATCTAGTGCATGTAGTATTTCCAACATTTCATTCTCATAAATAGGTTTGTGTAAATAATTTCCTTTGATTGGATGACTTTCAAAATAAATGGGTCTTCCATCTTGAATTAAACAACACCAATTCCATTTCGTGAGGCATCATGTTCTACAATAAAGGTTTTTGTGAAGTCTAGTGTAGCTAAGACCAATGCTTGACACATTACCTCTTTAAGATGTTAAAAGGCCTTAGTTGCTTCTGGATTCCAAGACAATGCATCTTTCTTCAATAATGTTGTTAAAGGTGTTTCTATTCTCCCATTAATTCTTAACAAACTTGCGATAATACCTGGTCAACTTGAGAAATATTCAAATATAATTTATGGTTGTGGGGATTTTCAATTACTTAATGGATTTAATTTTTTTAAACACCCTCATGAGATATAATATGAACCAAATATTCCACCTCCTGAAATCCACAAAAACATTTGGAGGTTTTTGCATATAATTATTTCTCCTCCAATAGTTTGAGCACCCTGTCAACATGTTGAACATGATCCTTCCAAGACTTGTTGTAGATTAGTATATCATCAAAAAAATACTAACACAAATTTTCTAAGGAAGGGTTTGAAAATTGAATTCATCAAACCTTGAAATGTCTTCAGTATTCATTCTAATTTGATGATATCCTGAACAAAGATCCAACTTCGTGAAGTAAATTTCTCCATGTAATTCATCTATGACACGAATGGGAAATTTATCTTTAATAATGAGCTTGTTGAGCTCCATACAATCCGGAGACATGCGCCATGGTCCATCCTTCTTATGCACTAATACTACTAGAGCAGAGAAATAACTTTGACTAGGTTGAATTATACTTACCTCTAGCATTTATGCAATCGTACATTCAATTTCACTCTTTTGGGCATATGGATATCTGTAAGGCTTTATGTTTGGAGGAACATTGCCTAGAATTGAATGAATAGCATGATCATGATCACAAATAGGTGGGAGGCCTTTGGGAGTCTCAAATACCTTGGAATGATTATCTAAGACTTTTTGGAGATCTAGAGAAATAGATGATTTCGATGTTTGAACTTCTAGTGAGAATAATTGTGCAATTATGCCCCATTGTTCTTTCTTTAGAAGCTTTGTTATGCCATTAGAGATGATTATTTTTTCCTGGTTTCCCTGCAATATGTCTTAATTCAACTTCCTTTTCTTCCCAAAAAAAAATCAAGAAAATTTCTTCAAAATTAAAAGTTATCGTACCCAAAGATTGTAACCATTCGACTCCTAGTACAACATCAAAACTACCCATTGGAATGGAAAGCATTGGACTATTCAATACATATCCCCCCATGGTTAGCTTGATATTATGGCACTTTCTAGATAAATTTATAGTTCCTCTATTTGCAACTATCACTTTACACTCTAGTGCTTGATATAGGATCAATTCAATTCCTTGGCTATCTTACAGTGAATAAAATTATGGGTACTACCTGAATCAATCAACACTATTACCTTTTTCTTCTTGATATGTCCTTCTATCTTGAGAGTTTGAGGAGTGGTAATTCCTGTCAATGCATTACAAGATATGATTAGATTCATTTCTTCTTTTTCTAGGGCCGGTTTGTGGTGTATATCCTCTTCTTTTGATGTTTCTTGTTCCTTTTCTTATCCTCTTCACAATCTATGTAAAATATTTTTTTCTCAGCACACTTATGACCTTTAGTGTATTTGCTATCACAACTGTAACAAAGCCCTTTTTCTCTTTTTTCTTCAATTGTTGTCTTATCAACCTTGTAGGTTGTGGAAGGCTAAGATCAACAACACTTCCATCTTTATAGTTGTGAGTGGTAGACTTCCTTATTGTCATAATTTTTCTTTCAACTTTTCTTGCCACCCTGAATGCCTTCTCCAATGAATCAAGTTCCCAAAGGCGAACCTTATGTTGGATGTCATCCTTTAAATTACCTATGAATACATCAATCCTATATTCCTCTGGAATATCATTTACCCTTATATTCAATTTTTGGAAGTCCTTAATGTGCTCCGCCATTGAATCCTTTTGTTTGAGATTTATCAATTGGCTAAAGAAGGTGTTGCTCTTTGTATCCTCATAATGTGCTATATTTTCCTTCGTAAAAATTGACCAAGTGAAAAGTTCTTTACGAGCTAAAATCCATCGATACCATACAAATTGGTTGGGTTCTAAATATAAAGTTTCAATGCGTACCTTTTGTCTGTGTTGCACATTACGGAGATCAAAATATTGCTCCATCTATAGTATCCATGTTACTAGATCCTTGCCATCAAACTTACTCATATCAATCTTTGGAATATGGTGGGTCTTCAATCCAATGTTACAGTGTATGAGATCATGATTAACATTTCCTTTTTTCTTATCATGAGTTTCATCTAATACCTTTTCGCCATTATGAAGCATTTCTTGTTGCAACTTTGTCAAACCTTCCATGTCTTCTTTTAATCCATCCTTCTAACCTTCCATGTTTGATTTTAAACCAGCCTTCAAACCATCCATCTTAGCTTCCATTTCATTTTTGGTTACTCTTTGCGAGAGCGAAATTTGTTGCACTTGGTCTAGTAATTTTGATATATCATGTTGCATTTCTTCATCTTCTTCATGCATCATAGTAGAGATTTCTGGTTGCTCACTAGGTGTTTCCATTTTCTTATTTCGAGTCATTTTTTAATCAAATAATGATATTTATGCCTTACTATGCCCCTTGAATCACTTCAAACTATTTTTTCAAACAAAACGTATGCAAATGTTTATAAAAAATACACACCTTTTTCTTTCATTTTAGGAGCTTGATATTGAATTTGTTGTAACTCTGTAATTTTAGATCTCCAAGGTCTGAAATTTCTTCCAGTGTTATCCCTCTGAGTCTTGTTTCCAACTCCACAAGTTAAACCAAGATTGGATTCTTCAAGAAAGGGTTATGTCTGATCTCCCACGATGGCATGATTATAGACTAGTTTAATAGAGCGAACTTGTACGAAGTTCCATGTGTCACTGTTTCGACCTTCAGCCCTGAAAATGATACATAGAAAATTAGTCTATGCCATTTCACTCACATTTTACTACATTCAAATCTATTGTTCAGAGAGAAATTCATGACAATTTTGTCAGGCCAGGCAGTAACTCTCCAAAGGCAGTAAAACTGATTCGTCTATTATTCCATAGGTAGGCTATTGTTATATACAATAGGAGTGATTGTTCAGTTCATCTCCCAATGACTATTCACATTCCTAATTTATTTATTTACACAAATTCCCCCAATCATGAAGATTAGGTGTCAACATTCCCCCCCTTAATCTGAAGGGATGTTGGTGAGTCCAAGCATCATTCTGAATCGTTCAAGCTTTTCCTTTCCAAGTGCTTTGGTGAAGATGTCTACAATTTGCTCATTTGTGGAACAATGACGGAGATGGATTGTTTTGGCCTCAACATGATTTCGAATCAGATGATATTTAGTATTGATATGCTTTGTTCGATCATGGAACTTTGGGTTCTTGGCCAACTTTATTGCAGAGGTGTTTTCAATCATGAGTGGAGTTGATTGTACTTGTTTTACCTGCAAATATTCAAGAATTTTCCTGAGCCACACAATTTCTTTCGTTGCTTCAGCTGTTGCCACGTATTCTGCTTCTGTTATGGAATCTGTTGGAACTGATTGTTTGCGTGATCTCCGGGAGACAGCTCCTGATCCAAGAGTCATAGCATATCCTAAAGTAGATACCCCAGTTTCTTTGTCTCCATCGAAGTCTGAATCAGAGTATCCAATCAAGCTGAAGTCGTCCACCTATGTATACTTGATTCCAAGGTCTTGAGTTCCCTTCAAGTACCTTAGAACTCTTTTTGCAGCAGACCAATGTCCCTCACAAGGCTTTTGCATAAACCTGGAGAGGATTCCAACAGCAAATGAAATGTCTGGTCTGGTAGTAGTGAGGTAGATGAGACTTCCTACAAGTTGTCTATACTTTGTTGCATCCTCAAATTCCTTTCCTTCAATAGATGTGAGATTTAAGTTTTGTTCCATTGGAGTAGAAAGAGGATTGCACTCTGTCATGCAAAATCTGTTTAACAAATCTCCAATGTATTTCTTTTGAGAAAGAAATATGGATTTTGGATGTTGGGTTACTTCAATGCCAAGATAGTAATGAACATAGCCCAAATTAGTCATTTCAAAACTTTTCCCAAATTCTTTCTTTATGGATGCAATGTAGCTTTCATTGTTCCCTGTCATTAAAAGATCATCTACATATACCACAAGATATACAACTGTTTTGCCAACTTTATTGACAAATAAAGTTGCATCATCAAGATCAAAATGATTGAAATTGAGTTTCAGAAGATGCTCAGTTAGTTTTTCATACCAGGCTCGCGGTGCTTGTTTGAGGCCATACAAGGACTTCAAAAGTTTTCATACTTTATGTTCATGTCCTTTCACAACAAATCCTTCAGGCTGGGACATAAAAACATTCTCTTTTAGATCTCCATTCAAGAAGGTAGTTTTTACATCCATTTGATGGACTTTCCAACCGTTTTGAGCTGCTAGTGAAAAGAGTGTCCGGATGGTGGCCCATTTTGTTGTGGGGGCAAAAGTTTCCTCATAATTGACCCCTTCCTTCTATGCAAAACCTTTTGCCACAAGCCTAGCTTTGTGCTTGTCAAGTGATCCATCAGCTTTGTACTTGTTCTTGTAAACCCACTTGTAGCCAATTGGTTCGGTTCCAAATGGAGGATCAACCAACTTCCAAGTGCCATTCTTTATGAGGGCATCATACTCCTTTTGCATCGCTTCTTTCCATTCATCATGAGAAGCAGCTTCTTTGAAGGAAGTTGGTTCAAAATTTGTAGACAAGTTCAATTCACAATCATAAGTAACATCCATATCAACAGGTGAATTAGAGTCATCTACATCACCTCCATTTTGTCGGTTTGAATTTCTGGTTCCTTTTTTCCAATTTCATCAGGATGAACACTTTCAAGTGTCTTTGTCAGCCACTTTGCGGGACCTTTCTGAGATGGTCCAAGCTGCTCTGTTGATTGAGTTGGGACTGAATCAAGATTGGGTCTCCCAATTCTATCAATTACATCACTTAAAGCATCATCAATTGTTGGAGTTCATTAGGGGGAGAGTGTTCTTCAGAAGAAGATTCCACATGTTGATCTAGTATAGGAAACCCCCCTTCAAGATGTGGAATCTGATTATCAAATTCTTGAAATGATTTCGTTTTTGCAAATCTATCCAAGCGATCAAGTTGCCGCTCAACAACATTGTCAGATTTGGATGATTCAAGAAAAATTACATCTCTAGATACAACAAACTTTTTATTTACTTCATCATAGAGGCGGTATGCTTTGGAGGTGTTTGAATACCCTAGGAAGATACACTTACGACTTTTAGCACCAAGTTTGTTTCCATGTACCTTTGGTATCAAAGCATAACAGGTGGAACCAAAGATCCTGAGATGTTTTATCGAAGGAACATGTCCATACCACAATTCATAAGGAGTCTTGTTTCTTATAGCATTAGATGGACATCTATTCTTTATATATGCAGCACATAGAACAACATCAGCCCAAAACGTTATCTTTATATTTTTGAAGAAAAGCATGGATCGTACCATATTCAAGATTGTTCTATTCATTCTTTCAACTACACCATTCTGCTGGGGATTATAAGGCACAGTTGTTTGATGTTTGATCCCATGTTGGCGAAGATAGTTTTCAAATTCATTTGATGTATATTATTTTCCATTATCAGTGCGAATAGACCCAATATGAGATTGTGCATCATTTTCAATCCATTTATAAAAATTCTTGAATGTTTGAAAGGCATTAGATTTGTTCTTCAATAAATAAACCCAACACATTTTGGTGTAATCATCAATAAATGTCATGATATATTTATTTCCATTTGCAGAAGGAACGGGCATTGGACCACATAAATCTGAATGAATGATTTCAAGCTTTCTATGCGCTCTTGAATGTGAATCATGAAAAGACTGTTTGCTATGCTTTCCTAGAATGCAAGCATCACTTTGCTTATGTTTCCTAAGAATTGTAGACAAACCAGCAACACCATTTTTCTTCAATAAGCGGAGACTGTCATAGTTTAAATGTCCAAATCTATCATGCCATAATAAACTTGATGGAAGTGTACCTTCTTCATGATGAGAAATTTTGTGCATGAGCAGAGGTTCCTTGCAGTTTGATAAGCCTTTCTTCTTGTATTCCCCTCATGACAAGTGAGTGGTCAGATGCTTTTCTTACCTCAAGCTTTCCATCAAACATATGAATGGAGTGACCTTGCTGGCGGATGTGAACCAAGGACAACAAGTTTCTTTTGAGTTGTGGGAGATATAGAACATGATCCAGAAGAAAGTCTGGAAGACCAGGCAGTTTAAGCCTGATTGTGCCAAGCCCTGATGGCTTGATTTTTGACTGATCTGCAAAGTATACTGCTCCATCAACATTGTCAGTGAAATCTTCAAAAAAATCTTTTCTATGAGTCATATGACAGGTTTCTCCTGAATCAAGCAACCAATCATTTTTCGAAGAAGCAAGTGAAGCATTAAACAAATATTCATTTACTCCAAAGTTACATTGTGCCTCAATATAGTGAGCGGATTCGGGTACTTTACCTTTGTCTGTATCATCAGTTCTACCTTTCTATTGGTTTCTTTTCTGCTCAATTTTGTCCCATGGTAGCTTGCATGTAGAAGCATCATGTGATCCATTTCTTTTGCAGCGAATGCAGTGTAAGTCTGCCTTTTCTCCTTGAGAGTGTCTACCCCCCTGCCTCTGAAGTATCTTCGTCTTCCTCTTTGTCCACCTCTTCCTCTTGTAGAATCTTGAGTAGAATGCTTTTCTTTATGAGCAAGGCACACAATTTCTTCAGACGATTCAAGGGCTGTCTTCTTTCCAAAAGCTTTCTCTCTTTCAGCAAACTTTTTCACAAGAGAGTCAAAGGTTATATCTTTGAGATTTCCATTTGCTTGCAAAGACTCAAGATAATTGGAGTAAGTAGGATAGAGTGCCTTGAGAAAAGAAATAAGAGGGATATCCAACTCAACCTTAGTGGAATTGATATCATGCATTATAGACTTTACTTCAGATGCAAGAGCAAGAGGATCATTATTTTTCAGTTCAAGAGTGAAGAGTTTAATCATGAGCTGAACAACTTCAAGTGCAGAATGTGAGTCATAGAGTTCTTTCAGCTTTTGTAAGGCTTCAAAGGCAGTTGAATATGACTAAATATGGCGACTCACCTCTTCATTTACAAATGTTGTGATTAATGCATAAGCTTTGCTGTTCTTGTTTTCCCAAATGACGAGCTTTTTGTTTGAGGTAGGCTTTACTGGGTCTTCGTCTCCTTCTTCGACACACACTCCTTTCCACAACTCATTGAAGGTGAGGGTGTGTTTTATCATCCGGGACCATTCAGGATAGTTCTCCTTGCCAGTGAGAACTATTCCTACCATGAGATGATTGAATGCATTCTGGGAAAAAAAAAAAAAAAACTTCTGCTGATAGAAAAAAATACTTCTGTTGATATACAGTGAAATTGTACTCAAAAGGGAAAAACGATTTCAAATACTTTTATGCACTATGTTTCTTCAAATCCCTCCAATGTTTATAAAACGATCCTCATATAATACATCCAACATATTCCATCCATTCAACGCATTCAAATATCTACAAACTCAGTTCATAACGCATTCAAATGAAAACCATAATATATATATGTTGGTCAATGTATATCTTTCTACGCATAGACCCACAACGCACAGCTTTAATATATAAACCACAACGCACATACAACACACAGTTTTAATATATATAAACCACAACACACATATAAACCACAGTGCACATCGTTAATATATAAACCACAGCGCACATCTTTAATATATAAATCACAGCGTAAATATGTATTCAATAAATCGTTGCACATATGTATAAACCCACAAACTTCAGCGTGTACCCAACAAGCAAGTAATGCGGTCAACAGTAGTGCAGTCACAGCGTGTCAGGCATAATGAAATTTGAGGATAGTAAGCATAATTTCTCCCTTTTGACAGCTCAAATAAACTCACTCACCGAAGAATTTCTTGTGTATAACAATAATTTCGGTTTCCGCTGATCCATGCGTATGAAGCGTTGATGTCAGTAAAAAAAATTATCGGTGTTCAGTTGGGAAGAAGAGAGGTTCAATTACGGCTCTCAAAGAACATGCTCATCCCCTCGATCTGCTCAAAGAAGGCCCGACATCTCGGGTTCACATCTCCATTCGACCTGCGATAATGTAACGTGACCAGGTTTGGTATTTATGGACTCAAGCTCACGGCATCTCCACGATACCATGCATCTCTACACGAGCAAACTCCAAACGGAAACCAGTTCAGGCCAGGAGTGTGTTACTACAGTTCTGTGTGTTTTGAGTTTTGGGCAGCAACCATTTCAGAGATGTAAAGATGTTGGCAGCAGGTCTGAAAAAGAATGAGCGGGCTCTGGAAAAATCACATGGGTCACCCCCAAAAAGGCATAGATTGCGCATTTACACTTCTCAGAACCTGGAGCAGATGCAGTACCATGAAGGACAGCGCTAAAACATTATGAAGCGTTTATGTCAGGACAGCCAGAGAGCGATTAATGTATTCAGAAGAACAGGCAGGCACAGGCTTGGGTTGAGACTCACAACGAATCCATGTGTATAACGCATAGCAAAATGGAACTCACACACAGCGAAATTATTAAACAATGACTGAGATTTCGCAGGGATATGAAATCATGTCAACCTGCAGAACATGGGTAGAATATGAGCAGACTATGCAAGAGGGAGTTACAAAGAACAAGAGCTAAAAAGAAGCTGGCTCTGATACCATGTCAGGCCAAGCAGTAACTCTCCAAAGGCAATAAAATTGATTCGTCTATTATTCCATAGGTAGGCTATTGTTATATACAATAGGAGTGATTGTTCAATTCATCTCCCGATGACTGTTCACATTCCTAATTTATTTATTTACACAAATTCCCCCAATCATGAAGATTAGGTGTCAACAAATTTAACCCAGGTCACCTAATTAAGATTGAATTATGGAGCCTGCAAAAACCTGGTGGGAGAATGTACCATCATCTTTCCTGGAAATCATGACACCAAGAAACGATAGGCTCTTGTTGAATTCACAGTTCATAGTGAACTTAATGGAGCTAGAATGATTGTTAATATGTTGGAGAAAGAGATCCAACTTGTCACGATGATGAGGCCAAATGACATAGGTGTTATCCACGAACCTCTTCCAAATTTTTGGCTTAAATGGAGCAAAGGCCAAAGCTTTAGATTCAAAGTCCTCCATGAACAGATTATTCACCACAGGGGAAAGCGGAGAATCCATAGCCATGCCACATGTTTGTTCATAGAATTCCACTTCAAACCTAAAGAAGGCAAATGTAAGACAAATTTCTACTAAATTAGCAGTATCAGGATCTGTAATACGCTTGATGACACTTTCATGGCCTCATTTATAGGGATATTCATGTAAAGGGAGACCACATCAAAACTCACAAAAATGTCTCCAGGGTCAAACCTTATATGCTTTAACTCATTAACAAATGATGCAAAGTCTTTAACAAAGGACTCTATAAAGCCAACAAATGGTCTCAACTTCTGGGCAAAATGCTTAGCTAGAAAATAGATTGACCCCTATATTATTGACAACTAATAATAATACTAATAATAATAAATTTAAAAATTAAATATTCTAATAAAATTAAAAAATATCCCTTAACATATTTCTTGACCTTTCAACCACCGAATTATAAAATTATTTATCAAATCGTTGAAGGCATACTTGTAATGTTCTCATAACCAAAATCAAAATGATCCAAGACATGTTCCTTATCCTTGTTCTTTGTCGAGGTGAGGTAACACGTCATACATAGCAAGAAGAAAATACCTATCAAATGCATATATTGTAAGTATCATATACATGATACTCAATATATTCTCGAGAATGGATACAAATTTTAATTTTAAAATATAAAAAAATTAAGTTTTGTTATGTTTTTTTTGTTTTTGTTTGTTTTGTTTTGGTGTTTATTGTTTGTTTTTTTTCTCTCCCAAGGAAAAAATCGTAATTTTCAATTAGTAAAAACTGAAAACTACATTTTGTATATGCATTTCTGGATTGTTGTAGACATTTATCAGACTATGAGGCTAATTAGGCTTGCCAAAAACTGGGCCTTATGGCCCACAAAAAAATATACATCATTAGGTTGTCATAAGGGGTTTGTGGTATCATATATACATTAAATACATATAAAAAATAAAATTGTATCAGCATATCTCATCCAGGTCTGGGTGTGAAGAAGGACCCTTCCAAGACCTTTTACATTCGTGATGTGTTAAAATTGCTTTTTAAAAGAACATTAATGAATACATCTGCATGCGGAAAAGAAGAGGAACATAACAATCATCAACACATGAAAACATAAGCGTTGATAACAGAGTTCGTCCAGGAGGGACTACATCTCTAGGCCCCGGTGTCAAGATGGTGTAGGCCATTGCATTAAGTGTTGTCAACAATGGTGATGTACACAAGAGATGATGTCTCGATCCTACAAGGAAGAATGCCCTCATGCAAGAGTGGCTCTAAGAGATGTTCCACAACTAGAACTCTCAATCAAAAGACTCCTATCAGTATGACACAAAAACATGCATGGTGAGCATCCCACCAACATGGCACAAATGGGATGTCAAAACAAGCACATGCATGACAACAACAAAAGTAGCCCAACAACATACACCAAGGGATCTCAAAGCATAACATGATGAGTTATGAAAGAAAGTACATCGCATAGAATATTCTGCATCGAATCAAGCAAGGAATCATGACAACATGTAATAAACAAGATCCTGCATCAACATCAATCAAGGATCTGTGCAACGTAATGCAGAAAGAAGAAGTACATGAACACATCATATACCTCACAACCAAGGGCCATATGAAGAAGTGGATGTCACACTGTTGAAGCTGCTCGGACCATTGCTCTTAAGGCACCGATCTCATGAAGATGGCTGCTCGCACATGAACGTGGACATCTGCACTTGCACTTAGAAAAGTGACTAGAAGAAGAAATGGGAGAATAAGAAATCTGAAGACACCTTCAAATTTGTGGTGTCGAGTAGTGTTGAATCGATTGTCCAAAATTCAAATTCTGAGAAGTTGAGAATTTCTGGGCTCAAGAATATTTTAGATTCCCCGGGATCCCTCAAAGATTTTGTTCCATGGATGGACTGCAAATCTGCAACTTAGATGGCAAATCTGATCTCGCCATTGCAATCCCTGCGGAAAACCATGAAAAACAAGTATAAACTTGACTATATTCTGAAATGTCAAAATTTTACCTCGGGAAAATTTCATGGCTCATGGTTCCACTTCCTGTTTTTGTTGAAATCATGGTTCCACGCGCATTCTTGAAATGACCGAAAAATGAAGAACTTTGATGAAGAAACAAACAACGCCATTTTGTTCGAGGCGACGAGAGGTGTAAAATCCATATAAAATTTGTCAATTTCTGACAAAATAAAAAAATTTTCCCTCCTACAAAATTCATGGTTCCTGCATTAAAATATTAATTAATTTGCCTTCTGCCTCAAAATTTGTGCCTGTAGTCTCTCTCCTCCTCCAACTGTGTGTAGAGGTAAAAATACTGAGTTTAAATAAAAACTCATCGGTGGATTTTCCAATGTAATGTGGTTATGGCTCAATGGTAAAAGAAGGCGTTGGTTGAGGAGAGGTTGGGGGATCAAATCCCGCCTCTTCTAGATATAACTTTTATAACCAACAATGTATTTGAAATAGGGGTCGGGTTTGCATTGGGTGGCCCGCCCCTTACACCCTGCACTTAACATGTTATCGGCGCCTTAAAGATCGGCGCTTTCCCAATATCAGCGATCGGCATTATTGTTGGCGTATATATCGGCAAATTAAATCACAATCGGCGGTCAGCTCGGTCATCGGCATGTATATCGGCATGATCCTCGAAGTATCGCTGATATATATCGGCGATCGGCACCGATAATATCAGCGCGTTTACAAGTGTCGAGAGATATTTGCGCCTATCACCATCACTCGTTGGGCCAGGTCCACCACTGATGGCTTGTGCCCGCCTCTTAATACATCGTATATATATATATATATATATATATATATATATATATATATATATATATATATATATATATATATATATTATTGCAATAAGTTTGTTTTAAAGGGTTCGACAGGGTTTGTTGCCGCCGATATCGAAACCATGTGTTTGATTTTTTTGTTGTGTTATATAGTTATTTAATAGTTATTGAACATATTTTGTTATATGGTTATTTATTAACCATTTAAAAATGATTTTGTCTCTTATGCAGGTTTATGAGACAAATGAGAGAAAGCTAAGTGTCAATGGTTGATGGGCTGCCATGTGGGTCCCACTTGCTTACTATGATGCCATGTGGCATCCTATGGGCCCCACTTTTCCCCTGTCATGTCAAACCTTGGAGAGCTCCATCTTTCACATACGAGTCGTTCGCACCTTCGCGATCACGACGATGAGATCTATGATTTGGTCTTGGTTCAAGCATAATCTAAACACTTTTATTTTTGAGCCATCTTTGTCTTGTGTGTCTTTCTGGAGCCACTTGGATCAATCCTCCCCATTGAGGAGCTTTTGGTCCTCCAAAAGCATGAAAAATAATCTGCACCTTTCTCTGTACCCTGTCTGCATCACAAATGTCCTGAAAAGGTCTCGCTTCCATCTCCTTCACCTTTGTTCTTTGGAGCCTTAAGCGACTAGCCGACGCCTGCTACTTCTGAAACTTGTAGTACATTGTTTTGCTTATTACATGCTTTGAATGACATGACCAACTAAAGACCCAAACGTCCCATACTTGCCACGAGTTTATAACACATACTCGGTGGTCAAGTTTACAACAAGATGGACGCAATACTCCAACTATGACAATAAGGCCAACCTATCATTGTTGCTTCAAAAAGTGATGGAAAACACCTCATCACTGCAACACATGATTTACATACATAAGGCCAAACATTATTGTTTTGACAAGTGATGGAAACATAACATCACTTTCAGAGTTTTAACATGCAACTCAAAATACAACTTAAAACATGATTAGACATCATTGTTGCTGACCAAGTGATGCAAAACACATCACTTTTACACTTTAAAATGCAACAAATGATTTACAAAAGAATGACCATGAAATGACAACAAGTCAGAAAAACCATTTTTCACTTATCAATGTGAATGGGTCACGTCCTTGAGGTGGTTTTGCTTGTCGAACAACTGCTCTTCTTGGTTCATGCACCGACACTTTGTCTTTAAGGTGTTGCTCTAGATGGAGCTTCCAGCAAGTGGCTCTTTGATGGCCATTTCTGTCGCGATGACTGTAGTAGGCTTTCTTCCTCCATATTTGATTAACCTGTTTCTTTTCATGCTGTTGAGAGGGTCTTTCACGCCTCATGAGTGTTGCCATTCTTTTCCAAAACTTAGAAAAGGTACGGTTAGGTAAAACAAAAAAGGTACATGTTTTTCGATGCCTTGATCTTCGTTCATTATTAAAAACATGATCATACTCAAAATGAACATTCGAAGATCGAAAATGGTTATACCTTCCTTTGTTGTTTCTGATGTCAGTATGGCGATGAGAGCTTGCCTCAGTTCTCTTACTGCAATGGAAACTGCCATGGGATGACGGGGATGTTTTCCCATCATTCTCTTTCCTCGATGATGTCTCAGACGAATCTGACACCTTTAAGCACTCTCCTTTAGTGTATCTCGAGCCTGAAAATCAATGTTCATGCACAACCTCCAAAGTTTGAGTGATGCCTTGGTTATTAGCACCAAATTCTTCTTTTTCCTCGTGCCTCATCCTTGTAAGGAGCCTCATGTTTGTCAAGGAAATCAACATATTTTACCTTCTCTTTCGATTTGGAAATATTTGATGATGGTTTCTCATCATCTGTTGTTGGTGGTTCACTCACTGTCTCAATGCATTTCCCAACTTCTTTCCTGACATACCCAAGTCCTAACTGACGGGGTAATTCCTCTACTCTGATGGGGTCAAAAATGCCTTGGCCATTAATGCCCAAGCCTTTTCCTTCATACCCCATTCTCTTTAACAGTTTGGAGCCAATTCCTATGGTGTGCTTTTCAAACACAGCGAAATCATCATCAAGAGACATACATAAAGATGGAGAACTACTTTTTACCTCACATGAGTCATGTTGCAGATTTTCCAAGGTCTCATACTTTGCTTGCAGTTGTCGTAGCAAACTTTGTTCCTCCTCCTTCTCTTCATGTAAACGCATCTTCAATTCATCATTCTTTGTTCAAAGATTTTGTTTGTTTTGCTTCAGTTCCTCAATGGCCTCTTCTGTGGCTTGCAACTGAAGCTTTAATCGCTCCTTCTCCTCTGTCTCTTTCTGTAGAGTTTCATGCATAATTTCCACTTTCTTGGAAATGTTAAGCATGGTATCATACATCTTTCTTTCCTCCTCTATCATTGTTCACACTTCAATTCACATCAATGCAAAGACCACTCTGATACCACTTGATTCAGGTCCGGGTGTGAAGAAGGACCCTTCCAAGACCTTTTACTTTCGTGATGTGTTAAAATTGCTTTTTAAAAGAACATTAACGAATACATATGCATGTGGAAAAGAAGAGGAACATAACAATCATCAACAAATGAAAACATAAGTGTTGATAACGAGGTTCGTCTAGGAGGGACTACGTCTCCGGGCCCCGATGTCAAGATGGTATAGGCTGCTGCGTTAAGTGCTGTCAATAATGGTGATGTACACAAGAAATGATGTCTCGATCATACAAGGAAGAATGCCCTCACGCAGGAGTGGCTCTAATAGATATTCCACAACTATAACTCTCAATCAAAAGACTCCTACCAATATGACACAAAAACATGCATGGTGAGCATCCCGCCAACATGGCACAAAAGGGATGTCAAAACAAAACACAAGCATGATGACAACAAGATTATCCAAGCAACATACAACAAGGGATCTCAAAGCATAACATGATGAGTTATGACAAAAAGTACATCACATAGAATATTCCACATTGAATCAAGCAAGGAATCATGACAACATGTAATAAACAAGATCCAACATCAACATCAATCAAGGATCTGTGCAACATAACGCAGAAAGAAGAAGTACATGAACACATCATATACCTCACAACCAAGGGCCATCTGAAGAAGTGGATGTCACACTGCTTAAGCTGCTCGGACCATTGCTCTCAAGGCATCGATCGCATGAATATGGCTACTCGCACATGAATGTGGACATCTGCACTGGCACTTAGAAAAATGTCTAGAAGAAGAAATGAGAGAATAAGAGATCTGAAGACACCATCAGATTTGTGGCGTCAAGTAGTGCTGAATCCACTGTCCAAAATCCTAATTCTAAGAAGTTGAGAATTTATGGGCTCAAGGAATCTTTTAGATTCCCCTAGGATCCCTCAAAGATTCTGTTCCATGGATGGACTGCAAATATGCAACTCAAATGGTGAATCTGATCTTGTCATTGCAATCCCTATGGAAAACCATGAAAAACGAGTATAAACTTGACTATATTCTGAAATGTCAAAATTTTACCTCATTGGGAAAATTTCATGGCTCATGGTTCCACTCCCTGTTTTCGCTGAAATCATGGTTCCACGTGAATTATAGAAATGACAGAAAAACGTAGAACTCTAATGAAGAAATGAATAGCACCATTGTTTTCGTGGCGACGAGAGGTGTAAAATCCATATAAAATTTGTCAATTTCTGACAAAGTGAAAATTTTTCCCTCCTGCGAAATTCATGGTACCTACATTAAAATATTAATTAATCTGCCTTTTGCCTCGAAATACATGCCTACAGTCTCTCTCCTCCTCCAACTGTGTGTAGAGGTAAAAATACTGAGTTTAAATAAAAACTCATCGGCGGATTTTCCAATGTAAAGTGGTTATGGCTCAATGGTAAAAGAAGGCGTTGGTTGAGGAGAGGTCGGGGGATCAAATCCCGCCTCTTCCATACATAACTTTTATAACCAACAATATATTTGAAATAGGGGTTAGGTCCACATTGGGCAGCCCACCCGTTAAACCCTGCACTTAACACGTTATCATCACAATTGCTATCGGCGCCTCAAAGATCAGCGCTTTCCCAATATCAGCGATCGACATTATTGTTGGCATATATATCGGTGGATTAAATCGCAATCGATGATCGAATCAGTCATTGGCATTTATATCGGCGCGATCCTCGGAGTATCACCGATATATATCCGCGATCGGCGCCGATAATATTGGTGTGTTTACAGGTGTCGGGGCGATATATGATATCGACTTCGAGGAGTTTCGACGATAGGCGCAAATATCTCCCAATACATATGCAATGTGTGTGTATATATATGTATGTATGTATATGGGTGAACCGTTGGGGTTTGGGTCAAGTCCACCGCCGATGGCTCGCACCCGCCTCTTAATACATCGTTTTAACTATATATATATATATATATATATATATATATATATATAGATAGATAGATATATAGATGGTATGACATATACGCGAGATATGTGGAGGAGGGTTCGGTGGAGGTTATTTCCGCCGATTCCGATCCCATATCTATATATATATATATATATATATATATATATATTATATATGTTTATTATTGTGATAAGTTTGTTTTAAAGCGTTCGGTGGGGTTTGTTGTCGCCAATCCCGAAAACATGTGTTTGATTGTTTTGTTATGTTATATGGTTATTTATTAACCATTTAAAAATGATTTTGTCGCTTATGCAAGTTTAGGAGACAAATGAGAGAACACCAAGTGTCAATGGCTGATGGGCTGCCATGTGGGTCCCACTTGCTTATTGGGATGCCATGTGGCACCCTATGGACCCCACTTTTCCCCTGTCATGTCAAACTTTGAAGAGCTCTATCTTTCACATATGAGCTCGGTTTGACGAGTTTTTAGCACCTTCGTGATCACGACGACGAGATCTATGATCTAGTCTTGGTTCGAGCATAATCTAAACACATTGAATTTTGAGCCATCTTTGTCCTGTGTGTCTTTCTGGAGCCACCTGGATCAATATCAGATCAAAGTATCTGTTCATCGAGGATCACAAATCATAGTCTGAATAGTATAATCATGAAGCGTGTATAACGCCCTCCATGAAGGGTCAGTGATAAGATGCCCGCTCTTGTCCATCTATATGCTCTAAGATGTGCCATAATCCAAGGCTTTATCAATGCATTCCTTAGACAAGACGTCAATTGCTTAATTCCTTTATCTATAAATGTGTCGACATGAAATGTGGCCAAAAGATTGTTTCAATAAATAAATTTCTTCAATAATTAGGCATAGTGTGTGCTTGTGACATCTAAAAGTGTTGTTAAACCAATTTATAACATTCATGGAGTCACCAAAGATTTGAATTATGTGAATATCCTTTTCAATGGAAAACAAAAGAAGTAGCTTAAGACTCATGAGTTTAGAAAGGTTGTTTGTGCCAATGCTAAGGCCACTTCTTAATCTGAAGGAATGATACTGAGACAAGTATAGGACTGCACCCCCGCCACAGTTCCCATTTGTGAGACATGCATTGTCGAAATAGGCCCAAGGGTAGGATCAGTTTATAGGTTCCTCCATAACCATGCGCACTTTGCGGGGGACTTCCAAAGATGCCAACAATGATAGAATTATAGTGACTTGTGTAGCCACACAGTCCGGGATGCTTTGCTTGTCCATAAATACTTCATCGTTTCTAGCCAACCATATTCCCTAAGAGACAATGGGGGGAAGGCATCTGAATTTCTTTGGAATGACATTTTTCCTCTAAGGTTCCCAGGCTTCTATGAAGGATGCACCGTGCTAGGCTTGAATGATGTTGAGAGAAGCTCTATATGATGCCCATACAACTTGAGCATAAGGAAAAAACAAAAATAAATGTTTCACAATTTCATCTACGTTCTTGCATAATGGGCACTAGCTGGCGCCCAAGAATTTCTTTTACATAGGTTGTAACCCATGGGACTTTAATCTCCATTATGCACCATTGAAAAAGGCGAGCTTTAGCAGGCAAAGCAAATTTCCACAACTTTTTCCTCCACCATGACAATTGCTCTGATCTTTTGTTTTCAATAAGAAAAACATATCCAACTTTTGGAGAGTAGATCCCATCTACTGAATAAGCCCAGACTAATGTGTCCTCTCTATCCCTGAGCCTGACATGGGAGGAGTTAAGGTTGTTTGTATATTGTCTCCATAGGCCCCAGAAAGCATGTAGTAGATGCCTCTGTTGTGAGGATTCCCATCCTTGAGCACAAATGTTTGTTTTTTTATGATCAACAACCTGGGTCAAATAGCCTTGATCAATAAAATGTAGGAAGGCGATAAGATCTTGGTGCAACCTGTAATGCTCATTGCATCCCACTCAGGGGTCTTCACCGGTATAGACCTGTTCACCATTCCTAATTTTCTGGACTATGCCTCTTTCAATCACATTGAAGGAGTGAATAACAACCTTCTAGATGACCGATATATTTGTTTTGTTCTTATTCAGACTCTTGATCCATTCATTGACGGAAAGGAGGTGAATGTATTTCCTCTGCACAACTTTAGTCCATAAACTTTGTGGTCAGATTAGGTGTCATCCGACCTTTGCAGCAAGAGCTTTTGTGAAATGGTGAATGTTTTTGAGGCCGCCCTTCCTTCCCCCCTTCCCCCTCATTCTTTTGGAAGCGAGATTTGATCCCATTTTACCCATGCAAAGATTCTATCCTCCTTTTCCTAGCCCATAGGTATTGACAACAGATCTTGTGAATACTTGTTAGAGTTCCCTTTGCAATCCAGAGGACCAGAAAAACATGAATTTATTCGAGGATTGGCTTGGTTAGGATCAACCAACCTACACGAAATAGCCACCTAAAGCTCCATGATTTTAAGCATTTCTCCAATTTTGCAAGGAGCCATGTCCAGTATATTTTCCAATAATTGTTAGGTTTAAGGTAGAATCCCGAGTATTTTATGCCTTCATCCAAAGTGTTAGAATGAAAAGGAAACATAGTTTGTGAAAGTAAAGTCAACCTCGGAGAGACCATTTGAGAGGAGAGATGATTTATGATGAGTTACAAACATACTTATGGCTTTTTCAAAAAGGCGTAGAACCTCCTTTATGACTATCAGGGCTTTGCTGCATTCATCACATAATAGTAAAATATCATCAATGAACAACAAATATGTAATGAAAACATCCTCAACCACTTCCATGTCTCTGAGGGCTCTCCTTCTTTTAGCATCTGATAAGAGCATGTTGAGGCCTTCAGCCACCAACAAAAATAATAAAGTTAATAATGGGCATCACTGCCTCAACCTTCATCGAGCATGGAAAAAAGCAAAAACTACTTCATTAATAAGAACAACAAAAAGGGTTGTTGAGATACAACTCATAATCCAATTTATAATGGCAATCTCAAAACCCAAATGGATTATGAACATGCGCAAATATAGTGAGCTTACACTATTAAATGCCTTTGATAGATCGATCTTAAAGACCATGTCTCTTATACTTTTTAGCTTTAAACGGTGAAGGCGTTCTTACATCACTTTCATAAATTTTAAAATTTTTAAGTTATATTAAAGAAATTATTATTTAAAAATTAATATATTCAAATGTATTTTTAAACCATATAAATTTCAATTTTAAATAATTAAATATTACTTATGATTCAAAGATAAAGATATTTATGTACGGAGGGTGTATATATATATATATATATATATATATATATATATATATATATATAATTAATTAATACATTATTGAAAATGGGTTATAATAAAAAATAAATGGCATATAAATTAGTGAATTTAAAAATAATGCCAGATACTAATAAGACTCCTGAGTAGTTTAATTGGCCAGTGAAACGCTATGTTCCTTGATATTTCAGATTCAAACTTCTCTGTGGATCAGTTAACTTTAAATAATTAATTTATATTTTAAAATATATAAACAAAATTATAAATTTTAATATTTAATAAAATATTTACATGTATTTTAATCATCATCTGAAATATATAATGCTTAAAATATCTATCTGTTGAATCTTTCTGAATGGAGTTGTTTATAATGTGATTTTTTGGAGGTTCTGGTGACGGAATCCGGCGGAAGAAATTGAGGTTAAATCTTGATTTGTTGCAGTTAAAATGGTTTTTTAACTGCATATTTGGATTCAGCACCCTGAAAAACCCCAGGGACGCTTTCATTGTGTAGAAACTAGCTATCAAACTTGCGATTCCAATAAATTCCTGCCGGATTTCGACCGGAAAAACCCGCCGGAAAGGCTTTCAAAAAGTCGCGTTATAGACAACTGCTTTCTGAATGAGTTTTATGCATTTAATGAAGCAATAAATAAGTAGCCTGTTTACCCATAAATAAATGTTTGTCTGGCCGCTGTATATTCAATTTTGAGCCAATAATTCAACGATAAGCAGGGGATTCCTATTTCCACCACAGTTTTTTAATTAATGCCCCCTGACATGCGGGGGCGATAGGGAAATATAAGGCTCGCCGTTTATTCATGCTACTTTCTTATTCCACTTTCCCTTATATTTCCCTATCACCCCCGCATGTCAGGGGGCATTAATTAAAAAACTGTGGTGGAAATAGGAATCGCCACGATAAGCATATAGCTGTCAGAAATCTATAGTTGTAGTTGGTCCATTCACAGACTAAATATTTCCAGCCATCCAATGATATATATAACGTGTAATGAAGTACAAGAGACTTCTGTCGGATATTTATAGTTGGTCCATTGATAGACTAGTTATTTTCAGCCATCCAATGATATCGATAACGTGTAATACTTCTGTCACATATTTGTAGTTGCTTTATTGACAAACTAGTTATTTTCAGCCATCCAATAATATCGATAACGTGTAATGAAGTACACAAGATTTCTGTCTGATATTTATCTATTTAAAAATGATAAGAAAAGCACACCACTGAAAATGGTGTAACTATATTTTAATTAAAAACCAAAACATTTATTAATTACATTATAATTACAAAATTAAGTTTTATATAATGTATATATTTTGTCGTTCTCTATTGATGTTATAATTTTGTTTGAATGATGAAATTTTGATTGAATGATTTTTTTTCAAAAAATCTAATCTTTAGAGTTTGATTTTTTTTTTATGGTGGAAATGGATTCAATACTATCAAAAACCCTTGGAGCACCTAAAATCTTGAAGCTTGACAACATAACTTGGATTTCCAAAACTTTCTACAATTTTTTTTAAATTCTACTAGAATTTCCACTATTTTTTTGACCAAATTATGGCCTCATTAAACTACAATGTACATCCACCCTTTCACCCTTAGGACACGTTGGAAAAACTACCCCATTTCGAAAAAAGTACATAACTTCACCTTGGGAATCTTAACCTCATCTATATAGATATTTTAAAAACAACCACTTCCATAACAAGTAAACATATTTTTTGAGTAATTTAATTGTTCTAATTTAATGAGATTACAATTTCACTTAGAAAACAATGAAAATCATGCACGATTTTGAAAAAATTTGACAAAATTTTTAAGAAATCCAAATTATAGGTAATCTAAACATTTTTTATAGTAAATATATTGAAAAAATTGTCACAAATTCTAGCAAGAATTTGATCACCCAAATAATTATAGCCTCGATAGACAATCCCTATTTAATTTATTTGTAAATGTATATTGGTACAGTATAGAAAATTCATGAAAAAACATGGTTGGTTACTTAATCTCGACTTACTATTCAAAGATTTTTCCATCAACCGACACCTTCACTAGAAGAAACATGGTAGGTTACCTAATCTTGGCTTAGTATTCAAAGGTCTTTACATTATTTTAACTTTTCAAATGGAAGCATAAGTCTCAACCTTTTATCTATTTGTTTTTTTAAATAGTATGGTTTAATGGTTTTAAATTTTATTTTTTAATTAAAATATATTATCAATTTTCTTTGGTTATAATTTAAAAGATATTTTTGTATTTAGATAATAATAATAATTTATTTATTTGTTTTTATTTTTTTTCTTGGAAAAATTCATAATTTCATTAAGAAAAGAAATCACATTTGGTAGATCCATGTGCATATTCCAATATTTTTATCGATAGGTATCGATTTCTGAAGGAGCACCAAAGCTAACTACCCGTATCCACGTAGGGAGGTAATAGCCCAAACAGAGTATGAGAAAATGTATCAAAAAACAACAGTTCAAAATAGGATTATATTTTCTTATTCCACGCAGGGAGATAATATTCAAAGCCATGTACTGTGCCATTAAAAAAAAATGGCAGCATATCAGATCAATAACAACAAAAGGAAATATGTACAAAAATATTAAAATAGAGTCCAAAAAATTAGACCATAATGTCCATAAATGGCATATGATAGTACTGATAGTGTACTCCTTCATTCTGTTCACGGATCAGCCAGATGCCCGGTTCCCAGATCGTGCCTTCTTTGGAAAGACGGTCAGCATCTGTGTTCTGCTCCCTGTAGATGTGATTACATGAAAAATAGTCAAAATTGGATATCAAACTTAATGCTTCATCTAGCATGTGTCTCAATGAGAAAGACCAACAACGAGAACTTTTATTTAACCAGTCACAAACTATTTTAAAGTCTCCAAACAATTGTAAAGCATGGCAATTCTTCTCCAAAGCAAAATGGATAATATGTAAAGCTGCTGAAAGTTCTGCAAAGTTGTTGGTTCCCATCCTTAGCCCCATAATCAGACTGTATGAGTGCCTCTCTGTTATGTGAAGGATGGCACCCCCCCACAACCTTCTTCTTGTGCAGCCCCATCAAAATATGCCCATGGCATGTTGGGGACAAACTATTCCTGTGTGATATTCCTTGCACGAGGAGGGGGCGGGTCATCAAGGATGAGATCATAATCTGCTTTGATCTTGGCGGCAATCATAGTCCACCTGGGGGGGGGGGTATTTTGAAAGATTAAAAGATTGCGAGCTATCCAGATAGCCTAGAAAAACAGCAAGGGGAGGTTCCTCAGTTTGTGGGGCATGACAGAGGAAAACCAAAGGTTCCAGGCTTCAATCAGAGAGTTTGCTTGCCAGATATAAGTTGTGGGAACAATTGTTGTAACAAGATTCCATAAATTACGAGCTTCATGGCAGGTCAAGAATAGATGAGAAGCAGTTTCACCATCCTTGTTGCAAAAATAACACTAATGAGGGCCATGGAAGGATTGCTTCATCAGGTTATCCCCAGTGGGGATATTTTTTCTCAGAATGCACCACATTAATAATCTGGATCTGGGAGGCGCCTTCATCTTCTAGAGGTGTTTCCACCATGTATGAAGGATTTGGGGCTTCCGCATCTCTTTCAGAACAATGTATCTATCCTTTGGTGTATATCTCCCTGACTTTGCCAAAGCCCAAATGATCTCATCATCACCTTCAGTGATTCGGATATGAGCCTCCGAGAGAGCCTGTATATAATCATTCCAGAGTTGTTGCCATAGAGGAGGAATGTTGAGCTGAAGATCTGATTTCCAAGCTTGATGGAGGATAGAGGAGTTTGCCTCATCTGCAATATGAGCAAGGTGTGTAACATTTTTCTCTCTTAGGTGCATAAGTAGATCTGGAGGTAATATGTGCATGTTCCCACATCCAAATTATCCACAGGTCTATCCCAATGTGCACTTTGCTCCCCGAATGGATTCGCCAAGTAATTCCAGAGCGGATGGGATCCAATGCTTTCAAGACAACCTTCCAAATGATGAAAATGCTAGTATAGAGTCTAATCGGACTTCTGATCTAATCCAATATTTGTACAGGGGAAATTTATTTTGAGTAAGCCACCTTTGTCCACAAACTGTCTGAAGTGACCATCTGCCAACCTAGCTTCGCTACCAGTGCTGAGGAAAAATCATCAAGCCTTTTGAGTCCCCAGCCTCCCCATTTTTTTGGAAGTGTGAGTGCATCCCATTTCTCCCAAGAAAAAATTCTTCTTGGTTGATTACCCTTCCCTAAGAATCTGCATCATAGAGTTTGGATCCTTGCCAAAATGCCCCAAGGAATCTAGGTTAGGGACATCCAATAGACCGGCGTTGCTTCCAGGACACTCTTAATGAGTGTTAATCGGCCTGCGCGAGATAAAAATCTTAGGTACCATATGCTGAGTCTCTTTTCCAGCTTGGCAATGAGCCAAGTCCAATCTGCAATCTTGTATCCTATGGGCTTTAACTTGTATCCCAAATATTTCAGTCCCTCCTCTAGATCAATCTGTACAAAGTGGAATCGTTGAAGAGCGTAAAAAATTTCATGCTGTGAGCAGGCGGTGGCCGTCAAAGTATATTTTCCATAATTAATAATCATCCCTGTGGCCTTATGAAACAAAGAAAATATATCTCTGATAGATGTCAGATCCCCAACGCTTCCATTGAGAAAAACCAACACGTCATCCACAAACAGAAGGTGTGTAAGCGTGCAATCATCCGTTATCTTTCTTTCCCTTGAGTCTTCCTCTCCTGTTTTCTTCTTTTATTATCCTACTACGACCTTCCATGATCAGAAGAAACAGTAGTGGAGAGAGGGGACACCCTTGTCGCAAACCTCGAGCGGAAGTGAAAAATGGAGATGCACTCCCATTGACCAGGACACTAAATGGGATGTTAGTAATGCATCCCATAATCCATTTAATAAAGGTGAATGGAAATCCAAGGTGAGTTAAAAGCATTCGCAAGTATAACCAATTCACCCTGTCAAAAGCTTTAGATAAATCAACCTTCATGATCATACCTTTGCCTTTTGTGTTGTGGAGAGAGTGTAGTACTTCCTGTGATGTCCCAATCGCCTCATGGATTTACCTGTCCTGTAGGAAAGCAAATTGTTTAGGCAGGATGTGCTTGGATAAAATTGGCTTCAATCTGTTTGCTATTATTTTGGCTATAATCTTATACAAACAGTTACAAAGCGAAATGGGACGGAATTCATCAAAAGTGGTTGGATTGTCTGACTTTGGAATGAAAGCAATGAAAGTGGAGGTTACGGCTGCTCGCAAATGACTCGAAGCTCTTAACTCCTCAACTACACCAAGTAGATCCGCACCAATCAACTCAAAAAAAGCCAAATAGAATTCGATGGACCATCCATCAGGTCCTGGGCTTTTGTCCTTGTTAAACCATTTCAAAGTGGCCTCCAACTCCTCTAAAGTAACCTCATGCATCAAATCGTCTTCATCCTCTTGCTCCACATACCTAGGGAACAGCTGAGCATCTCTGATAATTTCAACCAAGTTAGTCTCCCTGGGGTCACTGTAGGCATTTTTAAAATGAGAGTTGGCTAGAGAAGCGAGTTGAGGGAAAGTGTTTGTTGTCCTTCCCTGTTCATCCTGCATTTGCCATATGGTGTTTATTGCTTTCCTCCCATTAGAAATCTTTTGATAAAATTTTGTATTTGCATCCCCCTCCTGTATCCAGATAGCCCTGCTTCTCAGTCTCCATTTTTCTTCCCTCTCTTTGAGGATTTTTCTGCAAGCCGAGTAGAGGGATGTGATTTTAGTCTCATGCTCCTTTGAGCTATATAGACCACCCAGCTCATTTTCAAAATCCGCCAGCTCAAGCTCTATCTGTCTCAGAGATTGATCATCCTGTAATCTTTTTTGGTGAGCCCAGATTTTGGACATCTTCTTCAATTCTGAGAGGTTATGAATGAATCCTACTGTTACATCCCCCCTCACCCCAGGAGGGTTTGATTTCCAGAAATCGATCACCATGCTAATGTATGATGCTTCCTTAAGCCAGGTTGAACTGAACTTAAATGGGCCCTTCGGCCTGGCTCTTCCATATGCCATTTCCATATATATGGGCAGATGGTCTGAGAGCCCACCTGTTCCAACCCATTTCCTGATGTTGAGCCCCAGATCCATAACCTGTTCTTTGACTAAAAATTTGTCCAGTCTCTTGGCCCGGCCATTATCACCAACTCTATTGTTCCTCCAAGTGGCTTGAATCTGCGTTGAGGGGATATCTATCAGGTGGTGCAATTCCAAGATGGATGAGAAGTAGTTCGAGAGGGAGTCCCTTTGTGCATGCTGTCCCCAAGATTCAACATGTCCAATGGAAAAGTTGAGGTGCCCTCCGACTATCAAATTATCGACCGAAATTAGATCCAATCTCAGAAGATGGTCCCAAAATTTAGGTCTATTCTGGCAAGGCCCATATATATTGATAATTCTGAAAGGCATCCCCAGCTCAGCTAAGTGAACATCGGCCCCTAAGTAACCAACCCCGCCCCAGCTATTAATTGTCTTGATAGCTCGAGTATTGATACCCAAAGCGAGCCCTCCAGATCGGCCTTGGGCATCCAATCCCAAAAATTTCCAACCCGGCAGAAAGTGCTCAAGAGCGCAGGCAATATCATTAGCGGGGCCTAAGGCTCCTGGAGGAAAATGATATCCAGCGAGTTGGCAGACAGTAATCGTCGAAGAGCTAGTTTTTATCGGGCCTAGATAGCCCTCTGCAATTGTAGGATAGTATCTTCATGGAGGGGGTTCAGAGGGGGTATTTCTAGCTCTAAGAACCCCAGGAATAGTGGATTGTTTGCCCATAGCAATATCGACACCAGCTTGAGCTTGAGCACTTTTAACACCAGAGGGATGGCCTCGGGAAGCCTTAGGAGGAGGGGGATGGAAGATGTCAAGACCTACATGATCCTGAACCGAATTCTTCGATCGAGAGCGCGTATTATATCTCGGCTTAGAGGGAGCAACCAAAAAGGCCGAGGGCTCCGGAGGAGGGGTACAAAAAAGGGTGGGGGGTGTGGGGGAGAAGGAGGAGTGAGGGGGAGCAATGTCACATAAGCTTTGAACAGGGGCCTCCAATGAGTTTATAGTTCCCGGTCCCAAAGACTGCCAAAATATTGACATACTATGTATATCAGAAATGCAATGAGTGGGGGACAAGTGAATTGATTTCATACCCGAAGTATTGGAGTCACCCGAGGCTGCTGAGGCCGGAACTGGAACTGGAGGCGGAGGGTGATGAGGCGGCCGACCACGCTTCCTCGGGGGGCTCTGAGTCGATTCTGAATTCCTCAAACTAGGACTTGAAAAAGTAGTTGTTGCTCTAGAACATGGAGTGGCATTCCTTTTCATGTCTTCCGAAGCTCAAGGTTGTTCCTCCCTTGCAGGATCTTCATGCGACTGAGCCTCCTGCTCCTGTGAATCCTGTGAAGTATGCCTCACCGCCTTCCTGCTGTTCCACCTATTCAGTGGGAAATATTTGAATAGGTGCCCCACCTTGTGGCAATGTCTACATCTGAAGGGTATCCCTTCATAGTCCAGCATCTGCCTCCTCGTAGCATTCCTCCGTTGAATGTTAAAGTACTCCAGAAGCCCTTCTGTGAGGTCCATGTGCACTAATATCCTAGCATAAGCCATTCTTCCCATTGAAATAAAAGTGTCATCATAGGTAAGGTAGGTACCCATGGCATCCCCAATCTGCCTGAAGATCTGCTCTGTCCAGAAGTGGTAGGGAAGGCCCAGAAGATGTACCAAGATAGGTCCAGCTTCCACTCACTCCTGTTTAGGATCGAACATCGGCATCCACTTACGAAGGAGGACTGGTGCCTGGTCAATGTGCCAAATGGTGGAGAGGACCCAGTTTGTGTGAGCGAGGCATTTGAATCGCAGGGAAAACCATCCCCTAACAAAGGTTTGAACCCTAGGAGGTTTCGTCAAATGATGTCCTAGACTTCCATTGTCCATTTTCGCAGCCTCTCCACGCTATAGTGCCTGCCCTTGACTTGCCCCACCAGTTCTTTTTCTGTCGAATCCATAACTTCACGAAATGGTGTGTCCTTGTTTAGTTTGAGGAAGATTTCACTACTGGACTGTGGGAGGCGTCTTTTCCTGTTGGAAGCCCCTTTGAGTTTGCTACTTGTGCCTTCAGATGACCTGCCCGACTGTACCGCTGCATGTGTGGCTGAATCTTTTACTGTCGTAGGTCCTTTTACCCTAATATTATCAAAATGCCCCGTAATAATTCCAATGCCCGTGAAATTGCCTGGGAGGGGATTCCCCATGTCCATGGGAGCTGATAGTACCGACGCCTAGCTTTCTTGCTTTGGAAGATACCCCTCCAAGGGTTTGTCCGGCCCTGCCCCTGATTGTAATGAACCCAAAACCGGCCCTAGGGTTTGTACACCTGGGTCTCGCTAGCTCTCAGCAATCGTCAGGGAACCTGGAAGGAGCGGAGGGCCTGTGTAGTCCCAAATAGCTGAGGCTTCTATGGGAAGCGAGATGGAGGGTATGCGCGGCCTTGAGAGAGTAGGGAGAGCTTCAACTTCTGCAGTGAAATCTTGGTCAAACGAGAAGAAATATTCTACTATGGTCTCGGGCTGAGTCCATATGGGATGGTTCTCCAAAGGATCCGCGGAAAAAACATCTTTGTCCTCCATAACTGTCAAAACCCCTGGCTGACAATTGCCTGCAGGAATGTCAGTATGGGACCGATAACCGTCTAGGGGAAAACAAACTAACCAGAAAGAAAAGCCGCAAACAGCTAATAGGTGCAATGAGGTAGCTGTTGTGGAGCTTAAACGGGTTCTTCAGCCTGTTCGATTATACTTCCCCGTAAAACTATGTCGCTCTCCGGGTTCGATGCCCTAACCCAGTCGCCCGTCATCCTCTCCCACTAGAGAAACTCAGATCACCAGACTCCTTTTCCATGTTTTCCTTTCTCCACGTTTTTAAATAAATTTAATATTTTAAGTTAGTGTTGAGATAAATTATATTTTTTAAATTTATAATTTTATTAGTATAATCATATTAAAAATATTAATGTGATTGATATAGTTGAAAGTTTAATAAATATAATAAAAAAAATTATTTCAACATGAAGAATATTTTACTAATACACACTTTTTTTTTCTGATTAAGGACATATAAAAAGGTTATGGGTCAACTTTAATTTAAGAAAAAAAAAGGAATTACATATTTCATTGTAAAATGGACTATTTTGCTAAATAAATTTTGCTTCTATATAAATGAATGTTATAAATAATAATGAGGAACTTATCATGGAGGAGCTTATTAGAATTGGAATAATCTCAAACCCCTTGGAAATTAGTGGGTGGGGAGCCACGTGACATGCATATAATTTTTTAAATTTATTAAAAGTAATGGACCATTTTGCTAAATAGAGTATGTATTCCTTCATAGACTTAGTAGTCAAATCGCTACGCGGAGGTGGGTCCCTTGTCTCACAAACAAGGGGTCTCATACGCAAATTTGGTGTCTGACTTGGTCGTAACCTTAAAAAAAAAATGGATGGGTGGATGGATGGATAAATGAATGTTATAAATAGTAATGAAGAATCTATCATGGAGGAACTTGTTAAAATTGGAATAATCTCAAATCTCTAGAAAATTGGTGGACGGGGAATCTTTTTTCTTAATTTTATTAAAATTCAATGCAACCTAATAAACTCAATACACTATAGCCGTTGATAAACATTAACACTAAGCATATTCTTTTGAGAATCAATCTAATCCATCAATTAAAAAAAAATCAATAAATCTTAATTCATCTTAAATTGAAATAAAAAACATTCCAGAAATATATTTAAAATTAACTAATGAATATAACCACACAAAAACATATAAATCTTAAAAATATCTAACATGCACCCAATCGAAGTGGACAACGTGGCCAGAACAGGGCAAACGGATACATATCATCGCACGTCGTTATATCTTTTAACCTACGAAAGGCGAAGGGAACTCTGTGTTCTAATAAAAGAGTTTGATAATATCTTTGTGTATTTAATGTTAAAAGATTAGAAAAGTTCGTCAAAGATGTTGGAATTAAATAGTGAAAAGAGAAAGGGTAAGGAAACTATTTATTCTAATAAACCAGTTTTATAATATCTTATCTGTATTTAACTATTAATCTTAAAAGACTAGAAGAGTTCGCCAAAGATGTTGGAATTAAATAGTGAAAGAGAAAGGGTAAGGAAACTATTTATTCTAATAAACAAGTTTTATAATATCTTAGGTGTATTTAACTATTAATCTTAAAAGACAAGAAAAGTTCGAGTGAGGTATTTGAATTAAAGAGCGAAAAAGGAAAGGCGATGTTATCAAATGAGTCTTGACATATAATTATCTAATCAAAGCAAAACGAGTAATGGGATGTTTAAAAATTATAGTTTTAAAAATATAAAACTATATTTATGGTTTATATAAAGAATCTTTATGGTGAATGGTTTATATTTATGGTTAGATAAAGAATCTTTGTTTAGATGAGTGCAAGTAGCAACAATTCATTAATCTACCTAATGGTTTGGGTAAAAAAAAGGAAAAAAAGATATCCAATAATGAGAGACCAAGTGGAGATTGTAAATGGAAAGACTTTAGTATATTAAAAAGCAATGGGAACAACCAAACTTAATAATTCTTGATTTAACCATTTATAAAGAAGTTCCACCACCAATACTCTAACACCAAGCTACCACCAACTAGGAAATACCCAACTACCAACTAGGAAAGTGTGAAAGTGACTCATCACAAAAGCACTTTGAAAAGAGTTTAAAGTAAATGTTCTTTGCAAACTTCAATCTTACTTATTATATATCATATATTCTTATCTTTCGACCTTCACATCATTGTTATAAAAAGATGGCATATACAAGTTAACATGCTATATTGCCTCAATTCTTAGGTTGGGAGATTGAACTATACTCAATGACAATATTTCAATTCATGTCAGCATACACATTGAAGCCTTGGCATCCAAAGTGTATAATGGGGTGTCACATACAAATAATTCTTTATGTAATGTAAACTATGGAATCATGTGATATTTGCCTATGCTTTTTGTTTGTTTATTGCTCTACACCTTGTTGAAAAATTTATTAATCGACACCAAATTTTTTGAACTTTTGGTTTTTGTACCCTTCATACCTTTTCCAAACCATTTAACTTTACTTGCAACTTAAAAGTCCATAAGCTTATTTTTTCACTCTCATAGAGAGATGTTTTGGGGAGATAATCTCATTTGTGGTTGACAGACTTTTAAATTAAGCAACATGAATCTCATGAATGTTTTCCTATGCTCTTATGAAGTTAAATGCATGAAATCATTTTATAGCTCTATAAATATCTAGACCATATTCTCTTTATTTTCTCTACTGAATTCACTTTAAATGTGCCACTTCATGATATATGAATGGATGAATGTAATGAGATGAATATTGAAGAATGCATTTATTTATATTATCTTTATTTATTTTTATTTTAAAAACACATGGTCCACTCTCAAGTACATATGTCAAATGTTTACACTTTGATACTTGAGTTATTTTAATATCAAATGTGTGTGTGTGTAAAGAGGAGTACCACCTCTATAAAAAGGGAACCTAAAAGTAGGTCCTCTGAGGTTGACTCTTTTTCCTAATAGGAAGATACATCAACAACATGCAACAATAAGGGAAGACGCAAGTAGATCGGATTTGATTAGAGACAACATTCAAGCAGCAAAAGTAAGTCATATTTTATTGTGGCTTTTGTTGCTCAACGCTTACCTTTTGTTAAGATTGAGGAATCTCCAACCCTAAGTCTTGAGAAACATCTAATATAGTTCCAAAATTGATCACATAGATCATACATATGCACAAAATGAAACACATGAATTTCCAGAAATCAAATAGGCTAAATCTTGGGCAAAATTTGCAATTTTTCTTACAAACCATCCAAGCACATCACATATGTAAGGGTCTCCAAGACAACCATACCAAACACTATTTAATCATTGATTGCACTTTTATTTTTCTCTTGTAATCCAACTTTTTGCAGTAAACATATTTAGCTCATGTTTTCTTATAACTTATTCAAAAATCAAAATAGCACTAAAGTACTAATGAGGATCCTTACATTACAAACATCACAAAACTTAATATGGATAAATTCTCATTGGAAGGAATTGGGGATACTATGTTTCTATGGATTGCATTCTTGGTATTTCAAATTCTGGAGGTAAAGTTACTTCTAAAAGTCATTTATGTAAAAGAGAAATGTGCAATATACAATTTAATATTTGGTTTAGGAATTATCCCATGTTAACACCTAATCTTTAGAGATTAAGAAAATATTGTAAATATTGTGAATATGAGAATAAAGAAGACAAAGAGACATTGAATATGAATTCCAAGGTCTCCCTATCCTTGTATATATTAGTGATTTTTCTTAATGGAAAAGAATCAATTTATAGAGTTATTAATGCCTGGCTTAACATGTTATGAGAGCACAGGCCCATAGGTCTTATTTTAGCCTTGTAACTCTGGCTATTTTTCATCTCTCACTCAAAGTTGTCCTAGCTCTATCTTCAGTCCCTTTGAGAAACTTGGAGCGTTGATTTTTGTGCATTGAGCTTGAAGTCAATTGAATACAAAACATTGAAGTGTACAAGTATCACCATTTTTTGTGTTGTGTTTGTGTTGAAACTGCGTCGAATCACCCTTTGAAGCATTGATTAATTTTAATGTGGACGTGTTCATTTGGTTTCTGTGGGCTGGTTCATTTCCATCTCAATGCATTGAAACAGTAAGAGAATTTAAACTCATGGTGTTATTCCAGTTCATTGAAGGTCGATCTCTCTGATTCCTACACTTGTTGGAGAGCATGAACCTAACATGAATAATGTAGTTGAGGACTAGCATAATGGTGTTGTGGTGTTGAAGAGCTAATGTCGTGAATTATTATACGTCGTGGACTATTGTGAAGGTCATACCTTTGGTTAAAACTTTGGTATGCATTGGTTATTATATGCCAGTATAATGCTATGTGTTGGTTATTACATGCTGTTAAGTGCTCTTGGTATTATATTATATGTGTTAGTGCATTGGTAAAGTATTTGTGATGGACATTGGTTCATATAAGCACTGGTATATATATGTGTGTTAACTATTGGTATGTGACTTAAATACCATGCGTTTGGTCTAATATTGATTGAATGGTACGTGTTGTTGCATTGGAGTCTGGTACATTGTTATATAATGTAGAAATTTGATAGAAATTGCAACTGCTCAATAATTCGAACTAAAATCAGGAGACACAAATTCTACTCTACTAATCTGCAAAATGAAAATCACAATTGAGAACAACATGCATAAACATGCAACAAGAAAAACAAAAAATACATAGTGATTTCTAGGGGAACCCAACTGGGAAAACCCCTCCGCTGCTTTGCATTAATTCAAATGAAAAGATAAACAATTATAATGTCTTGCTTCAACTCTAAAGCACACCCTGCACTAAAGTCATGTTCTCTTGCTTCCCAAATTTCTCTGGCCAACACTTAGCCAATTCAAGCCTCAACCAACCTCCTATTTCCTTGCGCAATCCTCGAGGAATTAACCCCTAAAAAATAGTAGCAATTCCTTATTTCCTTACGCAATAACTTGAGGAATTGATCACCTGCTCAATGCAAAAGCATTGAACACTCAACAATATACAAATATAAATACAAATATTCCTTTTACTCCACTTCAACTAGGAAATTCGAATTCCATGAATGGTTGTGTCTATTTTTAGCTAATTGACTAGTCAACTAAGAGATAGGTGAGTTAACAACAGTGTTAACTACTCAACTGACCTTCAACTGTCTCAACTAGTGACTAGAACTCAATTAACTGAGTTAAACTAACAATAACTCAACTAGATTACTAAATCTTAGCAATCACTACATGCACAACTCTAATTGTTGTAGAAATATGGTGATAGAATTGCAATTTCTCAAGAAATTTAATCTAAAATCAAGATACAATTCTACTCTATTCATTTGCGGAATGGAAATCAAAATTTAGAAAAACATACATAGACATGCAATAAGAAAAACCATAAATACATAATGATTTCTAGGGGAACCCAACTGGGAAAAACCCCTCAAGCCTGTTTTGCATTAATCAAGTGAATTGAGAAACAATCATAATTGTGATCTCTCGCTTTAAGGACAAAATACAAGAGCAAACTTGTTCTCACTTGTCCTACACTCACGTTGCCTGCACTTATGCTACCTACTATTGTGCGGCCCACACTCACGCTGCCTCCACTCGCGCTGCCAGCACTCACACTGCCTGCATTTGTGCTTATTTCCTTACGTAATTCCTGAGGAAATAGTCTCCTATTCTTGATGAATTTACTCCAAATTGATTGTGAAATTCCCAAGGATTGATCACCTAACCAATACTCTAAACAATACACTCAATATAATATATAATCGATTGTACACTTTCTTGGAATCTCCACCACAACCGAGGAACTCAAATTTCTGGCATGCACTATCTATTTTGAGTTGATTGATCAGTTAACTAAATTATCATTGAGTTAGATTGTTGTCCCACTACACAACTGAACTCCAACTAGATCTATCAACACTTGGAACTAGTTTAATTGAATATAAATGGAAATAACTAAACTAGGTTACTAAAATTTAGCAATCACACATTCTTAACTGAAATCCAAGCCCACTAGCTCGAATTAATGAGCTAACTAAGTGATAAGAGCCCTGTCACCTCAGTTAAATACCACCAAGTTGTCTGCTGATGTGGAAATTCGATTTTTCTCAATTTGACCAAGGCAAAGTCAATTTGAGACTTTCTTGCTACACTTCTCAACACTCCCTCTTAGCAAGAAAGGGATTATCAACTATTGGGACAGGGTCCCATGCAGTCAATTTTGGGGCAGAAAGCCCAAGCTTTTGTGATGTAAAATGTAAAGTCTCCACAAGTTATGGTTGCGAAGCGTGTAGATAGTAAGCGTCATAAAGGGATTTTCCCTTCTTTTATGTAAGTTGTGTCGGCTTGTATAGACCTACCCATGGTTCACGGACCATGGGATTGTATAAAAATGAGAGTCTTAGAGAGTCTAAGGCAGTCCAGTTAAGTTCATAGTTGAGGTAATGGGTCATTAGAAGTGAAGAACGAAGAGTCTTAGAGTAGAAGAGAGGCTCTACAACTATGTGTGCAGAGGCCTAGAGTAGAGTCTGTAGCTACGTGCACGGACCCCTGCAGCTGAGTGCACAGGGTAGTCTTGAGTCTGCAAGAAAATCTGAAGCATCAATAAAGAGATTATTCTGGAAATATCTGTGCTTTGCCCATTTACCTCTGTTATGAATGAATGCGTTATGTTATGGTGAATATTGGGTTTATGATTTAATACTGTATTGATGTGTGATTCTACATGGTTTACATTGTTATATGAACAAAAGTAATAATATCTGTTTATGCGAAGAATATCGTAATGCATGCTAAAGATATTAGACATTTAAGCCGATATGGGTAATAACAGACTTAGGAGTGATTACAGAGGCACGTAAGTGGTTTATTCGCCTGTTTAGGGTCCGCGAAAGATAGTCATAGACCTTCATGAAGGCCTAGAGACTGGTGAGAGGGGGTTATATTGATAAGCCTCAAGGGCTTATCAATCTATGCGAAGGAAACTTTAAGTATTAAAACGACATCATAACCATCTTTAGGTGTGGAAACTTGTTTCCAGCATCCCCCCATACTACTTTGAGTGAGACTTCAGTCTGTGCTCCACAAATTGATGCCGAAAGGACCAGTAGTGTAGGGATTTGTTTGGAAAACTTAAATCTGAACCTGGGTCAGGACCCATTAAGCGAACATCAACCAACCCTATCCAACACATGTGGAATGTACTATAGAAACAATTATCACTATTGTTGTTACTACTGCAACAACTGCAATTAAGAAGCATAAAAAAAAAACCGAATCAATTGTGTTTGCAACTATATACTAGGAAAATTGTGTTGTTGTTGACTTTGCTACTGAGCCTCATTCTCTGCTATCAACACTGCTCTACACTCCTCAATATATGGCTGACACTGATCCTCTTGCTACTAAATACTATGGGCTCCTATAGGTAATGATCCATGAGGAGAACACCTCAATGGACCCTGCCCAAATTTCCACAACTCTGGGACTAAGGATCTACATCGCCCCACCTCATTCCTAGAGGTATCCCTGCATGAATGGAGAAATATAATCTAATCATAATGTTGTTATTACCTCCACATATACTTTGCAACTACTACAATAATGAGTTTGATCTCCCCAGATCCTGAAGTCCTATCTTCCATAGGGATGTTCCCTCTAAAACTAGACTCCCTTTGAGTTTCTATCTCCCTGTGGGAAATCTCTCTGCTCCTCAATCTGCCAATCAATGATCACAACTACTTTTTGTGTCACTAAACATTGGCTCACTGATTTTTCCATTAATAAGTCAACACATAGGGTCTTCTGGATCTACCTTGAACTAGGGTTCCATAACTCTACCTCCATTAGTTCTTCAATGATCACTGTACATGAGCACTTCAAGGAATGCATTCCAAAAATTGAAATCTCAAAAAGGAGAAGATATATTGACTAGTTCTAATGTGATTTTGGGGATTTGATACCATGTATAAATATGGTGATATAATTGCAACAAATCAAGAAATTTAATCTAAAATCAAGAGACACAATTCTACTCTACTGCTTTGCGGAATGTAGAACACAATTTTGAACAATGTGCATAGACATGCAATAAGAAAAACTACAAATACATAGTAATTTCTAGGGGAAACCAACTCAGAAAAACCCCTCAAGCCTGTTTTGCGTTAATCAAGTGAATTGAGAAATAATTACAATTGCGATCTCTCGCTCTGAGGACAAATTTCAAGAGTAAACTTGTTCTCACTCTACCTTCACTCGCACTGCCCGCACTCACGTTTCCTGCACTTGTATTACCCACACTCATGCTACCTGCACTCGCGCTTATTTATTTGCGCAGCTCCAGAGGAAACAGGCTCCTATTCTTTAGAATTTCCTCCAAATTGGTTGCACAATTCCCAAGGATTGATCATGTGACCAATACTCTAAACTGTACACTCAATATAGTATATAATTAATTGTACACTACCTTGGAATATCCACCACAACTAAGGAACTATAATTTCTTGCATGCAATAGCTATTTTGAGATGATTAATTAGTTAACTGGATGATCACTGAGTTAGAATATTGTCCCATTGCACAACTAACCTCCAACTAGTTGTATCAACTGTTGGAACTAGTTTAACTGAATATAATTGGAAATAACTGAACTGGATCTCTAAAATTTAGCAATCACACATGCTTAACTAAACTCCAAGCTCAGTAACTTGAATTTATTAAGATAACTGAGTGACAGGAGCCATGTTGCCTCAATTAACTACCTCCAAGTTGCCTGCTGATGTGGAAATTCAATTTTCTCTCAATTTGACCAAGGAAAAGTCAATTTGAGCCTTTCTTGCTACACCTCTCAATACTTCTAGCTATTGTTGTAGCATTTTTTGGTTTTGATAAGATAGAATAAATTAGTCAAAAAATAAAAAATAAAAAATATTTTGAAAAAATGTTAAGTTAGGATATGGACATAACAATATTGAATAAAATGTTTTTGAAAATATCTTGATGATGATGTCCATATCAAAGAAAATGTTAGGTTAGATGCCCTAAAAAAATCAAGAAAAAAAGAAAATGTTAGGTTAGAAAGAAAAGAAAACAAATAAACTCTGAAAGTGAGCAAGTCTAAATGCCACTACTATTTTTTCCGCAAAATAATGGTTGTGTGCATCTTGTCATAAATGCCACAACCCATGACAGTCAAATAGTTTAATCTTGACTGCTTCATGCTTTAAATTTGATGTTATAATTAGAGAATAAAGATCTGGCCAAACTGTTTAATCTTGGTAGATTAGTAGTTAGGTAGAGAATAATAAGGTGCTCATCAATTTAATCTGAGCCCTTGGATGTTATAAGGTTAGAATTAGATAGTTTGTTTTTTTTTTAAATTAAAAGGAAGGAAAAGGGGTTTGCTAGCTTAAATGCACCCCTTAAGTGAAGAAAAAATAATAGGATAAGCAAATGGTAAGTAGAAGAAAGGTTGTAGAAGTATGATGATTGATTGGACAAAATGTACATTTATCATGTTTTACCATATGTTTCTATGTCCATGAGGCAATTACACAAAGCAAATGAAGGTCTACAAGATCAATTAATTGACTTCCCTCATCCCCATTCATCCCTATATTTACTAATTTCCCCTTCCCACCTTCATACTGTTCATATTCATTCATTTTCCATAAAAAACCCCTTTTACTAAGGTTAAAACCCTTTTTGCCTAGGAAAAGTGAAAACCCCATGTTAAATCCCCTTTTACCCAAAAACCCCACAAAATATGTTTAGCCTAAGTATTGATGTATATATGCGAAAAGAAAATAACTCATGAAAAGGCATTAAACTTAGTGTATTTTCCCTTTCCACTCATGTTTCATATTAACGCTAACTTAGAGTATTAAACCCCTAAAAGTCCCTTTCCCATATATTATTAACTCCCTTTACTAAATATCCTGAAACCATAAGTTTTATTATAAAACTATGTATTCCATAACACATCGCATATCGGCGGATCATAAACTTTTCAACGTGCATGCACTCTCCTCCGCATTGCAATATGCGATGCATGATGGACCCGGACCCGACACAAATATATTTCATAATTCATTGCCCATTTCGCATCCGCTCCTCATCGCAAGTCCTGGCTGAAACATACACCCTCTGCCATTGCGATCTCTGATATGCGATGGGAACTCAGACCCAATCGCAGTATTATCCATGATTTATTTTCCACATCGCATCCAGCCCCTATCACATTCCTTTGCGATGGGCCTTCCTTCGCTAAATTGCGATTGCGATATGCGATGAACTCGGACCCGACGTCATTTATCCGCCCGAATTCATACTATTTCAAGTCTGTCATACCTTGTTTTGCAAAGGATTTCTTTGTTAAAATGTTTTTATGATTTAAACGAAGAACCAACCTAAACCTATATTTAACCATAAAACCCACTAATCTTAGTTTTTAACACATAATAAAGCCCATATCACCATGATAATCGTTGGGCCCCTCTGTTGCTCTTTCCTCTTACCTTTGCGCTGCTCTTTCGCTCCACCACCATCTGATCAAATGCATTCAAATCCAACGAACCTCAGTGATTTTGGGTTGTCTCTCTGTCCGAGCATTACCCACCCGAAAAAGCAGTATTCCACCGACCTCCGCTTGCTACGTGTTAAGCTCTAGACTATATCGGGTGACCCCTCCCAAAAATCGCCTGTGCCTCATAAGCGGTGCGATGAAAATCAAAACCACCTCCCACATAACGACAAAATGGCCACTGTCCACTTTGCACCATAATTCAAAAAGTAAACTATTTTTCTGTTTAAATGTAAAAATTACCATTTTGCTTTGTTTCGCCCGTTTACAAAGTGAAACCTCCATAAACCTCTATGACCAATAAAACCATTGTTTTACCTTCCAATACGCTTTGGACTCCTTCCAATATCCTTTCGAGCTCAATAAAGCCATTGAAGACCTTCTCTGTCACCTATGTTTTTCTTAACAATTTCTATGTTTTGTAGGTAAAAACTCCTGTTCCAGGCTTACAAAGAAAAAATCTTGCATACAGTTAGAAGACAAATACGAAGATTGTATCAAATTACTTTACCCTGTAACATAAAATCTAAAACGATTTATAGTTGAAAAACACAGTAAAAACCTGAAATGCACAATAAAGGTAAAAGAAAACACAGTAAAGGCTACTCAGCAGGGTTAAGGGATATTTACAGAGTTTAAAGAGTATCAGATGGAAGATCAAATGAAGGAATCAACCAGTGTAAAGGATACAAACAATCAAGCAGCTTAAAGGGAAAAATATCAAACAACAAAGCCAGCACAACCTGAATAAAAGGGACAACAAGAAGCAGTTCAATAGTTGCCCCTATCTTCTTGCATGGAGATCTTTCCTTTCCAAGAATAAATCTTAATCAGTTTTAGGATATTTTCTTAGTTTCATTATTGTATAAATAACTCTCTTCTCTAGTTGTTAAGGGTTCAAGGTTCATTGTTTGTTAAGTCGTGACTGTTCAATCTACTTTGAACCTGGTTGCACCTTTGAAGGAAGCTTTTCTAGACACTTGATGTACTCAATCTTTCTGGAACCTTAGTGTTGGAGAGGTAAATCCCCTCTACGGATAGAGGTGATCCCTACTAGCCCAGCAAGGGTCTAGCAACAATCACACAATGCTGCCACGCATGTTCCTAATTGCAATTAAACAAGAGGTAAAGAGCACCTACTTGGATTCCCGCGCTGTCGTTTGACGAAGGGATGTTGTCTTCGCTCCTTCGCTTCAGCTGGTCACAATCCTCCGCGATCTCCACGAATAGATACCTGCACACACGAAGAGGAAACAAACGCAAGCGTGAAATCTAATAAAAGCAACCATACGTCAGTCAGAAAAGACGTAATTCACGTTTAACCATTGCATAAACAAGTGAGAATGGAACAATAATAGCAGTCATCTATTATTAATCAGAATAGAGAAGAGTACAACCAAATGTTCTGACGTCGGTAACCTTCTCAGGAGGGGCCAGTCAGCATGTGTCTCAAGCATTCACTTTTGAGGATGATTCTCCCAAGACAAACAACTCTCTCTCTCACACAAAAGTCACAAACAACCTTCCTTCAGCAATCAATCACTTCCACCTCTAGCACACCACACCTATAGCAGCAATCTGAACACTACAAGCTCTATACAATCCAAGCTATTCCAAGCTAAGTCTAACTAGCTGCTCATGGTAATGGTGAGAGTTTATATAGGAGAAGGAGTCTCCTAAAAGGGTGGAAGGATGAGCTTATCTTCAAGGGAAGTTGTTGGAAAGGGTCGAACATACATGCCATTAAAGGAAGTCGACAGTCACAAAGCTAACAACCAAGCCTGGAGGGATCTGGAAGGCAGGTTGTTTGAAAAAATTCGCCTAAACTGGATCAGCGCGGATTATAGGGAAACTGCCGCGCTGTCGGCGCATCTCAATAACTGAAGAAGTCATGTCAGCGCGGAAGCACACGGAAAAGGCGCGCTGTGGACCATCGCGGAAAAGTGATGTTCTTCCGCGCTGGCAGCGCACAACATACACTGGAAAGCGCCTGTCATCGCGGTTATTTTAGGAACAGACGCGCTGATGAACAAAACTTTGGAAAAATGGGTTTTTAAGCCAGTTCAGGGAGCAAGCACTTAGTGAGTGTGAATGCTAGGCACAACAGGGTGACTAACAGGAAGGCAGTGATAAATTACTGTGTAACAGATGCCCCCTAAAGCATGAAGACCGAGAGAGTGGGAGGGGTGAAATGCTTTACAACACACGCCGAACTGGAACACCACCAAGAAGGACCGAAAATCTCTGACAATCAAGTACATGCAGTCTGGGCATGGGCGCAGCCATCCAAAAGACATGCGAGAATGGTCTGTGGAATGGACGCAGCCACCCAGTCAAAGAGACCAAAAACTGATAAGGTATGGTCGCAGCCATCCATGAAGACTCAGGTATGGGCGCAGCCATCCATCAATGAGTCATGTAATGATCATCCACAATTCGCAACCTGGGCCATAAAAAGACAGGGATCCAGGGCCTTGCGCTCCGTCCCGATCCGAACAAAGTACAAGTTCAAGCATGTGAATACATGGGTTGAAGTCGAACATGCATGAACATCGTCTGATTACCAGTCAATGATGAAAACTGTTAACAGACGCGAGAGGTACCACCAATAATGACAATGGCCCTCAAGGTACTATAGGTACAATCCGCGGTATGTGAATCAATGAGCTGGTGTCGAACACCCACGGAATCATTCGATCGGAGGCCAATGATGTAAACCTCGCGTCGAACACGAAGAACCTGCCATTAGGGCATGCAGGCTCTAAGGCACCTGAAGGGAGTCTCTAGGTCACTTTCCCGGATAATGAGTTGGAGTCGACGAGAAAGGACCTTGATCGAAGGTGGGCCATGATGTTTCCCACATCATCGACACGAGACAGAGGTACAATAGTTTGTGTGAGATAACGAACGAGGTTGCATTGTGGCAGGGGACAACTTCTCTTGAACATATAACGGCACTGTAACGGGCTTGGCAGTACTTGACATCAAATGAGCAGAGGATAAGGTGATGATGGCAATGAGCAGATGAGGGGTCAAATAGGATATCCCAAACCCATGGAGGTTAGTGAAAACAAGATGAGATGACCCCACCCAGACACGAAACAGCGGAGTGCCATGTTTAAGAGTGACGTACTGCCGAGACGACTGTAATCATAGTTCCATTTTCCCCACCATTGCTGGCAGGTACCCCGATTATTTTTGGATGACAAGCTTGACGGGGATAGCATATGCTTGATGTGTGTCATTTCGACAATATCCGATGTCATTGAGTGTTTAACGAGCCTGACAAAGGAAAAACTCGGCCTCTTTTCTTGTTTCGAGAGTCTGAAAAGAATGCGGAAAAGGAGACTCCAGGGGGGTCCTTTTTCGTACAGTTGTGTCTCTCGAGCCCGAAAAAGTATAAAACTATGCTCGAAAGAACCGCCCGGCCATTACAACCGAGGAGTACTTTTCATGAATAGTGCCCCTGACCCGAAAAAGTAAAAAAGCGGTCGAAAACACATCGTTTTAAAGCCGATATCGAGCGCGAAACGACAAACACCCGACAATCTTTTTGGTTTAACGGTCGGAAGAAGAGCTTAAAACGACCGCCTTTCATTCCTTTTAACGAGCTGAAAGGAAGCTCGACTATCTTCTCTTGTTTAACGTCGGAAAAGAGCTTAGAGACGACACTTTTGGGGATCACATGAACGACAGACCGTCATGACCAAGTTGCTTTACCTGAACCTGCACAAGAGCACTACCCGCATAAATCCATTCGATATGTGTAAAGAAACATATTAAGACATGCATTTAACAAATTCAGGGCTAGAGTTATGGTTAAAAATGGTAAAAACCCAAAAATATGGCAATTTATGAGTTTTTACTATAAATAGGGGGGAGTAATAAGTCATTTTTACCATTTTACTATTTTGGAACGTGAAGGACGTGGAGGAGCCAGAAAGTTGACGGAGCGATTTCCAGCCCGTACAGACACCGTTTTCCGATCCGCTTCTTCCAGGTAGGTTCTTGTTCCCTTGCCCTGCATTTTGGTCAATTTTAGTAGGAGTTTAACGGTCGAATTTGCCCAATTGGGCAAATTCTTGGTGCATGGATGCGCCCTCGGTCAGCGCGGATATCCCCCACGGGTCCGCGCTGACCGAAATATAACAAAACGCGGCCAACTTCGGGTCAGCGCGGAAAACCCGTGTTCTTCCGCGCTGACCTCGAAATTTAACGAAGGGCTGCCATGGCCAGCGCGGCTGTTTCTAAAACAGCCGCGCTGGCGCGGAAAATTTTTTGTTTTCAAAAATGAACGTGAATTTTTAATTGCCAGCACTTCTAACTTGTTTTTATGGCTTGTGCAGGACATCATGGCTTTCCAATGGCAGGAAAGAGTTCACGATGTGGAAGATATAGCCGCTTGGGGGGATGTGAATTGTTGCAATGCCATGCGGGCTTGCGGTTTTATGAAATTCTTCCTCACGTCGCGCCTGAGAGCTCAACACGATCTACTTGAGCTACTGATTAGAGCATGGAACCCGGTGGATATGAAATTCACCATCCGCGGTCACGATATTGAGTTTGACCGTATGGATATCTTTTTCTTGACTGGGCTGTCGCGCCGAGGTGCGAGGCCCATCTTGGAGGGGCAGCGACCTAGCGGCGGCACTTTAGATGACCTGATGGCTCAGGTCTGCCTGGGGGCAGTGAAGACGCGAAGTGGGAAAGTAGCAATCCCCACAGTGAGAGACATAGTGCTTCGCACCATTCTGTTCATGGTGACCCGGGCAGCGGGTAGTATGGCCAATCATGAGGCTTCAAAGACTCATCTCCTGCTAGCTCTTGATTGCCTCGAGCCTACAGTGTTTGATTGGTGCACGGCAGTGGCCAACAACATGAAGAGGCAACTGCCGTCGCGGGGAGACAAAGCAGTTTGGCTATGGATCAATCCTGGTCCCGCTCATTCTGGAGCGAGTGCCAGCCATGCGGCTTCAGACGATGGCCGTGGATGCCCCCAGGGATCCTCGGGAGACGAGGGCTTCACGATGGGCTCGTATCATGCCACGTGGGGGTGGCGGCCGGCCACATATCTGGGGAGCATTTTTCAGAGACTGGCTGGATCAGCAGGAGATCTTTGTGCAGGATTGGCCATATGCGGGTATGGATTTCCGCAACGACCCTGATTTGACACTGCCTCCAGGTGAACAGTGGGATGATGCAGGTATGACACTTTGGCTTTGAGTTTTGCGATGTTTTTTTTTTTTAATTTTTTATGTACATGCCCTAATAAATGTCTTGTTATGCAGATGTGGGGCCTACTAGACCGATTGGCCTGGCTGCCACGGCACGGAGAGAAGGACAGGGAGCCGAGGTTTTGGCCTTAGCCCCTCCAGGGGTTAACGCGTCGGAGACTGTGGCTCGCAACCTTGAGGGGTTGCTGGAGGGGGTGCCTGACTACCAGGGGGTCGAAGAGGTCCCCTTAGAGCATCAGATCAATACAGTGGGGGTGGAACCCAGGGTGCACCGCCTTCTGAGGCGGGTAGCACGAGCAGCTGTGTACTACAGAGAGCATCATCCGGCTGACTAGTTGTCTAGGTTTTATTTCCACTGCTATTTTGAGACATATGACTCAGATGTATTGAGATTTTGGACATGCACATCTATTTTTGAGTGCCTTAGTGCGCCACACGATATATATATATATATACATACCGATTTTTGGATGGGTCATTGTTACATATGATGATGTGTTGTTTATGTTATGCGTTTATTCAGTACAATTGTGATCTTATGTATGAATTTGCACGACACATGACCCACGGATTTTATATTTTTTAATGCAAGCTTAAAAGCACACACATGCAAACTATGCTTGAAATGATTTATTTACACATGCTTATGGTCTTACTATGCTATCTATGCTTTCCTGTATGATGTTTATCTGTTACGCAAATGTCTATCTAATACATGATTTGCCAATGCATCAGTCAACGTATTTAATCGTCTCGGAATGTGTTGATAAGTAATGTAATCAAAATTCCGTTCCAACAATCTTACACGTAGGTACAACCTTAATATGCGCTGGTCTCTGACGGAATATCGTCCGTTGAGTTGATGGACAACCAGCTGGGAGTCCAGGTTCACCACTAGCTCTCGGATGCCGAGATCAACTGCTTCGGCAAGTAATTCGATTACAGCGCTGTACTCGGCAACGTTGTTAGTGGTACGACCTAGGCAGACACCCTGAAGGTCTAACAACTCTCCGTGAGGATCGTAGATCACCCACGCTGCCGAAGACAAATTACAAGTGCTACGGCAGGCGCCATCAGCGAAACCAACATAAGGAGTACTGGACATCTGCGCAGGAAAGACAAAGCATAATAAGGGGTAAGACACGCCTTTATACCAAAGCAAAAAGACATTCATGCACTAAAAACTCAAAAACACACGTATATACAAAGTGAAAGTGAGAAGCTATGCATAGTATTTCTTCAGATACAGCCCATTACGGGGCTTGTCAAGAGGATTTCCTTCATAGTCAATCAACTCATATGCGCCCTTTTGTAAAACTCGTTTCACAATGTAGGGACCTAACCACATGGATTCGAGTTTTCCTGCCCCCAGCTTATCCTTAGCTTGATCGTAGAGCAGTACTAAGTCTCCCTCAACAAAGGAACGAGGATGAATATTCTGATCGAAGTGAGCTTTGACTCTCTTCTTCTGTGCTTCGATAGCCAGAGAAGCCAAACGACGAGTCTCGTCTAACCGTTCTAGGTAAAGAAGCCGTTCCTCCACCGGAGTGGTGTTGGGAAGCAACTCGACAGCTAATTTTAATGAAGGAATCTCACATTCGACGGGAAGGGTAGCCTCCAGTCCATAGACCAGTTGAAACGGGGTGAAACCGGTGGCATCCTTCACAGAAGTCCGGTAGGCCCACAAGGCCGGGAAAAGCATTAGATGCCAGTTTGACTTGTGTGTATTGACGGTGCGTTGAAGCATGGTGATCAAAACTTTGTTCACGGCTTCGACTTGACCGTTAGATTGAGGATAGTACGGTGACGAACTATCTTGACGCAAGCCTAGCTGGGTCGTTAACTCTGTCATCATATGATTTCGGAAATGCTTTCCGTGATCTGTAACAATAGCCTGAGGGACTCCGAAACGAGTGATGATATGATTGAATAAAAACTGCGCCGCTGTGTGACCGTCTTCGTTTAATGTAGGCATCGCTTCGGCCCACTTGGTGAAATAATCCACAGCAACGATAATGTACCCATGCCCCCCGGCCGAACGAGGGTTACAGGACGTATAATCGATGCCCCATTTTGCAAATGGACCTACGGTTACGACAGGGTGCAGTGGTGCAACAGGTGCACGCATCTTCCGGTGGTAAACCTGGCACTCGTGGCATGCGCGTACAGCAAGGATGCAATCCTTGAAGATAGAAGGCCAGAAATAACCAGCGCGGAGGATCTTCTGAGCGGTAGCGTATCCGGACATATGGCCGCCACAAGCGCCGGAGTGGCAGTCATTCAAGACTCGCTCAGCCTCCTCGAGGGTTAAGCATCGGCGAAGAATAGAATCGACGCCGAGGCGGTACAGGGTGTCGCCCAGAATGCGATATGGTTGAGCTTGGTGACGAATTCGTCGCCGACCATCTTTCGATGTGTTGGGACGAAACGAAGACGTTTGTAAATATACGATAATGTCCCCGTACCACGGGTCGAGAGTGCTGATGAGAAATAGCATTTCATCCGGAATATGCTCCTCTGAACGAGATGGTGCAGACTTAGATGGTAAGGAACAGAGCAGTTCAGCAAAGACCAGTGATTTCTTAGACTTGGCCGCAGTGAATTCCAAGTCGAACTCTTGGAGGATTACGATCCACTTCGAGTATTTTCCCCCCAGCAACTGACGTGACAGAATATAGGTCATGGGGTTGCAATCAGAGACCACGGTCGTCGTGCGCAACAGGATGTAATGACGGAAACGTTGGATGGCACAGACAGCGGCCAATGCCAACTTCTCGACATATGCATAGCGAGTCTCCGTATCCAGAAGGTTGCGGCTAAGATAGTATACAACATGCTCAGTACCATCGTCGTCGTCTTGCACTAAAACCATGCCGATGGTGGTATCGGCAGCGGCCAAGTAAAGGGTGTAGTCACGGTGGTAATTTGGAGGTCTTAGGAGCGGAGCTGAGACCAGGAGGTCTTTAAGACGCTCAAAAGATTGTTGAGCGATAGCATCCCAACGAAAGGGCGTGTCTCGCTTTAGTAATCGTGTGAAACCCTTGGCCACCTCGGCATAATTTGGGATGAATCGTCGGAGAAAATTAGCTTTTCCCTGCAAGCTCTGTAACTGCTGTAGAGTGGCAGGGGGAGGAAGATTCAAAATGGCCTCGACCTTAAGGGGATCCAGACGGATGCCCTCCCGGGAGACGATAAACCCGAGTAGTCGGCCGGATTCCACGCAGAAGACACACTTATGCGGATTGAGTCGAATACGGTAGTGTCGACAGCGGAGAAAGATTTCGCGTAAATGAGATGGATGGTCTTGACGTTTAGCTGAATGAGCCGGTAGGTCATCCAGATAAGGCTGTACGATGTGTCGGATATCATGAAAAGCATACGACATCGCACGTTGGAAAGTTGCACCGGCATTTTTAAGACCGAAAGGTAGCTTCTTGTAAGCGAAGGTGCCCCAAGGACAAATGAAAGCAGTCTTGTGCTGGTCTGCGGGGGCTATGTTGATCTGGTTGTAACCAGAGAAGCCGTCCATAAACGAATAAATTTCACTTCCTGCGCAATCGTCGATAAGCTGATCAATAAAAGGCGTAGGAAAGTTATCTTTTGGACAGGCGCGATTGATATCGCGATAGTCAACACAAACCCGAATAGTGCCCTGTTTTTTATTCACAGGGACTATATTAGATACCCACTCTGTGAGAGGAATGGCATAAATGAAACCAGCTCGAAGGAGCTTTTCAACTTCGGCCTTGATGGCTGCAGCCTTTCGAGGGTGCACTGGGCGTAAACGCTGACGAACAGGCTTAGCGCCGGGATAGGTAGGGATTTCGTGCTCCACGATACTGGGGTCAATGCCGGGCATTTCCTCGTAAGACCATGCGAAAACATCACGGAATTCATGAAACAAGTCTGTATAAAGTTGAATTTCCTCAGGAGTGCATGTGACTCCAATGTAAATATTCTCGACGACCCCTGTTTTGACAGAGATGTCGATAGCCAAAGTCTGCGTAATGTTACCCATGTTTCCTTCCGAAGACACTTGATATAACTGAATAGGCGTTTGGAGAGGGATAGATGGGACACATGAAGCAAACCGTCCGAGACATGTGGCCATTTCCGAATGAGGAGGGAGAAACGAAGAGCGATGGTGGTGATCTGACCAAGGGAGCTCTTCGGGAGACATAGTCTCGATAATAGCCTCGTCGGAGGGAAATGATTCCTTCAGGGGATCCGAAGTGGCCTTTTCTCCCAACCAAGGGAAGTGGTCATATGAATCGGGAACGCTGCTTGGAAGAGCAGGTTCAGGGGGTGAAGCCGATGCAGCGACTATTTCGATGGAGTTGAGCTCGGCAAGGCTCAACGGCATCATCTCGCCCCAAGAGTCTTCCTGACTCAAGGGAGGGAGAACCCATGGATCAGAACGTACTGTGATCATGTTAACGGAGGCGAGATTTGGAGGCGGGAGGGGAAAGACTCCCATTAAGGAGGGATCTTTAAATAAGCCGGCACCCACACTCACTAGCGATTTGGAGGTATGCTCCACGAATGGTACATTCCCTTCAGAAGAGGAAGCAAAAAAGGACAGCTGGTCCACCGTGACGATTTTCCCTTGATGGGGGAAACGAACGACACGGAATAAGGAGGAGGCCACGGCTTGCATGGCATAAGTCCAGCTTCGTCCAAGGAGGAGGTTGTAAGTGAGATTAGCGTCAACGACTTCAACCTCGACTTCTACCGTTTTCCCCTCTAAAGAGATAGGTAAACGCGGGAGGATACCATATGGACGAGATTCTCTTCCATCGAAAGCCTCAAGGGTGGTGGGAGACTGGCTCAGAGCAGGCGAACCAATAGCCTTCCAACAAGCAACCGACATGATGCAGGTTGAGGCTCCTTCGTCAATGACGGTACGATGGATCGTTTTGCCATTGATGAGAACTTGTATAAGGAAAGCCACCTGGTGAGGCAATCTCTGTGTGAAACCTTCGAGATCAAAAGAGATTAAATCCGAGTCTGCCGGGTCTATGCCACCAATCGCTGATAGCAAGGACTTCCTCTGGGAGGGGCAGCTCTGGAGGACTTCTAATGCGGACATAGCAGACGGAGCCTGAGCTAAGTCCTCGACAATGCTATAATGCTGGGCAGCACGAGCATTGGGGTTATAAGATGACTTCCTGAGTACACCTTTGGGAGGGGGTCGGGGGATCGTCTCGGTGCTGGGCCGTTCAATGTGAAGAGGGCCAGAACTGGACGTAGGAGCGCTGGAGGGGACCTCCGGCTCTTTCCCGGCTGAAGATGGATAATCTTTCGCTCGAGTCGTGACATGGATGGGGATGGTTCCAGCCATGAACACTTGAGAACCGAACGAGGAAGAGGTTTGAGAGGGGTCTGCCACCTGATGCATCTGTTGGGATGGGAAAGGCTCCTTAAGCACGGCAGGGGACCCTGAAGCACCTTTCAAAAGCCGACTAACCTCGGACCGCCTGGGGCAATCTTTGGTGTAGTGATCCTCCTCGCAAATGAGACAAGGATACTTAGGCTTCCGTTTGGCTCCTTCCTCGGAGGGAGGTTTAGGAGGGTTCTGCTTAGGTTGTCCGGATTTTTCTTTGGCCTTTCCTTTCTTTTTGCCTTTTGAGGATTTGTCTGCCGCGGTGGACTGAACGGCATTTACCTCGGAGGTATTCCCAGGAATAGATTGGCTCTGAGAAGCATTCTCGTTAGAGGCGTTTTGTTTCTGCTTCCCAGGGTTCGCGGTTGCTTTCTTACTTGATGAGTTCACGGAGCCAATAACCCCATCAACGGAAGGCTTTGGTGGAGCTTTGGTTTGTCCGTGCCTCGGGGCATCTGGCAAATACTCATACAAAGTACCTGACTGAGAATACACTAAGTCAAGGTATTGAGCTCGCGCGATTGCTTGCTCCTCAGTTACACACGCCCCCATTGCAATATCTTTGGCAATTTTAGGGACAAAGGACGTGGTAAACCAGTCGGTCAGGAGTTGATCGGGAATCCAAAATTTAATCAAACGACGGCGTCTTCTCCACTCATGTATATGATCGGAGATGTGCGTCGCCGTATCCTGTTTTAGAGACGTGAGCAAATGGGTCCCAGTCTCGTACCGAATGGGTAACTGAAAATGAGTTAAAAAGGCCATGGCCAACGAGTTAAAGTCTGAAAACATGCCGCGGTTGAGTTCGATGTACCATTTTGCAGCTGAACCGGTGAGAGTCCTCTGGAAGAGGCGAAGTCGGATGGAATCATCAAGCCATGAGTTAGATGAACACCAAAGGTGATAAGTCATTACATGGGCCTAAGGATCCTCTCCGGCTTTGCCGTCGAACTTTGGACAGTCACCTGGTATCTTGGTCGGAACCGGTGGCCAATATGAGTTATGCAAAATAGGATCGTTTGTTAACTTGGACACATCGGGTAATTCCAACGTAGCCAAAAATGGTAGCTGCGGGTTGAAGGACATCTGTGGCTGAGGATTCGAGGCGATATTAGGGTTCCACCCAAATTGGGGTTGCCCCCACGAACTTTGTCCGGACGGGCCGGACCCAAAAGGACCTGGCGCGTAGGAATTTTGCCTCGAGGGACCTGGCCCAAAAGGACCTGGCGCATAGGGAGTTTGTCTGTGGGAGTTTTGTCCATATGCGGACGACTGTCCCTGTGTCTGCCCCCCAGCTCCCCATGAATTGGCAGCTTGCCCGACAGGTTGACCGTATTGATAATTTTGATAAGGAGTGACCTGTGGTTGCTGATAATTTTGATAAGGAGCGTACTGATTTTGCCCCTGGGGTTGCTGGTAGCCATATGACTGCTGGGTCCCATACGGAGCCTGGTAGGCAGGCTGCGTTTGGTACGAGGGTTGATAACCTGTTTGAGTTTGAGGCCCAGAGTAGTGTCCTTGAACCGGCTGGGGTTGAACCATGCGTCCCGAAGGTTGACTTGGTCGGATTCGAGATGGACCTGGTTGGCCAGCAGGATAGCCTTGCTGGACGCCAGGTTGTCCATGTGCCGCCAAGGGTTGTCTTTGCGGAACGGGTGGTCGAATTGGCTGGATAGCTGGTTGACGACGAGGTTGGCCAGCTTGTCCAGGTTGACGATGAGGGTGGACAACGGGTTGATTTGTTTGTCCCCCAGCATGACCAAATTGGGAAGAGGGTTGGGCTTGCTGTATGGCAGGCTGCCCTCCTTGGTGTACGGGCTGAGCAGAGGGTTGGCCTTGCTGTATAGCAGGTTGCCCCCCTCGCCCAGAAGGATTCGTGATTTGAGGGGTAGGTTGGCCCTGTTGAACATAGGGCTGTCCACCCTGCCCTAGAGGATACCCTTGCTGGACGGCTGGTTGATTTGGAGGATTGTAAACTGAGCCAGTTTGTCCAGAGGGGTACCCTTGCTGGTAACCAAGTTGGTCTTGTTGAAAAGACGGTTGCTCTATTTGCCCAGTAGGTTGATTTTGATATGGATATGGCGGACCTCCAACGCCCATAGGTTGTTCCTGGTAAGGTTGACCTTGTGGGTGCCCAGATTGTCCTGGGTCAGGCGGGCCATACAGTGGTTGCCCCTGGGGGGTTTGCACGTGGAATGGCGGGCCTTGATTGGTTGGTCCTATGGGCTGCCTGGGAGGATCTCGGTTTCCATAGAACACAGTAGTGTTATCGTACATGACATTCAAGGGTTCCTCGTTTTCTTCAAAAGGACGATTAGGGAGGCCTGGGATGCTCTCCAGGAACTCACCATTTTCATCATAGTAGAAGAAAGGACCTTCGTAATCCGGGTCCGTTATAGGTTCCCCATAAGCATCATACGGTCCTGATCCTGGAATTCCACCAACAAAAGAACCAGCTTGAGGATTTTCAGACGAGGAAACCGGTACAGCGCTGACGACCGGAGTCGAATGCGCTATACAGACAGTAGGTTGAGTGGGAACTGAGGTGACGGGCGTGTTAAGCCCTGTCGTAATGGGTGTAAAAAGGGGCTGCGAAACAAAAGGTCTGATAGAGGCGGCGAGATTAGGATCCCATATAGTTGTAGAAGTCGTTCTAGCGGCATACCTATCCCTCACTGATTGATATCGTGAAGGGAGGGGAGAGGAAGCCGGGATCGGGGTCTCGATGTCTGTGACCACGGGTGTCTCACCGGTACTGGAAGCTGTCTCATCCATTGGAGATGACATACCGAGAGGGGTATGAGGGGTACGGGGGGTATGATCCGGCTCCCAGATGGGATTCCAATCCTCTATGTAATCTGGGTTGCCTGGGGCACGTACGTTGATGGGCTGGATACTCGGAACAACGGGAAGAGTACCGCTTACAACTGGTACCTCGGGAGCAACAGAGGACGGAGAGCCTTGATCACTTAGACCTGGGGCTGATGGGTCAGCCAGGATGACCAGACCCCTTAGAAAACCTAAAGAAAACTACCGATAAAACTCTACTCAAAACTATCGCACACAAGATCTAAAAAGGGTAATGTTATCGTGGCCAAATTAATTTTAAGACGCAAGGACCAAACTTGACCTTTTCATATTTCAGGAGTCGAGAAAAGGACAAAAGATGACTCCAGTCTCCTTCGAATGTTTAATGAGCACGAAGTGACAAGACGCTCACAGGCACCTTTTCGTTTAGGGAGTCCGAAAAGGATCAAAAGCGACTGCTCTGGAACTCTAGGTAGAGGGTGTGCCAAACTTTTCGCAAAACCACAGAATACTTTTTAGGGTACGGGTGGTCAATCTTCGTGAATGCTGTGTTCACTGCATTGCGAATCGTAGGGCGGTCGACTCGGCTTCCTATGGATAAAGGATAAAAGCCTAGTGGGGTCTCCCTATATACGCGACGGTACGTGGGAGCGCAGTCCGTGTTAGACCACTATCGAGTCACAGAAGGAGGAATCACCCAACCTAATGTGAAACAACAGTGACTATGTTTTAAGACGCCGGAACACGTCTCTAACCTAGACCTCTAGATATTTACGTTTAGTTCCAATGCGTTTTTAGATTCATTTGGTTCATTTTACAGTTGATCTTGAGATTAAGTTTCGATTTCAAGCTCTATCGTATGTTCGCTCACAATTACTTAGATGCAATCTATATGCCAAAGAATTCCGTTTTGTTCGATGAATTCTAGCTATGAGAGAGCAAAGAATTTTAAATCAAACCAAACGAATACAAACAAACAAGCAGCTAAATGCAACTAAAGCGAGGAAAGGAAACTTTTCTTTTGAAAATGCAAGCCAACGAAATGTTCTTTTCTTTTTCAAATTTTTTTAAAGCAAGCCACTAGTTTGATTTCTTTTCAACGACATAAAGCACCTAAAGCAATTTGGAGGAACCTGAACACCAAGTAAACTACTTAATGAGAGCACACAAAGTTCCCGAAATACTCAACCAAAGTTTCCAAACCAACGGAAAACAAAGTAATGCACGAGCTATGTGATCTAAGCTCCGCAAGACAAGCAAGGATTGCAAGCAAGGAGGAAGCGAAAAGAGACCACTTGGAAACACAATCCAAAACACTCTAACAATCACTGAACAAATGCGAAAACAAGTCTAGAACTAGCTGGTCAAACAAGCAAACAAAAATCCTTACGGTAGGCTTGACGCACACACGGCCTCTAGATGTCCTAGGGCTAGAGTGTGAAATCAATAGAGAAAAGCAAACACCCGACGGACGAGAGTCACGACCAGTCAATTAGAGGCCCAACACAATCCAGCAATTGCAAAAGTAAGGATGGAAGCACGAACCAAGCAGCGAAAGTAAAGGAAGGTATTTGAAAACTCAAAAAACTGAGCGAAACGAAACCCTATGAAGCCAAGCTCCGTAATCAAGCAGTTCAAAGTTCAGACAGTGAAAAACAAGCCATTAGACAGGTGGAGAGAAGAAGGGAAAGTCACAGCAAAAGGTTTAGGAGGCCAATTTGGTCAAAAATGAATTTTTCAGGCTCAGCGTGGGTAGCCTTCAGCAACTCGGCGCTGACAGGGGGAAACCTGTAGCAACTTTGCGACGTCAGCGCGGAAGGACACGGTTAAAGCGCGCTGTCTCAAAAAAATGAGGTCAGCGCGGAAATAAAGCACACAGACGCGATGACAGAAACCACAAAGAAGTGAGGGCGCGATGTCAGCGCGGAAGGACACGAATAAAGCGCGCTGCCCTTGAAAACGAGGTCAGCGCGACTGTTAGACGTACAGGCGCGATGAAGAGAAAACCAAAGAATAGGGGCGCGATGTCAGCGCGACTGTTCGGAATTAAAACGCGCTGAGAGGGAAAAACAAGGAAAGCCAAAATAAAAACTTCCAAAACCAAAGGCAGGAGCTTTTCAACAATAAAAGTGTTCCCCAGAAACACCCAGAAAGTTCATAAGCAACAGAGACAATCCCAAAAACTCAGAAAGAGGTCAATCAAAGTCAAAGACAAAAGTGGACTCAAGAAACAAAAAGGCTGATCCCCAGCGGAGTCGCCAAATTGTTGGAGAGGTAAATCCCCTCTACGGATAGAGGCGATCCCTACTAGCCCAGCAAGGGTCTAGCAACAATCACACAATGCTGCCATGCATGTTCCTAATTGCAATTAAACAAGAGGTAAAGAGCACCTACTTGGATTCCCGCGCTGTTGTTTGACGAAGGGATGTTGTCTTCGCTCCTTCGCTTCAGCTGGTCACAATCCTCCGCGATCTCCACGAATAGATACCTGCACACACGAAGAGGAAACAAACGCAAGCGTGAAATCTAATAAAAACAACCATACGTCAGTCAGAAAAGACGTAATTCACGTTTAACCATTGCATAAACAAGTGAGAATGGAACAATAATAGCAGTCATCTATTATTAATCAGAATAGAGAAGAGTACAACCAAATGTTCTGACGTCGGTAACCTTCTCAGGAGGGGCCAGTTAGCATGTGTCTCAAGCATTCACTTTTGAGGATGATTCTCCCAAGACAAACAACTCTCTCTCTCACACAAAAGTCACAAACAACCTTCCTTCAACAATCAATCACTTCCACCTCTAGCACACCACACCTATAGCAGCAATCTGAACACTACAAGCTCTATACAATCCAAGCTATTCCAAGCTAAGTCTAACTAGCTGCTCATGGTAATGGTGAGAGTTTATATAGGAGAAGGAGTCTCCTAAAAGGGTGGAAGGATGAGCTTATCTTCAAGGGAAGTTGTTGGAAAGGGTCGAACAGACATGCCATTAAAGGGAGTCGACAGTCACAAAGCTAACAACCAAGCCTGGAGGGATCTGGAAGGCAAGTTGTTTGAACAAATTCGCCTAAACTGGATCAGCGCGGATTATAGGGAAACTGCCGCGCTGTCGGCGCATCTCAATAACTGAAGAAGTCATGTCAGCGCGGAAGCACACGGAAAAGGCGCGCTGTGGACCATCGCGGAAAAGTGATGTTCTTCCACGCTGGCAGCGCACAACATACACTGGAAAGCGCCTGTCATCGCGGTTATTTTAGGAACAGACGCGCTGATGAACAAAACTTTGGAAAAATGGGTTTTTAAGCCAGTTCAGGGAGCAAGCACTTAGTGAGTGTGAATGCTAGGCACAGCAGGGTGACTAACAGGAAGGCAGTGATAAATTACTGTGTAACACTTAGTACAAAGCAGAGGATTCTGAATTTGGTTTTACACAGTTTGTGTTATCCTATAAGTTTTTCCAGTTATCAATCATTATGTTTTTCTTCATATGCTTATGACTTATAGAGATATCTAGTTAGGAATAATTGTGTCTCAATTTATTCCTATAAACTCCTGAAGTGATCATCTATTAAGAGAATGGATTAATGAACTGTTTGTTTAGCTAATCCTCTCTAATCAATAAATCATCAGTATCTTTTGTAAGCTTAAGTATACTGCCTTGAATCTTTGGAACGTAGTTTAGAAGGTTTTCATACTTATGATTGTTCTGTTTTACAGTCTGGAAACTGTGATAATCATATTATTTTTTGTCTTCTTCTCACCATTATTTGATCTATATCACTGTGTAAAGCTTTATAGCAGCCCTTTGTTGAGATATTAATATTATCTAAAGGATTATGTATTTCAATTCTACATCTGTCTTCATTCATTGGTCTTCCAAAACTAAAACCAAAAACCCAAAAAAAATTATTGTAGATGCTCTGGCATTGGTAGCCGACCTACTAATATATCAGAGGTACAACACCTATAACTCGAATTTAGTGAGTAAACTAGTAGACAAGGCCATGTCACACAAGTTAACTGCCTCCAAGTTGTCCTGTTGATGTGGAAATTCAATTTACTCAATCTGGTTAAGGCACAAGTCAAAATTGAGCCTTTTTCTTGCTACAATTTCAACACTCCCTCTTAGCAAGAAAAAGGCTCTGCACACCCTAAACCATCTCATGTATCAATGTACTATAACAAGACTCACTCTCACTATTGTTGTTGTTATTACAATAATTGAAACTTAGAAGCATCCAAAATACTGAATCAATTATGTCTTTAAGTTGCAACTGTCTCCTGAGCATCTGACTGCTACTAGTATCTTCAATGTCTACTGGGAAAATTGAACTATTCTTGGCTTTGCATTGTGCCTCCTGCACTACTATCAATACTACTCGGTGCTCCTCAACATCTGATTGCAACTAGTTTGAAATTGTCACTCAAGGTCTGACTACATCTAGTGACATTGATACTTCTTCTACTAAATATTGTGGACCCCTATAACAAGGGTAATGATGCATGAGAAGAGTATATTGCAACTTCTACTTCTCTTTTATGGTGTTGGGTCCTTATAATACTAGTGATTACCCCATTAATATTGTAGTTATACCCCTTATTTATATTGTTGTGCCCCTATTACCCCCATATTTTTATTTCTATGCCCCATAGAATCCCTCTATTGTTATTTTTGTGGCTTTATATTATTATTGTTAGGTCGGCTGGATTATATTATGACTCCTTAGACTCCTATATATAGAAAGGAGGTTTTGTCATTTGTATCATCCAAGAATTGTTCATTTATGTAATGTAAAGGAGGTTTCCCCCTCGAAGAGGCTGAATTCTAAGTCGTTGATCTATCTTTTCTATCTTTTCTTGAGCTGGTTTCATAACATTTGGTATCAGAGCTTCAGATTCTAGGGTTTCGCTGCTCCAAACAGGTCATCGTGGCATTTTTGCTATAACTTTTGTTCTGTGATGTTTCAGAAGTCGCAAACAAAACCCATTTGAGAAGAAATCGCACTGAACCTTGGGTCCGAATTTCAGAGCTTTTCGCGTGATATTTGCGGAGATATGATCTGAGGAAGTTGGTCTTTTTGCAAACTCCTGAATTACATTCAAAACAGGTGACCTGGGGAAAATCGTCATAACTTTCTCTCTGGGGATCGGATTGAAATTTAGTAAGAAGGTACAGAAATAGGACAAACTGTAGTTTCTTGTATATGTGTTTCAGATTTAAAGGTTGAAACAGTGACTCGTGGCACGTCATACAAGTTCGCTCTACTGAACCAGTCTAAAAGCAAGTCACTATGGAAGATTTCACATAACTCTTCCTTGGAGAATCCAATTTGGCTCAGACTTATGGCATTGGAAAGAGGACATAGAAGGCTACTACAGGTAGCAATTTTAGAATTGGATGATCCGAAATTACAGAGATACATCAGATTCAATATCAGACTTCTATAAAGTGAAAAAAGGTGTGTAGTTTTTTTTTTAAATTTTTGTGTAAGCTTGGTTTAACGGAATTCAAAGGGCATAGTAAAGCATTATTATCGGTAACTGATGCCCCAAGGAAAGAAAATGCAAACACCTAGTAAGGAACCTGAAAGCTCTAGCATGACTCATGAAGAAGAGGAAGAAATGCTACATGATATATCAAAATTACAAGAACAAGTGCAACAAATGTCACGCTCACAAAAGCTAACAGAAGCTAAGGTAAATGGCGTGGAATCTAAGATAAAGGGCATGGAAGCTAAGATGGAGGATTCGATGGCAAATTTGAAGATAGATTTGAAGACAGACATGGAAGAATTGAAGAAGTTTCTACAAGAAAGGGTCACTAATGGTGAAAAGGTAGTAAAGAAAACTCATGATGAGAACAAAAGAAATGTGAATCATGATTCCATAGACACTAATGTTGGATCGAAGAATCACCATATTCCAAAAATTGATATGAGGAAGTTCGATGGCAAGGATCCCGCCACATGGATATTACAGATGGAGCAATTCTTCGATCTCAATAATGTGCAAAACGCACAAAAGGTACGTATGGCAACTGTATATTTGGAACCAAATCAGTTTGTATGGTATCAATGGCTTTGCTCTCGTAAACAATTTATCACTTGGGCAATTTTTACGGAAGAATTGATAGCACATTATGAAGATACAAAAAGCAACACTTTTTTTAGCCAATTGATAAGTCTCAAACAAAAGGGTTCAGTAATGGAGCACATTGAGGAGTTCCAAAAATTGAACATAAGGGTAAAAGATATTCCAGAGGAGCATAGGATTGATGTGTTCATAGGGTATTTAAAGGATAATATCCAACATGATGTTCGCCTTTGGGAACCTGATTCATTAGAGAAGGCATTCAGGTTAGCAAGAAAAATAGAAAGCAAAATTATATTGGAACCGGAAGCAGTCACAGAAACAAGAACTCAACAGCTACAAAATCGATCAATTTCAGAGTATCTTATCAAGTGGAAGAACTTATCCGCTGAAGATTCCACATGGGAGGATGATAATTTTATGTAGAAGTATCCAAAACTACTGAAGCGTTGAGGACAACACTTTTTTGAAGGAGAGGGGCATGTTGGGTCCCTATAATACTAGTGATTACCCCATTACTATTGTAGTTATACCCCTTATTTATATTGTTGTGCCCCTATTACCCCCATATTGTTATTTCTGTGCCCCATAGAATCCCTCTATTGTTATTTTTGTGGCTTTATATTATTATTGTTAGGTCGGCTGGATTATATTGTGACTCCTTAGACTCCTATATATAGAAAGGAGGTTTTTTCATTTGTATCATCCAAGAATTGTTCATTTATGTAATGTAAAGGAGGTTGCCCCCTCGAAGAGGCTGAATTCTAAGGCGTTGATCTATCTTTTCTATCTTTTCTTGAGCTGGTTTCATAACATATGGACCCTACCCAAATATTTGCAACTCTAGGACTAGGGCTCTACATCGCCCCACCTCACTCCTAGAGGTATGATTGGAATTTCTCTCTTTGAACTAGAAGGTGCCATCTTCAGAGCTCTATCTTTCTCTCACTCAACCATCACATATCTACTCTGAGGAATCTATGCCTTTCTCCTCAAGGCTGCAGATGCATCTTCCTCCAATTTGTAGAGGCTCTTGATCCTGAAACCAATCCGCTTGATTGGACTTGAAGCAAAATCCTTGAGGTAGGCCTTCCCATTGTGAAAGACTACATCATACCATTTATCTTCAATCCTCAATTTTTTCATCAGACCAAGTTTTTTGGCATCATTGCTATTTTTGATTAGATAAGTGAGGGTCTTTCACATAGCAAATGGAGTATCCTTGCCATGTAAATTCAAGACTATGTGGTCTCTCACACCCTCTAGGAGAATTCTCCTGGACTTTGCAACATCCTTCTTCCATTGGGATAATTGATTTGCATTAGACTGTTGGGGTTTAAAAATGTTAGTTTTGACATATTCTAACACACCATTATCATCAAGCACTACTTCCAGGCTATGAAATTCAAGCTACACTCCAGGGCATACTCCAATCTTAGTATGTTGATATACATTCTCCTGAATATGAAGACAAATTTCTATACTGAAGCCGCAAATTCGAAATTCCTGAGGGACAAATTCAAAATATTGGTTCTAATGTAATTTTAAGGCTCTAATACTGTTATCACTCCTCTGGATCTCCAAGGATGACGAAGAGTCCAACTGAGGTAACCATAGACCAATCTTTTGACTTGGTAGCTAGCCCTACCAAGCCAGAGAGGGCTCTCTCCAAAGGATCACAGCTAGGAGGGCTGGATGGATTAGGCTTTTAGGCTAGTTATGATGTGCAGAGGTTGTTTGATTTGATTTGGTGGGGCTGTTGGAGGAGGATTAGGTCAAAGAGACTAGGTCAGGGAAAATAAGGGTATGATTGTAGACATCTGATGGAGCAAGGTAGGTAGGCACTCAAACACTTTAAGATTATGAAGTGAGATGGATAAGATTGGTGAGGTGCCAGAAAGAGTAAGACAAGCATGTATTCTTTCTAAACTGAAGAAAATGGACAAAATATGAATATTTCCCCAAAACAAATCATGTAAGATGTGTTTTGCTCATTAACTTGAAAATCAACATATCATAGAAGTGAACTGAAACGTGGGAGTACAAAACATTCAAACATATGAAACATAAGAAGAAACTATGTCAAAATTCCATACGACAGGTATTCCACCAAAATAGTTGCAACTCATTCATTAAATTCATATTAAATTATGCCAAATATTGATTACACTAATGTCTCTGATCAATAGTATAACATCCAACTAAGTCCCTTGCCCAAGGAATACTTCACTTGCACCCTGCAAAACTTCTAGACCTATGGTGAAGAAAGGGACTAAATATACATGAAAACCACTTCCCCTCATCCTCAGGGGTCGAATCCATGAGGTGAGGAAGATATTACACAAAAATCTGAACTGATTGCTAAATTGTAGGATGGTCTAGGTGATTCATTCCTATCTTAAGTGAACTGATTCATTATACCTCATCTACTTGATTTACCTAATGCATTTACCCTAGGTAATAGTAAGAACATGATAATTACATCAAATTTGATCATTTACATAGGTAAAATCATCATTTGCCAAGGTGAAAATCAAAATAGGAGAGAAACTCAGAAAATTGGAGAAGATTGTCAAAGCGTCCTCTCTTTGTCAAACACACCCTTTCTTTGTCAAACACGCCCTCCAAGTTCAAGACTGCTTTTGGGTGCCTTCCTAGTGTCCAAATTTGCTCCAAGATGGCTTGTTTGAAATCCCTTCAAGTCTACTTTCTAGACATGTCTTCAATTTTCAAATTTTAGCTCATTTTCCCTGTCAAAAATTCAATCTCCGAAGACTGGTAAATGCGCAGTGCCCAAGCCAGAAATGAGGTAGAAACATGGTTTTTTGGTGGTTTTTGACTTTTTCATTGCCCTGTTTGTCTCCAAATTCCTAGGAATTCACAGGGTGCATGTCCTCATCATTTCAAATCCAATTATGTTGACCTTTTTCTCATTATATGCCCCAAAAAAGAGTGCAGTGCCCTAGGTGCTATGCGTTTGACCTTTTTACTGTGTTAAAAATGCCTCAAAAAACACAAAAATTCACAACTTGCAAAATTTGCTCAAAACTTGTCAACGTTGGTGGGATGATGATTGATCATGTGTTTGAGGCATGGAGTGATGCCTTGGCAAGAATGTAGCCTCCTTTTCTCCTCTTTCTTGGTCAAGGCTTCAATCTTCTCCTTTGCAGCTTTGAGTTTTGCCCTGTAAATCCTTTCTCTGTAGGTGTAATGTTTAGCCATCTTCTTGTGAATTTCATTATCCCTTTTGGCCTTGACTAGGAGTTCTCAAGAGGGCTGTTTACCCTCTCGAGCCAATACTCCCGGTTCTCATTCATAATTTTGGAAAACTGTTCATTTAGGGTGAGCTGATTAGCAAGTTTAGCCTCCTTTTGTCTCTTTAGTTCTAGAGCTCTTTTCAGTCCTCTAGTCTTAGGTCTGCTTTTTGGTTCTTGTTCATGTTCACCATAGCTATCATAGGCCTCATCAGGAAATTCCTTGGATTTCCATGACATCATTCTTGGCTTGAAGCTGCTAGTTTTCTTGCTCATAATATGAAATAATAAATTTAGACCTCTCTAAGTTGTTCTGGAGCTCCCTAATGTATGCATACTTTTCCTTGATGACTATGCTAAGGTCCTCGTTGTCATTATGTTCATCTAGGTCAATAAGGTCAAAAATCTTGTGCTGTCTCATGGAGGTCCTCCTCCTCATGCTTGATCTCTGCCTCTGTCATTTTTTCTTTGCCTTTGTGTACCTTCTTTGCTAATGAAGAAGGCAACGCCCCTCCCACAATCTGTGGGGCAAACACCTGCCTATTGCCTCTTTGATAAGTATGTGCTATTATGCCAAAATCAACCCTCTTAGGCTTGCTAATTTCACCCCTGCTAGGTGACCCAGTCTCAATATGAAATGGAGATGATGGCGGTGAGGTGGGTGAATGAGTCTAATTTGGTGATGATGTATGAACTGTAGGCTAAGGTGGAGGAATGGATGTGGAAGGATGAGATGATGAAGGTGCTTCTTGGCCATGCTGAATAGGTGGGACAATGAAAATATCATTGGATATAAATGTGTCCCATGCAATGTTAAGCTGATCAAGGTAATGGAGGACTATCATCTTGATGAGGGAGTTGTGAAATATACTTTTCATTTGATGATCATAATATTTCTTTTGGGCAATGAATGAAAGCTTGTCAATGCTCCGGTAAAGATAGTAGGTTATATTGAGCATTTTAACTATTGTGAAATGCATGAGTAGCCCGATATGATAGGAATAAAGCCTAGAAAACCTACCCTCACAAGTGAAGTATCTCGTGATGATTTTCATCATGGGAACATATATGTCTAGGAGGTAAGACAAAGGAAAAATCCTCTTTCTCTCATTCTTGTACCTTGGTTTAAGATATGGCTCATAATAGAAATGATCCAATTCTCCTTGTTTAAACTATTTTTCCCCAACATTTGGGATCCCAGAGACAACTGATATGATAGGAGGAGATATAGTGAAGGTGACACCAGCAAGGGTTACCTGGTTGTCATGGAGGTTGGTGATGAATAATATGGTAAACACAAGATAATATTGGATCCTTTGTACTTTCCCACAAAACTAAAAATAGCCCACATGCTTAAAGCTTGCCACAGTGATGGGAGATGCCATGAGTTCTCTGGTATTGGTTGGCTCATGTCTAATGATTCTTCCTCCTCTCTTAGATAACCTCCTCTCCTGTTTTTCTTCCTCACTATGACTTATGTTCTCTTCTTCTACCATGAGTTATTGGAGTCAAACCCTAGGGAGATGATGAAATGGAATGTAGGTGTAGAGAGTATGGAACGGTGTGAGGAAATTGAGGAGATGAAAATGGGGATGTGTGATATGAGGGAGGTATCAAGAGGTAGTTTTGAAATGTAGGAATGGTAGTTGGATGCTATAAAATGAAATTTAGGAATGGGATTATGTTACTAGGGTTTTGAATTTAGTAGGACACCAAAACACAACGAAACAACATATAATTCAACTATGGAGGAGAGGAGTGATATGACTTCAACCTACTTGTTTGCTGGAGCATGTTGGTGACACATTTTGAAGCTTGGAGATGATGTAGTGCTATTTGGGAAATATCTGGATGTTTTCGGGCAAACGCGTATCAATCTGGTTAAACATGCCCTCTCTTAACAGGCGCACAATGCCCTTGGGAAACACACAACGTTTTAACACAAACACACAACACCAGTTCAAAACATGCCCTCTGCCCCCGTTTTGCACAATTTTATTTAAAACTCGAAAATTCCCTTTTGTTGAGGATGCTTTCAGAGTGTAGGAGTGAAAATGAATGTTGATTTGATGTCTTTGAGGGATTTTATACTTGAATGGGTTTAATTTATGCTTTGAAAACCCATTTTCTAATGTTTCATGTTACTTTTCAAATTTTCACACTAATGCTCTTTGACTTCTGACTTTTTCCTTTGCAGGTGGATAATGTTGGCAATATAGTTTGAGTGAATAGCTTAGTAATCGTAACTTATTACATATAATGAACATAAAATTACATACATAAATAAATAAAAATATTACATTTCTTTTTTTAAATAAAATTACAATCTGAAACCAAACCCATACTTTGGAATGAAAATTAGAGCTCGGGCAACCATAGTTACATGTTTGCAAATCCTCTTTGAATGAAAAATGAATATTATTTCTTTCACTCTGATGCTTTTGCTGGCCTTATGCAGTGAATGGTGTTTGATTGGACCTTAGAGGAATGAAAACTAGTGACATAATGGGACCTTAAACAAGCAGACTTTAGGTGGACTTGACTGACATAAGACATGATGACATGAGCCTTTAAAATGAATGTATGCTTAGCAAGACACATGAAGGTGGGCCAACAAATATTGATTTTTTGAGAGGGGCTTTTGGAGTTTGAACTTGGGTTACCATCAGTGAGTAAATTTTTACATCATGACCTAGGTGGAATGATAAAAATTTCAAGATGGGACATTAATATGATTTAAAAGAGGAATTTTGATCACTAATGGTAGTATGCAAATACTAACTCTAACGAATACCATTTAGAAATTTGATAGAAATTGAAACTGCTAAAGAATTCAAACTGAAATCAGGAGACACAATTTCTACTCTACTTATCTGTAGATTGAAAATCACAAATTAGAACAACATGCATATACATGGAACAAGCAAAATCACAAGTACACAATGATTTCTAGGGGAACCCAATTGGGAAAAACCCCTCCACTACTTTGCATTAATTCAGATGAAAATATAAACAATTACAATGCCTTACTTCAACTCTGAAGCACACCCTGCACTTTAAGCATGTTCTCCTGCTTCCTGACTTGCTCTAGCAAACACTTATCCAATTCAAGCCTCAACCAACTTCCTATTTCCATGCGCAATCCTAGAGGAATTAGCCCCTAAAAAATAGGAGAAATTCCCTATTTCCTTGCACAATAGCTTGAGGAATTGATCACCTTCTCAGTGCAAAAGCATTGTACACTCAACAATATACAAATATAAATAAAAACATACCTTTTCCTTGACTTCAACTAGGAAATTCGAATTCCATGCATGATTGTGTCTACTTTTAGCTGATTGACTAGTTAACTAAGAGATTATTGGGTTAACAACAATCTTAACTACTCAACTGACCTTGAACTGACTCAACTAGATTGATAAATCTTAGCAATCACTACATGAACAACTCTACTTCTACCCTATAATTCAAATTTACTGAGTAAACTAGTAGTAAAGGCCATGTCACACAAGTTAACTGCCTTGAAGTTGTCCTGCTGATGTAGAAATTCTATTTACACAATTTGGCTAAGGCACAATTCAAAATTGAGCCTTTTTCTTACTACACTTTGAACATATAACAAAGCTACCAAGGTTTATAGAATAGAGCAATTATATATAGAGGTACCATTGTTTATTTAATAGAGCAATTGGTGTTGGGCAAAGCTTGAAACAAATACCAACAAATTTATATTTATATATTTTGGGATCGATAACCAACATTTATTGAGGAAGGCCATCTTGGATATTTTCTCTACATGGATGCAACCTATGCCATGTATCCACATGCTTGGATTTTATGGAACTGCATCTTGATCTAGAAGGTATGACGGGTGAAGCGCTGGTGGGACGCTGATTCTTTGACGAGATAAAATGAATCCTTCTTGAGAAAAGAAAGGCAGAGCAAGCTGAAAATATAGTCCTAAATATATAAAAGAAAATTTACAGAACTAGTTGCGTTAGGGAAAAAACTCGTTCCTCATCTTAAGTTGTCTCATAATCCTTATTTACTAGAAAAACATCTCAATACCTAGAACAAAACGTTATCTTATACTGCACACCTTATCCTAGCCGAAATCTCAACATATTTCCAAATAAAAATTACATCCTAAAGATGAACTATATCTTGCTTTCTTTAAGAACTTGATTGGTTAGCTCCATTATTTTGCTTATTTCGCCATCAATGCGTGGTTACAATAACATATATGTGTCCCCATTGTTCCTTTTCTTGGCCAAACCCTATTGGGGAGAGATGTTCATGGGCTATAATTATTATTTGAAAGATTAATAAGTTGAACGGTTACACAAATCAAGATTTGGTTGACAGTTAAAACAAGGATTTAAGGGTGGAAGAATTCTCAATCGTCTAACAATAAATCTAGCGGTGCAAAAAAGTGCAAAGTGGCAACTAGGGGAGTTCTTCTCAAAGGGAAACACCTTATGACATAATAACAACTCTACCATGAGTATTATAGTGTGCCCAAATAAATGAGCCCATTATTAGATAGATATAAATAAATAGCCAATGGGGGAACAAGGTTATCCTTAATATCAAAATGGAAAAACTATTCGCTAAAAAGGATGCATCATTAGCATAAATTGAGAACATATTCCTCTCGAAAAACACAAAATGGTGATTTACTTTTTAATTTCGTGATTCATATAATTTTTTAAAATTTTTCCTGCTTTAACTTTTTTAATAATTTTTGTTCAAGTAATAAAAAGTTTAGTATATTATTGAAAGGTATTATTATTGTTGTCTATGGGTGTAAAATAAATGGTGATATGGTGTATTGTTAAGGCATTCCTTGATGTGAAGGTCACTAGTTCAAAACTATGTGAGAAAAATCTAGTCATGTTAAGAGTTGTTGTGGCCCAGACCGAATGTGATCCCCAAGTGATTTTGACGGCTTAGATACCCCTGAGTCATGGTTTATAAAACAAAATATTAAATGTGCAATCATATATATATATGGACTTATGTAAGAAACATTTTTGTAAAAGTCCTTATATCAAAGTTTTATGTTATATCCATGACTTAGAGCCTAACTTTTCAAGCCAAGATTTATAAAATGGGTCGGGAGTTAAATGTTCCAAAGGTCAAAGAAGTGGGCAACGCCACACGCATGTTATATTTGCGAACGAATAAAAGACGTGTATGTTGTAAGCACATCAAGGCATATTTGAATTAAACTTCTCCCATATGTGACTTCAGTGGTAAAAGAACAATACGAGTTATATCCGAGAGGCTTTTTCTCGAAACAACCGATTGGGAGATCTATGGTCATGATCTCCCTTGCCCTCTCTCGTTGGAAAACCATGTATCGGTGCAAGAGCTTGCGAGGGTGGTCAATGGTTTAGTTGAAACCATTGTCGACTTCAAGAGAGCATGAATCAAGAAATCTAACTCACTCATCCATGTCACCACCCGCCTCCACCTTACCTTTTCCATGTCACCCTCATCCATATCCACATCATCTCCATTTTCCCGCCCGCACACAATACAAAACCTTCAACCTCGTTCTGTTTTGTTTCTCACTTGTTCATTTCCAGATGATTTTCATATTTTCTCCTAGGTCAGAGTTGGTCCACCGTGCTTCCTAATACCCAGGTAACAACCTTTCCCAATTGCCATCATCTTTAATTCTGGAGAAAATTGCTAAAATGACTAAAAAAATTACTTTTGTACCGACCTCTCACATACCTCTAATGGATATGGAGGCAGAAATTTTCAACCTTGTTTGTCCATTAGACCTCCTGGAAGTCTACCATAACCTATTTGACAATGAAATTGAGTCTAATGATCTTTTTCCAGTAGTAAACTCTCGCCTTTGTTATGAAATTATTCCTCACATATATCATTTTCTAGAATTAATTAGTTAGCTAACCTCTTCCCCTTTTCCTCAATGCAATTTTGTAATGGCTTCATCAGGGGAGAACATTCTGCAAGATACCTCTCAGTTAATTTGTTAAGGCCAAAATTTCCAGTGTCTAACAATTACATAGCTTTCACAAATCATTCCCTTCTATCCACTTATAAAAGGTTTTCTAAAGAAGATGAAAAGGAATTATTGGAGTTCATTTTACTTTCCAATTCCTCTCTTCCTCCAACAGTAACAAAGTACCCTATAACCCTGTTTCTAGAAGCTTCCCAACCAATCCTTTCAGTCATCATGTGCATACTTGGGAAAGATGATACAATAATCATCAACTACCAAGATTTAGGGTTCTTATACTTGATGGTACAACAAGATACTGTATTAGGAATTCCTTCTTATTTGGCATATTCTATTAAGCTCCAATTTCAAAATTTCAACATCTCTGGGTATTTTAGATATCCATCTCTGTTAGTTTATCTTTTCTCGTACACTCACTCTCACCAATTTAGTGATTTGGATGCAAGCATATCTGATTCTAATAAACAAAAGAAGTCTGTGATTGATTAGACCAAAATTGTCAGGGGAAAGGGAAACAATGAAGGTTTCTCTTATTATATATCTTCCTTTATGTCAATTGTGTACAAGATCATGAATAATCAACCTGCTCCTAGAATTATACCAGAAGAAAAATATTTGTTACAATTAACTAAAGATACCAGGGTTGGGGATTGGTACATTTTTGAAGATTACATGGAAATAAGATTGTAAGGAGTAGATATCCCACCTTACAACTTGCCTACCTTTGTACCCATGATGATATTTTCTTTAGAATTCACCAAACAAAGTTTAAATGTTGACCACGTCCATTTTGTTCAGGCTCATAAAGGTTTTTTGTTCAAGTTACCTAGAATAGTTGGCCCTTTCATTATAAACAACAGACAAGTTGTAGAAGAAGTTGAAGGGATGATAAAAGAGCTAGGCTTTCGACAGGGAGAGTAGTGGAACTATCTTCCTCACTAGATAATTTCTAAAAGAAGAGTATAGATAACTTTTTCACCACATACTCAAGTGGCAAAACTAGAGCTAGAAAAGTTGGAAAATTTGGATGCAAAGGATAAACAACAAAAAATGAATGTGGAAATCCCTCTTCCCAAAGAAAGAAGTTTGAAGAGGAATACTCTAGAACTCATCGATGTTGACATTGAAGATTCACAGTCCAATAAGAAGGCCAAAGTTCAAGAAGGAGAAATGGAAGAAATAACCTTGTCTAAGTTGATTGAAAAACCTTTAGATAAATTAGGTTTCTAGGTGCAATTGGGAGATACAAAATGCTCAACTTCATTCTCAATTCCTACTAACGAGGAGACTCCTTCTTCCATAAATGTTTTATAGAGGAAATTCCAGCAAATTGAGGAGAGAAATGTTAAAATAAGAAGCAATGTCACAACACAGTTGGAGGCCCAAAACTGTATCAAATTTCCAATCTATACATTTATCAGCCATGGACCTTGAAAGGAATCAGTTGAAGTTGTCTCTCACTCATCCAAATTCTCATTCCATTTCATCAGGCTTGAATTTTAAAATAATATATTTATATGTTAATGTTGAGGATATCCCTTTGCATGATAAAATCAATTTGCACAGGCAAACTGGCGAATTGTTATACAACGACATTGGAAAGACCTCCCCGATAGCCAGCAAAGCAGAACACTCCTAGATAGAGTAATATTTCAACTTAAACAGGAGAAAGCCAATTATAGATCCTTGCACACTTAGAATGAATAATTCAAAAAGCTAATCATCAAAATAGGAGTAAAACTTGAAGATAAAGAAACTATCCAAAATATGTTGAAAAACATAGAATCTGAAGTCCAATCATTAAGGAAAAAGCTGAAGATGTCTGCTATAGAGCATGTACAGAAACCTAAATTAGCCTAGGTGGAGAGGGAAAATGAAATTTTAACAAAGGTGCTTGATAAGAATCAAGATCTTTTATCCCTAAAGCAACAAGTTATAAAGTTACAACAATGGATTGATAAACATGTGTGTACTGTAGTGGTTTCAACTGACTTAGAGGATCCTACAAAAACATTAACCAGAGTTATGACTGAGTTGAAGTTATCAAAGAATGAATTGAGAAAATTGCACAATTACCTAGAAGAAGCCAAAGAACAATTGAAAATAAAGGAAATACAATTCAATGTAGCAAAGGAGAATACAAACCAGATGAACATCAAGCATCAAGAAACATATGAGGGAATTAAGGAACTGAAAGGTAAACCGAAAGGTAATATGTCCTTAATTCAAGAAAGGAAAATCATTTGGGATGATATAATTCAATAGGTCAAAGCTATTTGGGACTGTATAATTATCATTGCAGAACAAACGGTCATGGTAAAAACCTCTGAATCTATTATCACTGCAAACAAGGACAATGTGTTGGAGAACACACAAATAGAAAACAATATCATCAAATATTTGAATGAAAAAACTTCCCATGATTTTAGATGTGTGGATATTACAGATAGAACATCTGTAATAATGGAAATTAATAAAATGGTCTAGCGGAATATATGTAGGAAGCAAGTAGAAAACAACTTAGAAGAGGCATAGAAATCAGTTGCACTTTTTGATTCAAACTTTGACCAAAGAACTAGGGCACTTTTTGATTCAAACTTTGACCAAAGAACTAGGGCACTTTTTGATTCAAACTTTGACCAAAGAACTAGGGCATGATTGCTAAGTCGTTGGGACCAACATGGCAATATTATTTCATGGGAGCGATATGAAGAACTACTGGTAGAATCCAAAAGCAAGGTGGATTCATCACATGAGAAAACTGCAACATTGAAGGGAAAAACCATTGTAAACTACCTCCAAAGATATTTCCAATTGCTATGGCAAGTAAAAAAATTGTTCATTGAAATGCCAAATTATACAAAGTAACTAATCTGAAGATGGTTTATAAAAGGATGGTCCAGTCTCTTGTTCGTAATCCCACACTTTGGAAAAAGTGCGAAAGACTCGTTGTCCCGCTCAAATTTCGAGTTATGGAAACTGGAGCTACATCAAAAGAACAAGAGTTTCAAAAGTTTAAATGACTTTTAATTAATGAGCAGACTTGATAATGTCATTTTTGTAATTTTGTAATAGTTTTAAATTTTCAAAAGACTCAAAATAGTTAGGAAGGTTTGGATAGTTACTCTATAACCGTTTTTGTGTAACATTTAAAAAGACATAAGATCTTTAGAAAAAGGGTTCGAAAATATTTTATGATATTCTATGTAGTGTGCTGACATTTTCTTGGAATATCAATAGAATTTTTCAAGTGATTCTAGATATTTGTTGGTTATAGTACGTGCTTTTCTTTTTGGTAACTCACTCACTGTGTTTACTCTTCCTTTGAAATTCGTAAATGAAGTATCAGGTGTCTTTCCTTATAAACAAATTTATCAATGCTTTGAGAGTAGTAAAAGTTACGTGTTTATTTTTACACAGAGATCTAAATGAAGCGCTCTACAATTTCATTGCTCCACCTCCTTTCATTTCACATTTTCTGCTAAGATTTCGTGCATTGGATTATTTTAAGCCCTATGCGTTGAATCTTTATTATTAAAAATTCCTCCTCCTAGAGTACAACTTAAGAAAATAATATAACCACATATATAGAGGCTATCTTGAAGGGTTTGTTTATTTTTCCAAGGGTAAAATCACATTATACCTCAAGGGTTCTCTCTAGGAAAAATGTTTAAACACTTTTTAAAAATACATTTATTTTACCTAAGTGAATGTCCTAGGCACGGGTTCCCTTCAACCAAGAACTATCTCTAGGGTTACAACACCTAGATTTATGATAACTCCTAGGTGGTGTGAATTAATGGGAATTATTGTTGATGCAATGATTGAGGCATGCAAAGCCTCTTGCCCAGAGCTAAAATCTTTGGAGAAAGGTGACATGATCAGTTTGCAAGATTTTGGCTGTGGGAGTTTGTCCGAGAGCTCGATGCGCCTCTAGGATGTTAGGGTCTCTATTAAAAGAAAAATGATTCACCAACAAAAATAATTTTTGTTCTTGTTCTAAGTTTCAAATTTGGTTGAACAATTTCAAGATTAAAACTGTGTAGATCCTCTAGTAAGGTATTGCTATCAAAATTCTGAAGCGATTGCAAGCGAGTCAGGTTCTATGCTTCATAGGTTCATGGGAGATCTCTCAAGGTGGTTATGTGTGCATATTTGAAGGTCTCCAAGTCTGCGGTATTGTTTTCTTGTTGTCCCCGACCTTGTTCTACCAATTCAAAGGTGGTAAATTTGGTTGCATGTTGGAACTACATGCCCATATTAACTACCAGGATGATGAATTGGAAGCCATAAGACACCAGCTAACCAAGCTTCAACTTTAGAGGATAAACAATGAACAATGTAACATGACAAGAAACTCCCATTGAAGCCACTCTAGAAGCATGTATATCGATCCCTCATAATTCACGTTCTTGTTATCTAAAGTTGTGTTTTTTGTCAGTCAGTTTTTTTAGGTATATAGTTAATGGATAATATATAATCTCTATTTCAATGATGGCTTGTTAGAAGAATATCTTGGCCCTTCTTTTTTGTATCCTTTAGAAGAATTGACATTATGGAGTAGCATGTAAATTCTCCTCATTATTTGGGGGCTTCCAGGCGTCGATTTAAAAACAAAACTACTCCTTGTCAAAAAAAAGAGAGACATAAGTTATAGTTCATTAAATATAAAAAATAAAGTTGTTATCACTGATTAGAATTGAGTTAAAGTATTGCATAAAAAGGGAAAAAAAAATCCACATAGCATTTATACATATGTAGTTTCTTTATTTTCATGATTTTGATTTTTTATTTACTTGTAATATATAATGCTAAAAATTGTTGGCCTGAGAGGTACTCTCCAAGCCAGTATGTTAGAGATATTGTAATATAATATAATGTAATGTCCAATAAATATTTTTATTTAGTATATAAAAATAACCCTACTTTAAAATAAAAATAACTTTAAACTAAAATAATAAGGTCAACTTGACTTGGTCAAGTTACCAATGGTTTTTGAGCTCTAGGTTTATGAGAACCCATGGTATTCATGTAGAATATAGACTATTTAAAAGAGGAAATTAAACCAACCTAGATCCATCTTAACTCCGATCTACCAAGGGTCTAGAGGGATCAAATATCCTATGATGCAAACATCTTTTAGAGTGAAAAGCGATTTATTGTGTCGAGAGGGATCAAATATCCTATGATGCAAACATCTTTTAGAGTGAAAAGTGATTTATTGCGTCGAGAGACACTCTCTAGTCCAGTATGGTAGAGATGTTGTAATGTAAAGTAATGTGCTATAAACATTTTAACTAGGTCAAAATAAAATATAAATACAATAAAATAAAATAATTAAACTAGTGTACATCCATCTTAACTCGAGATCTACCAAGCACTAATAGGAACCAAACCTCTTTTGATTTTAAAAGAGGTTTGTATCTCAAGAGATTTGATCTCTCTCGACACTTGGTAGATCCAGAGTTAAGATGGATCCAGAGTTAAGATGGATCTACGCTAGTATATAATGCTAAGAATTGTTGTAGCTCATAATTAAATTAGTGTACATCCATCTTAACTCCAGATCTACCAAGAAATAATAGGGACCAAACCTCTTTTCACTTTAAAAGAGGTTTGTATCTCAAGAGATTTGATCTCTCTCGACATTTGGTAGATCCAGAGTTAAGATGGATCTACGCTAGTATATAATGCTAAGAATTCTTGTAGCTCTTTTTAACACCGAGAGACACTTTTAACCTAGTATAGTAGATATGTTATAGTGTAATTATTTTTATTAATTTTTGTTGGGTAGTTAAGGTAAACTTGACTTGGTCAAGTTATCAATCTCTTTTCACCTCCAGATTTATGAGAACTCATGGTATTCGTGTGGAATATAACTTATTTAAAGGGGGAATTAAACCAACATATATCCATTGTAACTTTGTATATACTAAGTGTTGAATCTAAAAAGTAGATTCAAAGTTAATATATATATATATATATATATAACTAACAAATGACAACAAAATTTAAAGATTAAAATATTTGTTAATATGCATATGTTTCTCAAATTATATATATATTATTGAAATATAATATTTATATTATAATTATTTATAAATATATAAATTTATATAATTTAAGTGTCTTTGGTCTAAATAAAAAATTAAGACACACACACATATTCAAAATTAATAAATGACCACAAAATTTAAATGTTAAAATATTTTTTTGATATATATGTTTTTTTTGATATATTTAACTTTTATATTTTATTAAATATTACACTTCTACTATAATTAAAGTGTATATGGTATGAGTAAAAATTAACACACATAATAAATGATAACAATTTTTTTTTGTTTTTAAAATTTGCATTTGTTTGTTTTATATATTTAACTTTTTTATTTTATTGAAATATTACACTTTTATTATAATTATTTATAAGTATTTTATTAAAATATTACAATTCTATTATAATTGTTTATAAATATGTACATTTATATAGTTTAAGTATATATGGTAATTTTTAGATAAACTTAACCATGTGATGGAGTTGAGGTTGTGTCAACAATGATGTTTAACAATGGTGGTTTTTTGAGCACTCGGTACTGGTGACCCATGGTAATAAGCTCACAGTATTACATGTAGTTGAAGCCATTAAAACGCTAGAGCATTCTCCATTGTAGTGAGCCATGGCTCAAGGTGTTAGTAGACATGGCTATGTTTTTAGCCAAGGACAATAATAGATCTATTATTGGTTAGTTTTTCCCCGTTAGAATTTTCCAAATAAATTATGGTGTATATTTGAATATATTGTTGTTATCTCTGTTATTATTATATTTATTTCTCTCATATTTTCTCTAAAATAATAACAAGTGGTATCAAAGCATAGGACTTCATTGCACAAACTAACAATTATTTCTCTCATATTTTCTCTGAAATAATAACAAATGGTATCAAAACATAGGACTTCATTGCACAAACTAACAACCAGCGTAAAATAATAACAAATGGTATCAAAGCATAGGACTTTATTGCACAAACTAACAACACTCGTTGAAGCAATGGCTCATTGCAAAAACAAGTAGGGCCACTTGAGCAATGGTTCTATGAAGAGCATGATGCAACTGCATGGGATTGGTGTGATTCCATTCATTGTTTTTGGTGCCAACAATGAAAATGGATTTGTGACCAAATCCTCAAAGCCACGATGATGTTTCAGAGCTAGGTTTCAAAAAAAAAAAAAAATAATAACTCTATGCCACAACCGCCTCCAATCTCGTGTGACTCACTCGTGCGACTATCTGTTGTTGAACCCATGACCGTCTCGTCCTCTTATTTCCTCATTTGGAGGATCCCTTGATTCCCTAACAACTAGGGCTGGAGAAAGGAGGTTCGATGCAATTGTGGCATAGAGTTATTATTATTATTATAATTTTTTTTGAAACCCAGCTCTGAAACATTACCGTACCCTGGATTTGGGGACTTGGACAATGAAGTCCTACGCTATGATACCAAAAAATATATTTTTGGGAGTTACAAAGCTAGGTGGCTTGCATGCAAATTTGATATTTTTTTCATTTACCATATTCTTGGGAGTGATGGGTGGGGATGGTTATTTAAATAGTGATGTGGGGTTCGTATGAAAAGTTAGGTGGCTTGCATGCAAATTTGATATTTTTTTTTTCATTTATCATATTCTTGGGAGTGATGGGTGGGGATGGTTATTTAAATAGTGATGTGGGGTTCGTATGAAAAAGTTATATATATATATATATATATATATATATCATAAAAAAATTTAAGGCAAGGAACAGGTTTGAAATTTTGGTGTGAAAAAGAATGTGGAATGAAAGAATGTTGGTTTAACCCTATGATATCAATAATAATAAAAAGAAAAAATATTGTTTTTTATTTTTTATATGTAAATGGGCATACTACTGTAAACCCTGATATGACATGTGTACCCGGGTAGTTCATTAGCAAATTTTGAATGTCTACTTAGATGATAATGGGATACATGTGATGGTATGATAAAACATGCTAAGCTGGGACAACATGTGAGATTTTTCAAATATCCTTACGTTGATTGGATAGTGTGTGGAGGTGAGTGGTGGTGGTTCACTCACTTGGCCTGTTTGGGTAGATTTGGCCAAGGAAAACCCAAAGTAAAGTTTAAAGGGGGTATTGTTAGATGATGGAGTTGAGGTTATGTCAACAATTATGGGGATTCTCCATTGTAGTGAGCCATGATTGAGCGGTGAAAATGTGTTTTGGATAGCTTCGCTATGTTTTTATCCAATGACAATAATAGATCTATTATTGGCTGTTTTTTACCTATTAGGGGTTTTCCAAATAAAACATGGTATATATGATTTGAATATATTGTTGCTATGTGTGTTATTATTATATTTATTTCACTCATATTATTTCTGAAAGAATAACCGTAACAAGTAGCCTAGATCCATATTAACTCTACTAAGTGCCGAGAGATTCACTCTAAAAGAGATTTGCATCTCAAGATATTTGATCCCTAGATCCATCTTAACTTACCAAGTGTTGAGAGGGATCAAATCTTTTTTCACTCTAAAAGAGATTTGCATTTCAAGGGATTTGATCCCTCATAAGGCTTGGTAGATGGAGTTAAGATGGATCTAGGTTATTTTAATTTTCCCCTTTAAATAGGCTATATTTCACATGAATACCATGGGCCAATACTATGAGTTTTCATAAATCTAGAGCTCAAAAACCACATGTAAATTGACCAAGTCAAGTTTACCTTTACTATCCAACAAAAATTAATAATAATAATAATAATAATATAGAATTTTTATTCTTATTGAGCCTAGAGGCTCATTTTACAATCTAGTATGAGGGATACGTGTAAGTATGTCACGTCCTCAAAAAAATAATAAAAATAATTTTGGCTCATGTTCGCTAAATAAAAATTAAATAACCATATAAATAAACAATTAAACATTTATTAACACAACAATTAACTCAGTTGTTGATATTTCACTTTCACTCTTCAAGTAATAAATACAATATCTTGATGTCTATCTTAATTAATGTAATTTTATATAACTTTAGAAGTAAAAAAAATGTATGTGAGTAAGATGTTTAAACCTTATGCATTTCAAAAATATTTTAATATGTGATATCAACTTTTTATATATATATAGAAAAAAATGCTATAAGAAAATATTGTAATGTTGTATAGAATAAAATATCTAATGTGAGTTATGAATAAAATATTTTAATATGAATTAGTATAAAATGGCTCAATACACATGTTATGTAATCTCTATAACATTCAAAAATGCAATTTAAACAATGAAAAATTACACATTATGTTTTTGTACTCTAAAATAAGTTTGCAACAAAAGAAATTTGATCCCTCTCGTCTCATGTTAGATCCCAGTAAACATTTTAAATCAATAAAAAAATAAAAATAATTAATAACGTGAAAACATTTTTACTAAAACAAAATAAAATAAAAATAATAAAAAACATTAAAATAAAAATAACTTCATGGTATTCACCCATGATATGAGAAGCCATGGTATTCATGTGGAATATAGCCTATTTAAAGGGGGGAATTAAACTAGCCTAGATCCATGTGTACTTCGGACCTATGAAGCACCGAGAGGGGTCAAATCTCCAGAGTTTTTTTTTTAACGAGATCGAGTACTTATGTATTATAAAAGACTGCAGAAAGCAGAGAAAGATACATATATGCTGGAAGAAGAGTGATAGAGAAGAAACTGAGGTGGGACGCAGCCCTGGAAGCTTTATAGATTAGCTTGAAGAAGAGAAACTGAAAAAGATGCCTGCTATACTGTTTTACAAAAATGCCATCTAATAGGCAGACTTTACAGGTCATTAGATTAACACCAGAATTGATTGACGGTTTCCTCCATGTGGTCCGCCTTGTGGTCCTCTTGTTGCTGTTCTTTCTGGCTTTCCTTAGTAGAGGCTTCTGCCTGCATACTTGCTGTGATGGACTGAATGTGCTTGAGTGCCTCCTCTAGGTGCTCACATCTGTCTTGGAGGTTCTCGATTTCCTTCTTGCGCTTCTCTAATTTCTTGCGTTTGGACCGGCTGTCCGCGATGAAGTCTTCACGCAGGTCATTATGGTGCTTCATGAAACGGGAGATCAAAAAACAGTGGTCTTTGCACAGTGCGCATGCATCATTTCCCAAGACTCTTTCGAGAGGGTTCTCGCGGGGGCCGTTCCTTCCCTGAGCTTCCGGTTGCCGTCCCTCTGCCATGTCTGCAAAACAGATTAGAAGCGAGTAACCTTGCAAATGACTTTTGATATACCTGTTATCTTCTTGAAGAGTCGGCTTGCTTGTAGTGTCTTGCTGATCTTTTTGATGGCTGCTTTCTGAGTGAGCTGGAGCGGGGCTCCACTTCTTGCTTCCTCGGAGTCGATTGGCCTCAGAGAAAGCTTCACACCTTAAATGCTTCTCGGGATGATGGTGGAGAGGAGGAATGGGAGGGGGAATATAAGGGCGAGAGGAAGGGTTAATATAATGATGATGCTTCAGATATTTCCGAAGTTTTGCAGAGGGGAAATCGGGTAGCAGGTTTAGGGATCTCCTATCACCGAGATCGAAATGATGTATGCCCAGGAGAAGCGTGGGAGGGGAGGTTTTGAGGTTGAGAGGGGATGGGAACGCCGGCATAATGGTGTGGATTTGATGGTCACGAGAGTGTGGATCGTGTTTCTGACTTTCCCTGATGGACTCTGCACTGAGATCAGGCTGGCAGCTGCCGTCCTTAAGGAATGGATCTTTCATATGTTCTAGTGTTATCTCTGACCTGTCCCTGCTTGCGATTGACCGCATTGTTTGCGAGTTTATCCGCCTCTGCATTATGTTCCCTCAGCACGTGCTTTAAGGTAGTTTTTCCCAAGTGGCTGAGGGTGTCAATTATCCTTGCTTGGATGCGGTTGAGAGAGGCTTTGCCAAAGTCTTTACCTGTGTTTATAGCTGCTATTATTATAGCGGAATCCCCGATGATTAAGGCGTCCTGTAGACCGAGCCTGTGTAGGATTGACGTGCCTAACAGTAAGCTGTAGGCTTCCGCTTCATTGTTGGTTGCTTGCCCGAGACCCCATTCGTAGCAGCTTACTGTGATTCCCTTCTGATCTTTTATTATTCCTCCAGCGCCTGCTTTCCCGGGATTGCTCTTTGATGCTCCATCGAAGAGGAGGATGGGGCGATTCTGGGCTGTGATCCATTTATTTACTTCCTCTTTGTCTCCCCTGAGTTTCCAATTTTGCCCCTTCTGCTTGATTTTGATCTGAGGAGGAAGATTTTGGGAGTGGCTAAGGTTGAATCTTTTGTACCAATCCATCTCCTCTTTTGTCCATCCCTGCTGATCAGGGAGAGTTATATGATTCGCACTGATTGCCTCAGAGATCCCAGCTATAGTCCTTGCAATTATCTTGTCAATTTTGATCTGCTCGTTGTTAAAAATATAGTGATTTCTTGCCAACCAGATATTCCAGCAGAGAGTTGCTGGGATACAATTCCAAATTCGGAGAAGATTTCTTTTCCCTTTCCTGCTCAGAGGGTAGTCTTTTTTCCAGTTTCTCTGTAGGTTGCTTACCTGGTCATTCCTGCTTCTGGTTTCTAACGGGCTAAGGATCTGGTTCCAGCAGTTTTGAGCGAAATTGCATTGGAGGAAAGTGTGAAGAATGGATTCTTCCTCAGCTTGGCAAAAGCAGCAAATTGAGGGACCTTGTATTCCTCTTTTTCTCAAGTTTTCTGCAGTAAGAATTTTCCCTTTTAGAAGGGCCCAATTAAAGTGCTTTATCTTGGGTATGCACTCATTGTTCCAGGCTGCCTTGTGAAGGTTCCAGCTTGTACTGTGAGTCTTGTCTTGCAATGATTTGTAGCCCTCACGCACTGAGAAGCTGCCCCCACAGGTGTCCCATATGTAACTGTCCTCCATCTCCTTATTCATTGGCGCAGCTCCGGCTAGAGAGATTTTTAATTTATGCCATTGATCTCTGAGGTCCAGGGGCAGGTTCAAGACCTTCCAATCTGACCATGTGTTTTGGGACCATATAGAAATGTCGTATAAGGAGGATATGTTGTGGTTCTCCATCCAAATTTGAAGGGGTCTTAATTCTTGCAGAGATTCTCTGGGACTTGATCCCATGATTCTGTCCAGCCATATTTTGACATTCTTTCCGCTGCCCGGTTTCTTAGAGACATGCTCTTTAAAGTGAGGGAGAACTTTTTTGACCAATCTCCACATTGGGGTGCACTGCCTATCCGCGATTGGTTCTTGGAGGATGTTCGAGTTTGGGCCATTAAGGTATTTCCTTTTGATGATTTCGACCCACCAAGATCCTTGTCCTGAGATGATCTTCCAAAGTAATTTGAGCCCCATAGCCTGATTGGATAGACTTGGGAGTTTAACTGACAGACCTCCTTTGACATACGGAAGGGTGACTTGAGCCCAATTAACAAGACTGAACTTCTTTGAGTCCTGCTTTCCTCCTTGCCAGAGGAAGCTTCTCATGATGATTTCCATATGCTTATGAATGCTTGCAGGTGCCATTATTATTGCGTACTGGTAGATAGGAAGGCCGGATAGGACCGCTTTGATAAGAATAGTTCTACCTGCCAGATTTAACCAGGAAACACCCCAGCTCTGCAATAAGCCTCTCATCTTCTCAATATGTTTAGACCAAACCTCTGCTTTAATGTGCTCCTTGGCCAGAGGGAGGCCCAAGTAGGAGAAGGAGCTCCAGCTTCTTTGGAGGGGAATATCTAAGATTTGAGAAATCCTTTGTTGAATCAGAAGAGGGACATTCCATGTATAAATTTTGCATTTCCTGTTGTTTAGCTTTCCTCCCGAGGCTAGAAGGAAGGCATCCAAAACTCCTTTAAATCTTCTGGCCATCAGGCTTGATGCGCCTCCTATCAAGAGAGTGTCATCCGCGAAGAGGGAGTGATTGAGCTCTTTTGTTCCCCTTTCAATGCGGATACCCGTAATTTCTTTTTTACTTCGGAGATTTTCTAGATGAGCACTCAGTGTCTCAGCCATTAGGATGTAAAGAAAGGGGGAGAGGGGGCAGCCTTGCCTTAGCCCCCTTGAACTTCTGAAGTAATTACTTGGCCGTCCATTGATCAAAGGTGAGGTCCAAGGATTGCTAATGCATCCTTTAATGATGTTTACAAAAAGGGGGGAGAAGCCAAATTTAAGAAGGACTGCTGTAAGGAAGGAGTGGTCCACTCGATCAAAAGCGTTAGCCATGTCTAATTTAATGATCATTCCCCTTTCTCCTCTATTGAGACTGCTATGAATGGCTTCCTGGACTAGGATGACGTTATCAATGATCTGTCTATTTGGGACAAACCCACCCTGATTCTCTGACACTATTAAAGGAAGAAATTTCTTTATTCTATTGGCAAGGATTTTAGTGATGAGCTTGTAAGAGACATTGCAAAGCGAGATGGGACGAAATCTATCAAAGGTTTTGGGGTTTGCCTCCTTAGGGATTAAAGCTATATGGGTGGACTTTGTATTTTCCCCTACTTTTTGATTTCTGAAGGCGTTCTTTACCATTCTTACCAGATCCTTTTTTATAGTTTCCCAGTGCCGCCTGTAGAATGCAACTGTAAAGCCGTCCGGCCCCGGGGCTTTGTCTTGTTGCATGCTGAAAATGACTTCTCTGATTTCCTCTTCTGAGGGTTCTTGTTCCAGCTCCTTATTGTTCTCCTCTGTGATTTTGCCTTTGAGAATGTTGAGGAAGGTCTCGCTGTCATAATGATGATTGTCTGCTGTTAGGAGATCCTTGAAGTAATTGTATGCTGCCCCTTTTATTTCATTTTGACCTTTCAGCTCAACCCCCGCTACTTCGATTTTGTCTATTTGGTTACAAGCTCTTCTGAGCTTGATATTGTTATGAAAAAAGGAGGTGTTTTTATCTCCAGCCCTTAACCAGAGACAGCGAGATTTTATTCTGAGTTCCTCTTCCTCTGCGCGGTTTTGCCGGTAAAGCTCTTTGTAGAGTGTCTTTTCTTTTTCAATATCCTCTGCCTTGTATTGAATTTGTTCCATTTGAATGTGCCAACGCTCCATTTCGTTTATCAGAGCTGTTTTTTCCCTCTTATCTATTATTGCTTGGTCCCGTGCCCATTGTTTGATCGCTGTCCTAAGCTGCTTCAGCTTTGTTTCCCAAACGTAATATGGCGACCCAATCACTTCTCTTGCCCATTGAGTTTGAATAAGTTGACTGAAATCTTTATTAAGATCCCAATTTTTATTGTACTTAAAGGGAAGAGGGCCGAGGTTTGGGCCTTTGTCCATAGAGAGAACCACCGGTTTATGATCCGATGCTGATCCATGGATTAGTTTACTTCTGATTGAGTAGCTTTCGGCTACCCTTTCTTGGATTAGAAACCTGTCAAGCCGTTCCTTAATGTTGTGAGCGCCTATCCTTTTGTTAGACCAGGTATATTTTCCATTTGAGAGAGGGGTGTCAATCAGATTGAAGAGCTGTATTATATTTTCTAGTTTGTCTCTTGAGGGGTCTGAATGATACTTCCCTCCGTATTTTTCCTGCACATTCCTTATTAGGTTCAGATCTCCTCCAAGAATCAATCTGCTGTCTTGTATAGAGGAGATGTCTTCTTCTAAAGAGTTCCAGCAACATGCTTTGTCCCTGTAGTGGTTGGGGGCGTAGATGTTGTAGATATGATAGACTTCCTGTGAGCTTTTGTTCTTAAGATCCGATCTAATCCACCATGTGCATTGATGAGAGTTGTAGATTTCCCACTTTGTTTTATTCCATAGTGTTCCAATCCCTCCTGATGCTCCATCTGAATCATTGGATAGTCCTGAGAAGTTTTTGAATCGCTGTGTTTGTTGATGAAAGTCCTGATTAGTGAGTTTGGTCTCCTGAATAAGAAGGATATCTGGCTGCTCCTGATTAAGAAGGTCCTTGATGGCTTTTAATTTTGGAGGGGTGCCCATCCCCCTGCAGTTCCAGGAGACCAAATTCATTATTTACCCGCTGAAGGGTGGGATCCTGCTTTCTCCTTTGTTTTCTCGCCGCTGCCTTTTGGCCGTCCCAAATACGAGTCCAGAGGTTGCTGAGTCCCTGTGGCCATTTCTTTTGCTGCCGTCTCATCCCTGAGCTCCTTGTTCGATTTCCTGCCCACTTTCCTTGGTGGATCTGATTGCTGGTTGGTTTCTTTTGCTTTGTTTCTGGTAAGAATTCTTTCAACTGTGTGAGGAGGGGAGGGGGGGAGGTTTGTGCAAGGAGAGGCAGGGCGAGGGGATTGAGGAGGCGAAGGGGGAGTTTCGGCAGTTAGAGATTCGAAGGGGTTTGAGGTCGAAGGGAAAGTTGAGATGGGAGGGGGATGAGGCGGGGGGGGAATGCCTGAAGCTGGGTGGACGGAGGTATTGGGGCCCTGGTTTTGAGAGGATTTCTTTCTTTTGACTTGTTCCCATGGTCCCTCTGTGTGTTCCTCATTAATATCTATTTCTTTTGCTTTTAACTTACTGCACCTATTTGCAAAATGGCCATACTCATGACATACCTTGCACTTGAAGGGGAGTTGTTCGTAGTCCAGCTGCTGAATGTGCATCCACTTGTCCACCTTGATTTTGATGGCTTCTGGTAGTCCTTTCCCGAGATCAACTTCAACACAGATTCTTGCGCATGCGTGCATGTTTTCTCTTGGTTCCGATCTGTCAATGTATTTCCCGAGTGCATTGCCTATAGCTCTTACCGATTCATCCCCCCAGCAGTGAAGTGGGAGATGGGGGAGACGAACCCAAACAGGAACAGCGTTTGGGATATCCATTTCCGGATCAAATTCCGGGGTCCATTTGTTCAGGTATAAGCCTCTTGTGTCCATGAAATAGGGCCCATTACGGAAGATGAGGTTCTTATCCTCCTTTGATTCGAACAAGAAGGTGAAAAAGCCACGTCCACAAAATCTTATGGCGATCTTGCCCTGTATCATTGGACTCCAGTTACGTTCCACCCATTTCTGAACCGTTCTTGGTGATGGCCAAAGCCCAGTAAACTGGCCAACCAGTCCTCTTTCAGCGAGAGCTATTGCTGATTTCCTTGGCAGAGCAGGGGGCAAATCCACCTCAGGAATCTCATCCAGCTTTTTGATAAACTTGGTTTGAGAAGGCCTTGGTCTCGGATCTGAAGATTCAGAGAGCAGAGAGTCAAAAATTTCTTCGAGGGTCTCAGGGCCGAGAGAAGGGGAGGCGGATCCTGCCATGGCAGGCCCGCTGGGAGAGCGGAGGTTCAGGGCAGCGACGACGGAGGGACCCGAGGGGGTCCAAGCAAGGCTCTGCTAGGGCGAGGGCGAGGGAGCCCGACCAGGCTAAGCCTGGGGGGCAGGGCGGAAGCGCGCAGCTTGAGCAGGCAAGGGTTCTCGGCAGCGGCTCGCGGCAGCTCCAAAAATCGATTTAGCCATATTGCTCTTCAATGAGACCCAAATCTCCAGAGTTAAAGATTGGATCTAGGCTGATTATTTTAGTTTGAATTTATTTTTATTTTAACATAGGGTTATTTTTATTTTGGACCAAGTCAAAATTACAACATCTCTATCATATTGGGCTGGAGAATGTCCCTCAACACAATAAAAGATTAACACCCACACACATATATTAAAAAATGATGATGATGATGATTAACGTCCACTACGACCAATATCTATCAGACCTTAAGAAATAAAGAGATTAACTGAGACTTTTTAATATTTTATTTCAATGATTAAAAAGAAGGGAGAGAAGCATTCCCAGATCACTATAATTTTGCGGACTTCACAAATAAAGGTGGTTCGAAGTGTGGATTTTTTTTTTGGAAATGAAAACGGATGTGAATAAGAGCAGGACAATCCAAGAGAAAGTGTTTTTCATCTTCAACCTTCTTAGTATCACAAAGGTGACAAACTCGTTCGTCCCAAGGTGTTTTGGGAATAAACCAACACCCTGTTTCACTCAGAAGCTCATGAGAATTAGTTCTTATTTTCACAATGTTCATTTCTTCTTAGCACTAGTCAAGACAGAAAGATAATTCTGGTTAGCAAGGTTGAGGTTTATCACATCCTTATAATACCTTAGCTTTCGTTTTCCTTCTAACTCCTCATCATCCCACAAATTATCCTTAAATTTGGAAGTAATAATACTTTTAATTTTATCTCTATTCTCCAAGATGATCTCTTCTTTTATCCCCCAATGGTTGAACCAAGATGAATATTCTTACACCAACCTCGCTTGAGTCGGAGGCGAGGGAAGAAATTTTGGGGAACCTCTTAGCTTCCATGTTGTAAAGCTTCTTCATATGCATCAGATACTTAAACATAAACATGCTTTCAATGGGGGAATGTTAGCATCAATCAATAGGATGGGTTAGGAAGTATCCTCGCTTGAGTCAGAGGGGGGTGAAGAAATTTTGTGGAACCTCTTAGCTTCCATGTTGTAAAGCTTCTTCATATGCATCAGATACTTAAACATAAACATGCTTTCAGTGGGGGTAATGTTAACTTTGATCAATAGGATGGGACAAGGAGTATTTCCTTTAATCTTGAGATTGTAGATTATAAATTACTTTTGGATCAACTAGTTCTTTCTACAAAATTTTCTAGATATACTTCAACCCAAAACCTCACATCCATATAACACAAGAGGACAAGAGTCTCAAAAAAAATATTTTTTTACTCCAACATTTTTTTTAATTTACATATGTTTCTTCTACATTTTATTGAAATTTTATAGATTTATCATAATTATTTATATATAAAAATTTATATAATTTCAGTAAGTATATCTATATATATATATATATATATATATATAATTAAAATGAAAAAGTCATGTTTTATGTAAATTAACAACACTGTTCTTAATATCCTCCCAAAGTTAACTTAACATGTATTGGTTGTCAATTTTAAACATTTCATTAGTGCACGAAACTTGGAATTTTTTTATTTAAAGCTAGTGGGTTTTAGCCTTTATGGTTTTACTCTTTGTTTTTTTTTTTTTAATAATTACGAATCTCTTTGAATTTCTTGTGATTTCATAACGAACTTGAAATGAATTTCAATAGAATTTTAGACAAATTTCTTGTTTGTGTTTGTGTTTGGCTTGTTCGATTTCAATTTTTTCCTGTTTGACTTGAGATTTGCAAACCTTATTTGCTCAAGAATGAAACTAAACAAACTTCAAATTTAATCAATTTTGTTTCTAGGTGACTTAGAGTGTAAGTATGATGTATAATTTTTATGTTTTTTTTTTTTTTCAATATAGAATTTAAATAAACTACAAACTAGCAGTTGTACTGAGAGGTGCAAAGGAACACAGATAAGAGAATTGGAGAGAATGTGGAAGACAATAATCAAGCGCAATATATGGACAATGAAATACAATCGAAATTTGAGTTTGTATATATCTTCTTAAGAATGTAACATGAGGTTAAATTTAAGAAGAAAGTTAAACTAACCACGACAATGACAATCCTTGCACGCACAAGGTACATAGCAAAGAAGTTCAATTTCTTTGGGTTGTTTTGAAATGACATGAAATAAATTTTATCGGTGGCACTTGGGAGAAACTAATTTTATCAGTAAGTTGTTGTTAAGATGAGATAGCAAAGGAGTTCATTTTCTTTGTGTTGTTTTTGAAATGACAAAAAATAAATTTTATTAGTGGCACTTGGGAGAAACTAAACTAATTTTATCAGTAAGTTGTTGTTAAGATGAGGAAAAATCAGACTATAGATAGAATCGTTGTATCGATGAATGTTGTGAAAGCACTTGTGAAAAGCTCTATTCTCTCGGGACATCTCAAGATTGATGGGAATTGTTAAAATCGCCTCCAAAACAAAATGGCTAGAAAACTTTGAGGATTGCAGGGCCTTTGGATTGAAGGAGTGGTTTGAGGAGAAATAAAGAGGACATAGTTTATATCCAAGCAATTAAGAATCTGTGGTTTGAGGAGAAATAAAGAGGACATAGTTTATATCCAAGCAATTAAGAATCTGATTATCACTTTTGCAGAAAGAATAATGAAAGAGAAAGAATCATGAGTGAATTTCCAAAATGGTAGAGCACATTTTAAAACTTAATGGAAGAAAAAAAAAACAAAAAAAAAAACATCATTTCTGCAATTATCCAAAGCTAAAATCAAAACTATTTCATATTTTTTAATTTCAAAAAAAATTTCTGATTACAAACCCTCGGTACCAACCGCTTTACGATTATGATTTCCCATTTTATTTCCCTTTTCCAGCCTAACTAACTCACTGTAAACTCATTCTTAACAATAAATTTTAAAACAATTATAAAATTGTTATCTTCTCTCTTATTTTTTTGAAGTTTACACATAAAAACATTTAAATATGATATATAAGAGTCCATATATAATATTTATTTCTTTTCTTCTGCAAAAGAAAATCCTTCCTATATAAACAATATACTACCTTTAATAATTGTAATGTTATAGAGGTATAACCATATATAATATTAAACTATATTTTGCCCAAATGAATCCTCATCTTCCAAATTTTCTAACATCGCATTTTGGATTTTTTTAAAGGCAACTTGAGGCCTGTATACATAATAATAGAATTATTAATGGATGAGTGGGCCCCGTGACTGTCCTCATAGGCATATCAGAAGAAGGTGGTTTCCACAAAACCATATTCCGTCCTTGGGGTCACGCCAAAGTGGTTTTCGAAATGCTATTTGTTGAGAGTCACTCATTATTGAGAAGTTTATATTAAATGTTATTCGTTGAGACTCACTCATTTTTTGGACTTTCAAGAGTTGGTATTTGGAGGTGAAATTTTGATTTGTGGTATTTAAACTAGTTTTTTAACTACATATTTGGATTCAGCACCCTGAAGAACCTCTAAAACACTTTAATTATGCAGCGATTACTCATCAAACTTGTGATTTCAATAAATTCTACCGATTTTAAAAAAATCAACTCAAAAAACATTTCGAAAAAATCACACTAAAAACAACTCTTATTATAAACCGACAAAAATTTACAATGCAACATTCCGTTGGAGACCACTCCATATTTTCCAACATACTCCCTATTTTCCCTGGATTGTTGCCGGAAGAATTAATGTGAAATTTGTATAGAATTATAAATTACAGGAACGCCATCTGTAAAGGTTACGAATGATTATCCTTGGGCCAAACGCACATCGCACTAGCAACGAAAAATATGTTATGATGCTTCGTTTATTGCATTATTTCGACCACCAGGGGAACAAATACGATAGGGAGTCAATGAAGCAGTCCAATGAATGTTATAAATTCCCAAAAGTGTTAATATTGGGAGAATAAGTTACGGAGTTGTCTATAATGTGATTTTTTGGAGATTTTGGTGATGGAATCCGGTGGAAGAAATTGAGGTTAAATCTTGATTTGTTGCAGTTAAAATGGTTTTTAACTGCATATTTGGATTCAGCACCCTGAACAACCCCTGGGATGCTTTGATTGTGCAGAAACTAGCTATCAAACTTGCGATTCCAATAAATTGCTGTCGGATTTTGAACGGAAAACCCTACCGGAAAGGCTCCCAAAAAGTCGCATTATAGACAATTGCATAAGTTACCCTGGTCATCCATGGAAGACCACAAACACAATTTTTCACAAGATTGTACGCAGTGGGATTGTTGTAAATTGATTGGGAATTGTTGTAAATTGATTTTAAATATCAAAATTCTAGAGATTAGAGTTGTTGATGGGACTTGTTTTTATATTACTTGTATCTTTTTCTATACTATATGTTCATGAATAATGTTTCTAGAGATTTGAACACCAGTAAGACTAATTTTATAACTATTAACATTATTCTCTTTCGATAATTGATCATATTCCACTAGCCAAAATTAATAATAAAATTTACTTTCATATTACTTATATCTTTTTATACTCTAAACTTATAAATAATGCCTCCAAAAATTTAAACACAAATAACACTAATTTGATAACTAGTATCATTATTCTCATCATTATTCTCATGTTATAGTTGGTCATACTATTGGACGCTAGGTGGGCCATTCAAGAATTACAAGGTAATAAATGTCACTCCAACTATATCTCAATCAAGCTCTTTGGTTGGCTTTAATAGCATTTAATTGCCCAAACAATAATAGTTTTTGTTCCTGAATTGGGGCCAGCGCCTCCACATTATAAATATACTTGCTTTGAATAGGGCGAAAACGTTATATAAGTTTTGTTTTTATGATCACCATGTCACCCACATGGTGTGCAACTTATTGTATGCGCTAGCTTGCAGACTCTGCAGCTGATAACCATATGATGGGGCATAGAGTGGGACCTCGAACCACGTATTTTTTTTTTAAAATTAAGAATACCCTCTTTGTATAAGAAACCGAGGAAAACAATTTGGTTTATAAAAACTGATCTGTGGGCCCAAATTCAAAAAATTTATCCTCTACTCCAAATGCCTCATAATCTTCAATAGCAAAACCCCGAATTTTTTTTAAACAAAAAATTATTTTGTTAAGAATTTTTGGCTGCAAAATCTTTGATGCTAGAAATTTAGGGTGCTTTTAGTGTATAGTGCTTTTAGTGTATAGGATTAAGCTATGATAAGGTGGTTTGCTTTTAGTGTATAGTGCTTTTAGTGTATAAGATTAAGTTATAATAAGGTGGTTTGTAAAAAAGTTTGATTTAATAATTTTTGTAAAGTTGGACGAATATGTCATTTATATACAATAGTCTTTTGTAAAATGATTAAAATATAGCTTGAGATGGTTCTCTTAGAATTTTCGAATAGTTCATCATATTTAACAAGTACTTAATTAAATCTATCTCCAAACATTTGATACACACTATTATATTTTGTACTCTTAGTTTGAAGGAACAATTTTGTGGCATCTTTATGTCATTTATGTTGTGTAGTGTTCCTTGTTAATGGAAACATAATATTCACAACAAAATGCATGGAAATATTATGAGAAAAGAAAATTAACAAATTTTAATCTCATTGCTTTATTGGTTGTTTTTCCTCTTTAATATGTGGTCAAAGTTTAATAATTTTATTCCCTCATCAATAATTTTAGATCAAAAATCTCCTAACAATATTCATTTTTTTTTCATTAAGGCTGCTTAATAATCACATTAACATCACTTCATTTTATCTTCCTTTATAACCATCCCCAAACTCTTTTCATATATACTATGTTTTGGTCGAGTCTCTATAATTGATGGGTGGTGAGACCACTTGAAATGTGGGGCAACTCTAAGCTAGAATGAGCAGACTAACAATACATATACTTGCTTGTTTTTTTAATGAATATGTTTAAATGTTATGATTTCCATATAGAAACCATAACATGAACATATCAAAATTGATTATAAAATCATTATGTACCGATAATGAACCACATTATTGATTTGAAAAGTCCACCAAAAATTGCTCATTATGATTGATATGGAAGAACTACATCAAAAAATCATTTTTAAACTTAAATTTATTTAATTATTTAAAAAAATTCAACTAATCTATTTAATTATAAAAAAATTCATTAAACTACTTAACTGTTATGATTTCTATATTAGAAGATAATATTAACATTTCATTAATTATAAAATCACTTTTAAAATTGATTATATAATTAATTTTTAATTATAATTTCCAAAATTACTTTTAAATTATGATTCTCATATTTTAACATAATGTTAAGGTTTTGTTAATTATCAAATCACTTTCATAGTTTATAAAATTAGTTTTAAATTTAACTTTTATATAAGAGTTTTAAAATAGGTAAGAAAATTTAGATTTTATATATATATATATTTCAATTATTTAAAAGAAATTTAGTCAATAGATATATTTTGAATATATTTATAATTAATTAATTAATTAATTTAATCATTCAAAACATTTAAGTGGTGAGACCACTTGAAATGTGGGGAAACTCTAAGCTCGAAAGAGCATATATCCATGACAATAAACATACTTTCTTGTTTTTTTTAATTAATATGTTTAAATGTTATGATTTCCATGTAGAAACCATAACATTAATATTTCAAAATTGATTATAAAATAATTATGTACCGATAATGAACACATTGTTGGTTTGAAAAGTCCACCAAAAATTGTTCATTATGATTGATATGGAAGCACTACATCAAAGAGTTATTTTTAAATTTAAATTTATTTAATTATTTAAATAAATTCAACTAATCTATTTAATTAAATTACTCCATTGTTATGATTTCCATATTAGAAGATAATATTAACATTTAATTGATTGTAAAATCACTTTTAAAATTAATTATAGAATTAATTTTAGATTATAATTTCCAAAATTACTTTTAAATTATGATTCTCATATTGTAATATAATGTTAAAGTTTTGTTGATTATCAAATCACTTTCATAGTTTATAAAATCAATTTTAAATTTAACTTTTATATAAGAGTTTTAAAATGAGTAAGAAAATTTAGATAAAAAAAAACTATATTCTTTTTTTTTTCAATTATTTAAATTTTCAAGTATTTAAACTAAATTTTGCTAATAGATATACTTTGAATATATTTAAAATTAATTTATTAATTTATTTAATCATTAAAAAAATTTGTGGTGAGACCACTTGAAATGTATGGCAACTCTAAGCTCGAAAGAGCATATATCCATAAACTAACAATAAACATACTTGCTTGTTTTTTTTAATTAACATGTTTAAATGTTATGATTGCCATATAGAAACCATAACATTAACATTTTAAAATTGATTATAAAATAATTATGCACCCCTAATGAACCACATTATTGGTTTGAAAAGTCCACCCAAAATTCTCATTATGACTGATCTAGAAAAACTACATCAAAGAATAATTTTTAATCTTATATATTTATTTAATTATTTATAAAAAGTCAATTAATCTATTTAATTATAAAAAAAACTAATTAAACTACTCAATTATTATGATTTCCATATTAAAAGATAATATTAACCTTTAATTGATTATAAAATCACTTTTAAATTTAACTTTTATATAAGAGTTTTAAAATGAGTAAGAATATATATATATATATATATATATATATATATATAATATATATATATCAATTAATTAATTTATTTAATCATTAAAAACATTTAAGTAATCTGGTTGATTATTAAATTTTTAACTAATCTATTTAATCATAATTTTATATTGTAATCATAATTTTAACATAATTATATTTAATTGAAATTTTATGAAAGGTTTTAAAAATAAATAAATAAATAAATAAATATATATATATATATCTATATATATATGGGAGAGTTGTCTAATGTTGTGGAGGGACCAATAACTGTTGTAGTACTGGTCCCACCAAACCACCACAAATTGAGAGATGTGCAACCAATATTTAAACAAAAACAAATAACATTAAGTGCAAATATCTTTTAATTTATGTTCAAAAATTTTCCAAAACATTGACAATAAATTGTCTCTTAAGTATTAAGAGTACAAATCATATTGTCCCAACTAGAAAACAGATAAAACTATAAATCCTTCCAAAATGGTCTATTCCAAAAGTACAAAGTAGCGATCATTTCAACCCCTAGTGGTCAAAACTAAAGCTATGTATCCCAAATGCATATCCATACCTGCACATAATAAAATTTAATGTATGTTAGGTATAACTGTCATGTTATTCAACATTTAAACCCACTGTGTTCAATAAATGACACCCAACCCAATAACTTCAATAAATGACACCCAACCCATTCTATTTTCCATTAAAACATATCAAAGCACATGGATCAACAAAAAACACGTTCCTAACCATTAGATCACATCTAAATCAATCCAGATCACACATTCAAAATGTATCCATTGCAATCCATATCCATCCTTGCCACCAATTAAATTCAAATGTAAAAAACTATAAAAGAAGTTCAACCATTGCTGAAGTTGTATGTTTAACATTCAAACTATTCACCAACAATGGAGACAAACCATCACAGAACATTTCACAGTATATTCAAGTTAGTTATTTCAATTACAAAATTTTCTTACAATTTTATTTTCAATTCTCACAGTTTTTATTTTAGCTTTCTTATAGTTTTATTTTCATGAAAATATATATTTTTTCTATTTTTCTATATTCTAAATCATTTTAAAGTTGACTGAAATATATTGTAGGTTTTAACCCCGTACAAAATTTACTTGCATACGAATTCTAAAACACAGAAAATAAACAATGCGAGAGCATAACACATAAAACACATATACACAGATATTTTCCCCTGGATCCCAAAACTGGGACTACCAGCTTGATTTTTCATTATGTTCCTTTCAATGTTACAATACATATTTATACATGCCGAAGCGTCCAATACCATGGACCGAAAACCATCGCGTCCAAAACTATGGACCGAAAACCATAGGTAGGTCCGCCCAACCTAATATAGGGTCCAATTTTTTTTTTCCCCGGGGCACTGCCCCAGACCCCGTATAGGGGGACTACCCGCCCCCCTCAAACCCCGCGAACAGGGAGGGCTGCCACCCCCCTGTGACCCCCCCGCTGCGCAATCGGAGCAACGAAGGGGGGGCTCCGCCCCCCCTCTAACCCCCCGGTTCACTACGTAGGTTAGTCGTGGAAAGAATATAACACAACCCAACATTCTCCCACTTGTTGTTTTCTTCCCACAGGGGGCCACAAGAGAGCTTAGTCATTTTTCCAGCCCTGAAATGCGCATTGTTTCTCTACACCAAGAGAACTTCTCAGAGCCCACAGATTTTGTCAATGCATCTGCAGTAATCTTCAAAGTGTCCACCTTTACCAGCAACACCTTTTTGTCTTCTATCATATCCCTCACAAAGTGATACTGAACATCAATGTGCTTTGTCTTTGAATGATAAGCAGGGTTCTTTGCCAAGAAAATTGTACTTTGGCTGTCACAGTCTATCCTTATAACTCCATGTACTAACACCATATTTGAACAAAATCTCTGCAACCAAACTGCTTCCTTGCTTGCATGAGTGGCTACCATGTATTCTGCATCTATAGTTGATAGTGCCACTACAGATTGTTTCTTTTGAAGAATTCTTCGGCGAAAATCACATGGAGAAATTTTTGTCGACGCGTTTCGAACCAACCAGTGTGGTTCATTGTCAGACAAGTTGAATGAGCAGATCTGGCTATGCACATTAAATATATAGGGCAGAATATCCACTGACTCAGATTTCAGCTAAAAAGACAACAACTAGATTTGACCCGATAACAGTTGTTATCATGTCAAATCTAGCTGTTGTCCTTTTAGCTGAAATCTGAGTTAGTGGATATTATGCCCTATCTATTTAGTGTGCATAGCCAGATCTGCTCATTCAACTTGTCCTGACGATGAACCACACTGGATGGTTCGAAACGCGTCGACAAAAATTTCTCCATGTGATTTTCGCCGAAGAATTCTTCAAAAAATTGATATGGATCACAAAAGTCTCAATTCAATAGATTGTTTCTTACTCATCCAACTGACTACACCTCCAAATAGATTAAAAAAATACCCACTTGTAGATCTTCTCTGATCCAGATCTCCATCTCAGTCTGCATCAACAAAACCACGGACATCCAAAACTTTGTCCGATCCTGGTCTTCCTTGGTAGCACAAACCATAATATCTAGTGCCATGAAAATACCTAAAAACCTGCTTCACTACTGTCCAATGCTCCTTCCCTGGTTTTGACATAAACCTGCTCAATACTCCCACTACATGTGCAATGTTTGGTCTAGTACAGACCATTGCATACATCAATCTACCAACAACACTTGCATATGGAACACGGGACATATCCTCTTCCTCTTCTTGTGACTTGGGACACTGTTCAACAGATAACTTTACACCTATAGGAATAGGAACCTTCACCGGTTTACCATCCTGCATATTAAACCTCTGCAATATTGTCTTGACATACTTCCTCTGGTTTAACCAAAGCTTCCTCTTTGCCCGATCTCTTTTAATTTCCATGCCAAAAATATAGTTTGCAGCACCAAGATCTTTCATGTCGAATTTGGAGGACAATTGGGTCTTCAAATCCTGGATAATTTCTTTGTCATTTCCCACCAGCAAAATATCATCCACATACAAGACCAGATAAATAACACAGTCACCAATTAATTTAAAATACACATAGTGATCTACTTTGCTTCTGGTGAAGCCAAGTCCCTGTATAAATGTATCAAATTTCTGATACTACATCCTTGGTGACTATTTCAACCCATACAGAGACTTCTTTAACTTGCATACCTAGTTCTTTCTTACCCTTCACCGCAAAGCCTTCAAGTTGCTTTATGTAGATCTACTCTTCCAGATCCCCGTGAAGAAATGCTATCTTCACATCCATCTGTTCTACCTCAAAATCAAAAGCAACAACAACAGATAAAAGTAACCTAATAGAAGTTACCTTGGCAACAGGAGAAAAAATATCACCAAAATCAATTCCCGGCACCTGGGAACAACCTTTTGCTACCAACCGAGCTTTGTATTTCTCCACCTTTCCTTCTGCATTTGTCTTCTTCTTGAACACCCATTTGCTGCCAATGGGTTTCCTTCCAGCCGGCAACTCCAACAAATCCCAAGCCTCATTTCTGTGCAAATATGCCATTTCATCAACCATGGCCTCTTTCCATACTTTTCCATCCTTTGAATCTACTGCTTCCTTCACAGTTCTGGGTTCATCATCAGTAATAGATAAAGCAAAATTTGAACAGAAAGAAGATGGACTATACCTTTCCGGCTGCCTTCTTTCTCGAACTGATCTTCTTACACCCGGAGTTTGTGGCTCTTCATCTTCTGATTCCTCCTCTGTTGTAGAGTCTAATTCTTCCTCCTTTAGCTCAAACTCTATCTTCTCAGGTTCCTTTGGTTGGACTTCATGTTTAATAACATCTTTCACCTCTCTGAACACCACATCTCGGCTGTACACAACCTTACTTGTTGTTGTGTTCCAAAGCTTATAACCCTTTAAACCATCCTTATACCCAATAAAGATGCACTTTTCAGATTTACTATCCAACTTGGTTCGTTTCTCCTTTGGAACATGTACATATGCATCACATCCAAATACCCTCAGATGTGAAAGAGAGGGTTTCTTACTAGTCCATACCTCTTGTGGAGTCTTTTCCTCCAACGTTGATGAAGGTGATCTGTTGACCAGGTAACATGCTATCTCTACCGCCTCTGCCCAGAATTCCTATCCTAACTTGGCACCACTGAGCATGCTTCTTGCCCTTTCCATCAATGTCTTGTTCATTCTTTCTACAACTCCATTTTGCTGAGGTGTATATGGAGTAGTCTTCTGTCGTGCTATACCACACTTCTTACAGAATTCTTCAAATTCCATACTGCAAAACTCTCCACTGTTATCTGTCCTCAGCACCTTTATCTTCTTCTCTGTCTGGTTTTCTACCAGAGCCTTAAATTCTTTAAACCTGTCAAAGAATTTATATTTCTTCTTAAGGAAATATATCCATGTATTCTTTGAGAAGTCATCTACAAATGATACATAGTACACAGACTTACCGAGTGATGGAACCTTCACAGGTCCAAACACATCAATGTGCACAAGCTCTAATATCTGTTTCACCCTCTTACCACCAGAGGGGAAACTCACACAATTTTGCTTCCCGTATACTCAATTTTCACAGAAATCAAAATCTAGAGAGCTATTACTCATACCTTCTACCATACCTTTACCTTGAAGTATTCGAAGGCCCTTCTCTCCAATATGTCTAAGCCTTTGATGCCACAACATGGTCTTCTCTCCAGAGACCACTAGATTTTCAGCTCCACTTTCAGGAACCACAGAACTGTTGCACCCATCAACAACAGTGCTACCTTTCAACTTGTACAGAGTTCCAATCCGAACTCCCTGCATCAATACCAGTGCTCCCCGAACCATCTTGTCGGTATCTTTCTTGAACACTGTCTTTACACCTGCATCATCCAGCTTACTTACAGAAATCAGATTTCTAGCCAATGCAGGAATATGTAGAACACCCAGAAGTGTTCTAACCCTTCCACCTTGCAACTTCAACTTTACTTTTCCGTGACCAACAATTATAGCCTTCCTATCCTCCCCCAAGAAGACATCACCACCATCGTATTTCTCATACTCGCAGAACCACTTTCTATGGGGAGTGAAGTGAAAGGATGCACCTGAGTCAATCAACCATGCCTCATGATCTACATGTATACTTGAAGAAGCCAAGTACACATCCCCACCTTCATCTGAGGTGGTTTTTGCCTCTACAGAAGGAGCTTCATCAGATCCCTTTCCTTTATCAGGAGCTTTAGATTTACAGTCCATTTTGAAGTGCCCTTCGTTTCCACATTTCCAACACACCACCTTTACAGGTTTTCTTGGAGATTTAGATCTCCCTCTAGATTTAGATCTCCCACTCGATGACTTATTTTTGTTTATGTTCTGGAACCATCCTCATACAAACAAGGCATCACCATTCTGGCTCTCCATATTTTTCCATCTCATCTCCTCCTCCGTCAGCAAGGCTGAGACTATTTCATCAAACTGCAAGGAAGTTACATTGCTACCTATTGCAATAACCAGACTATCCCACGAATGTGGTAGAGAACACAACAAACTGATGCACTTATATTCATATGAAATTTTAATATCAACAGATGCTAATTGAATTATCAGAGTATTAAATGTGTTCAGATGCTCTATCACCGAGTCTCCATCTTTCATCCTCAGGTTATACAGTTTTTTCCGCAAGAACAATTTATTCACCAGAGACTTAGATTGGTACAAAGTCCCTAACCTGTCCCACAAAGGCTTCGCTGTAGCTTCCCCTGATACATTTAGCAATACTAAATCTGAGAAACACAATCGTATTGTTCCTTTTGCCTTCCGATCCAACTTCTTCCATTCTTCATCGGACACTCTCATTGGTTTAGTACCTGGATCTACCGTGAACCAATGATATTTATCCACCAACAAATCCTCCATCTTGAGTTTCCACAACTCAAAACTCTGACCATTAAATTTCTCGATCTCTATCTTTCCACTGCTCGCCATCTTCTTTTACCACCAGAATCGATCTCGCAGATCTCCCACTGAACATGGTCTACCACAGGCCCAAGAAAAACCCCTCAGCAACAAAGGCGTCCCCTTGAAGCCAAACTAGCTTCGATACCAAATGTAGGTTTTAACCCCGTACAAAAATTACCTGTATACAAATTCTAAAACACAGAAAATAAACAATGCGAGAGCATAACACATAAAACACATATACACAAAGATTTTCCCCTGGATCCTAAAACCGGGACTACCAGCTTGATTTTTCATTATGTTCCTTTCAATGTTACAATACATATTTATACATGCCGAAGCATCCAATACCATGGACCGAAAACCATCACGTCCAAAACCATGGATCGAAAACCATAGGTAGGTCCGCCCAACTTAATATAGGGTCCAATTTTTTTTTTCCCGGGGCGCTGCGTCAGATCCCGTAGAGGGGGGCTACCCGCCCCCCTCAAACCCCCCGGATAGGGGGGGCTGCTGCCATAATGCAGATTATTGGCTAGTATGACTAGCTACAGATGAAAAGAACAAAACTCGTTTATAGTTGAGCATCAATCCTTTTCTACAGTACAAATTCCAAGTAGGAAGGACTTCATCTAAAATTCCACACATTCATCCCAAAACCAAAATAATGTCATCAAACCTAGTTCCTCAATCATAATTAATTGGAAAATGAGCATCCTAGCTACAATTTAAGAACAACTAAGTGACCACTTCAATTAAAAAGGAGACTCCACAATTTTTTTTCAAAAGGTTGTCTAGGCTTTAGCATGAATTGATGACAAGCGGAAATAAACAATGCAAATAATTTAGCAATAATTGACAACAGTTACTTTTTTTAGAAGAAAAAAAGGTTGGCCTTTTTATATTAGTTAAAAGATCAATAAATGCATCTGAGTGAAAATAGATAGTCTAGAGAGACAACAAACTGGCCATGCTGAGAAAAGATGTGTCATGGAATCCAAAAATTAACGTGTGATAGACAATCTCATATGCCAAATCAAATACATATGTTCAAAATTGCAAAAAACACCAAACTAGAGCTATATTGCTGATCCAGATTTAAACAGGAATGTAACAAATTATAGATATAACCATAAACACAAAGATGCAGTAGAAATAACACTTCATTTCATTAATATCAAATACTGAAATATGCTTACAAATAGAATGGAAATAAGACTAGCTCGGGTAATGGTAGCTTATCTGTGAGAAGAGATGTGGTGGCTACATACCTATGAACTGCGTTACAATGAGGCTCAAGGGTCTTTTTATTATTGAAAAATAAGAGCAAACTCTAAACAATCAAAACCCTAACCCTAGGAGATGTAACACCAAGAGTTATGGGCCCCGTTGGGGTGAGTTGGAAAGCCAACTTCACGGGGTTGCGACTTGGTCATATTATCTCCGTTTGACATGCATGATAACCTATTGCAAAGATCTATTCAAGGACTGCGATGGAAAAGGAATTTTTAGACATAAAATCGCTGGAGGTAGATTGCAAAAAAATTGTTGTTTAGGACCTCAAAACGGCTTCGGAAGTTTAGGACCCGAAAACCTGCTAAAAATAGTAAACTATGCTACAATTAAGGAAACTGAAAAAAATGAAAGAAACAATGGTGGGGTCCATGTGGAATTGGCGGGTGGCCACCAATATCCACCTGGATCATTCCTCCCTCGTTAGGAAGCAATGGTCCCCATTGCGTTGAGTTCCTCCATGAGATGAGGAAACTTCTGCTGAACTTGGTCCCTGGTGAGCCACTTTCCCTGGTGAAGGAGTTGGCCTGCTTTGACAACTCAATACAGTTGGATCTTTTGTTGCTGAGTGTTCTTGATTTGCATGTCCATGATCTGATCAGTTGTGGCTTTCTCCATGCAATCTGGATTTAACTCTGTAGGTGCGAGTTGTTCTGCAATGTTCGATGTGTCTAGCAATGGTGGGAAGTATGGTTGAAGGCGGTCCACATTGAACACTGGCTGCAGGCCAAGGAATGGGGGAATGCTGAGCTTAAATGCATTGTCACCCATAGAATTGGTAATGGTGTAAGGACCATATCGGAGTGGTCTGAGTTTACGATAGGCTCCGGTAAGGTGTTCCTTCTGCAAATGCAACCAGACTTTGTCACCCACCCAAAACTTGTGTGGCACCCAATGTTGATTATGTCGCTGCTTGTACTTGGCATTTGATTTCTCCAGAATATCATGGACCAGCTGGCGGATATGTTTGATGTTCTCAATGAAGTTTATTGCCTTATTGGCTTCCGACTGGACATAAGCCAAATCTGCCTGAGTAGCTGCAAATGGTATGGCCACATCAATGGGACATAGTGGCTGGAATCCCAAGCCCACTTGAAAAGGGATGTGGCCAATTGAGCTGTGGAGAGCCCGGTTATAGTTGTGATGGACTTAGGGAAGGCTCTCATCCCATGTGTGTGGATAATTTGAGTTGTACATGCACAAAATGTGTATGATGATCTTGTTGACGACATCTGTCTAGTCATCAATTTTGGGATGGAAAGATGTGGACTTAGTGAGCTTGGTGTCCAGCATCGACCAGAGACTAGACCAAAATGTACTGAGGAAATTTCTGTCCCGATCTGAGATGATAGATTGTGGGATCCCAAAGTGTACCCACACTCATTCAAAGAAGAGTTTAACAATGGCTTCTACTATGATATTCTTCTTGCAGGCCACCTGAATGGCCATCTTCGAGAATCTGTCGACGACCACAAAAGAATAGTCACTGCCATGCTTAGTAGAAGGAAGGCTTGACATGTAATCCATGGAGATGGATTCCCAAGGTCGACTAGGGGTAGGCAGCGGAGTATAGAGGCCTTTCTTCTTGATGGTAAGTTTGGCAATTGCGTAGGCAGTGCAGGATCTGATGTACTTCTTGATATCCTGTCGAAGATTCGTCCTGTAGAAATACTTCTACAATACTGCCACTGTTTTCTCAACCCCGAAATGCCTAGCGGCCCGACTGTAGTGTGCTTCCAAAATCATCTTGGCTCGCTCACTTGAAGGAACACAAAGGTGTCCTAAGGGGCATAGCAGGGCATCCTAGAGGTGAAAATCTAGAATTTGCTGAGGCTCCAAGAGCATCTGGTATGTGTGGTCGAACTCTGGGTTGCTTTTGTAGAGAAGTAGCCAATCAGAAGTCTTGTGCCCACAAGAGTTGAGCATGGTGGTTAACGCCATGATTGGTGGTCGGCTGAGGCAATCTGCAACATTATTGGTGCTACCCTTCTTATACTTGATATTCAAATGGAATTGCTGCAGGTATGTGGACCACTTTTGACGGCGATCACTCTGAAACTTCCCTTGCATTTGTATGAACTGCAAGGGTCGATGGTCTGTGTGGATGACTGTTTCCTTCCCCAAAATGTAATGCTTCCATTGTCGGCAAGCCTGCACAATGGAATACATCTATTTATCATAAGTGGGATACTTCTAGACTGTGTCTAAAAGTATCTCACTGTGTTATGCCACTAGATGTCCCTGTTGAGTAAGGAATGCCCCAATAGCATAGTCAGAGGCACCTGTCTCGATCTCAAATGACTGTTTCAAGTTTGGTAAAGTGAGCACTGGTGCATGGCAGAGGTGATGTTTCAACTCTGCAAATGAATTCTGTTGAGATTCAGACCAAAAGAATTTTTATTTTGCTCCTCCTTGGTGACTTGACTCAAGGGCCATGTAATACGAGAGAATCCCAATACGAACCTGCAGTAGAAATTGGCAAGACCCAGAAAGCTACAGAGCTCTGTCAGAGTGGTTAGGGCTAGCCAATTCCGAATGACTTGGATCTTGGCTGGATCCACATGCACCCCTCGTTCATCAATAATGTATCCCAGACACTAAACCTGGGTCACGCCAAAAGTGGATTTCTCCAAATTGGCACACAACTTGTGTTGCTGCAATGTTTGGAGAACCTGTCGGATGTGGTGGAGGTGCTCTTCCTAACTCTGGCTGAAGATTAGGATGTCATACAAGTATACCACTACCAATGAGTTGGTGAATGGCCGCAACATGTCATCCATCAGCCTCATGAAGGTTGTAGGAGCATTCGTCAACCCAAAAGGCATAACCAACCATTCGAAAAGGTGCTCCTTGGCTTTGAAGGCAATCTTCCACACATCGGAGGGTTTGATTAGTACTTGGTGATAGCCAGAATTCAAGTCGATATTGCTGAAATATTTTGCCCCCTTCAGTTGGTCCAAAAGGTTATCAATCCATGGGATCGGGTACCTATTCCAGACAATGATCTTGTTTAGCGCCCAGTAGTCAATATAGAATCTCCAAGTCCCATCCTTCTTTTGTACCAACACGATCGGGCTCCCACTGGGCGATGAACTTAGACAGATGTGACCTTTCTGCAACAACCCATGAATATGCCTCTTGATTTCATCATTCTCCAGAACGGATCACTGATAGATTGGTCCATTTGGGTAGCAACGTACATGGGGTCAGATTGGTGGAGTGCTTGACTTGACAGTGTAGAGGCACTATTTGGTCAATTCAATGTCTTTGAATTGTCAATCATAAATTGTCAACTAGGGTGCGTAGAATGACGAAGTACAGGTGCACAATATGGGCTTAGAAGTTATTCATTAAGTCGTTATGTATTTGTTAGAATCTAAACTTAAGACGTATATGGAGGTGGTGTTTGTCAATTATATTAATGTCGTAATTCTTAAAGATGATGGCTAAGTTTCCTAGGAGTTAATTTCTATCTAATTAGTTTGCAAATGATATGAGAGTGATCCTACTTGTATCAGATTGTTTTAGGATTTTTGATCCTGAATCTTTATGCTGCATCTTCTAATTCACTAAGTGAGAAAAGAAAGTTATTCTATCAGCTATGAAGAAATACTGTCTGAACTCAATTGTTTAGGAGAGAACTCTCACTCTTTTACTTATTCAATTTTTGCTCAAACAAAATAACCCAAGCAACATCCATATTATGAATTAAACACATTTCAATTATGCTAGATAATAAGCAAATGAAATGACCTTGCTGTACCATGTATAAAGAAAACTAAATAACAGACTAAACTAGGTATAAAGCAAATTAAAGTACTTATGCAAATAACAACTCGGTGGCGAAATCATTATGCTGCATTTTCACACAAAACAAAGCATTTGAAGAATGAAAGGAAATCGTATTGCAATTGATTAAAACCTGTCACTATTTGTAGAGGCCCTCCACATAGCAGTTCATAGCTTCCAATCAACACAATGCTTGCACACAAAACCAATTCTATTAAAACGAAATTCACAAACTGTTCAGAATTACATCATTCGGCGTGCACCTAAATCATAGTGCAACCATAAGTTTTATAGCAAGTCTCTTGGCATAACTGCATGAATAATTCAAGCCTAATATATCTATCATATCTAAACTTATATCGCTAAAACTTCATTTTTCTATTCCGAAAGAAAAACGCTAATGCTTCAATCGACCTCAGGTTCTGTTTTGCATTAATCAACGGTTGACTTGGAGTTTGACCGTGATCTCCTGCACTTATCTTAGCAAACAGTTTCAAGGAGATAGGAAGGGATCCATGAGGGAGCCATCCTCTATCCATCTGCACCCTTTGTTGCTGACCTGGAACTCTAGAACCTTGCAAACAATGGAGACAGTTACAGAAACCTGGATTGGCTGTGGAAACAGACTGATTCGGTAGCCAATTGCAAACTTTAACAAAACAATAGGGTATAAAGTTAAATATGAACAAGAAGACATATTATTGCATACCTTCATCAAATCCTGGTCGATATGGCTTCATTTAGGTGGTAAATATATAGGAAAAGAGAGGATCATTAGGCAAAAAGGATGTCATGGTAGGACAATCATCGGACTCTATAGGCACCCCTATCGGGGAGGTGAAGATGTCCTTATACTCCTCCATGACCTTGTCCATTTGTTGTTTCTGTGCAGAGGGGCCCTGTCTGGAGGTCGTGGCCACCGTCTTCTTCTTTCCCGGAGGGCATATCATCAGGAAAACAAATTTCCTGATTTTGGAAATGAGGTTACTGCATTGTTTTATAGTAACCAAAGAGATGGCGGTAGGCGGTGCTACCTCTGATATCTTGTACAAATTATTTCCCAAAGTAAAAATAATAGAACGAGGCGTTGACTCATACACATCATGTCACTTCCATAAGTATGGTTGGCCTAATAATACATCACAAACATCAAGGGGAGCAACGTCACATAATCCCTCATCTGTGAAGGGCTTGATGTTGTATGGAAGGCGACACTGTTGGCTCACGTGAAGATCCCGTCCTTGGTGAAGCCACCCGGTGGTGTATAGTTGTGGATGTGCTGTGGTCGGTAAGCCCAGCTGCTTCACAACCTCTACTGAATGAGGTTCTTTTGGCTCTCGTTGCCAGAAATGAACTGTAGCAGGGAACCCTTTACCCACTTCTGGGAGTCGAAAGGTGCTCCTCCTCCTCTGGATCTTCATGGTAGAAATGTTGGCATTGGGATCGGCATCGATAATCTGCTTCCCTTTGTTATTCCCCTTGTCAGGTTCTGACTCAAGTCGTAACATGCATATGATTCCGAAGCCTTTATCTCGTCCACCAGTGACTGCTTGGCTCGAAACTCACTTGTGTTGTGAGTGGAGCTCTTGTGGAACTCAAACCACTTTCCCGTGTCCTTCTTCGGCTTCATGACATTGTTATTTTCTTGTGGATTTGGCAGGTTGTCCTGGGCCACCCCGCCTTTGCTTTGTCCTTTGTTCTCCGGTTTGGGGGCACCTTTCCCTTGCTTTAGATTCGCAGATCCAAAGTATCGATTCTTCTGTTTAAACTTTTGCTTGATCTTGACTGCATATCGGTATGCTGTGTCAAGTGAGGAGATGTCCAGGAATTCCATCTCATCCTGGATGTACCTTTGCAGGCAGCCGAGGTACTTGAGAAGCAAATGCTTCTTAGAATCCTTGATACCCAACTTCGTGCGAAGGGTATGAAAAACATTGGTAAACCCCAGCACATCTTGGTCCCTTCCCTATTGTAGTGTTGTCCACTTTATGTATTTATCCTCATAGCTCCTGACAGGGTAGTACTGCTCCTTGAAGGCATCCTAGAATGAGTTCCAAGTGGGTGCGGCTGAAAACAGTGAGTTTGTACTTTCATCCTTCTACTCACAGTAGGTTTCCCACCAGTCCTTAATGTGGAGGCTAATTTGAGAAGTGCAAAGGTGATCTTTTCCCGGCTGGAAAAATCATGAACGAAAAAATATCCTTCTAGAAAATTTAACCATTTATCTACAGTGTATGCATCTATTTGACTCTCAAATATGGGAATGTCAAAGTTAACTTGTACCCTAAATGGTGTGGCGCTTCCATAGTAGCTGCCGAAAGTAGATGCGTCGCCCCTGGGTAGCCACTGAAGGATCTGGGAATATTTGTCCATCATCGTGTTCCTTTGTCGCTTGAGGGCTTCCTCGAGCAAGATTTTGATAGGATTTCCTGCCCCCTCGTCTTTCTTTTCATCCGCCATGGGAGGCCGTCGGGATTTGCGAGGCTGGTCTTGCAAAGGTTCGACTAGTTCAAGCCCTAACTACTTATATCCCAACCTTGTTGGGGACATGCAAAGAAAAAAAAAGTAAAAGTAGACCGCTCTGTTACCACTGATCTGGATTTAAACAAGAACACAAAAAATTACAGATATAACCATAAATACAAACATGCACTAGAAATACGTCATTTCATTAATATCAAATACTGAAATATGCTTACAAACATAATGGAAATAATACTAGCTCGGGAGATGGTAGCTTATCTCTGAGAAGAGATGTGGCGGCTACCACGGGGACTTCACTCATTGAACCTCTGACATATCACGTGCATTCATGGCATATTAAACAATACCCTTAATTTGACTACATATTGGAAAATACATCTAAGAATCACATTATTTAACCCCCCACCAATACAAACCCAATACACCTTCACAATTTCAAAACCCCTACTTTCACTATCCATTTTTCCATTAACATTTTTTATACCCCTTTATATTTTTTCATTAACTTTGGACTCCATTTTTTATACCTACTAATATAAAAACCCTCTCCCCCCTATATATCCCCCAATATATTATGTCATTTTTTCCTCAATAAATATCCCCTAATATGAACCCACGTGCTATGGTATTGCTCCCAAAGTGAAGCCCCTGTGGCGGCTACATGCCTCCGAACTGCATTACAATGAGGCCCCAGGGAATTTTTATTATCTAGCAATAAGAGAAAACCCTAAACAACAAAAACCCTAACCCAAGGAGATGTAACACCAAGAGTTTACGGGCCCCGTTGGGGTGAGTTGGATAGCTAACTTCCTTGGGTCGGACTTGGTCATATTATCTCTATTTGATAACTCGTTGGAAAGATCTCTTCGAGGACTATGACGAAAAGGTGATTTTAGGCAACAAATCATTGGCTGTAGATTGCCAAAAGAACATCGTTTAGGGCCTCAAAATGGCTCCGGAAGTTTAGGACCCGAAAAATTGCTAAAGATAGTAACCTATACTACAATTAAGGAAACTGAAAAACTGAAAGAAACAATGGTGGGGGCCAAAGTGGAATTGGCCAGTGGCCACCAATATCCACCTGGATAAATTTCCATAACAATAAGGAGCATCAAAAGGATGTGATATAGAAGATTAAACGATAAATTAGGATACATTGTTATGGCAAGAGGACCTTGCCAACCTCTTTAATATGCTCAACTGGCTATCAGTGACAGACTTGGAATGACAAAAATAGACGTAGAAACTCCTTTATGCTTCCCTTTATTCTAGTACTTGTCATATTTGTTGAGACATTAAACCAATCTGGATGAAATTTTTGGTGAATAAGATGATCATCATTGTTTTTAGAACATGCAATGATCTTTTTCATTTCTCTCAGTTGCATTTGAAGAGGAAATATCTTTCAATAGTTTTTCAATTTCTTTCCCTTGTAACATTTTCATAATCACTATGTTTCTCTATAACCTACTTACCTACTTAGCATTCAAATGCTCAAGATACTTCATTTGTCTTTCATATATTCTTAAACCAACATTATCCTTCCCTTAATAAATTGTGACATCTTCAAATGGAAATAAAGTACATAAGTTTGTCACTATGATGCTCTTCAAAAACATCAACAAGCAAATTAACATCAAAATATTGAATTGGCCATTATGTCTTTTTTTACAGCCCATTGATGAGAGATCAAGTCTAATGGGAGTGAAATTTTTTAGAAAATTTCCTTACTAATTCTTTTTGGCTACCATATATTCATAGTGTAGAAATTTTGAATAATATAACACTTATTCACAAAGATTATCCTGATTATACACTATTCCGGAATGCGTGCATAATACATAACCTCCTCTACTATTGATCATCAATTTGCAATATTCAGAAACAATCGCATGCACACATTTAAGCATCAATCACACATATCAACACAATATATCACGGGGAAAGCATATAGCTGAAAACCCCCAACTATCTGTATATTATAATGGTTGAGAACATGTAACAATACATAGTACAATACTCCTCACAAGTACTCAATACTATCTCCACTTGTTACACACAAACTAGCTCAGATCTGAATCAATCACACGTTCAAATCTCCTCTGCTGCTTGCCTACCTCCACTGCGCAATCCTGCATGAGAATAAATCACTATGTGAAATCGAATTCCCTTGGTTATACTACGCAAGCCTCATTGGCAATCTCCATCCATGCATGTGCAAATCTCATGCACAACTATAGTCACAATTGATAGCAATCTCAACCTCTAACACCTATCTCCACTGAACTGTCCATGCATTGAGTTAACTAATGTATTCTTTAGTTGCTTTATGGGTTAATAATTAGTGAATTAATTAATAATTAATTCACATCACTCATCACTAGTGTATTTTGCAGTTAGACTAAATACAACTAGTTCAACCAAGTCAAACTGAACACAACTCCATCAACTCCTCAATCAACTCCACCAAACTCAATCACTTGAGTTCTAACTGAATTCCATCATGCAATAGCTCAACTAACCCATAAGAAAAGTGTATTTCCTTCTGGAAATTGCATGTGCCACATCCGTAGCTTGAACGGAAGTGCTCCAAGAGGATAAGATAATGTTTATAGTCCAAATACTATTAAGAGCTAATAATATTCGACCGTTCTATTTTTACCCTGGCAGTCTAAAAACAGACTCCGCCCATATGTCTAAAAATATAAGTCCATCTATTTTTACCAACATGACCAATCATCCACAAATAGCATCCTGCAACTCATAGACCATGATCCATATGTCTAAAAATAGACTTTGCGCCAAAAATAGCCTGCAGGCCCACTTAGTGAAGGAGACTTCTTTTCACTAAGATCCATCATCTTGTTGCATTTTCAACACATAGAGCGTGTATAATTTCTTGGAAGTACAAATTTTGGTAAGCATTTTGCTCAAACCCATATATCTGTCTGTAAGGGTTTTTTGATATATATGAGTGCAATTGGGTTTCACTAAATCATCTAGGAAATGATATGAAAGACCAACTCAATTCTCTATAAGTTTGAACATCTACATAACATCATAGACCTATGGCCTAACTGTAGACTTTAAATTTGATATATTTGAACCTTGTAACATATTATATCTTAATCCTATTGCAGGCCTATGAATTAGTGCTCCAAATCCATATAAAGGGCCATTGTATAACAAAATTAACTAGATTACAACAAAAACTTCTTTTTCTAGGTAGTGCACTTTATAACTAGGTCCAAGAACACAACTAAGGCTACCCTCAACAACCAAAAAACTTGAAAAATTACCATGTCTTCCTAATCCAAACCTAGGATGTCTGTGAGTTTCTCCAACCTTGTCAGACTTTAAATGGAGACTTTACAATTTGAAAGATTTAAGGATTTAATTTAATTCAAACAACAATAAGGCAATTCACTTTATAACTAGGTCCAAGAACATAGCTAAGGCTACCATCAAGAATTGAACAACTTGCAAAATTACCATATCTTCCCAATCCAAACCTAGGATGTCTGTGAGTGTCTCTAACCTTGTCAGACTTTAAATGGAGACTTTACAGTTTTGAATATTTAAGGATTTAATTTAATTCAAACAATAGTAACTAGACCAGATCAACATCTTGACTGGAAAAGGAACCAGGTGTCACTTTTTTTAGTTGACATTCCTCCTAGAGTTTCCTTCATGCATGAAGAGTGTTATCTATAAGAATAAGAGTATTTACAAACTCAAAACCATTCCCACAATAAATTTGACAAACTCAGAACCATTCCCACAATAGGAGAATCACTAACCATTACTAAGGCAAGCCTAGAGCTTTTATTTAGCTACTAAATTCCTGTAGCAAGGCAAGCCTACAAATTCCTCCATGCCTAGAGGTTGTGACGATTAAAAATAATAATGTTGAAAAAAATGAGGCTAAGAAATTTAATGATAAACAACAATAACTAGACCAGATAAACATATTATCTATAGGAATACCAGTATTGACAAACTCAGAACCATTCCGACAATAAAGTTGACAAACTCAGAACCATTCCCACAATAAAGTTGATAAAATTAGAACCATTGCCACAATAAAGTTGACAAACTCAGAACCATTCCCACAATAAATTTGACAAACTCAAAACCATTCCCACAATAGTGAAATTCCCACTCACCAGGCCCAGACAAGATAACAGAGGGTGGCAAATACATCGAAGAAAATAGGCCGAAAGAGACCCTAGACCCCCACTTAATAACTCCCACCAACTGCGACAAGTGGTAGCGTACAAAGGAAAAGTGTCATACGGTTGAATATGTGGAGTCCACGTCCATTGCCAGTGTGGAAGGGAGGGTGCCTATAACGTCTTCCATGCCTGGAGGTTATGATGATTAACAATAAAAATATTGAGAAACATGAGGCTAAACAATTTAATGAAAGACAATAGTAGCTAGACTAGATCAACACCTTATCTATAGGAATACCAGTATCAACAAACTCAGAACCATTCTGACAATAAAGTTGAAAAAGTCAGAACCATTCCCACAATAAACTTGACAAACTCAGAACCATTCCCACACTAGGAGAATCACTAACCATTACAAAGGCAAGTCTAGAGCTTCTATTGATTTGCTAAATTACTTTAGCATGGCAAGCCTAGAAATTCCTCCATGCCTAGAAATTGTGATGATTATGAATAATAACAATAACAAACATGAGGATTAAAAAATTAATTCAAACAATAGTAACTACCAGATCATCATCTTAACCAGAAAAGGAACCAGGTGTCATTTTTTTAGTTGAAAATCCTCCTAGAGATTCCTTCATGTCTGAAGAGTGTTATCTATAGGAATAACAACAGTATTGAAAAACTCATAGCCATTCCCTATAGATATTCTATTGAGATTCTATTGACTGTCATGAAACTAAACAATATTGACAAACATGAGGCTAAACAACTTAAGTCAAATAACAGTTTATAAAAAATAACTAAACTAGATCAACACCTTAACTAGAAAGATCACTTTGTTTAGTTGAAATTCCTCCAATAACGTATAAAATATTTCATCCAAAACATATATTGATATAATTGAAGAAATACAACCAATTCTAGTTCAATTTCAACACACTGACAATAGTTTTCCAAGTACAAATACAATCATGGTATTTTAAGTGTAAAAACAAGTTATCAAAACAACAATCACTGATATATTTGAAGGCATACAACAAATTCCTTATGTTGATTTGATTTTTCAAGGATACTGTAAAAAAAGCATATGTATGAAAATATCTTAAGCTGCTACTAACATACATGTTGATAATTGCTTGTAATAAAGAAAAAATATCTTTGGCTTGTATGAAAGCATAATTTTCAATTATTCTTATCAAAATGCATGCAATAATTCTACAGGTAGTTGCATCTATAGCAAGAGTTAGTTATATTTCTCGTATAAGGAGAAGTGACGGGAGAGTGACCAGGGGTGCTCAGTTGCGATGCCCTTCATCAGATGAGGACAGGACAAGTGATGTTAATAACAACAATGCTCCAAGCAATGTTGTTTAGGATGACCATGCGACTGAAGATGATGTTGTCACACCATCACCCACAGAGCCACCATCAACCATAGTCTATTGGGTCCCTATAATACTAGTGATTACCCCATTACTATTGTAGTTATACCCCTTATTTATATTGTTGTTCCCCTATTACCCCCATGTTGTTATTTCTGTGCCCCATAGAATCCCTCTATTGTTATTTTTGTGGCTTTATACTATTATTGTTAGGTCGGATGGATTATATTGTGACTCCTTAGACTCCTATATATAGAAATGAGGTTTTGTCATTTGTATCATCCAAGAATTGTTCATTTATGTAATGTAAAGGAGGTTGCCCCCTCGAAGAGGCTGAATTCTGAGGCGTTCATCTATCTTTTCTTGAGCTGGTTTCATAACATTTGGTATCAGAGCTTTGGATTATAGGGTTTCATTGCTCCAAACAGGTCATCATGGAATTTTTGCTATAACTTTTTTTCTGTGACATTTCAGAAGTCGCAAAAAAAAACCCATTTGAGAAGACATCGCGCTGAACCTTGGGTCCAAATTTCAAAGCATTTCGCACAATAATTGCGGAGATATGATCTGAGGAAGTTGGTCTTTGTGTAGACTCCTGAATTACATTCAAAACAGGTGACCTGGGGAAAATCGTCATAACTCTCTCTGGGGATTGGATTGAAATTTCGTAAGAAGGTACAGAAAGAGGACAAATTGCAGTTTCTTGTATGCGTGTTTCAGATCCAAAGGTTGAAACAGTGACTCGTGGCATGTTGTACAAGTTCGCTCTACTGAACTAGTCTAAAAGAAAGTCACTGTGGGAGATTTCACATAACTCTTCCTTGGAGAAACCAATTTGGGTCAGACTTGTGGCATTGGAAAGAGGACGCATAAGGCTACTACAAGTTGAAATTTCAGAACTGGATGATCCGAAATTACAGAGATACATCAGATTCAATATCAGGCTTCTATAAAGAGAAAAAAGGTGTGTAGTTTTTTTTAAATTTTTGTGTAAGCTTGGTTTAACAGAATTCAAAGGGCATAGTAAAGCATTATTATTGGTAACTGATGCCCATAGGAAAGAAAATGCAAGCACCTAGTAAGGAACCTGAAAGCTCTAGCATGACTCATGAAGAAGAGGAAGAAATGCTACATGATATATCAAAATTACAAGAACAAGTGCAACAAATGTCACGCTCACAAAAGTTAACAGAAGCTAAGATAAATGGCGTGGAAGCTAAGATGGACGATTTTAAGATAGATTTGAAGACAGATTTGAAGAGAGACATGGCAAATTTGAAGACAGATTTGAAGACAGACATGGCAGATTTGAAGATAGATTTGACAAATTTTCTACAAGAAATACTTACTAATGGTGAAAAGGTTGTAAAGGAAACTCATGATGTGAACAAAAGTAATGTTAATCATGATTCCATAGACTCTAATGTTGGATCAAAGACCCACCATATTCCAAAAATCGATATGAGGAAGTTTGATGGCAAGGATCCCGCCACATGGATATTACAGATGGAGCAGTTCTTCGATCTCAATAATGTGAAAAACACACAAAAGGTACGTATGGCGACTGTATATTTGGAACCAAATCAGTTTGTATGGTATCAATGGCTTTTCTCTCGTAAACAATTTATCACTTGGGCAATTTTTACGGAAGAATTGATAGCACATTATGAAGATACAAAAAGCAACACTTTTTTTAGCCAATTGATAACTCTCAAACAAAAGGGTTCAGTGATGGAGCACATTGAGGAGTTCCAAAAATTGAACATAAGGGTAAAAGATATTCCAGAGGAGCATCAGATTGATGTGTTCATAGGGTCTTTAAAGGATAATATCCAACATGATGTTCGCCTTTGGGAACCTGATTCATTAGAGAAGGCATTCAGGTTAGCAAGAAAAATGGAAAGAAAAATTACGGCAACCAGGAAGCATACCACTCACAACTATAAAGATGGAAGTGTTGTTGCCCCTAGTCTTCCACAACCTATAAGGTTGACACCACAACAATTGGAAGAAAAAAGAGCAAAAGGGCTTTGTTACAGTTGTGATAGCAAATACACTAAAGGTCATAAGTGTGTCGAGAAGAAATTATTCTACATAGATTGTGAAGAGGAAGAAGAAAAGGAGCAAGAAAGGTCAAAAGAAGAAGATATACTCCAGGAACAAAGCCTAGATGAAGAACAAATAAATCCGACCATATCTTGTAATGCATTGGCAGGAATTACCACTCCTCAAACCATCAAGATAGAAGGACAAATCAAGAAGAAAAAGGTAATAGTGTTGATTGATTCAGGAGCACCCACAATTTTATTCATTGTAGGGTAGCAAAAGAATTGAATTGCTTCCTATATCCAGCACCAGAGTGTCAAGTGATGATTGCAAATGGAGGAACAATAAATTGCTCTGGAAGGTTCCATAATATCAAGCTATCCATGGGAGAATATGTATTGACTAGCCCAATGCTTTCCATTCCAATGGGAGGTGCTGGTGTTGTACTAGGAGTCCAATGGCTACAATCCTTGGGTACAATAGCTTTTAATTTTCAAGAAATTTTCATCAAATTTTCTACGGAAGGAAAGGAAGTTGAATCAAGGGGTATTGCAGGGAAACCAGGAAAGGTAATCAGCTCTAATGGTATGACAAAGCTTCTAAAAAAGGAGCAAAGAGGTGTAATTGCACAATTATGTTCGCTAGATGTTTCCACATCGGAATCATCTATTTCTCCAGATCTCCAAAAAGTCCTGGACAATCATTCCAAGGTATTTGAGACTCCCAAAGGTCTCCCACCTATGTGTGATCATGATCATGCTATTCATTTGATTCCAGGAAGTGTTCCTCCAAACATCAGGCCGTACAGATATCCCGATGTCCAAAAAAGTGAAATTGAACGTATGGTTGCAAAAATGCTAGAGGCTGGTATAATTCAACCAAGTCAAAGTTCTTTCTCTGCTCCAGTAGTATTGGTGCACAAGAAGGATGGATCATGGCGCATGTGTCCGGATTATAGGGAGCTCAACAAGCTCACTATTAAAGATAAGTTCCCCATTCCTGTCATTGATGAATTACTGGATGAATTGCATGGATCAATTTACTTCACCAAGTTGGATCTTCGTTTGGGATATCATCAAATCAGAATGAAGATTGAAGACATTCCAAAAACAACATTTAGAACTCATGAGGGTCATCATGAACTTTTGGTCATGCCTTTTGGCCTTACTAATGCACCTTCAACATTTCAAGGTTTGATGAATTCAATTTTCAAACCATTCCTTAGAAAATTTGTGTTAGTATTTTTTGATGATATACTAATCTATAGTAAGTCTTGGAAGGATCATGTTGAACATGTTGACAGGGTGCTACAACTATTGGAGGAGAAACAATTATATGCAAAAAGATCCAAATGTTTCTTTGGAGTCCAGAAGGTGTAATATTTGGGTCATATTGTATCTCATGAAGGAGTTAAGGTAGACCCTAGCAAAATTAATGCCATTAAGGAATGGAAAATTCCCACATCCATAAAGCATCTGCGAGAATTTCTTGGGTTGACAGGGTATTATCACAAGTTTGTTAAGAATTATGGGAGAATAGTAGCACCTCTAACAACATTATTGAAGAAAGATGCATTTTCATGGACTCCAGAAGCAACAAAGGCCTTTGAACATCTTAAAGAGGCAATGTGCAAGGCACCGGTCTTAGCTACACCAGACTTCACAAAAACCTTTATTGTGGAATGTGATGCTTCAGGAAATGGAATTGGTGCTATTCTAATGCAAGATGAAAGACCCATTGCTTTTGTAAGTCGTCCAATCCAGGGAAAGTTTTTAAGAAAAGCTATTTATGAGAAGGAAATGTTGGAAATACTCCATGCACTTAAGAAATGGCGACCCTACCTAATGGGAAGACACTTCAAGGTAAAAATGGATCATGATAGCCTTAAATACTTTTTAGAACAAAGATTATCCTCTGAAGAGCAACAAAAGTGGGTCACAAAGATGTTGGGTTATGACTTTGAAATCATCTACAAAAAAGGGAAGCAAAATGTGGTGGCAGATGCACTCTCAAGAAAGGATGAGGATGTGGAAGCATTGTTGTGCGCCATTTCTATTATCCAACCAGATTGGATAAACGAAGCAAGGGAGGAATGGAAGTATGATGAAGAAGTGTGGGCACTTATTCGAAAGCTACAACAAGATTCCAGTATGTCTGATACATTTAGCTGGAAAAATGATTCATTATGGTACAAAGATCGCTTATACCTCTGTAAGAATTCCCAGCTAAAACAAAAGATTCTTATGGAATTGCACACTTCTCCCTTAGGAGGGCACTCAGGATTTTTAAAAACTTACCACAGGGTTAAGGAGGAATTTTTTTGGGATGGCCTTAAATCAGATATTCAAAAGTTTGTGGTAGAATGTTTGGTTTGCCAACAAAATAAAGTTGAAACAATTAAGACACCAGGTCTATTACAACCTTTATCCATTCCAAGCCAACGTTGGGAGGAGGTTTCAATGGATTTTATCACAGGTTTACCCAAGTCTGAGGGAAAGAGTGTCATCATGGTGGTAGTTGACAGACTTACCAAGTATGCACACTTTTGTGCATTATCACATCCATTTAAATCCAGTACAGTTTCTACTGCATTTATGGAAACAGTTCAAAAGCTACATGGAAACCCAAAGATTATTGTAAGTGACAGAGATCCCATTTTCACTGGAAATTTTTGGACAGAATTATTTTCTTGTCTTGGTACTCAGTTAGCTCATAGTCATCTTATCATCCTCAATCTGATGGGCAAACTGAGATTGTAAACAAATGTTTGGAAGGATATCTTCGTTGCTTTATACCTGATAAACAGACACAATGGGTCAAATGGTTGCCTCTGGCTGAATGGTGGTATAACACTTCCTTCCATACAACAACAAAAATGACCCCATTTATGGCACTTTATGGGTATCAACCACCATCCATCACATCATATTTAAGAGAAAATTCTAAGGTTCAGGCAGTGGAACATCACATCAAACATTAACAACAAGTCCTCCAACTCTTAAAGGATAACCTCATGTTGGCACAAAATAGAATGAAACAACAGGCAGATCAACATTGCAGTGAAAGAAGTTTTGATGTAGGTGATTGGGTATTCCTACGGCTACAACCATATAAGAAAATGTCCCTAAAGCAAGCTAAGAAGGATAATAAATTATCGCCAAAGTATTATGGTCCGTACAAGGTGTTGCAAAAGATTGGTACTATGGCATACAAATTGGAGCTTCCTGCAACTTCTCGATTGCACCCAGTTTTCCATGTTTCATGTTTAAAGAAGGTTATAGGTGACAAGCTCCCAGTTCAAACAATATTTCCAGAACTTGACGAGGAAGGAAAAATTATATTGGAACCGGAAGCAGTCATAGAAACAAGAACTCGACAGCTACGAAATCGATCAATTTCAGAGTATCTTATCAAGTGGAAGAACTTATCCACTGAAGATTCCACATGGGAGGATGAGAATTTTATGCAGAAGTATCCAGAACTACTCAAGCGTTGAGGACAACACTTTTTTGAAGGAGAGGGGCATGTTGGGTCCCTATAATACTAGTGATTACCCCATTACTATTGTAGTTATACCCCTTATTTATATTGTTGTGCCCCTATTACCCCCATGTTGTTATTTCTGTGCCCCATAGAATCCCTCTATTGTTATTTTTGTGGCTTTATATTATTATTGTTAGGTCGGCTGGATTATATTGTGACTCCTTAGGCTCCTATATATAGAAAGGAGGTTTTTTCATTTGTATCATCCAAGAATTGTTCATGTATGTAATGTAAAGGAGGTTGCCCCCTCGAAGAGGCTGAATTCTAAGGCGTTCATCTATCTTTTCTTGAGCTGGTTTCATAACATAGTCCAAGGGGAAAGTTCATTACAAATATCAATGCTATAAGAGGTTGGAAAAAAGAAGAAATGTTAGTTGCAATTGACGACACAAAGTTTAATCGATATCTAGTTCGGGCATCTAAAAAAAACATGGTATTCCTCCCTCATCAATACATTATTGGATAGATGGGCTCACTCATACAAAACATATAGGGCCTCTTACAGTTATGATTGAAGAGGAGGAGACCGAGGTGGTTGAGTGGTGTAAAGGGATGGCCCAATTGGGACATGGTCTAGAGTTGATACAACTAAAATCCACAGTTGCTCAAATCTGTCAAGGGAGGCTAAACCCATTCAAAGATGGGTTTCCTAGTAAATCATGGTGGGTTGGGTTTAAAAAAAGGCATCCAAAACTTGTATTGCACACAATTGAGGGCCTTGACAGAGATAGAGCATTAAATTTGCACCCTATAGTTGTATGTAAGTTCTATGACACTCTTTCTAGTGCATACGATAAACATTCTTATGGTGCAGACCATATATGGAACTGTGATGAAACATGTTTACAGGCAGGAAGGAATTGTGGCATGCGGGTAATTTCCAAGAGAGGGAGCCGAAATGTGCCAAAGATTTTTCCTAAGACCATGCAGTGGATAATTATTATATGTTGTGTCAATGTAATTAGTGCTTCAATCCTACGATTTTATCTATTCAAAGGTATATATATATATATATATATATATATATATATATATATATATATAAAATTGTGAACCAGGTGCATTCATGGCTGCACATTCCCATGCGTGGATGACTAAATAACTTTTTAGATGGCCATGGAAGCCACATTGCTGTACAAATAATTGAGGAAGAAAACAATTTGGGCATTGACATGTTAACATTTCTATCTCATACCACTCACATATTGAAACTCATTGATGTCAGTGTGTTTGGCCCTTTCAAGAACTATTTCAGGTCAGATCATGTTGCATGAATGACAAAGATTCTAGGGGTTGAGGTGAAAAGGTTCAAGCTAGCAGAGCTTGCAACTAAAGCATTTAAAAGGGATTTGACACCATCAAATACCAAGGCTGGCTTTAGGAGGACAGGAATTTGGCCACTGAATTATGATTCTGTTATGCATGATACTAGTTATAGCCAGGAATTTCATGTGGATGGTCAAGAAGAAGGGTATGTCCAAACATGTGTTGAAGTGCATGAAGAAGTAGATGAACAAGATGATGTGGTTGCAGTTTTTAATATGATTTACCTCTCTCAAGGACACTTATATGGTGATAATGATGAACATGTATGTGAAATATAGTATAGTCATGTACAAATTGACAGTAACATGGAGGTTTTTATACCAACTCAAGCACATGGAACTTCTGCTGCTAATATTGTTAATGGCATTGTTGAACATGTAGTTGACAACGAAGATGTATTTGAAAATGACAATGTTGCTGTTGCACTAGGAAGAAACCGTGACCAATTGACATTTCCAAGCCAAGTAACCCCACCATCATGGTTGGCAGAAGCCATGATTAATTTGAATGAACATAGTGTCTCAAGAACCAATGAAAAAAGCATGAACATGCTTTCACAACCAGCAGAATTGAACAATGAAATTGTTCATTTTTTGTGGGCAATAGATCAATGGAAGAAGGTGAAGCACATAATGAGGCATCAGATGAAGATAACAATATAGTTCAATTAGTTGTCTCAGATACTGAAAGGAAATTTCCAAGCAATGACATGCAGGTGGGAGGGGTGGAGAAGTTCCTTGGTTAGTTCCTAAAGCTACTAGTAGAGAGAGTGTCAATGAAAAAAAACAAGGAACATTGGGTAGTCTTTGTTTGGGCTGAAGTTAACAGTTACTCACCTTAGAAGACTATATAAACCTATTAGTTGAGTATGATCTTTTTTTTTGAAATTCAGGAATTAAAACAGAAAAAAGAAGGATCTAGCCAAGGAGAAGAAGGTAACAAGGATTGTTGCATCACAATGTCAAGCAGATGAAAGGCTTGAAAGAGAGAAAGCAAGGCAAGAGAAGGACCAACAAAAAAAAAATGGAAAGACAAGAAAAGGAAGCAAGAAAGGATAAAAAAATGCTTGAAAAGGAAGAAGGGATGACTGATATGGTTGACAATGATGCAAGAACAACTGATGAAACTAGGATTATGTCAAACACATTGGATAATATTGCAGATAATACACCATTATTCCAAGACCTCATAAACATTCAAGTGCCTCATTATCGAAATGGGGGTTTACTCACTTTCCTTATTCATACCAAAGGAGTTGTCAATTCTATATATTCTCATCACACACTTCCACTTAATGCAGGGGTTAGTAGCGCAAATGTGAGGTATGCGTAATCAATTCCTCCATGGTTGGAAGGGGAAAATTGGACTCAATCATATGAAAAAATTCAACCACATCCTTATCAACCATTTTTAGGTAGGCAAACCTACTTGGCTCACATAGGCAACTTAAGGAGTTTGGAACTGAAGATTCTCAAGGCCATAAAGAATAAGGATGTCATATGTTTTTGGTTGTAACCACATTATGATGTGGATTTTGGATGGAATGTCCCTATTTCTTGTCACATGAATATTTTGGCTTACAATCTAAGTTTATTTATTTCATGATGTATGCAACATTGTAACCAAAATTGATATTGGAAGGAACATCTATAGTCTATTACAATGGAGAATTCTGACATAGTGACTTGAGAATGCAAATAATAGCTTCTATTATGCTTCTACACACCAATTTATTAACACATAATTAAATGACAAACGAGTGAATAATGAAATCTTGAAGTGAACTTGTTTTGATATGAAAATTCCATAAAAACGTGAAAAGTAAATGTACCTAACCTCACACCTCATATGAAACCTGCTTTAATGTAAGTTATCTTAGAAGAAAAACATAGTGCATGTGCGGTGAAGCATCAACAAGACAAATATTGCATTAACAAGCTAGGAGAATAATTAAATAAACATTTCCCATCTCAAATCAAGCATAAGAAAATGTTAGTCTTGACACATTCTAGACTAGAAAACCAATGCACAAATTAGCTTTGAATCAAACTACATTAACCCCTTAAATCCCAAATCAAAACCCATTTAGAATGCATTGTCATCCACTCTGAGTGTAATCAAAATCAACCTTACTTCAAAGAAGACAAACTATAACAACAAAAATCTTGCTCTAGACAAGAAGAAACGAATAAAAATAAGTAGAGACAATATAATTGAAATGGATTATTACCACTACATTCAAAAACACTACATAACTCAGCCAACAACATAGAAATGTCAGTCAAAAGTTTTAAAGTAATGCCAAGGCCAGTTACAAACTCGAAAGAAAAATAGCTTTCACATTAATATTTAAAAAGGTGTTATAGAGATATTAACAACAATTAGAAATAGCTCATTTTGAGGAAAAAAAATACATGTCAATCCATAACATCACATTTGGGATATGTAATTGCAAAACTATTTTGTTTTCTTACGGTAATTTGCACTTCCAATTTTAAGATAGGCAATTAAGCCATCATAATGTTGAATAAGATATCAATAGTTGACTTGGGAAATATTCTCATTGCTTCTGTTACACAACAATTTGTCACCGTTTGTCACCGTCCCTATTACCCCTTACCCGCACACTGAAGGACTCATTCTGAGACCTGTGAGAAGTGACATGACCTGAAACCACTTGCATTATATTCCTCTAAGTATGAGCTTCATTTTCCCTGAAGACATCTCCTACAAAATCTCCATGAAAACAGCTCTTTTTGCATTAGCGCGGGTCCACAGTTCACTGCTCGCGCCAATGAGGGAAATCCTCTAAAAAGGGCGCGCCATTGGCACTCTGTCTCAGAGTCGCACTCGTACCAACCGAATTGAGTAAAGTTTTTAACCAACAAACTCCCGAAGGTTCTCTTCAACCCATTCACCAACTGAATCTATGTTGAGCTAGGATGGTTTGGCTTCGAATCTCCATAGAAAGGAAAGTGGTTTGCCACCTTTCATGGAAGTTTCCAAGTGATAAAGCCAATCCCATGAATAATGTGGTTGATCGTATCTCTTTCTTCTCTATCTATAAAAGCTTGCCTCTATTCCTTGAGCAAGCTAGTCAGAGATACAATAGTTCCAGTTCTAGTATAGTGATAGAGAGTTTGAAGCTGCAAGAGCCTTCTTTGCACCCATAAGGCCAAATCTAAGTAAGGAGATTCTTGTCACCCAAAGAGAGAGAGCCTTGTTCCTATCCCAACAAGCTTTGCAAGACTTGTGTAGCTGACTACTCAGCCAAAGGAGGATTTGACGTCAGAACAATGGTTGTATTCTTCTTTGTTATTTATCAATAATAGATGACTATCATTATGGTTCCACTCTCATTGTCCTATGTTTGATGTTGAGTTATATCTTTTCTGACTGATATATAATTGCATCTACTAGATTTTATGCTTGTTTTCGTGTTGTTCTTTGCATGTGCAGGTGTCCAATCACGGAGATCGTGGGGATCATGCCCGGCCAAGGCAAAGGAACGAGGGCGACATCTCTTCTACGAACACTAGCGTTGGAATCCAAGTAGGTTCTCACCATCCAATTTTTATTTGCAATTAGGAACTTGCGTGATAGCATTGTGTGATTGTTGCTACACCCGGTCTAGGCTAGTAGGGATCGTCTCTGTCCGCAAAGAGGATTTACCTCCAAAACGATTTGGCGACTCCACTGGGGAGTTAACTTGTTGTTTGATTTGTAAACTTTAGACGGAGCCTGAAGTACGGCCAGATAGCCTTCGAAACGCTATTGATTTTCATTAGCGAAGTAGATCAACGCCACTTCAGTCAATCTCTGGTTTGGTTTACGAACTAAACAACTTGGAGTTTGTCTTGTCTCTTTGGTTTCTCGTTTGATTTCTTAGATAGCTTTCTGGGTTGGATTTCTTGCTGTTTCTTGCTTCCTGGTTTGCCTAGATACTGTTCTCAAGCCCTGGGTTGCTTGCTTTTGTTTTTGATTTAGCAAACTTGATTAGCGCGCTTTTTAGCGTTACAGTCGCGCTATTGGCACAATTTGCTCAAAGACAACCCGCGCCAATCCTATAAAAGCGTGAGTTGCAGCCTAACAGTCGCGCCAGGCCTGTCAACTTTTCCAGTTTGCTTGTCTTCAAGCCCTCTGAGCTTGGATTTGTATCTTGTTGTGTCTTTTTCAATTACTGGAGTGTGTTTGATCCTTGTTTGACTAGTTTTAGACCTTCATCCTTCGGGTGTTTGCCTCTTTCTATCGATTTCACATTTTAGCCCTAGGGCATCTAGTGGCTTTGTGCGTCGAGCCTCCCGTAGGTGTTTTGTGTTCTTTGATCGTCCGGTCAACTTTGTGATTATTCTTTTGCATTTGCTCGGTAGTTGTCAAAGCTTTTTCTTGATATTCAAGTGATTTGCTTATTTTTCACTTGGGTTTCGCTTGGCTTCGTTTGGGCTTAGATCACATAGCTCATAGAGGTCTTTGTGCTTTCTTCTTGGTTTGAAGGACTGTTTTGGTGTTTTGGGGATTCGATTGTGTTTTCATTGAGTGAAATTGGTCTTTTTTCTCGGTGTTACTATCTCTCAAAATTTGTTTAGTGCACTTTGCCATTGAAAAGAAAACGAACAATCTCTTTTGCGTTGAATTATTTAATTGGAATTAGAAACTTTTCATTGATTAAGCGATTTAAAACAAAGAAAAGTTTCATTTATTTGTCATTAGCTGCATTAGAGTGGTTCTTGTTTGTTTGTGGTCATTTTTTTTGTTTGAAAAATTCTTAACTCTCTCGTAGTTAGTATTCATTGAGCGAAATGATATTATTTGGCATATAGCTTGCATTTAGGGAATTGTGAGAGATTACATACGATAGGACCTGGAAATTGAAACTTAATCAAAGATCAACCATAAAATGAACTGAATGAACTTAAAAACGCATTGGAACATAACTCTCACTGATTAGAGGTCTAGGCTAGAGACGTGCTCCGACGTCATTAAGCCTAGTCACTGTTGTTTCACACTACGGTTGGGTGATTCCTCCTTTTGTGACTCAATAGTGGTCTAGCACGGACTTGAGCTCCCATGTACCGTCGCGTATATAGGGGAGACCCCACTAGGTTATCATCCTTTATCCACAGGAAGCCGTGTCTGCCGCCTTACAAGCCGTAACGCACCGAACACAACATTCGGGAAGATTGACTGCCGTACGGGAAGTCCTTGGTTTTCATATGACTGCCAAGGTGTATATGCAGTTTTACGGATTTTTTTGGTAAACCCTTTTGCCTAGTTCTCCAGAGGAGTCACTTTTGATCCTTTTCAGACTCCTTAAAAGAAAAGGCTCACTTGAGCAGTTTATCACTTCGGGCTCACAAAACATTCGAAGGCGACTAGAGTCACCTTTTTGTCCTTTTCTCGACTCTTAAGACATGAAAAGGTCAAGTTGTGTCCTTGCGTCTTAAAATTTATTTGGCCGCGATAAACATTACCTGGTTAGATCTTGTGTGCGTTAGTTTGAGTAGGGTCCTTTATTGTTAGATTCCCTTAGGTTTTGTTTGAAGTTTGTCATCCTGGCTGAATCGTCGACTCCCGTTCCAAGTGATCAAGGGTCTCCGTCTTCCGCTGCTCCTGAGGTACCGGTTGTAAGTGATACTCTTCCTGTTATCCCGAGTATCAAACCGATCAACTCTCGCGCTCTGGACGATGAAGGTTACGAAATTCATTGGAACCCCATATGGGAGCCTGAAGAGGACGATATTCCTTTTACCCCCCCTGGTGTTTCGTCTCCAATGTCTACCTCTCACATGGATGAGACATCTCCTAGAGTGAGTGAGACACCTATTTTGTTGAATATCGAAACTCCCATCCCAGCTACTTCTCTGCTCCCCCCACGCTACCAGTCGTTGAGGGATAGGGTAAGCGCCAGGATCCCTGCTTCGACTATGTGGGACCCCATATCACTCCCACCACGGGGTCTTTTGTTTCACAAGTCCACACTACACCTGTCACTTCAGTTCCGACAAATCCAACTGTTTGTGTAGCACATTCAACTCCGGTTGTTAGTGCCGTTACAACGTCTTCAGCCTTGAACACTGGTGCTGGTCCCCCTCACGGTCAAGTGAGTAGCGGCCAGCCGGCACACTCACCTAAAGTTGTCCACCCTCTTCTGGTCCCGTCCCAGGAGGGGGGCCATATGATGCCTATGGAAAAGCTGTTTAGGATCCGAATGCGCAAGGTCCATTCTATTATTACGATTCTACTGGTCAATACCTTCAGCTTTCTCGACCCTTGCCTACTCAACCTATTGTTGAGGTTTCGGTACCATTATCCGTTGCTTGGAACGCCACCACTTTCCATGGGGGCCAAGCAATGCCTGCAAAGCTTCAGGGACCACCTAACCAAGGCCAGCCATCTTATGTGCAAACCCCCCAAGGGCAGCAATATTATGGCCAGTCTTACCCAGGACAACCTGGGGGCCTACAAGGACAACCCTATCAGGGACAACCTTCGGCCATTGGCGGTCCATCTTTTACTTATCTGACTCAACCTTCTGGTTATCCGGGGCAACCTGGTACCCAGCAAGGTTACCCGTCTGGACAACCAGGACAACCTTACATCCAACAAGGCCAACCTGGTATTCAGCAGGGTTATCCCTCTGGACAAGCTGGACAAACTTATATTCCACAAGGTCAACCAGAAGTCCAACAGGGGTATCCTTCTGGGCAAGGGGGGCAGCCTTACGTACAGCAGGGCCAACCCACTGCTCAGCCTAGTCATCCTTCTGGGCAAGCGGGTCAGCTTTCTGCACAGCAAGGCCAACCCATTGCCCAGCTTAGTCATCCTTCTGGACAGGTTGGCCAACCTCAAGGTCAACCGGCCATCCAACCCTCTCAACCATCTGTTCTGCAAGGACAACCCTTGGTTGCTCAAGGACAACCTGGTACCCAGCAAGAACATCCTTCTGGGCAAACAGGTCTGTCCCAAACCCAACCAGGCCAACCTTCCGGCTAGGTGGTCCAAGCTCAACCTGTTCAAGGACATCCTTCAGGGCCCCAGACTCAAATTGGTTATCAAATGCAAGGTGGGCCACGACCCCAAACTTCTTACCAAGCGCAGCCTTCTTATCAGGCTCAGTATGGAGCTCAGAAAACGTATGGCTACCAGCAACCCTAGGGGCAAACTCAATTTGCCCCTTATCAAAATTATCAACAAATGCAGGTCACTACTTACCAGAATTATCAGCAACAGTATGTTGCACCTGCAGGTCAAGTTGCTAATCCATGGGGTGCTGGGGGGCAAACCCAGGGTCAACTGTCTGCTTATGGACAGAATCCTTATGGACAGAATCCATATGGACAGAACCCCTATGGGCAAAATCCCTATGGGCAGAACCCTTATGGGCCAGGCCCATCCGGACAAAGCCCATGGGGGAAACCAACACCTGGTTGGAACCCTGGTACTACCTCTCTTCCACAGCGACAAATGTCCTTTAATCCTCAATTGCCTTTCTTAGCGACATTGGAACTTCTAGATGTGTCCGAGTTGACGAATGATCCCATTCTTCATAATCCATATTGGCCACCAGTTCCAACTAAAATACTCGGTGATTGCCAAAAATTCGATGGCAAAGCTGGTGAAGATCCTCAAGCCCATGTCATGACCTATCACCTTTGGAGCTCATCCAACTCGTGGCTTGATGACTCCATCTGGCTTTGCCTCTTCCAAAGGACTCTCACCGGCTCAGCCGCTAAGTGGTATATTGAGTTGAATCACGGAACATTTCAAGATTTCAACTCGCTGGCTATGGCATTCCTAACTCATTTTCAGTTACCCATTCGGTATGAGACAGGGACACATCTCCTTACGTCTCTCAAACAGGACACGGCCACGCATATATCCGATCATATACATGAATGGAGATGACGTCGTCGCTTGATCAAATTTTGGATTCCTAATCAGCTCCTGACCGATTGGTTCACGGCTTCCTTTGTCCCTGCGATCGCGTGAGACATCACCATGGGAGCTTGTGTAACTGAAGAGCAAGCTATTGCGCGTGCTCAGTACCTCGACTTAGTATACTCTCAGTCAGGTACTTTATATGATTATTTGCTAGACGCCCCAAGACCCGGAACATCCAAAGCTCCGCCAAAACCATCTGTTGACGGAGTTATTGGCTTTGTAAACGCGTCTTCAAAGAAGTCATCCGCGAACCCTGGGAAGCAAAAAAATAATGCTTCTAATGGAAACACTCCTCAAGGTCAATCTAATTCTAGAAGTACCTCCGAGGTTAATGCCGTTCAGTCCACCACGGCGGATAAATCCTCGAAAGGGAAAAAGAAAGGGAAATCTAAGAATAAATCCGAACAGCCCAAGCAGGACTCCCCTAAACCTCCACCCGAGGAAGGAGCCAAACGTAAACCTAAGTATCCTTGTCTTATCTATGATGAGGATCACTACACTAAAGACTGCCCCAGGCGGTCTGAAGTTAGTCGATTGTTGAAAGGTTCTCCTAGGACTCCTGCTGTGCTTAAAGAACCTTTCCCTTCTCAGCAAACTCAAATGGTGGCAGATCCATCGCAAACCTCTTCTTCATTTGGCTCTCAAGTATTCATGGCTGGGACAATTCCCATCCATGTCACTACTCGAGCAAAAGAATATCCATCTCACGCCGAGAAAGAGCCGGAGGTCCCCTCCAGTGCTACTCCGTCCAGTTCTGGTCCTCTCCACATTGAAAGACCTAGCACTGAGACGATTATCTGACCCCCTCCAAAAGGTGTACTCCGAAAGTCTTCTTACAACCCTAATGCTCGTGCTGCCCAGCACTACAGCATCATTGAGGACTTAGCTCAGGCTCTGTCTGCTATGTCCGCTCTAGAAGTCCTCCAGAGTTGCCCCTCCTAGAGGAAGTCCTTGCTATTGGCCATCGGTGGCATAGACTCGGCTGACTCAGATCTGATTTCTTTTGATCTCGAGGGCTATATGCTGAGACTGCCTCACCAAATCGCTTTCCTTATACAGGTCATCATCAATGGTAAAACGATTCATCGTACAGTCATTGATGAAGGTGCCTCAACTTGCATCATGTTTGTTGCTTGCTAGAAAGCTATTGGTTCTCCAACATTGAGCCAGTCTCCTACGACGTTAGAAGCCTTTGATGGAACAGAGTCCCGTCCTTACAGTATCCTCCAATGCTTGCCCATCTCCTTGGAAGGGAAGATGGTAGAAGTGGAGGTCGAAGTTGTCGACGCTAATCTTACCTACAACCTCCTCCTCAGACGTAGCTGGACATACGCCATGCAAGCCGTGGCCTCCTCCCTTTTCCGTGTCATTCGTTTCCCTCATCAGGGGAAGATTGTCACAGTGGACCAGCTCTCCTTCTTCGCCTCTTCTTCTGAAGGTAATGTGCCTTTCGTGGAGCATACCTCCAAATCATTCGAGAGTGTGGGAGCTGGGCTCTTCAAGGATCCCGCCCTAATGGGTGTCTTTCCACTCCCACCTCTGATTCTCGCCCCTATTGAAACGATTTCCATGCATCAGATAGAATCTTGGGGCGATATGATGCCATTCGAGCGCAATAATAGTGATGTCAACCTTCACTCCATTTTCAATGGACTGAAGCTTGGGGGGCATGTACCTCAAATTGAGACACCATGCTGGGGGGCATGCCCGTCCCTTTATTCTCAAGTTTAGTGCGCTTCAATTTGTACATGTGTGTGTGTGTGTGTGTGAGTTTTCATGTTTTCGGTTTGGTGTGAAAGCGTGCTCGCCCCTTATTGTGTCTTTTTGCTTCTTGTGTAGATGTCGGGTGCACCTTACATTGGTTTCGCTGATGGTGCCTGCCGCAGCACTCGTAATTTGTCCTTTGCGGCGTGGGTGATCTACGATCCTCACGGTGAGTTGATAGATCTTCAAGGTGTCTGTTTAGGCTGTACTACAAACAGTGTTGCTGAATATAGCGCTGTTATTGAATTATTAGCTGAGGCAATTTATCTCGGTATTCGTACATTTCTTGTTAACCTAGACTCTCAACTTGTCGTCCATCAGCTCAATGGGCGATATTCCGTCAGAGACCGTCACATTTTAAGGTTGTACTTATGTGTTAAATTGTTAGAACATAATTTTGACTTTATTACATACCAACATATTCCAAGACGATTAAACACATTATCTGATGCATTGGCTAATCATGTATTAGATAGACATTTGCGTAATTTATAATCAAAACATTTTACAAGCAAGCACATAAAAGCACAATAATAAACCATAGGCATATATATATATATATATATATATATATATATATATATATATATATATATATATATATATATCTGTGTGTGTGTGTGTGTGTGTGTGTGTGTCGCAAAGTTTTTCACCGCGTGCATTACATAAGTCCAAAGATAATACATGTTCATCCTGATACATCCTCGGACAACATGTCCCTCAAAAAATATGCATGAAAGAAGCTTAGAAGTCTATTTGTGGTGGTGCTCATGATAGCACATCACCGTGCGCACCACGCGTCTCAACTGACGATGGATGCGGCTCGGCACCCCCACTGTGTGCCTCTGGTATGCAAAAGGCATGTCAACTAATCGAGCATAACCCAGAATCCCTTGAGTCAGTCCCTAGAGATTCTGCACCAGCTCTTCCCCCACGACACCCCTTGCCTGAGGATCAGCTACAGGTTGGCCCCTCTGTGCTATAGGAGACAAGCCGGCTGGCCGCTCTAGGCCCACATCTGCATATACATACAACTGTCATCCGAACATGCATGTATTGACAAAAAAAATGAAAATACATAAAACATCAAAAAGAGAAGATCATACCTAACTCCTCCTCCCACTCCTCTCCCTCTGGCAGTGGGAGGTCTGGGTCCCCCATGAAGTTGGTTCTCGCGTATGGCCAATCTTCTACCACGATCAACTGACGGTGAAGCCATATGAAGAACTCGGGCCGCCAAGACATCTACTGGCCCCCTCCTCTTCTGGGCATCAATGCTGCCCAGCGAGCCATCCTAGGATCTCGTAGCAATGGGTCCGCCACTACAGCTCCCTGGTACTGGAAGAGGGGTAATCGTTCCAAGAAGAATGACACCACAATCGAGCCATACCCGAACTGTTTCACTCCCCCGCGCTTACACTTTGTAAGCTGCCGTTTGATATTTGTAGTCACCGCTGTAGCCCAGTCAAAAATGGTGGGGCTAAGGCATTCTGTCGCTAGTAACAGATGATTCTTTCTTGCCTCATGGGGCGCCTGTACCCCAGCTGCACGTGTGATGGTGAACAATATCACATTAAGAACCAAGTCATGGATGGTGGCTGTTAGCTACCTATACCAATAGGTTTCATATTTCATGATTGGCTATGAAAGGGCCAAATATGCTCTGCTTTGATGATTCAAAGATCACATATTTGCAAGATAATCCAATCTATGCTTATAGCTTGGTATGGACTTAAAATTTTGATGGATGGTCCAACAGTCTAATCTGGATCATTCCATGGTTTAAATTTGCAGTTGTAGATTAGAGAAGAAAGTCTGTCCAAACTGTTTAATCTTGGCAGACAAGTAGTTCAGGTAGAGAAGAAAGGGCTCCCAACAGCTTAATCTGGGACCTTGGAAGAAATAAGGGTAGAAGTAGATAGAAAAAACAAAAGAAAAAGCCAAAGAAAAGAAAAGGCAAGTAAGGGTCTGCAAGTCCAAGTGCACCCTCCAAGAAGAAATAAAAAATGCTAGGCAAGTAGCTGGGTAAGTAGTTGGGGTTGCAGAAAGGTTATCTTTACCATTGCAGATGTGTTAACTGTGTTTACCAAAGCAAAGTCAATCAATTGACAAGGTGTTCTTCTTCATCAAGTTGCAGCAGGGAGCATGACTAACCTCCCTCCTTCCCCCTTCCATTTCATTACTAACATCCCCTCATCAGCTGAGATTCATGGAAGAAGATTATGGTTTCATGGTGGTTCTTGTTCATTCAAAAGCCACATTTCTTGTGTAAAAATCTTTTCATTTTGATCTACTCTTTAAGCCAAGTGTTTCACAAATAAACTTAGTGTTTTCTCCCTTCATTCACCCCCTGTTTAGTCAATTTAGTGTTCCTAAATTGATGTCATTAATTGTCAACCCGGGGCTCGTAAGCTGATGAAGTGAGGGTGTACTATATGTACTTAAGTAACTTTCTTAGAGCTTTTGTCGTTTGGGGGTGTTGTTTATGGTTAACTTATCTTCCTAAGATGGAGTGATGATTATAAACAGATGAGTGCAAGTGTGTGAAAAGTGAGTTCTAGATGAGTGAAAGTGTGTGTGTGAAGGTGATTTCTAATTACTTGCTGAATTCGTAAAGAAGAAGAACTTGAAAGAAATGAATAAATCAAAATGACTTGAAAGTAAATGACCACGTTCTAATGGCATTAGTCTCTATCCATACTGCTGCAAATGAAAGAAACAAGAAAATCACTTCAAGGATTGATGTTAATGATTATCTCCTCCTAACTCCCTGCTTCTACCACATAGTACTGCGTAAAACACGATTAGGAGGTAGCTGAAAACAAATCCAAGAATTGATAAAAACTCTAATCTACTCTAATTGACAAATTGTAACACTAGTAAGCCTTCTCCAACATACTGCTTCTTACATATGTGATTATGTGTAACAAGTGGAAAAAGTATTAGTATCACAAGCCAAGACTACTCAAATACAAGCTGCAATTAATTAGTGTTTTGTTCTCTTGAAATATAAGCCATTCATGATAAAGAGAGCATAAATTAGTTAGCATCCAACTTGTAAAACTAAGCTAAAACTAGTCTAAAAAAACAGAGTAAAAAGGGCAGCATCATGAACAAGACAACTGCAACTACCATTAGATTTTAAAGCAAACACAACACACTTAATCCCGGGTGAAAACCTGCAAAGAAGTAAACCTGATCAGTGAAAATAAAGGCTGCAGCAACAAAGAGAAATCAAGCTGTACATAACTCAAGAAAAGAAATTCTGTTTGTAAAATAAAGAAATTGCAGAAATATGAACATGAAAATACTTTACAAGGTTAATACGAACAGGGGCCCTCCATTCATATTATCCACAGAAAACGCAGATGCTCTTAAGACTTCAAAACAGCGTTTCCATTACTTTATATGCAAAGATACATAATCCAAAAGTGCTGGAACAGTTCTTACAAAAACAGAGTTTTGAAAACGTGCCAAAATTCTCACAAATACATACACTACAACATCTGAAAAGGTCACCTTAGCGTACGCAGACGCAAGTATATATATAGGCATTTGTAAGATGGCCTAGTACGTAAACATAAAAACAGAAAATGAACTAACTGTCATGCGTATTAAAGGTGCAATTAACACGTCATAGGTTTCGTGGTCAAGCTGGCGGTCTGGTCGATATGGGCAATGAATCTAACATTAGATAATGTCCCCCACGGCTTTCAAAACATGGATAGGTCACCTTTTCCACCGACGTGATCAAACGGCTTACGTATCCACGTTGAGCTGTCTTTATTTGACCGAAACTTGACCCCCTTTTACCGAAGGTACAAATGACGTGGCCGGCTGAACTGATGGCACAGGAACCTCGAGCATGTATATTCCAACATGCCCACGTGGCTCATTCTGCAAAATATCACGTGGAACCTTGAGAACAACAAAATGGCTGCGGGATCATCAGATGGCTGCGGAATCAGCAGAAAGCTGCGGAATACCTGCAAGTATATCAAAAACTAAACAAAACAATTATCCATTAGCAAAGCTCACTTGATCATGTTTAATGACAACTAATGTAATGATCTGGGTGGAAAATGAGGTAAAAGAGAGAGGAAAGTGATGAAAACAGTAGGTAATGATGGAGGATAAGGTGTAAAGTAGGGACTCTACATACCCCCACTACGAGGGCATTGCATGTCCTCATGCAAAAACACTGATCAATCAACCTGCTGTGATGCCTCTGCCAAGACATCCAATCTCCTCTTCTTTCTCTGTGTAGACACATTCACCCTTGGCTTCTTTACTAAGCATCTGAACTTTAGGTTGATCAAGGCTCTGTTGAGCTTGTTGCATCTCTTCCTTAACTTCTTGTTATTTCTTTGCCACAGGCCCAAATGTAACATGGTGTTATCATGAATCATCTTATCCAATTTGGATTGCTCTTTCAATTTCTCATTTTCTTGCGTGATATGTCGATTTAGAACCTCAATCTCAAAAAGTTCCTGTTTCAAGGAGTGGACTTGTTGTTCTAAAGGCTGAACATTACTAGGGCCAGCGGCTGCTTGCTCCAATGTTTCCAGATAATTATACACTTTTTGCTGTTCCGGGTCCACTTCAGGTGACTTTTTGGGACTTGGTTCATAATCAAATTCAGATCCATGTTCATGCTCAAGTTCATGTTCAAACGGACTTTCCTCACGTGGAGGAGAAGTCTCAATGTGCTCAGCGTGTGGAGGACTTGCAGTACCTTTTTGAGGTGAGCTTAAATCAATGAAGAATGACTGTTTACCCTTTGTGGCCCCTACTTTTCTATTTTGCAATCTGCTGCTCCTTCTTACAGAGGTAGCACTCTGTTTTTCTTTTGGTACCTTCTGTTGTTTTTCTTTTGGTACTTTTTGCTTCTGTTTTGTCTCCTTTTTGGAAAGAGCAGTTTTGTGAAGTTTGGCCATTCTCTGAGCTAAGGGTTGAGTGTCTTCCTCACTAACATCTTCAGGAATGAGGGTAGTTTCTTGGACTACAGATTTACCCTTATCTTGCTTACGTTTCTTCTTCCCTTCTTTCCTTTTCTGAGCAATTTCTTGAGCAAGTTCTGAAAGGGTTTCAGAGATAATTCCTTGGGCTGTTTGGTTATCATCTTCAGTAAATCCAGGATCAATATCCTGTCCAGAATGCTGTATATCAGTTTCCTCATCAAACTGGTCTTGAACTGTTTCCTCTTGGGCAGTTGTTTCAGGCATAGTAGTATCAGGAACAATGGTTTCTGTTTGGGCAGTGGTTTCTTGGTTAACCCCCTCTCCTCTTTTCCTTCTACTTCTTTTTGGCACTTGAGGGGATCCTCCAGAAGTTTCTCCTAACTCTTGAAAATGGTTCCTTATGAGAAACCTCTCCCATGAGTCTCTTTTTGATTTTAATTGTTCCTCTACCAACAATTTCACAAGACCGTGATGACATAAATGTGCTTCAGCATTTCTAGGGTTCTTTTGGACCATTGCACACATTTTCTTAAGACTTGAAAAGAGAAAGTAAGGGAGATTAATGTCATCACCTAGAAAATGCATCATAACCTTTGCATGATAAACATATAAGACCCCAAATCTGCCTTCACAAGTGAAAAATTTCTGCACTAACAAGAGTAAAGTGGTCCACTCTTCTTTAACATAAGAAACTGGAATCCCTTTGGTAAAGATACTTGTGTCCATACCTGGGTTTTTCAAAATTCGTTTCCACTGCTGATCTTGGACTGCCCGGTTCTTAAACCACCTTTCTCCTGTCTGTGGAAGTGAGGTAGCTTGAGCTATGCTGCTTTCATTGACTGTGAATTGTAAGTCTCCTATCTCCACATGACCATCTTTTTCTGTGAAGGACCTTGCAAAGGCCTTTGTCACCTCTTTATGGTAGCCTTTGAACTTCTGTACACATTGTAACCAATTTGCCTTTTGTAAAGCCTCCTTGACCTGAGGATAACCTTCCAAAAACTTTGAACCTTCTGGTTCTGCCCTCAAGAGCTTTCCCATTTGCTTTTACGGCTCTGTTCTATTTGAAACACGGCTTTGAACGGCTTCACACAGTCAATTCACGGCTTTGGTTTCAGAACACGGCTTCAACAAGGGTTTTACACGGTAAATTCACAACTCTGTTCTGGAACACGGCTTCAACAAGGGTATTATACAGTGAATTCACGGCTCTGTTTTGGAGCTTGGCTTTAAAATGGCCTTACACAGTGAATTTACGGCCTCAACACAGAGGATTATGGGTTCAACTTTGAATACAGCCGTAACAGACCTCCACTGGTGTTTCGAATTAGCGGAGAGGGAAAGGAAAAAAAAAAAAAAAACAGAGTATGGTGAATGGCAGCGTAGTGAGCCCAGCATAACAGAGTGTGGTAGCAGCGTAGATGGAATGAAACATGCGAGTGGAAATGGGAGTGAAATGATATGAGCGTAAGAGGGTAGAAGGGTTAATGAATAAACAACGGCTATGTCCTTAGATCTCGGCTTCGAAATTACACTTGGCTGCGTGAGTGGAGACGTAGTACATTAGGTTACGTCACCTAAGTACGAGATCTTAATGAAAGAAGCAGCCGACAGTGGGATTTAAAATCATGGTAATCAAGGACTGATAGTCGTGGATGATACGTGGATATATGTTCTCATGGCTAGGCAATCATTACACTTAGTGGCAAGAAACATAATTTAGAGAACTTTACATAATGAAATAACTGTTAGCTTAGGATTTGAAACATACCTCAGATTCCCGCTTAGTTTTGTCTCTGATAACTTGCCACTTAACCCTTCACTGATTTTTGCATGACTATTATTGATGACTACTGCTGTAGAGAAATTTCAAACAGACTGTGTTTTTTATTTGTGCAGGTACAGAGAGCTGCAGAATCATTAGATGGCTGCAGAATCCTCAGATGGCTGCGGAATCTGCAGTAGTAGCCTCCATCTGCACAAAAGCACTTTAGTTGTAAAAAAAAATGACTTTATTGATGAGATGGAGTGTAGTGGGTGGATGGATGAATGAAAACAAATGAGGTGGAGTGGAAAATGGATGAAATGGTGGTGATGATGAAATGAAATGAAATAAGGGAAGAAAGGGAATTTTTTTTTTCTTTAGAAAACATGAGGTGTCAGGTGACCCTGATTTTCACCTCAAGTTTTCTGTATGAGACTGCCAATCAGAGATTGGTTTTCAGGCTCATACATTTATTCTTTTTTTTTTTTTTCTTTTTTTTTTTTTCAAAAACCAAAGCTTTAGGCTGATGGAGGAGAAGAATCCTTCTCCACCAGCCTGATTGCAGAATCTCCTTTGAACAATTTGACAAACTCTTCTTTTGAGAATGGCTTCTGATAGATTTTCAAGCGGTGGCCATTCACAATAAGAGGAGTATGAAATTCATCGATAGTTTTTACTCGAACTGCTCCATTGTTAAAGACTTCATCAATCTCATATGGCCCAAGCCAATGAGTTTGAAACTTTCCTTTGAAGTCTTTGAATTTTGAATCAAACAATAGAGCCCAATCTCCTTTCTGAAACTTTCTTTCTTTGATATGACGATCATGCCATTTAGATCTTTGGTGCTGAACTAGATCGGTCCTTAGAATTGCATCTTGTCTCATTTCATCTAGCTCATTTAGCTGGTCCATTCTGTGTCTTTGAGCTTCTGAGAGGCTCATTCCCAATTGGACTGCCATCTTGAAGGTCTTGATTTGGAACTCAATAGGAAGCAGGACTTCCTTCCCATAAACAAGTTCATAGGGGGAATGTCCTGTTGTGTTCTTCCATGTAGTCCTATAGGCCCATAAGGCTTCAGGGAGCCTTTCCGCCCAATCTCTTCTATGAAGATGAACAGTCTTGGTGATAATGCCTTCAAGAACTTTATTGGTAGATTCCACTTGACCATTAGATTGCGGATGGTAGGGAGTAGATGTTCTGTGCTTGATCTTATATTCCTCCATCAGCTTCTCCATCAAATTAGAGGTAAACTGGCTGCCTTGATCTGTCACAATTTCCCTTGGGACACCAAAACAAGTGAAGATATCCTCAAAAAGAAATTGAACAACTGAATTTTCAGTGGCAGAAGGCAATGCTTTTGCTTCTACCCACTTAGTAACATAATCAGTACAAACCAGTATATATTTCTTTTGCTTTGATGGTGGATTAATTGGTCCAACGAAATCTAGAGCCCATTTCTCAAAGGGTTCGATGCATACCTGAGGCTGTAGAGGCATTTCATTTGAAGGAGTTGGTTTCCCAACTCTTTGGCAGCTGTCACACCTTTTAACATACTTCTTTGCATCTTTAAAGAGAGAAGGCCAATAATATCCTAGAGAAAGGATTTTATAGGTTGTCCTCTTTTCCGCAAAGTGCCCGCCGCATGGTTCATCATGACATGCCTTAAGGATGTCAGGCATTTCATCTTCCCGCACACATCTTCTGATTATACAATCTGGCCCTGTTTTGAACAATTCATTAGAAATCCAAGAATAATGTGAACTCTCCCGAATGATTTTCTTTTTCTCATTAGGAAATAAGTGTAGAGGAAGTTTCCCTGTAACAAGATAATTAGCCATATCTGCATACCAAGGTGTCTTGGTAGTCACTGCAAACAAGTATTCATCTGGGAACTTATCTTCTACTGGAGAATCCTCATTAGTGTTTTGGATTCTAGACAAGAAATCAGCTACTGTGTTTTGCTTTCCAGGTCTATCTAACACAGTAATGTTGAATTCTTGCAAGAGTAAAAGCCATCTTGTAACTCTACCATTAGTGACAGGTTTGTTCATTAAATATCTTATGGCAGAGTGATCAGTATGGACAAAGGTTTCATAGCCGGTTATGTAATGTCTAAACTTGTTGATTGCATGTACCACAGCTAAGAACTCTTTTTCTGTAACAGTATAATTTAACTCAGTAGGAGTCAAATTCTTACTTGTGTAATAAATGGCATAAGGGATCAAATCCTTTTGTCCCAAAACAACTCCTAGAGCTGTATCTGAAGCATCAGTAGAGATGTGAAAAGGGAGTTTCCAATTTGGCCCCCTTAAGATGGGTGCTTCAGATATCCTAGACTTTAAAGCTTCAAAGGCAGATTGACATTCAGGATCCCACTTAAACTCACAGTCCTTGGTAAGCAATTTGAAAAGAGCGGATGCTATCCTAGTGAAGTTTTCAATAAATCTTCTGTAATACCCAGTAAACCCAAGAAAACTTCTAACATCCTTTTGGCAATTTGGAACAGGTAACTTAGAGATGACTTCAACTTTGGATTTATCAACCTTGATCCCATCTCCTGAAATATGATGTCCTAAAACAATCCCTTCAGTAAACATCATAAAACACTTTTCATGACTTAAAGAAAGATTTGTTTCCTTACATCTTACCAGTACTTTTTCCAAATTTTCCAAAGCTTCTTCAAATGTATTACCATAAACTGTGAAATCGTCCATGTATACCTCTACACAATCATGAATCAGATCTGAAAAGATTCCTAATACAGCCCTTTGAAATGTAGCAGGTGCATTGCACAATCCAAAAGGGAGTACTCGGTAGGCAAAAGTTCCCCAAGGACAAGTAAATGTGGTTTTGTCTTGATCTTCAGGTGCTACCTGAATTTGATTGTACCCACTAAAACCATCCAAGAATGAGAAATACTTTTTACCTGCTAAAGTGTCTAGTACCTGATCAATAAAAGGTAAAGGAAAATGATCCTTTAAGGTTGCCTTGTTCAATTCTCGATAATCAATGCAAACTCTCCATTTACCATTCTTTTTGGGCACTATAACCAAGGGAGAAACCCATTGGCTATCTGAGATGGGGTAAATGAAGTTTACCTTGAGCAATTTCTGCAGTTCTTCTTTCACAATTTCCCTAAGATTTGGATTCATCCTTCTTTGTGGTTGCCTAATAGGTCTGCTATTCTCTTCAATGTAGATATGATGAATACAAGTCTTAGGATCGATTCCTTTCATGTCAGTGTATTCCCATGCAAAGGCAGTGGAATGTTTTTGCAACAGTTTAGTTAATTCTTCTTGTTGTGGTCTTCCCAAGTTTTTGTTAATGTTTAATGTTTTTCCTGGGAGGATTTCAACTGTAGAACTACCAAACTCTTCCATTGAGAAGAGAGACATTTGTCTAGAGGAGAGATATTCAATGTCTGCATCTATCTGAAAATGTTCAGAGTCATATTCTAAAGACACTTCAAAATTTTCTAATGTATTGAGAATTTGACTATCCTCACTGATCTCAGAGATGGTTAGAACTGGTTGTATAGTATCTTCATCCTCTACCCATTCATCCTCTCCTATTTCTGTTATGGCTTTTGCTGGGGGATACAAGTTGAATTTCTTGGTGGAATTACCATCTGATATATACATGTCTCCAGACCTACAGCTTATGAAAGCATCAGCTGTGGCCAGCCAAGGTCTTCCTAAAATAAGAGGATGTCCTCCTAGATTGTTCTTGGGAGTTAAAATCATAAAATCAACAGGATATTCCCAAGAATCTAGAGAGACTGGAATGTCTTCCAATACACCATCAGGTTTAATGATTGATCTATCTGCAAGCTGCAGTAGAGTGGGTGTAAAGAGAAGGTTAGGAAGCTTTAATTGATCCATGGTCTGTCTACTCATGATGTTGATCGCGGCCCCTAAGTCAATAAGAGTATTTGGGATTTCAACCCCATTAATATGAGTTTTGACAATAGGGCTAACGGGATCTACATACTTTTGCATGGTAATCTTACCCATCATTATGTCTGCAATTTTTCCAACTAGATGTATCCTTTTAGTATCTTTGGTTCTTTTTACTGTTTTCTTCAAACTCAACTCCTTTATTGTCTTCGCTAGAATGGGAATTTCCTTAATGGCCTGTAACAAGGGAATCTTGATACATACATTTTTCAATTCATCTAGGAAGTTATAGTCACGCACCCATATCTGCTTTTCTACCCCTTTATCAATTTGCAATCTTTCAGGAAAGGGAGGTGTAGCTGTAGGTGTAGGTTGCTCAACTAGGGGAGTTGTAGAGATTGATTCTTTTTCTTTTTCTTTTTGGATATTTTGGGTTTGAAGTGATACTTCAGAACCTTTATTGACTTTGAGAGATTCTTCCTTAGAAATGCTTGGTTGTTGAACACTTGTGGAAGGTTGATCTAGGATTCTACCTGATCTAAGTTGTACTTCATTAAGAGGAACAACCATGTAGGTAGGGAATGGTTGACCTTCCATCATATAAGCATTTTGAGGGTTCCTATTATTTGGATTCGGTAATGGCTGAGAGGGAAGTTGGTTAGATTTCTGCTGGGATTGAAGTGCTAATTGAGAATTTTGATTTTGTGGAGGAGTTTGTTGTTGTTGAGGGTATGGCAATGATAGTTGTTGACCTTGGTTTTGTGGAGCTTGCTGATTCTGAAATGATGGAGGATATTGATAGAATTGTGCAAATCTCCCATAAGGATTTTGCATGCTTTGCATCCATGCTTGGAAAGCATTTTGAGGTTGAGGCCAAGGTTGTTGCCAAGGATTCCAACTTGGTTGGGATTGAGAATTCATAGAGTTGTTAAACCCTTGATTCTATTGTCCTTGCCAAGGTCTCCTTGCAATAAAACAGAGAGATTCGAGTGTATCTGGATCCTCTTGAAAGACTGCTTTGAGGCCAGGGATTGAAGGACAATCCTTGGTCTCATGAGTTTCTGAGAAAATTACACATGTTTCTACAACGTGTGCATCTAAGGGACATTCCCTTAAAGCATGTTTCTTTCTACATTTCGGGCAAAAGATAGCCAAAGCTTCAGCTTCAGCTTTTTGTTTATTGTGAATCTTAAGGGTATCAAGTTGTTCACTAAGACTCCCTAAGATGTCAGTTTTAAACTCATCAAGCATACTGCCGATTTCAGCCCTACTCACTGATCCTGTTGCAGATTTATTTGCCCTAAGAAGAGAAGGATCTCTAGGCCCTTTTTGAGTTTTTGATTTGCCCCTTGAGAGATGGATACAAAGTTCTGCTATGTCATTGAGAGAAAGTTGAGAAATATCCCCTTTCCCCATCATGTTTAAGATGTCTATCCATTCATCCCTGATGGCTTTTAATAAGAGGGCTTTTAAGGTCTCTTCATCCAAGGTGTTCATTTTTGCTCTTTTTAAGTTATATTGAAACCTTTCAAGTAAATCTTCTAGACTCTCATCCTCTTTTTGTATCATTTTAAAAACCTCGTCCTTGTGATTAGTAGGCATGCAATAGTCTAAATACCTATCCAAAAATGTCTGTTTCATCTCATCCCAAGTCCTAATGGATTGAGTGAGTAACCCCATAAACCATTTCAAGGCTTGATCCTTCAGTGTTGAAGGGAACGACTTGAGTTTCTGAGAGTCATCCAGGTAGTCATAAGTTCGACACACCACTTCAAACTCAAATAAGAATGTTTCAGGGTCCTCAGTCCTTAACCCATGGAAGTTAGGGAGGACATATGGTGATATGTTTTTCATAGTGGCTCGGGAATCCTCATTAACAATGGGAAACCCAAATGAATTATCCCCATTTCTATTTCCTCCTCCTATGGGACCTCTACCTCCATTATTGTTATTGTTGTTTCCTCCTCCTCCTCTACCCCTACCTCTACCTCCTCCTTCTTCCTCTGCCATGATGATTCTCCTAGGGATTTCAAAATCTTCTGGTTCCTCTACAAAAGGTGAATGAGAAGGGATTTCTCCTTCTTCTTCAGATGATTCCAATTCCTCAATTACAATTGGTCTTCCTGTAGGAGAAAGAGAAGAGTCTCCTCCTGATTCAAACTCAATAGAAGGTGTAGGAGAGTCAACTCTTGGCTCTTGAATTTCAGGAATTCTAGGACTAGGAGTTTCGGTTGGAGATAAGGGGGGTGTCTCTTGTCTTTCCCTTGAAGTAGATGGACTTGTAAAAATTGAACTTCGAGCTCTAGCTAAAAACCGTCCTCTAGAATCTCTAGCTCTATGCATGTCATTTTTTATTTTTTCTTCAAGTCAAGTTAATAGTTCTTTTTCTGATCTTCCAGTTCACTCTAGGTGCAAGAAGAGAGCATACTCAAGAGACTACTAAATCAATAAATTTCTCCTTTCTGATCCTCCGATCACTTTAAAGTGCAAGAGGAGAGCATACTTGGATAGATTATTAACTTCTTTCCTTGAATTTTTTTTATGTTTTTTTTCTCTAAGTATGGCTACTTAATTTCACTTCCCCGGCAACGGTGCCAAAATGTTTAGTCAATTTAGTGTTCCTAAATTGATGTCATTAATTGTCAACCCGGGGCTCGTAAGCTGATGAAGTGAGGGTGTACTATATGTACTTAAGTAACTTTCTTAGAGCTTTTGTCGTTTGGGGGTGTTGTTTATGGTTAACTTATCTTCCTAAGATGGAGTGATGATTATAAACAGATGAGTGTAAGTGTGTGACAAGTGAGTTCTAGATGAGTGAAAGTGTGTGTGTGAAGGTGATTTCTAATTACTTGCTGAATTCGTAAAGAAGAAGAACTTGAAAGAAATGAATAAATCAAAATGACTTGAAAGTAAATGACCACGTTCTAATGGCATTAGTCTCTATCCACACTGTTGCAAATGAAAGAAACAAGAAAATCACTTCAAGGATTGATGTTAATGATTATCTCCTCCTAACTCCCTGCTTCTACCACATAGTACTGCGTAAAACACGATTAGGAGGTAGCTGAAAACAAATCCAAGAATTGATAAAAACTCTAATCTACTCTAATTGACAAATTGTAACACTAGTAAGCCTTCTCCAACATATTGCTTCTTACATATGTGATTATGTGTAACAAGTGGAAAAAGTATTAGTATCACAAGCCAAGACTACTCAAATACAAGCTGCAATTAATTAGTGTTTATTTCTCTTGAAATATAAGCCATTCATGATAAAGAGAGCATAAATTAGTTAGCATCCAACTTGTAAAACTAAGCTAAAACTAGTCTAAAAAAACAGAGTAAAAAGGGCAGCATCATGAACAAGACAACTGCAACTACCATTAGATTTTAAAGCAAACACAACACACTTAATCCCGGGTGAAAACCTGCAAAGAAGTAAACCTGATCAGTGAAAATAAAGGCTGCAGCAACAAAGAGAAATCAAGCTGTACATAACTCAAGAAAAGAAATTATGTTTGTAAAATAAAGAAATTGCAGAAATATGAACATGAAAATACTTTACAAGGTTAATACGAACAGGGGCCCTCCATTCATATTATCCACAGAAAACTCAGATGCTCTTAAGACTTCAAAACAGCGTTTCCATTACTTTATATGCAAAGATACATAATCCAAAAGTGCTGGAACAGCTCTTACAAAAACAGAGTTTTGAAAACGTGCCAAAATTCTCACAAATACATACACTACAACATCTGAAAAGGTAACCTTAGCGTACGCAGACGCAAGTATATATAGGCATCTGTAAGATGGCCTAGTACGTAAACATAAAAACAGAAAATGAACTAACTGTCATGCGTATTAAAGGTGCAATTAACACGTCATAGGTTTCGTGGTCAAGCTGGCGGTCTGGTCGATATGGGCAATGAATCTAACATTAGATCATGTCCCCCACGGCTTTCAAAACATGGACAGGTCACCCTTTCCACCGACGTGATCAAACGGCTTACGTATCCACGTTGAGCTGTCTTTATTTGACCGAAACTTGACCCCCTTTGACCGGAGGTACAAATGACGTGGCCGGCTGAACTGATGGCACAGGAACCTCGAGCATGTATATTCCAACATGCCCACGTGGCTCATTCTGAAAAATAGCACGTGGAACCTTGAGAACAACAAAATGGCCGCGGGATCATCAGATGGCTGCGGAATCAGCAGATGGCTGCGGAATCAGCAGAAAGCTGCGGAATACCTGCAAGTATATCAAAAACTAAACAAAACAATTATCCATTAGCAAAGCTCACTTGATCATGTTTAGTGACAACTAATGTAATGATCTGGGTGGAAAATGAGGTAAAAGAGAGAGGAAAGTGATGAAAACAGTAGGTAATGATGGAGGATAAGGTGTAAAATAGGGACTCTACACCCCCCCATCCACATTAACTCTAACTGTACTATATAAATCCCCTATATCACCTTTCCCCTACTAATAGTAAACACCATGGTGTATAAACCCCAAATTTTGTATAAATACCCCTCCCCTTGGCATTATAGCCAATAAGTCCTATGTCAGGGATCAAAGTGACATCTGGCCACTTGGATGAACCTCTACCTCATCTCCACCCCTTGCTGCAAGTCATTCCGCTCATTAAACCATTATTTGCAAAGAAAAACCCTATACAAGCCCCTTTTTACCCATAACCCCTTTGAAATCATAAAAAGATCCAAAAAACCCATTTCCGCCGCTTAAACCAAAGTCTCGGCGCATATATTTGTTTTTTCAAAATACATTGAAAACCTTACTAAAACACTATACCCCGATGATCCTCCGCCTAAGCGCGCATCCCGAAAATAACTATTAAATAATGCCGCGCCTTTGCCATATCCACTATGCATGTCATCGACCCGACCGCCGTCCGATCGGAGCTTGAACATCCAACGACTCTTATCGCAACGGAGCGGCTCCGACGTCCGTTGTTTACCCGCCATATCTACCGATCACATTACTCCCCCGATAGTCGTTGGATCGGGCCCTCCAGATCCGACGGTCATCGTTGATATCGGAGCGGGTCTCACATCCGACGGATATCGTCCGATGTCCGTAAAAAGGTTACGTCACTCGGCAGCCACGCGTCCCCGCCACAGCTCGTCGGAGGTACGTCAGATAGATTCCCCCCCGTACCATGAGCGGTGCGATATGAAACCGCTGGCTGTTTCCAGTTTCGGCTATTCTGCCTATACTACGTCACCTCCACATCGTCCCACGTCACTGCCACCATGCCGTCACGTCAACCGTTGCGCCCGACCATCTGCCGATCTGTCCTGCCACTTCACCATCCCCGTGGTCCAATCAGAGCTCGCCACCTCACCGATGACGTCAGCCGACCCTGACCCCACCTATGACCTCATGCTGACGTCAGCAGAAAAACGCGCCAAAGTCCAAAAAAACCAATATTGTGGTGAAATTTCGTGTTTTTCCCATTTTTTCACAATAGACTTTATTGCACCTGCATGCGATTTTCACGTCCAAAGTCCGCCAACCTGCAGAACCTGACCAGGAGACCGGCGGCGCGCCATTCCACTGTCATTCGTGACCATTGCCTACTCCTCACCAGGTATTTTCCGCTATAAATCCTTCACGTACCTGCTTTGTCTGTTATTTCCTCAAAAGAGCTTATAACAGAAAAAACTCTTGAAATCACCGGCAGAAATCCTTGCATCTGCCCCTTTGACAGTTGTGAACTCGAATAAAACTAGCCGAGCCTTGTTTACCTACATTTTTCATTGAAAAACCAAGCTCTGTCTGCGCAATCGCGGCAGACTCATTCAAACCGAATTCAACTACTGAGAGAGACAGAGTGAGGCCAAACATTTGTCCTATTTTGCACTGCAAATAGTATTTCAATTGCTATTTACTAGAACTACTCTCTGTTCCTGATAATTTCACCTCCCTGGTAAAGAGACATTCCTCTGTACTGTCCTGCTCAATTAAAACCACTTTGCACTCAATTCAAAATCCTCTTGTGCAATGGAGACACCTGTAGTACTAAATGTTCAGCCTCTGAATGCCCCTCAAAGGAACTTGAAATGGCAAGCCTTGGCAGATATGGATTACCAAATTACAGAAGAAATGCTTATGAGCAGCAAATTCCACATTCATCTGTTGAATGAGTTGAAAGCCAAGCATGAAAATGGGACAGATATATTGGGCTTATGGGACTCTTTCCTCCCTATTTTCAAGCTCCCTCAGGTCAACCAGTTCCCTGAACTAATCCACCTGTGTGCTGAACAATATGATGTTTCTCAGAGGGCTGTTGTTGACCCATCTGGTTCAGTACTTTTCTATGTTACCCCTCAAGCTATCAAAGACATGCTTTGCTTCAACCCTCAGAAGAAGTTGGTCCCTTTGTCACTAGTGAACCTGATAAAACAAGGGGATAAACTGACAGATGCTCAAATTATCAAACTTAATCAATTATACATTAACTCTGACATTGTGATGTACCCTCCAATTGTTTATGTATATCTCAGATATGATTTCTCCCATCTTGGGATATAGTTCAATTGAGCATATTGATGCAACTGTGCTGGTAATGATGCTTATGTTTGCTCCTGGCAAGTCACCAGTCTGCTATGACTATGCCACCTACATATCAGACAAGATTCATGAGCAATTGATGAATTTTAGGAGAGATAGGATGTTCATATACACCTCCTACATTTACCATTTGATCTTGTACCATCAACATGAGAAATTTCATTTTTCAATCAAAAGAATGGATGCCCAAGGCAATCCCAGATCAGTGGTCTATTGGTCTTCTGTCTTCCACATTAGACCTGAGTCTCCATACACTTACTGTGAATTCATGGATCTGTTCATCCATCCAGCTATGGCAATGCTGATGAGCTCACCTCCTCCGAGACTCACTGATGACATGCAGAGAATTCTTCAGCTGTCCAAAGTTTACAGCATTGGGGATTGGTACTTCTACCAAAACCACACTGTCATCAGGATATATGGGTGTGATCTACCTCCATTCAGATTACCTAAGTATGTGCCTATGAGGCTATTTGCCCTAGAGTACTTTAGGCAATTTGGCAGAGTTGATGTGCTTCACTTTTCAGGAAAAGGCAAAAAAGCACAGTTGAAGGTGAAAAGCCAACTTGGCCATTTTATCTATAACGAGAGGGAGCAAGGATGGAGGGAAGCAGAGAGAATGCTTGAGGCCCTTGGCCTGCAAACCAGTTTCCTATGGGCACCCTATGACCCTAATCATTTCATATCTATGAGGAGGCTCAAATATAAGTTATCTGCCTATGATCACCATAGTATCCCTCACATTGAAAAATATGCAAACCAAGACAAATGGAGGAGAGGGACCTTAGAAGAGCCCATGTCACAAGAAGAGCTAAACAAGAGGGCACTAAGGAATCTAAGGAAGATGGCTGACCTTGAACTTTGTTCACAGGTATTCACACTTCCAAGCACACAAGCGGGAGCAGCTGCATCCTCCTCAACTGCCAAACAGCGAACTACCAAGGCCACTGAAAATATATCCAGCAAAGGCAAAGAAAAGGAAATGGAGACAGAGCAACCACATCAAGAGAAGGAACAGTCACCTCCAGTGACTCAAGAGCAGGCAGATAAAGAAAGGAAGCAGCAGGCAGAGCAACAACAGCAACAAGGATTGCAGCAAGAAGAAGGGCAACATGACAGACAACAGCCCTTACAGCAGGAAATAGTAATTGATACTCCAACTTCCACTGAGCAACAGGCTCAGAACATAGTGCCTCCTAGGCCAGAAGTCACCACTGATGCCTCGGTCCTCCAAACTCCACAGAGGGAGGACTTAAGCAGAAAAAGGGATAGAGAAACTCCTCTGACTTCATCTATCAACCAGGGAGAGAAAAGACAAAGATTGAATGACTTTTCGGAGGATGACATAGCAATAAGACAAGCATTGGGCATGGGCCCACCCAGCAGAGAAGCTTCAGCAAGTTCCTTCCAGCAGGAACAAGACAGGACTATGGGAGAGGAGGTCAGCTCCTCCAGCCAGCAAAAAGAAGGACAAGTAAGCATCAAACAGCAATTTATAGACATCAAAAGGAGGAGTGATCCTATCAAAATACAGCTGTACAATCATCTGTTAAACATGGCTCCCACCAATCAGCAAAGACTCATGTCTGCCTTTGATGTAAGTGAAGGCAAAATGATCATGAGTCATTTTATGCCCACAACACTGCATCCCCAATCTGCCTCAGATTACCTCAGGACCAACCTGGAGGTCCTGGCCAAAGACATACACCCAATGGATAAAATTGAACTGCACAAACAGACTGGTGAGATGGTGTATGCCTCCTTGGCAGACGAAACATTAGAAAATTACAAGCTAAAGAGCAGCCTTAATGCCACAGCCTCTCAACTGGAATTGGAGAGGGCATCATCCCAGGCGAAGGACAACAGAATAAGGTCCTTGGAAGACATAATCATTGAAATTGGGCATGATCCCAAAGATATTTCAGGAATACAGGAAATCTTGAAGTTAAGGGATGCTGACATGGCTGCCTTGAGGAAGAAAATCAAACTCCCAGCTACCATTCACCCTCAGACAGATGAGGTAGCCCAACAAAGGCATGAGAAGGATACCACAGATTTGTTGATTTCCATTTATAAACAACTTGTTCAGGCACAAGAGAAATTGGGAGAATCTGAGGCTACACAAGCAGCCCTGCAAGCAACACTGAAACAAAGAGAAGAGGGTCAGACCTCTCAGCCTCCTCCTCAGATCATTAATCTTGAGGAAACTGCTCCTATCACTGCTCCTCCTCCTCAACAGACTGAACAGACAGCAACATCTACTTCAGCAGCGCCAACAACTACAGAGCAGGCCCAAAGCCTGGATATGCAAAAGCTGAAGAATGAAATCCAAATCCTGGAAGCTCAAATGACATAGTTAAATGAGACCAGGGAAAAGTTAGCCAAAATCAATGACAGGCATGATAAATCAAAGAGAGAAGTGGCAGAAAAGAGCAGGGAAATCAAAGCCCTTAAAGACAAGATCAAAGAGCTAGAGAATGAGCTCAAGTTCGATAAGGTGGTGGCTGAGCTTAAAATAGTGCTGTGGGCTAACATTGGTAAATCTATCAATGAGCAATGGCAATATATTGAAACTATCCATGAGCAACTAGAGCTCATCCCAAAGGCACAGAAGGAGGTTCACAGATCAAGAGCTTTATTGAGCAATATGCCTGAAGTGGCCACCAGAATGATCAATGTACTTAACCATAAAACAAGTTCTCAGTTAGCTACCATGGGAATTACAAACAGAACTGAGACTATCCAAATGGTCAAAAGGGTTATCACACTGAGAAACTTAGTGCAGACATTGGAAAGAAGAACCCAAGATATGCAGACTGAGGTGAACAGGTTTTTGGAAAAGTTTCAGGTGTTAGAAAGCAGAGGGCTCCCTGGCTTACTGAACAGCGCAGGGAGATTGTTCACACATGACCAGTATGCTAAAAGGGTCAACAGATTTGCCACTAGTCAGATCAATGAGAAGCCCAGCACCTCAGAGGAAACAGGGCCAGCCACGGGACAGACTCTCTATAATAGAGTAGAGAATCTATTTTTTATAATGAATGAGATCAATCACCTGTTTGGGGTGGCTCCCAATTTGTACAAGTATACAGAGGTAGAGGAGACAATGGATGCCATTCTCAGGCATCAACTCCCTACGCAAGACTGGTGGACAAATGCGATACAGAAGATTTTGTAGATAGGGAGCCACTCACCAATTTTTGTTTCTTAAAAAATATCAGTTGTCATGCAGAGCACAGTTTGACAAAAATCAGCATGCATTGTGGATTAAAGCTGAGCCAACTCAGCAGATGTATCGGCCAACAAAGCAGAAATAGAAAACTACAGGTGGCAGGGCCGAGAAAATACAGCGCAGCAAGAAATAAAGACACATTACTCAGCGTTAAAGCAAAATGGTTTAACCGACTCAATGACCTCCAAAGGTCAAATTATCCTCTGACAGACATAAAGAGCATTTATGCTGCATTCAAAGTTGTAATAACTTCTTTTCTACTTTCTGTACGAATTTATGAAGATATTTTCTCTCTCAGATGACTCAATGCCTGAGATATTTTGTATAAGCATTCCTATAAAGTCCCCTTCGCATGAGCTTGCAAGGGTTGTTGTTGATTTCTCCTGAAGAAGTTCTTATGCTGTAATCCTTTCAGAAGCTAATAAAGAAAGTGATGGAATTTCTTGGATTTCTGAAGTGTTGAATGCGTCCTGGTGTCTGTTGGAAACTGCTGGATTCCTGTGTATTTCATCATACAATAAGTCTCTGTAACTCTCTCTGTTATGTATTTTGTTTGTTAAATCCATATGTTATCTAAATCTAAATATTTAGCAACAAGGAAAAAGAATAACTTTCAGGATTTATTCAATGAATACCCTGAGTTCAATCTGTGTTGTTAATAAATGTTTTCTTCAGATGCAATCTTGATAAGTGTAATTCTTAATTGCTGCACTTTCAGAACACATCTTTCACAGTGGCCTTTGTCACAGGAATTCAAGTTTGCTCTTGGGCAGCGTGTTACACTTTCACCTCACCAGCTTAATAGAAAATTCTTAATTGCTTTCTATTGGTTGACATACATCACCATTTAAGCTCAATTTGTTTGTCTAAAATACACAATAGGCCCTGCAGTTTGAACACCACCAATCCTTCATTTCTAAAGCATTTCACAAATCCAGACTCCATTGCCCAATGATATTTTACTCTCTAAACACTATATCATAAGACCTGAAAGAAATCCTTCAACCAAAACATAAACCAAAACCTGAGCATAATAGCTAGCCTAAAACACCATCATAACAGAGACAAATCATAAAGAGAGAGCCCTCTCTGATTACAGTTTGGCTAGAAACTATGATCCAAAGATTGGTTAGTGGTTACCCCGGCCGTATTCCCTTGGGAGTCATAGGGAACAACCTGGGTGTTAACAGTGGCGATATCCACCTTGGCACTGTTTTTCCCAAATTGTGCCTCTGGACACACACGGGCCTTCACTTCACCTATTTTCTCTTAGGAAGGCCTGCTTCTGGTCAAAATGGGGCTCGCCCCTCTCCGTGACAGCCCAGTAATGAAGTACACATCAGATACATCCAGCTCTAAGGTCTGATCCCGTAAGCGAAATACGTGGTCATCAACATCCCAAGCATCCACTGTGAACTGTAATAGCTCCGGTTGAGCTCGCAGATAAGAGGTGAGGAAGAACTTGTTGAGACCACAGTCTCTCAAAGCATTCATACATCCCTCATCCGCTATGGCCAAGGAATCTACGACATCGTGCTCTCGTTATTTCTACTCCACCACCATTTTTGCTTGTTTCCTGCAACCACAAGGATGAATAAATCATTAATGAAACCCTGGTAGGCTTACAAACCGGAAAAATTTCGAAAATGATGGGAAAATTCAAGTAAAAAGTTAGGTCACGCGGTTGGCGCGACTGTTTCTAAAACAGTCACGCCAATGGCGCGACACCTTTGGGCAAATCACCCCATTGGCGCGGACCCGTGCCGGATACCCGTGCCAATGGGGCGCAACCCTAAATTTTACAATCCTCCTTGCAGAGGCTCAATTAGGGAACAAAATGCATAAAAAGAGTATGAAAATGGAGCTAAGGGAAGCACCTCTTACCTAGAACTGGCAGAATCTCAAATGGTTGCACTGATTGGTGGTAATCACTGCTCGAAGATTGCTCCCCAAATGGACCACTACTACTATGCAAGAGGTAAAAAGTAAAAGTAATTCTATTTTTTACATTTTCACCATATTTATAGACTTTTTGACTTGTAATTAGGTTTAAAGAGTTGTTTTTTGAATATTTCAATATATTTTTGGTCGAAAATGGATTTTACGCTTGCTTTTGGTGCTATGACAGGTCCTTTTTTGCAACTTCGATGGTGAAGTGAGTTGTATTTTATACTTTTTCGGACTCGGTAAATACACGAAAAAGTTACTGTGGAGTCATCTTTCAGCTCTTTTCTAACTTGCTAAAAATGAAAAGATCTCTGAGTTATCCCTCTTGACTCGTTAAAATGTAAATAAGAGGCAGTCGTCTTTAAACCCTTTTCTGACCATGTAAAAATGAAAAGATCGTCAGACCCTTGTCGTTTCAGGTTCGTTAATGGTTATGAAATGATGTGATATTGATCGCTTTTTTAGTTTTCAGGTCAATGTCACTAACATGAAAAGTACTCCTCGATCGAAATGGTCGGGCGGTTCTTTCGAGCATTGTTTTATACTTTTTCGGGCTCGGGAGACACAACTTTACGAAAAAGGACCCCCCTGGAGTTTTCTTTTCTGCTGTCTTTTCAGACTCTTTAAATGGGAAAAGATGCCGAGTTATTCCTTTGTCAGACTCGTTAAAACTTAATGACATCGGACTCCGTCGAAATGACGCTTACAAGCATATGCTATCCCCGTCAAGCTTGTTAAAAATAACTGGGGTACTCACCAGAAATGGTGGGGAAAATGGACCCATAATTATTGTCGTGTCGGCAGTATGTCGCTCTTGAACATGGCACTAGTCTGCATTCGTGTCGGGGTGGGGACATCTCATCTTGTTTTACACTAGCCTCCGTGGGTTTGGGTTATCCTATTTGACCTCTCATCTGCTCATTGCCTTGTCACCATGACCTCTGCTCATTTGATGTCAAATACTGCCAAGTCCATTGTTATGCCGCCGATATGTTCAAAGAGAAGTTGACCTCTGCAGAATTACAACCTCCCTCTGATGCCTCACATAATTTTGATCCACCACAACATTCTTCCTCTGTCTCGTGTCAATGACGTGAGAAACACTATGGCCCACCTTTGATCAAGGTCACTTCCTGTTGACTTCAGCTCATTATCCAGGAAGCTGATCTAGAGACTCCCTTCTGGTGCCTTGGAACCTGCATGCCTCAATGGCAGGTTCTTCGTGTTCGACGAGAGGTTTTCATCATTGGCCTCCGATCGAATGATTCTGCGGGTGTTTGATGCCAGCTCATTTATTCACACGCCGTAGATTGTACCTATAGTACCTTGAGGGCCATTGTCATTATTGGTGGTACCTCTCGCGTCTGTTAACAATTTTCATTATTGACTGGTAATCAGACGATGTTCATGCATGTTCGACTTCAACTCATGTATTCGCATACCTGAAATTGTACTCTGTTCGGGTCGAGATGGAGCGCAAGACCCTGGATTTTGTCTATTGGAATCCAGGCTGCGATTTGTGGCTTATTATGATCATTACATGACTCATACATTGGATGGCTGCGACCATGCCTGAGTCTATTTGTCGATCCTCTCTGGATGGCTGCGTCCATGCCTTGGATCTAGATTATTATGTACTCTATTATGGATGGCTGCGCCCATACCACATATATCATGTACTTGAGATATCAGTTGTACTTCTTTACGCAGGTTCTCCGGCGGCCGTGTTTTCAGTCACGCATGTTCTTGTAAAGAATTTCACCCCTCTCTCTCTCGGGCCTCATGCTTTAGGGGGCATCTGTTACACAGCAATTTGTCACCGTTTGTCACCGTCCCTGTTACCCCTTACCCGCACACTGGAGGACTCATTCCGGGACCTGTGAGAAGTGACATGACCTGAAACCACTTGCATTATATTCCTCTAAGTATGAGCTTCATTTTCCCTAAAGACATCTCCTGCAAAATCTCCATGAAAACAACTCTTTTTGCATTAGCGCGGGTCCACAGTTCACTACCCGCGCCAATGAGGGAAATCCTCTAAAAAGGGCGTGCCATTGGCGCTCTGTCTCAGAGTCGCACTCGCGCCAACCGAATTGAGTAAAGTTTTTAACCAACAAACTCCCGAAGGTTCTCTTCAACCCATTCACCAACTGAATCTATGTTGAGCTAGGATGGTTTGGCTTCGAATCTCCATAGAAAGGAAAGTGGTTTGCCACCTTTCATGGAAGTTTCCAAGTGATAAAGCCAATCCCATGAATAATGTGGTTGATCCTATCTCTTTCTTCTCTATCTATAAAAGCTTGCCTCTATGCCTTGAGCAAGCTAGTTAGAGTTACAATAGTTCCAGTTCTAGTATAGTGATAGAGAGTTTGAAGCTGCAAGAGCCTTCTTTGCACCCATAAGGCCAAATCTAAGTAAGGAGATTCTTGTCACCCAAAGAGAGAGAGGCTTGTTCCTATCCCAACAAGCTTTGCAAGACTTGTGTAGCTGACTACCCAGCCAAAGGAGGATTTGACGTCAGAACAATGGTTGTATTCTTCTTTGTTATTTATCAATAATAGATGACTATCATTATGGTTCCACTCTCATTGTCCTATGTTTGATGTTGAGTTATATCGTTTCTGACTGATATATAATTGCATCTACTAGATTTTATGCTTGTTTTCGTGTTGTTCTTTGCATGTGCAGGTGTCCAATCACGGAGATCGTGACCGGCCAAGGCAAAGGAACGAGGGTAACATCTCTTCTACGAACACTAGCATTGGAATCCAAGTAGGTTCTCACCATCCACTTTTTATTTGCAATTAGGAACTTGCGTGATAGCATTGTGTGATTGTTGCTAGACTCGGTCTGGGCTAGTAGGGATCGTCTCTGTCCGCAGAGAGGATTTACCTCCACAACAGCTTCTAATGTCAAACTAAGGATGAAAAGCAAACTAAACTCTACTAAATTGAGCCAAATAATGCATCAACAAGACAAGAGAATAATTAAATGAACATTTCCCATCCCAAATCAAACCCAGGAAAGCGTCAGCCTTGACACATTCTAGACTGGAAAACCAATGCACAAATTAACTCTGAATCAAACTACAATAACCCCTTAAATCCCAAATCAAAACGCATTCATAAATCATTGTCATCCACTCTGAGTGCCATCAAAACAAACATTACTTCAAATACAACAAAATATAAAATCTGAAAATTCATATTGATGTCATAAATTCGAGCCTTATTTTCAATACCCATTATAAATTTTAATAAACTTTGAATTTCTTCCCCATTGCAAAAAACCAAAATCTCAGAGGAACGAGAGAGAATATACACTATGAGGTTCAGAGATCACTTGTATGTAGTAGTAGAAATTAAAGATTGCAAAGACAAAGAAACTGATAATCTAGCAGTAGAAAATTAGAATTTCATGTGGGATGTGAACATTTTATATACAATAATTTCTCAGGGGTTTACCATGACTATCACATGTTCATCTCTCTAACTAACTAATAAAATAATTGTTGGCTTTGTGGGCCCTGACCCAGGTTCAACATTAGTCAGCCAAACAAATCCCTACACTACTGGCCCTTTCGGCAACAACCCGCGGAGCGTGGATCGAAGTCTCACCCAAAGTAGTATGGGGGGATGCTAGAACCAAGTTTTCGCACCCTGAGATGGTTTTGATGTCGGTTTATACCTCCTGCTCCTGCCTTTGCGCAGGTGGCTAAGATTTAGGGCTTATCGTTCTACCTTTTATCGTGCCCTTCAGTACTTCCATGAATGCGTACGGTTGACCTTCGCGTAGCCCTAACCAACGGTTTAGGCACTTTCGCGCTGCTATGACGATGTATTGTATAGGTTCTTGAGTTATCTCAAGTGTTCTTCTCTACCAATCAATTACAGTTATTTTCGCATAAACTGATATTCTTACTTGTGTTCAATTAACAAATATAATCACATAAATTCACGCATCAAATAAGCAGTGTAATATAAACCCAGATCACAACGCAATATACTCAGATGCATTAACAAAGACTTAAATACATAATAATTGCAAAATAATTCTCTTTATTGATATCTTCAAATTTAATACAGACTCTATCCACCCTACGCACATAGCTGTAGGGATCCATGCACTCAGTTGCGGACTTCCACCCTAGGCCTTTGCGCACTCAGCTGCAGAACCTCTACCTATGCTAAGACCCGAGAACAAATAGAACTCGCTACCAAAAAATTCCAAATCTACCTAGAGCGAGCTTACTTAGCTCCTTTTTATACAATCCCATGGTCCTCGGACCATGGGTAGATATTTACAGCCGACTTAACACTTTACAAAATAAGGGTGGACAACCCTTTATGACTCTTGAAACTTCGCGCTCTGCAACCACAAAATGCGGAAAATTTACAACTTTATTACAAAAATTGTCCCAAAACATGGGCTTTTAGCCCCAAAACTTCTCTTGGGGGAACCCATTCCCAACAAGACCCCAACACAAACATGGCGACTCACCCTCAAGTCACTCTGCAGGCATGGAGTTCTTAGTGCGAAGACCTCCCAGCTCGACCTATATGACTGCCACTTTGGTGGTGCACTGCGCGACTGCCTGCTTCACTTCTTCAACCAACTGCTTTGTCACGGTCCTGAGCTGTCAGCCTGAAGCTTCTACTGAGTCGCCTACAGACTAGTAGGCTTGCCTTCAATGAAGGCCTTGACCGAATAGGCCTTGTCCAACCAAGGCTTCAAGCGAACCTTCAATAATGCCTCTTTGTGCTGAGCTGCATCTATCTATTCCTTCCGTATTTTGGCCTCCTGCAGCTTCTCAAGTCTCTGTGTGAGGGTGATAGTGCACGTTGTTCCTTTTACCTCGTCATAACATTGCTGTAGTTCTCACGCCTCTGTCTCCAGCCACTATACATTAGGATCTTCTTGCAAGCTAGTTATTACTTCGAAAAACTATTCAAACAGTCGTGTGCAGTCTGCTACTGCACTATCTATTGCTGCTATCACCTCTGTGATTGCGGTTGCGTGCTTCTCCTTTACTTTCGGCGGATTTGAAGGCCGGGCCTTCAACTGCAACACCGCAATCTAGAGGTTCAGCTCCAATTGAACCTTGGCCAACTCTGTGCGAGCGTCATGCACCTGCGTCGCAAGTTTGTGGACCTGTTCATCTACCTCCACATCCTCTTCGGCAGGCTTCCTTCACGACCTTGATCATGCACTGATTTGTGTTAGTAAGTTCCACCATGGAAGTGAGGGCGGTGTCTCGCTGTAGGGCCATCTGCGCATTATTGATCTTCTGCTCACTGATCACCTATAAAGTGCACTGTTTGCGGGCCCTCAGCTCCGCGATCACCCCATCCTGTAGTAGGTGGAGCGCCTTTCCAGGAAGTGCTGCCAAGTTCAGCCCTACTCCCTTGAGGGCGCTGATTATGGGCTTGTCAGCTTCATTTTTTGTGGTCAATGCTCCCTCCAACAGCACTATCACTTGGGAGTCTTTTGCATGCAGCATCCTGGCGGCTTCTGAACTACCAATGGCAAGGCTAGTGGATGCAACGCCGGTCTGTGATGCGTAGATCAACAACTCATGCAGACCCGTATGGATGGCCCCAATACTTGCTGCTGCTACTGCTCGAACTATTGTAGTACCTCCGCGTGACATCCCGCACCATATCTTCGATGTTGTTCAAATCAACCTCTGTTACGGTAATTGGATCCATTGACGTCTTACTGGCCTTGGATTTCTTCCACGACCTGGTTTTTTCGTGTTATTTTGGTAGCTTGATACGGAATGACGCTGTCTGTAGGTCTGCTCTGTGCTGCTCTGTCTGCTTGTCCATTTCTTCCACTTTTTCAGGCGAGGGTGACCTCGCACCTTTGTGAGAGTTGTACTTTGCTCCACTTGTTTTTTCTTCTGCCTGCTGTGTGGCATCACACTCCGCCTGGGCCTTGGCCTTGACTGCCTTCTTTCTCTTCTTGGCTAGCTGCACCATTTTGAGCTTGGCGTCCTCTTTTTTGCACTGTGTGAGGGACTTTCGCGATCCCACTGTCGAGTCTGAGGCAGTGCGCCACTTTGCTGGTCAGGGATCAAGAACTACATCGATCACATTTTCAGTTGCCAAGTAAGGCAAGTCATGCACTTCTGCTCAGGGTCCTTCCGTGCCTTGATCGATATGCACTGAAAGTATGCCTTGAACTCCACGCACTCCTGAAGTTTGGAAAATATAGTAGGCAACAATTGTGGCTTCCGATTGATAGCCATGTGTATATTCATTTCCATCAAGATCCAAAAGATCTTTCTATCCTTGATGCGATAAGCATCCTTGGTTGCCCACAACGAAGCGTACTGCTTCTAGCAGGTCTGGCGCAACTGAGGGGAATTTACTGTCTTAAAGCAGCTCCCAGGCTACTAGCACAATAGACAACAAGAGCCACGCATAGTGTAAGGTATTTTTGAGATCCTGTGCCTCACGGTAGTTCACAAGGAACTCACCGCATAGATAGCACGCCCAATTAAACTGGACTCGTTCTGCGCATTGGGCCGCTAGAGTGACGATGGGTTCCGACACTTCATCTGTGTGACACTTCCGCATAAATTTTCCTGCCAAAATCTCTGTGGCCACCTTGACCACAGGATAACAGATAATCGAGATGGCATAGGCTCGCGGCTTCTTCATGAGCTTGAATTTCTCCTTCATGGCCTCCGCAAGGGCATGCTCACCACCTTTTCCACCAAACATCATGGCCAGATTTTCCCCAGTATAGGGTAGCCGCGTGATCCTATGGATCAACCTATCGGTGATGGGTATCGGGTCATCCAACCACATACACCCATCGTGAACCAAGCATAATAGCTAATTTATTACCAATACTGTAATGGGTGTGAGATTGTAGTGCGACACCCATAGAAAGTTGAGCAGACCTACTTTGTCTACACCCTTTAGCCACTTCCATGGTTCCAATGCAGTCATCCCAGTGGTTGTATGAATAATGCGGTGCATTAACTGTTCTGTCGCCAAGTGAGGGAACTTCTCAGTGTCAGCGAAGTCTCCAAATCCTCATCATCCATCGGGATGTCCTCAATCTCTTCTTCCTCTAGCTCCAGGTTAATAGTTTTTTCCTTTTCCTGTGTAGTGGGCTTGTCCTTCTATGGTTTTCTTCTAGGTGATGTGCGCACGGGTGTTGCAACCTACTTGCCCTTCTTATCCTTCGCACTCTCCTTGGTCAGGGTAGGCTTTGGTCTATAACAACCTCCGACACAGCTCCTTCGGCTGTCACTACTTCGGCGTCCATAGATTCTGACCTTGGGATAAAGTCACGGATGAAATTGTGGTCGGACTCTGGAAATCGATCAAATGCTGGGTAGTCAAGCAATTCTTCGAAGAATGCATGGATCATGCATGTCTGAGAGCTCACCAACTCAATGCTCAAAATGCCAAGTGTTTTTTGTTGGTCCTCCACATGTAATTTATAGGCCATTTTGAATTCAAATCCAACCGTTCCCCCCAAATTCGGTTCATTAATGCTAGATTGGTGGTAGATTTTCAAGGATCTTACCGATAAATTTTGTTTTAAATGTTGGCTTCCCACTCCATTTGGTCACATTCTCATCGTCAAATGATGAAGAGTGACTTTAACGGTCACCTTCCAGCTGACTTGCATAGTTTTTCCCTAGGTACCGCAACTATCTTCGCGTTGTTGCGGACCTTGTGACATCCCCCAACTGTGTAGTGTCCCAACTCGGGCAGTGTAGTTTATTGTCCCGTGCCTCCTTTTAGCTGCCTGAAGTGCTAAGACTATGATACCTTCGTATATTCACCTGGATGGATCACGATGTATGGCTTCAATCGGCTACCATTCACCTTTCCTGGGAAGGGATCTCCATTCAATTTAACCAACTGAACTGCTCCACCGTCGGTAATCTCCCTAATGACATAGGGCCCTGGCCAGTGCATCCTGAATTTCCTTGGAAATTTATCAAACTTACTGTCATATAACAAAACCAGATCATTTACCTTAAAGGTGTGCAGTTTAATGTGTCGATCATGCCATGCTTTTTCGTGCTGCTTTTGGACCTATTAGTGAAATCCAACTAGAAACCTTTCTTCCTTGAGCTCGACAAGCTGCACGAGCCTCTCTTCTAGGGCTCCACGATTCGTCATACCCATGAGTGCCACTATGAGCAGACTAGGCACAATGTATTCCATTGGCATCACTGCTTCAACACCATATGCATGCCTAAAGGGTGTCTGTCTAGTCAAATTTTTGCACGTCGTTTGATAGGCCCATAGTACTGTGGGTATGTGAAAGTACCAATCACTTCGTTGCGTGTTGCAAACCTTGGTGAGATGTTCTCCAGTACCTTATTGAATGCTTCCATTGTCCCTTTGGCTTGTGGGTGATAAGGCGTTCTTTTCTAGTGATATATCTAAAATTCCTCTGTTAGTGCGCTGATCGTTTCTTTCAGAAAGTGTGTACCGCGATCACTCATCAAAATCTTTGGACACCCAAATTCATCAGTAAATACTCAAAGAAAAATTTCGCAGCAGTTGCGCCTGTGTAGTCCTTCACAGGCTGTGCCCTTGCCCATTGAGTCAAATACTCAGTCGCGGTGATAATGTATCGTGCATCCGTCTTCTTTCCTTGAGGCTGAATGGGTCCCACAAAATCTATTGCCCATTTCTCGAAAGGTTGTAACGTCATTTGTGGGTTCAGAGGAAGCTCATCTCTCCAAGATGGCCTACCAGTCCTTTGACACACATCGCATGCCTTTCAGTAGGCTTTTGAATCTCAATGGGGGGTTGGCCACCATAACCCTGCGCATAGAATCTTTTGTGCGGTCATCCTTCCTGTGTAATGCCCTCTCACAGTGCCCCCATGAGCATCTACAAGGATACTAATTCTTTCAAACTTTGGTGCATATCATCACAATACTTCATCAAACCCCATTTTGTACATATGTCCAGTAATGACAGAAAAGTATGCCGCACACACCATTTTTTTTCTGGATGTGTTATGAAACCAACTCAAGAAAAGATAGATCAACGCCTTAGAATTCAGCCTCTTCGAGTGGGCAACCTCCTTTACATTACATAAATGAACAATTCTTGGATGATTCAAATGAAAAAACCTCCCTTCAATATATAGGAGTCTAAGGAGTCACAATATAATCCAGCCAACCTAACAATAATAATATAAAGTCACAAAAATAACAATAGAGGGATTCTATGGGGCACAGTAATAACAATATGGGGGCAATAGGGGGACAACAATATTAATAAGGGGTATAACTATAATAGTAATGGGGTAATCACTAGTATTATGGGGACCTAACATGCCCCTCTCCTTCAAAAAAGTGTTGTCCTCAACGCTTGAGTAGTTTTGGATACTTCTGCATAAAATTCTCATCCTCCCATGTGGAATCTTCAGCAGATAAGTTCTTCCAATTGATAAGATACTCTGAAATTGATCGATTTCGTAGCTGTTGAGTTCTTGTTTCTGTGACTGCTTCCGGTTCCAATATAATTTTTCCTTCCTCGTCAAGTTCTGGCAATATTGTTTGAATTGGGAGCTTGTCGCCTATAACCTTCTTTAAACATGAAACATGGAAAACTGGGTGCAATCAAGAAGCTGCAGGAAGATCCAATTTGTATGCCATAGTACCAATCTTTTGCAACACCTTGTACGGACCATAATACTTTGGTGATAATTTATTATCCTTCTTAGCTTGCTTGAGGGACATTTGCTTATATGGTTGTAGTCGTAGGAATACCCAATCACCTACGTCAAAACTTCTTTCACTGCGATGTTGATCTGCCTCTTGTTTCATTCTATTCTGTGCCAACACGAGGTTATCCTTTAAGAGTTGGAGGACTTGTTGTTAATGTTCAATGTGATGTTCCACAGCCTGAACCTTATAATTTTCTCTTAAATATATGTGATGGATGGTGGTTGATACCCATAAAGTGCCATAAATGGGGTCATTTTTGTTGCTGTATGGAAGGAAGTGTTATACCACCATTCAGCCAGAGGCAACCATTTGACCCATTATGTCTATTTATCAGATACAAAGCAACGAATATATCCTTCCAAACATTTGTTTACTATCTCAGTTTGCCCATTATATTGAGGATGATAAGATGAGCTATGAGCTAACTGAGTACCAAGACAAGAAAATAATTCTGTCCAAAAACTTCCAGTGAAAATGGGATCTCTGTCACTTACAATAATCTTTGGGTTTCCATGTAGCTTTTGAATTGTTTCCATAAATGAAGTAGAAACTGTACTGGCTTTAAATGGATGTGATAATGCACAAAAGTGTGCATACTTGGTAAGTTTTTCAACTACCACCATGATGACACTCTTTCCCTCAGACTTGGGTAAACCTGTTGATGAGCCCCAAAAATGGACAATTATTTGGGCTCATTCAACCTCCTAATTTGACTTAATCCACCATTCTCATTAGTTTATTGCATGTTTTTGATTATATTTATGTTAATAGAGTGAATTTGGTTAGTCATTATGCCAACAAGTCTAATGGGTGCTTTGTGTAGCCTTTTTGGTCAACTTGGAGACAAAATTGAAGGTCTTAATGAGCACTTGGCAGCCAAATTCGTGGGAGAACAAGGGAGAGGATTTGTAGGAAGGTGTCCCCTTCATTTGTGGGCCCTTACCTCGAATTCTTCACCATCATCTCGGAGTTCAAGGGCCACTGAATCAATCAACACAAGGGCAGCCAAGCAAGTCAAGTAGGACTGCTGTTAACTCCAAGTTTTGGGCAGCCGAGTCCCTAAATTTTAGGAGGACTGTTGGGTCCTCAAATTGTATAAATAAGAAGGCTTAGGGCCTCATTTTGGTTAGTCAGTGTAGCCAGTGGATGTTAGCTAGTTAGCCAGTAGATAGTAGCTAGTAGTTAGTCATTTCATAGCCTCGTTGTAGTCATTTTGTAATTCGATTTGTATGCAATAGATTAGCTTTGCTTTCAGCTCATTCTCAAGCTCTCCTTGTGGACAGTTTTGATGTAACTCTTCATTCTTGATTAATAAAGATGAATTCAGCTTCGCACCAGCTCTAAATCTTTCTTGGGAGGCTGTAGCTCTTGGGGTTGGGCCCATCTCAAGCGCTCAGTACCTCCTTTGTTTATCTTTATGTGTTTGCTGCGTTCTTAAAATAAAATCTGCTCTTTAGATCTTGCTTTGTTATTTTGGTTGTTTTTGATGGTTAAAGTAGCTTTTTATGTTTGGAATCGATTGGTAGGAGTTTTTCATGCATGTAGATCTTTCGGAATTCTCTTGCTCACGTGTTGTACATGGTTCTCTTTCCAAACAAGGCTGCTGTTTATCCATTTCATTGACAGTTAGATTAAGTTAGCTAGGACTTAGTTTGTTTGCAAGAATTCATTGATTCGGTTGAATGTGCATTGTGTAGGGCATCTCTATCACTCACTCACATGGTCAAGCTTCATCAGAGCCATCTGATTCATCCCATATCTAGGCTTCTCGCTCCACACCCATCCTCTTGCCCACGTAACCCTACCTTCTTCTCCATTGTTGTCTCAACTACCTTAAAGCCAAATCAGCCTTCCACATATCATCTCACCACTCCATCCATCAGTTCCTGGGTCACTTCAGACCCCCATCCTACCTCCATAACCATCCATGCATCTTCCATCAATCACCCATCCTCAAAAATCCCATTTCGGAACATCCTGTAGAAGAACTTCAGAACTTCCTGTAGAAACCCCTGCAAACTTCCTGTAGAAGTTCATAAACATGGTTGCATGGAATCCAGACTTTGTGAAACTCTCAGAAATAATGTTAGGGATCCCTTAGACCCTCTCTGTACCATCCCAACCTTTCCAAAAGCATTTCATCCCTTGATCCATCCCTGCATAGTGGAAAACTAGTTAGAAGCACATGCATGATAATTTCGACAACTTAAGCAAAAATACAAAAAGATGTTTTCTTCAGATAGTGATAACTTAGACACATGCATTTTACCTTCCTAGAAGTAATGGAATCTCTTTTCGTAGTTTTCATTCTTTCCTTTCCATCAGTAGGACTAGTTGGTAGAATTAGGGTTTTCTAGGGTTTGTGTTTCTTTTGGCATTCAGTTTCTTTCCGCAAGTAGATTAGCTTCCTTTGAGTTAGCTTTCGTCCATCAGTTAAAAAGCTTCTTCTAAGAGCTCATAGAAGTTGGCTTGAGCCCCTAGCGGACTTGTGCCAGCTAACCAAGTGACAGCTGCGGCAAGAGCTAGTACTTGTGCATACAGCACCATCGCTTCCAAGTTTGTTACGAACTACCGAGTTGATAAAATTAAAGAAGGGAGTTCCAGGAGTTGTAGCATTATTGCTACAATACTGGAGCCCACCACCTGTGATAAAATCCATTGAAACCTCCTCCCAATGTTGGCTTGGAATGGATAAAGGTTGTAATAGACCCGTTGTATTAATTATTTCAACTTTATTTTGTTGGCAAACCAAACATTCCCCCACAAACTTTTAAATATCTTATTTAAGGCCATCCCAAAAAATTTCCTTCTTAACCCTGTGGTAAGTTTTTAAAAATCCTGAGTGCCCTCCTAAGGGAGAAGTGTGCAATTCCATAAGAATCTTTTATTTTAGCTGGGAATTCTTACAGAGGTATAAGCGATCTTTGTACCATAACGAATCATTTTTCCAGCTAAATGTATCAGACGTACTGGAATCTTGTTGTAACTTTCGAATAAGTGCCCACACTTCTTCGTCATTCTTCCACTCCTCCCTTGCTTCATTTATCCAATCTGGTTGGATAATAGAAATGGCGCACAACAATGCTTCCACATCCTCATCCTTTCTTGAGAGTGCATCTGCCACCACATTTTGCTTCCCTTTTTTGTAGATGATTTCAAAGTCATAACCCAACATCTTTATGACCCACTTTTGTTGCTCTTCAGAGGATAATATTTGTTCTAAAAAGTATTTAAGGCTATCATGATCCGTTTTTACCTTGAAGTGTCTTCCCATTAGGTAGGGTCACCATTTCTTAAGTGCATGGAGTATTTCAAACATTTCCTTCTCATAAATAGCTTTGCTTAACAACTTTCCCTTGATTTGACGACTTTCAAAAGTAATGGGTCTTTCATCCTGCATTAGAACAACACCAATTCTATTACCTAAAGCATCACGTTCCACAATAAAGGTTTTTGTGAAGTCCGGTGTAGCTAAGACCTGTGCTTGGCACATTGCCTCTTTAAGATGTTAAAAGGCCTTTGTTGCTTCCAGAGTCCATGAAAATGCATCTTTCTTCAATAATGTTGTTAGAGGTGCTGCTATTCTCCCATAATTCTTAACAAACTTGCGATAATACGCTGTCAACTCGAGAAATCCTCACAGATGCTTTATGGATGTGGGGATTTTCCATTACTTAATGGCTTTAATTTTGCTAGGGTCTACCTTAACTCCTTCATGAGATACAATATGACCCAAATATTACACCTCCTGGACTCCAAAGAAACATTTGGATCTTTTTTCATATAATTGTTTCTCCTCCAATAGTTGTAGCACCCTGTCAACATGTTCAACATAATCCTTCCAAGACTTGCTGTAGATTAGTATATCATCAAAAAATACTAACACAAATTTTATAAGGAATGGTTTGAAAATTGAATTCATCAAACCTTGAAATGTTGAAGGTGCATTGGTAAGGCCAAAAGGAATGACCAAAAATTCATAATGACCCTCATGAGTTCTAAATGCTGTTTTCGGAATGTCTTCAATCTTCATTCTGATTTGATGATATCTTGAACGAAGATACAACTTGGTGAAGTAAATTGATCCATGCAATTCATCCAGTAATTCATCAATGATAGGAATGGGGAACTTATCTTTAATAGTGAGCTTGTTGAGCTCCCTATAATCCAGACACATGTGCCATGATCCATCCTTCTTGTGCACCAATACTACTGGAGGAGAGAAAGAACTTTGACTCGGTTGAATTATACCAGCCTCTAGCATTTCTGCAACCATACGTTCAATTTCACTCTTTTGGACACAGGGATATCTGTACGACCTGATGTTTGGAGGAACACTTCCTGGAATCAGATGAATAGCATGATCATGATCACGCATAGGTGGGAGACCTTTGGGAGTCTCAAATACCTTGGAGTGATTGTCTAGGACTTTTTGGAGATTTGGAGAAATAGATGATTCCGATGTGGAAACATCTAGCGAACATAATTGTGAAATTACACCTCTTGGCTCCTTTTTTAGAAGCTTTGTCATACCATTAGATCTGATTATCTTTCCTGGTTTCCCTGCAATACCCATTAATTCAACTTCCTTTCCTTCCGTAGAAAATTTGATGAAAAGTTCTTGAAAATTAAAAGCTATTGTACCCAAGGATTGTAGCCATTGGACTCCTAGTACAACATCAACACCTCCCATTGGAATGGAAAGCATTGGGCTAGTCAATACATATTCTCCCATGGATAGCTTGATATTATGGCACTTTCCAGAGCACTTTATTGTTCCTCCATTTGCAATCATCACTTGACACTCTGGTGCTGGATATATGAAGCAATTCAATTCTTTTGCTACCTTGCAATGAATAAAATTGTGGGTGCTTCCTGAATCAATCAACACTATTACCTTTTTCTTCTTGATTTGTCCTTCTATCTTGATGGTTTGAGGAGTGGTAATTCCCGCCAATGCATTACAAGATATGGTCGGATTTATTTGTTCTTCATCTAGGCTTTGTTCCTCGAGTATATCCTCTTCTTTTGACCTTTCTTGCTCCTTTTCTTCTTCCTCTTCACAGTCTATGTAGAATAATTTCTTCTGAGCACACTTATGACCTTTAGTGTATTTGATATCACAACTGTAACAAAGCCCTTTTTCTATTTTTTTTTTTCCAATTGTTGTGGTGTCAACCTTATAGGTTGTGGAAGACTAGGGGCAACAACAACTCCGTCTTTATAGTTGTGAGTGGTATGCTTCCTGGTTGCCATAATTTTGCTTTCCATTTTTCTTGCTAACCTGAAAGCCTTCTCTAATGAATCAGGTTCCTAAAGGTGAACATCATGTTGGATATTATCCTTTAAAGACCCTATGAACACATCAATCCTATGCTCCTCTGGAATATCTTTTACCCTTATGTTCAATTTTTGGAACTCCTCAATGTGCTCCATTATTGAACCCTTTTGTTTGAGACTTATCAATCGGCTAAAAAAAGTGTTGCTTTTTGTATCCTCATAATGTGCTATCAATTCTGCCGTAAAAATTTCCCAAGTGATAAATTGTTTACGAGAACAAAGCCATTGATACCATACAAACTGATTTGGTTCCAAATATAAAGTTTCCATACGTACCTTTTGTGTGTTTTGCAGATTATTGAGATCGAAGAATTGCTCCATCTGTAATATCCATGTTGCAGGATCCTTGCCATAAAACTTCCTCATATCGATTTTTGGAATATGGTGTTTCTTCGATCCATCATTAGGGTCTATGGAATCATGATTAACCTTTCTTTTGTTCTCATCATGAGTTTCCTTTACTACCCTTTCACCATTAGTGACCCTTTCTTGTAGCAACTTCTTCAATTCTTCCATGTTTGTCTTCAAATATATCTTCAAATCCTCCATCTTAGCTTCTACGCCTTTCTTTAAACCATCCATCTTAGCTTGTAAATATTTATTTAAACCATCCATCTTAGATTCTGTTCCTTTTTGTGCAAGTGACACTTGTTGCACCTGGTCTCGTAATTTTGCTATATCATGTTGCATTTCTTCCTCTTCTTCATAAGTCATGCTAGAGATTTCAGGTTGCTTACTAGGTGTTTGCATTTTCTTTCCTCGGGACATCAATTACCGATAATAATGCTTTACTATGCCCTTTGAATTCCTTCAAACCAAGCTTACGCAAAAATTAAAAAAAAAAACTACACACCTTTTTTCACTTTGTAGAAGCCTGATATTGAATCTGATGTATCTATGTGATTCCGAATCATCTAGTTTTGAAATTGAGATCTATAGTAGCCTTCTGTGTCCTCTTTCCAATGCCACTAGTCTGATCCAAATTGGATTCTCCAAGAAAGCGTTATGCACAATCTCCCGCAATGACCTGATTGTAGATTAGTTCAGTAGAGCGAATTTGTATGAAGTGCCACGTGTCACTGTTTCGACCTTTGACTCTGAAAAATATATACAAGAAAACCAAATTTCGTCCTCTTTCTGTACCTTCTTGCGAAATTTCAATCCGATGCTCAGAAAGAAAGTTATGACGCTTTTCCCCAGGTCACCTGTTTGGAATGTGATTCAGGAGTCTACAAAAAGACCAACTTCCTCAGATCATATCTCCGTAAATATAGCACGAAAAGCTCTGAAATTCAGACCCGAGGTTCAACACGATTTCTTCTCAAATGGGTTTTTTTAAAACTTCTGAAACATCGCAGAAAAAATTTATAGTGAAAATGCCACGATGACCTGTTTGGAGTAGCGAAACCCTAGAATCCAAAACTCTGATACCAAATGTTATGAAACCAGCCCAAGAAAAGATAGATCAACGCCTTAGAATTCAGCCTCTTCGAGGGGGCAGCCTCCTTTACATTACATAAATGAACAATTCTTGGATGATTCAAATGAGAAAACCTCCTTTCTATATATAGGAGTCTAAGGAGTCACAATATAATCCAGCCGACCTAACAATAATAATATAAAGCCACAAAAATAACAATAGAGGGATTCTATGGGGCACAGTAATAACAATATGGGGGCAATAGGGGGACAAAAATATTAATAAGGGGTATAACTACAATAGTAATGGGGTAATCACTAGTATTATGGGGACCCAACAGGATGGTGTAGCCTTCCAGGGAAGTTCTTGTCGTTAGGAAGTGTATGATGTCTTCAAAGTGACCATCCACGATGCACATTGCAAAGACCTATGCGTCAGGCAGTCCTTCCTCCAAAATAGTGGGATATTTTCCCATTTTGATGCACGAAAGATGGTCTGGTCCTGTGTTCAGCCATCCAGGCTTCATAATAACTTCAAAATCATACTCCTGGAATAATTACAACCACTTGCAGATTCTCCCCCCCAACACAGGCTTATTGACTAGGTCTTTCAACACAGAATGATCTGTATACATCTTAAAATGTCCACCCAGCAAATAGTGTCTAAACTTTTGGAGCGCGTATACCATGGCTAGTCCTTTGCACTCAGTGGTGGAATAGTTCCTCTCAGCCTTGGAGAGCCTCCCGCTTGCAAATGTTATAGGATGGTCCAATTCTCCATTGCCAGCCTGTGTTAGTACTACCCCTAGTGCTATACATGATGCGTCAACATATACATGAAACTCCTTCTTCCAATCCGGGAAGACTAAAATCGGCATTGTGACTATTTTTCCTTTCAACACATCCAAGCTTTTCTGAATGTCCTTGTTCCAACAGAACATGACATCCTTTTTCAACAACTTCTCCATAGGCGTGGTGATCTGGGCATAGCCCTTGACAAACTTCCTATAGTACCCAGTATGTTCCAATGTTGCGCGCAACTATTTCACATTCCTTGGCACCTCCAGGTTAATTATCACTACAATCTTCATGGGATCTACCATCAATCCCTGTCTGCATACCACATGACCTAGTAGAGTCCCAAAAGGGACAAAAACCAAACATTTCTTCAGATTGAGCGCAATATGGAACCTTCGACAAGTATCTAGCATTAAGCACAAACTGGCCACATGGCGTTTTACCAACCCAAACATAGTCCAGTCATCAAAGTACACCTCCAAAAACTTATGAATGAAGTCTTTGAATGCAATAATGACTACGCACGAGAAAATTGTAGGCACATTCTTTAATCCGAAAGGCATTACGGTGTACTGAAAACATTCCCATTCGGCTATGAAGGTCATCTTTCTTCTATCTTCAGGCGTGATTTTTATCTGATGGTACCCAAAGAACCCATTAGTGAAGGAGTACGCTTCTTGGCCACCTACATTATCCAATTCCTCATCAGTGAACTAAGTCGGGAAAGGGTCATGTATGCAAGCGTCATTCAGCTTCTTGAGATCTATTCATATCCTTATTTCATCCTTCTGCTTCTTTTCCTGTACCACCATTTGGCTCACCCAATCAGATTCTTCTACGGGCTCAATGATGTCTGCCATGAGCATCTTATCTAACTCTAAGAAGACCTTCTCCTTATATTTTGGATTGAGACGGTAAGGCCTTTTCTTAACCAGCTTCGCATCGGGTTTTAACGTGATCTTCATAATGCCCAGGTCTCCTATTATCCCCTTTAACTCTGTAAACTTGGTAGGGAACAAATCCTGGTATTCACGGAGCAATTCAGCGACCTTATCTACCGTCACGTCATCCCAATAATCTCCAATCTTCACAAATTTGGGCTTCGCCTCCGTGCCAATATTTACCTGTTTAGTTTTCAGTGACGCAGTTATATTAGGATTCTCGATGTGCGGTTCCTCGACCTTGCGGTGACCATTGGTTTTAGGGATGTTAATCTTTCGTGGGTCCTTGTCTTCTTCTTCAATAGTCATGTTATAGCATTCCATCACGTGGCTCAGTTGAGTAGTTTAATCGGGTTGAATCAGATCCAAAGGATCCTGTGGTATCCTAAAGATCGTTGCGTTAAATTCTTATAGTGATTCGTCAATATAGTCACACCTATCTTTGAAGCTGAACGTCATTATGAACCCTTCATGCAAAATATCCCATTCTCCTATGCCATGGTGGAGCTCTGTCTCCAAGTACCAGTTCATCGGGATGACATCCAAGGTGTGACAAAACAAGTGCACCCATTCAGGTTGGGGCTTTGCTCCATAGGCCTTAGCCCATTTGGCCAAGTGTTCATGCGGATCATCCTTCCCATCATACTTGTCTGTCACTCATACCTTTGGCTTCCCAAAGTGTGTTCTCATCATTCTACTATACTCACACCAATCATCAAAACTACCTTTGTGCGTACCCCACCATCTCACGGGTGTAGCGCGCAGTGCCCAGTCCAAATACTGGAAGCATTGTTTCTCTAGTACTTCCCTCTCAAATGCATCCAAAAACACATCCACATCATTCAAGCCATCATAAGTGGGCATATTTCTTACCTCTGACGACACACAGCGCAGCGACTGGGTCATCATGTTACAGCTCAGCGTAGTTACTTCATGTAGCTGATTCTACTAGTGCTCTAATTCTTAGTCCGAGTTTGAGGTGCAAGAACTCTCGCGATCCCATGTAATTCACCCATTCACTGTTAGATTCACCCATTTTTGGTTTCGCACTGTTATCTTATATATGCAGTCCAAATCGCCATCGCTTTTGTAAACGCGAACTAGTTCAAAATAGCGCGATCCTTTTACAGGATCTAGGGGTACTATTAAGTGTTGGGCATGGGATCCCCCCCTGTTATCACTCAGAAGTTTTCCCTAGAAGTTATAAAAGAAGGAATAATCCGAGGCAACCACAAATCCAATCTTTTAGACTTGGGTTCTAGCCAACCTAAGTCTAGAGAGGGCTCTCTCTTTATAATTTAACTTTGTTTTGAGTAGGATTTCAGGCTAGTTCTTGGTGCTCATGATGTTTTGGTTTTTATTGGGTAGTGGACTTAAGAAAACGGATGGACAAAACAAGTATTTAGGCCATTGGGCTATGGAGTCAATCAAAGAGTGGCTTAACTGGATCAGACCAATTACTAAAGGAGGAGTTCACAGGGCATGCTAGCACATCAAAAAGCAAATTTGCAGGTTCAAATGGATGAGGTAGTCCTAACCAGGGTAAAAGGGCAATGAAAAGTCCTTAAACTGGGATCAAGATGAAGAACAGAGGGAGATCAGTAGCAAAGGGCAACAAAGAATCCTTTACTATGGACCTAAGGAGGGAAACTACGGAAGTAAGGGAGCAATTAAGAATTCCTAGACCAAGATAGTTTAGTAGAAAACAATGAGAAAGTAAACAATCAAGAAAGAGAGCATTAAAGCTAATTCTAAAATATCATTCCTTGTTTACTATTCAAATTTCATAGAGAAAACATGTGAATATTTATAACATGATGAGAAAACAATAATTAAACATGAAGAGATAATACTTATTTGGTTCCAACTGTGCACAAGAATCCAGTGAAATGTCTTTAGCTTTATTTCATGACCCATCAAAACCAGTCCAGTCTTGAATACAATAGATCCTTAGCTTGATATAAAATGTCTACAAAAATTTATTTTGATCCGCCCTAATTACTTCAAAATGTGAAGTATTTATACAAAAAATGTTACAAAATATCTCATAACAATATGAGAATTATTCTAGGAAACCAAAAATATCTTCAAGCATGAAGATAGAGATAGATGGTGAACTACCTTATTGTTGTCCCTTTTATTGTGAATGTGCTCAGTTGTAATTCGAATTTGGCTCTTTCAGTTTCTTTTATAGCTGTGTGTTGGAATCACTTTATGTCTTCAATCTACTGATACTCTTTACCTGCTACACTTTGACTTTGTTTCATCTGTTTTACCTGGATGCCATATAGATTTACTGTAGTAACTTTATAGTAAATCTGTTAATTTCATCCGCCATTCACCTTCGAGTAATTTCATCTTTAGCATTTTTCTATATATCTCATCAGCCTCGGTGTACTGGCAAAATTTGGCTTGTTGACGAATAGGTGCTTTATCTCATGCTCTAGAAAAAATAGATTTTCCAAATTATCATATAATACCTTTCCCGTGGGCAGAGCTTTTATCCCTGAAGTACTAACTTGGCTGATGGCAACTTGTTTAGTCTTTCAACGTAATCATCTTGGGTCATAAGCTTGTCATAGATTACCATAGGACTAGGGAGTCCTTTTTCCCTTAAAATACCAAACTTTGTCATAAATATATCAATATCAGCTTGGATGCTTTAGCGTCTTAACTCAAGATTGAGCATAAGGTTCCTTTTGGTGAGAATCTTCTTGATTTCTATGATGGCCCCTATCCTATATTCTATGCCCAGTTCACCCAGCTGATACCTGTTCTTGCTGTTCAAGAGTGTTATTCAGTGGTCGGCCTCTTCAATCTTGTCTCCCAGCACTTCTCTTGTCTTATGAATTGCTTCAGTGGCCACTTTCACCAGTTCAATTTGCTAAAAAATTACTTGAATAGATGGTCAAACATCATTGACAGAGTCAATGATGTTGGCCCAGAGAATTTCCTTCATATCTCCCAGTCTCTGTTGCAATGTCAAGTCCTTTTCAAGGACTTTTATCCTTTCTCCCATTTTTTGACTCTTTTGAGGTTCTTCCTTTTGTTGTATTTGTGCAAGTTTGCAATCAATTTCCAAACTTGACACTTTTTCTCTAAGCCTTCTAATCTCAATAGCCTAGATGGTCATTTCCTCCATGGCTTTTACCAATTTAGCTATCTTTTCTATGGATGTCCCTCTGCTTGTAGATGTACTTGTGACTGGCATAGTTGTAGTTGGTGGAACTGTTGGTGCTAAGGAAGCAACCAATGTGGAGGGCACTGCTGTAGAGACTATAGGAATGACAATCTGTGGAGTGGTGTCCAACTCACTCTGTCTAGACTAAATCAAGTTATCGAGCTCTTTCTCTATTTCTTTTAGTTGATCATTCAGCTTAAGGACTAAGTCCATAAGCTCTTCCTCCTTCCGAGTTTCTAATACTTCAGCTGTTTGTGGATGATGTAGAGGAGGAATTTTAAGCTTCTTTTTCAATGCAGCTATGTCATCATTTTTATTTTTAATTAGTTTTTCTGCAACCTTTACATCCTTGGGATCATGCCCCAGCTCTATGATTAAGTCCTCTAAGGACTTTATCCTAGTATCCTTGGCCTATGAAGAGGCATTCTATAACTAGAATTGCACTGATATATTATTCAACGAATTTTGGAGTTGATGTGTCGCAATGGCCTTGCTGGTCAATGTAGAATAGACCATTTCCCCGGTCTGTTTGTGTAATTATATTTGGTCGATAGGATGTATATCCTTCACCAACACCTCAAAATATGTCTTTAAGTATCTTCTATAGACTTGGGCTGCTGTGTGGTAGGCTTCATGAAAGTCATTTGGATCTTACCTTATTTTACATCAAAGGCTGACATTAGCCTTGTTTGATTAATGGGAGCCATTTTAAGGTATTGTGCATAACTTTGGGCCTTCAATCTTTCATTCCTCGCCTTTATTTCTTTGTATTTCTCTCTAATGTCCTGCTTCTAGCTTGTTGGAGCCCTGAATGTGGATACTTCCACGCTCTATTGTCTCTCTAGCATTTGAGCCTGTGAAGTGGAAGGTTCTTGTGTACCTCAAGAGGGAGTGGTCTGCCTGCTTTCTGCTCTTTCTGTACCTGTGGTTCTAGCTATTTCCTTTGTGAATTATTGTTCTAAAAAAGGATTCAACCTTTGCCTCTTGACATAAGTCTGTGCAATACGTCTGCTAGAAGGTGTGGCCTCCTCTATATCTCTTTTGGGATTCTTATCCTCATTTAGAGGAGTCTGTACAATAGGAGGATTACTCATGATGTGTTCTGGCTGAGCTAGCTCTTCTGATATGTCTGGCTGCTCTGATTCTTCTTTCTCTTGAGGTCCCTCTTCTGCTAGTTTCTCACTGTGTTCTTGTGTTTCCCTTTAGGATTGGGATTCTCCTGGTACCTATACAAAGGAATCTTCATCAAGTCTTCTTTCTAGATCAATCAACACATAATTGACAACAATTTCTGTGCTATCCCTGTCTTTTGTCTGTGCAGCTTCATGTTCTTCCTTGAGTTGCTACTTCAGCACATGCAACTCCTTCTTCATTCCATTCCACTAGAGTGGTATCCACCCATTCCAGTTGATTTGCATATTGTTGTATTTCAGGAATTCAGTGGTGGATGTAAGGAGATAATTTGTTTTACTATCTTCTGTTACAGATGACATCAAAGGGGTCATATCTCCTTGAAGGATTTCCTTTGCAACTCTTCCAGCTTCTCTACTGTTACACACAAAGGGGCCTAGCTTGTATTTTATTCAGAGTTGTGCCTTTTTCTTGGCCTTCACAAAATGTACCTCGTCAGAGTTGATTATTTGCCTATAGTACTCCAGGGCAAATAATCTCATTGGGAGGTATCTTGGCAATTTGTAAGGTGCCAATTCACAGCCATATATTCTGATTTCAGTGTGATTTTGGTACAAGTACCAATCTCCCACTTTGTACTATTTGGACAACTGTAGGACCCTCCTGATATCTGCATTGATTCTTGGAGCAGGAATTCCTACCAGCATGGTCGCTACTAGATGCAAAAATAGATCTATAAAATCTGTATAGGTGTATGGAGATAAATATTTGTGTATTAAAGGGGTCAAGAAGACTACTGATCTAGGATTGCCTCTGGTGTCAAGCTTCTGAACAGTGAAGGGAAAATTGTCAGCTTGATAGTATAGAAAGAGATGATACAACACTGATGAGTACTTGAATACTCTCTCATTTTCCAATCGCATGAAATGATCATGCATTTTATCTGAGATGAATTTGGCATAGTCAAACATGATGGCAGGGGGCTGCCTAGGAGTGAAAATGGACATGTAGGCAAGAATAATTTCATCTACATACTCACTAGTAGTATAGCCTAAAACACTGGATATCATTGATATGATGTCTTTGCCAAGCTGAGAAAAATAGGATGATATGTATGGAGGGGGATCCTTTGGTATGTGTTTTTCTTCCATAATTAAAGTCTAGAATAATTGAGCAATTTTGGAAAGGGAGATTTTAGGGAATCTGTCAAGCAAGTCTCTAATGGAAAGGGGAGTAGGATTTTGACCAAGTTGCAACTGCAGCATTTCATTTATGGATTCAGTGGTGATGGTGAAAAGTATTGTCTGGTCAGGGGACGTCACTACTCTTAAGGTGGGATTGTAGTTTACATGAAAATAGTGAACAATTTCGGGGAAGATATGGACGCTGGGGAATTGGTACTTGGGCAGGTTTGATTCCCAAAGACCTATTTTTTCTGCATGGTTTAAGTACTGGTCTCTGTACCTACAACATAATTTCAATGGGGATTCTTCAATGGAGATATCTTTGATTTGAAAGTCTTTGTCCGCCGAAGGGAGATGCTCTAAATCCCGGTGGGCAGTTGTCACACGGAATGAGTCGTTCTTATGGACAAGATCGACCTCCCTAGTATCTAACGATATCTAGTGACAAGCAAGCCAATAAAAAACTATCTTTCTATAAATATGCAATTTATAAACAAAGGCAAACAAGTGTTTTAGGCCTACCTTGGGTCCAATGCAAGTTTGTGGAAGCCTCGCTCCTTTGATCCAAATGAGCTCCCTTGTAGCGAATCTGCAAACACAAACAAGCAAACAAATTAAATAGCACCTGAAAAGCCAATGTAATAAAGCATACTAAACATGATGATCGAGGAATTCATGAAACAAATGACATAAGACAATTTGCTGAGAAAAATGAATCTGATTGTATTAATTCAAATCAAAGAAGAACTTTACAACCTGTGCCTTGATGCTGTACAAGCTCCTCCCAAGGTCCAACACGAAGTCTCCTCTACTTTGACAAGTTTCACTCTCTTCCCAATGAAGCCAAAAGGTATGTGATCTCTCCTCTCAAGCTTAACTAGGAAGTCTTAATTCCACCAGCATTTACCCTAAAAAATGTTCAACTTCTAACCTCCCTAGCAACCAACCCAATGCCTTAATTTATAGTGCAATGGAGGGAAGTTACTAGGTACTCCTTCAAAGGGATAGCTCCTCTCATCAATGGATTAGCTCCTTCTCTTTTGGGATGAATGGACCACCTAAGAGCAAACAATCCACGTCAAAATTCCTTCTAGAATCATCTAGAATTAACCCAAAGTGAATTTTTTAGAATAAACTTGCGCCTTTTTGACTTTCACAGGGGTCCGCACCCACTCCTTTAGAGACAGAGCGGGCAGGTCCACAGGTAATGTGAACAGGGGGTGCGAGACTGCATGCAACAGTGAGAGAAAGTGCAGAACCAGGGATTTGTTGATTTTTAATGTTTTTCTCTCATTTTCAAAGCTTGACATGAAGAGCTGAGGTCTGAGACTTGCTTAGGAGGACAGTATAAGTAATGATAGACCCATACTGACTGCAAATATTCATGATGACGATATTTTTGTGTAACAGATTGCCCCCTAAAGTGCGAAGTCTATAGTAGATGAGGATTTCATTTATCATCTAGGAAGAGTGAAGTACTTTATCATTTCGAGGATCATATTGTGGAGAGCCTGGTTGGAACCTGTAAAAAAATTCAATGAAAAATATATATATGAGATCATATCATCGCTGAGGTAGGCATGCCCATACTCAGATTAAAACTGACTAGAAAACTATCTACTGCTCTAATATAGGAATGATCTTGTAATACATCACAAGTATAGACACATGTAGACACAGTATGGATGCAGCCATCTGTTTATGAATAGTCCACAGTATAATGAATACAAAATTCCTTGCAGCCTGGATGGCAGAAACTAGATCCAGGGTCTTCATTTCTACTTCCCGAAATAGTACGATTCTATCCACGCGAATAAATGTGTTGAAGTCGAACATGGTAGAAACCACTTGATTACCAGTCAATGATGTAAACTATTAACAAGTGTGAGAGAAACCACCAGTAATGTTAATGGCTCTCAAAGTACTCAGTACAATCCATGAGATGTGAATAGATGTGTTGATTTCGAACATGTCACGGAATCCTTTGATCGAAGGTCAATGATGCAACCTATCGTCGAAGGCGAGAAACCTGCCATTGAGGTATGCAAATCCCAAGGTATTGACGATTTCTAGATCGTCTTTCTAAATAATGAGCTAAAGTAGATAGAAAGTGATCCGTCGTAGGCAAACCCACAACAGGAAATCATAGATCAAGTTTGAAGAAATTTAGCTGCAAGGACTGACTCAGCGATGGTCAAGATGGATGATAGATATTTTTCAGATGAATGGCTTATTTGCACTAACCTCTTGAACACATAACGACACGACAGATGGTTTGGTGACAATTGACCCAAATTTAATACCTAGAAACCGGCTGAAGACTTTCAATGTGGTTTGATCAAATGTTAGGCAAAGGATTTCCCAAGCCAGGTGAATAAAAGTGTCGTGTTCAAGAGTGGTTATAAAGTATGAAAAACAGGCTCATTTTTCTCTCTTTTCCCCCACCATTTCTGGTAAGTACCTCTTTATTTTTGACAAGCTTGAGGAGGATAACATTTGCTTGATTATAAGCTCATCCTTCGGATGAGTCCAACTTAGTTTAAATTCGAACCCTAAGAAGTAGTGGTCCGTTCCTATTTGTAATTGAACAGGTCCTTTACTATTAAATTTTAAGGAGTCCAGTATAGGAGAAACTCGACGTTTTTCAATTTTAGAGAGTCTGAAAAAACTTAAGAAGACTCCATGGTTGACCTTTTTCATAAATTTGTGTCTCCCAAGCCCGAAAAAGTATAAAATAATACCTGAGAGAACCGCTTGATCATTACGACCAAGGAGTACTTTTCGTAATTAGTGCCTATGATAAAAAAAAGTAAAAAAGTGATGACACGTCGTTTTATAACCAATTACAAATTTAAAACGACAAAAATCCGGCAATATTTTCATGTTTTTATGGTCAGAAAAGAGCTGTAAGTGGACTGTATTTTTAGTTCCATTTTAATGAGTTTAAAAAGAAAAAATCGGCGATCGTTTCATGTTTTAGGAGTCAGAAAAGAGCTTAAAGGTGACTCTAATGTTTTTTGGTCGAAAATGACCGATTTCACCTGAAAAATCCGTTATCCTGAACAAAAACTCTAACATTACTCATACCTGTTTAAAATGGATAAAAATGTTGCAAAAGTTACCTTTCTAAAGTGAAACATAAACAAATTAACAACTTATTTATTCAAAAAACTTATAAAAAGGGCTTTCGTCAATTCATTTTTACCGTTTGAGTTTTGGGTGAGAAAATAGAGCTTTTTGTCAGAAACTTCCCGTGAAGATTGTGGAAAATCCATCTGTTGGAATCGAGCGCCGTCTCCTCTAGGTAATCCACATCATCCTACTCTTCAAATTCATTCGTTTCAAATTTGTTTTTAGGTTTTAATTTCATTTTTTAGAGGATTTTTAGGCTAGAAACCTGCACGCGGGGGCCCGCAGGCACAACACAGGTAGCCTGCGGACCCCGACTTTTTTGCAATGGGGAAAAGTCAGGGGTCCACACCTACTGTGAAGGCAGGATGCAGACCCATGCACTGTATCTAACAGAGAGGGTGCGGTCCCCGCAGCAAGGGTTTTTAACCCTAAATTTCTCAAAATTCACCCAAAAATTTCCATTTTTAATATTCTAATTTGCCTTTTTGTTGGATGTAGAGTATACATCATGCTTGATTGGCGAGAACGGGAACATGAGGATATAGATCTTGCCGCGATAAATCATAAACCTTCGATTGATGCATTGACGACATGCGACTTATACAAATTCTGGGCCATACCTGGCATGAGGGCCCAGGTGGACTTTCTGCAGTGGCTGGTAGACAACTGGAGCATACAGGACTAGTGATTCTTCATTAGTGGTCACCAGCTCGAAATGGAGCCGACAGACATATACTTTCTAACTGGTTTGCCTAAGAGAGGTGAACACTTGACCTATTCGGGACTAGGCCAGGTGGCCAGTCTGTCAATAGCCTCTGGCTAGAGTTTTGTAACAACTAGACTAGAGACAAAGGGATAGACATCAAAACCATATCCCTTCCTGAACTCATGGTAATCACGTTTACTGTTACTAGGCTTTGTAGGAGTGCAAAACTACATATAGCCACTGGATCCCAAATGCGGATGGCAGTTGACTGCTTTCGAGGCACCATCTTCAACTGGTGCGATGCTGTGTTGGCTAATGTAAAAGGCCAACTGACTAGAGCCAAGAACGGAAAACTGAAGACCTTTGGATATGGTGCTTTAGTTGTGAGCTTTGGTCTAGAGAGGGTCCCAATGTCGGTTTTGGAAGTGCTGCAATCATGTCCAGCACAACGTAAATTACTATTGCCGGCTATAGGAGCTGTTGACGTTCAGGACTCGAACCTTATAATTTTCGATCTAGAAAATAGTACACTGCGCTTACCTTATCAAATGGCTTTCTAGATCCCAGTGTTAGTAAAAAACAGACCTATTTATAGGATTGCGATTGATGAGGGAGCCTCAATGTGTATTATGTCGATACAGTGTTGGAGATCGCTTGGTTCTCCTTCGCTAAATCAATCCCCGACGATTCTAAAGGCATTTGATGGCCGTGGGTTTCATCCTTTTGGCATTCTATAGGATTTACCTATAGGGTAGAAGGCAAAACTGTTAATCTAGATGTGGAGGTGGTTGATGCCCCTCTAGATTACAACCTTCTCTTGGGTCGTAGTTGGTCTTACGCTATGACAGCTGTCGTTTCATTGGTCTTTTGGCTTATAAAGTTCCCTCATAATGGAAAGATCGTGACTATAGACCAGCTGACTTACTTTTCATCTGACCCAACCTCTTCTGAAAGTATTCAGAATGTCGGCAAAACGACTATCCCGTATAAGGATGTTGGAGTAGGACTAGTTAAAGATGCTAGTTTACTGAGAACTTTTCCTTTTCCTCCTATCAACGCATCGTATTCTACTGCAACCATTCATATGATTTCGTCAGACACTATTGTTTATGATGATCCTTGGATTATACCTTCTGAGTCTGAGATAGACTCATTTGGTGATGTTATGCCTTTGAGTCCATATGAAATTTCCTATCAGGCCGTGCAGTCGTTTATCGACCCATCTTCAACCAAAATTGACTTAATGAATGTGGTCCATGAGGAATCACTTTCAACATCAAACTCGGATTCAACAACGTTTTCCGAACTCGTTCACACTGATGAGAAAATTCGTGAAATCCTATGTGTCGATGATTTACCATGGGAATATCTTCATCATAGATCTTCGTTTCTACCCAAGAGTGATCGTTTTGAAAATGATTTCTCATCTATTTTTACAACTGAATATGTCAAGGAACCTCATAATCCAATGAAAAATCCAGATTCAGAGTTAAATTTGGGAAGCATTTCTCGAACTATTCCTATTGATATTTCGGTTAAGCCTGGAATTGTTGAAAACATTCATATAGGTGCCTCGTGTACGGAAGATGAAATTCAAACATATAAGGCCCTATTTCAAGAATTACGCGGCGTGTTTGCCTGGTCATATGAGGAAATGCCAGGAATCGACCCCGCAATTGTTGTTCATGAAATCAAAACTTACCCGGATGCTAAACCTGTTCGACAACGTTTGCGTCAGAGCCACCCAAGAAAAGCTGCTGCTATTAAAGCAGAAGTTGAAAAATTACTCAAAGCAGGTTTCATTTATCCGATTTCGTTGACGGATTGGGTATCGAATATTGTTCCTGTTAACAAAAAGCAAGGGAAAATAAGAATATGTATCGATTATAGGGACATTAATCGAACCTGTCCAAAAGACAATTACCCAACTCCCTATATCGATCAAATCATTGATGATTGTGCCAGACATTCAATGCAACTAGCACAACCATCCTTGGTTCTTGTGGATTCAAGGACGGGGGCGAAAGGTTTTCTGTAAAATTGGGGGCAAATTGGTTCAATTCGGAATGGTTTGGAGTTGATGGGCAATTGTTTTACTAAATTACTTAACATCTTAAAGCAATTGAGTAAAGGTTTGGGAATTAAACAGGGTTTATCAGTGATTTTGGGTAAATACCTGGTTTTGACTCTGAATGGATTGATGGGTGACTGTGCACAGTTTGCAGGAAGTGTACGTGACTGAAGGATGGTCTGGAAGTTCGGAAGCTTTAGCAGGTTGGTAGTTGGACGTGGGCTAATGGTTGCATGTACTCTAGTGATTTCATGGAGGTCTGAGCGATCCTTTTCACGATAAAACTGAAAACAATGAGTGTTTTTAGTTTTATTTGCAAAGTCAACTAATTTGGCGGGTACACAGGGAAAGGTACATTTGGAGTTAAGTGGGGGATGAGATGTTTTATTGTCTAGCGGGAGGCGGTAAGCGGGTTTAGATCGCACTGATTTTAGGCTGGAGTGGTTTCATGGGGAGGCTGCCTGATGCCAATCATCGGGCGCCACGTAGCAGCGGGGTGAAAAGTGAAACCACCCATATCGGGCAGGTAAAGGTTGGCCTTTGGAGGCCGCCCGATATGATCGTCAACCATTGGATAAAATAGGACCTGATCGTGCGGTGGTTGGGGCGGGGATTAGTCATGAGGCTTAATGGAGGGGTCCGGTGGAGATTTAAGAGTGACGAGATTTAATTAATCACGGATTATGGCGGATTAAGGGCGTCGGGGGTGATTTCATTGGCAGAGGTCAATTATTAATTAACCACAGATCGGTTAATTAATTCATTTTATTCGGTGTAGGGTTTTGGTTCTTAATTAGTCGCTGATCGACTAATTAACCCATTAATCATTCATGATATTAATAAAGTTTATGTTTCAAAATTTGGGACGAGATATTAATATTAAGGGGTTTTAATAAATACATAGGGGAAAAGGGTTATTTTCTCAGGAGTTAATATAAATAAAGTTACCAGTTAATATGAACGAAGGTGGAGAATGTTTTAGCACTAAGTATAAAATGAATTCTTTGCAATTTGTTTTTTCTTTTCACATAGAAAACATAAAAACTTAGGCTAAGTGTATATTTGTGGGTTTTTGTAAAAAGGGGTTTTTACATGGGAGGTGATCACTTTTCTAAGGTTTTATCCTTAGAGAAAGGGGTTTATTAGGGGAAAGTAAGTTTATTTGGGAATATGAGTGAATTTGAAGGGGGGTGAATGCTTATGAGGGTACCTTTAGTACTTAGGACCTATAAGTTATTGGGCTGAGGGTCCGATCCCTCCAGAAGTCAGATAAATGCTCTGAGCCCCTTTAACTTAAGATTTTAGGTACTTTAAGACTTTTCTTGGAAATTAGTTAAGTGAAAAATGTAATGAATGAGGGAGGTTAATCAGTTGATTTTGTGTACTTTGGTAAATTCTCAATTTTGATCCATACTTAAAAATTTGATGATGAAGGTGAATGATATGATCTTATCTAATCAATCATCACAATTCTTCAACCATTCAACTACTTACCCATCTACTCATCCTACCATTTTTACTTCTCTTTATTAAGGTGAACTTGAGCTGGCAAACCCTTTATCAAAACTTTTTCTTTTCTTTTACAATAGTAATCTATCTAAGTCTAACCTTATTACATCCAAGGGCTCAGATTAAACAGTTGAGCTCCTTTTGTTTACTCTACCTATCTACTTATCTCACAAGATTAAACAGAGTGGTCAGATTTTATTCTCTATCTCTAAGTATAAAATTGAAAATATGAAACGACCAAGTTTAAACATTTTTACCATCCATGGATTGTGGCAAAGGTAACAAGCTGCACACAATCTTTTATTTTACATCAAAAGTAAATAGTAGTGGCATTTTGTCTTGCACACTTTCATGGTCTTTTTTTTTGGAGTTCATATTCTTTCATTTTTTGACCTTTTTTATTCTTTTTGTCCTTTGATTTTTCTCTTAGGACATACCCTCTTTACATTTTTTATTTTTTGAATATGGAAAACATTTGCAGAAAGAAAAGGTATGTACATATTATTCATTCAAAAATTATGACTCCTATTGGTATAGGAACCTAACAATGGCTCCACTTGGGGATGACATTTCCTTGTGAAATGTCAAGAACTAGTAGATCAATGGCCTTCTAAATTACTGTGATTTTACTCTACAACTTTTCCCTTTTACTTTGCTACTTTATTGATATTTATGATAGTGAAACTTTTGAAGCTTAGGGACTTCTCTTCGGGCTTCGACTCCAAAATTACCATCCAATCAACACTAAACTTTTTGAAGGATATAATATGTACAAGTGATTAGTGAAATCAGTCACTGGGATCTATATAGTGCTTAAGCATTCGACCATTAGCTGGTCCTCCTTCTACTTCTGCACCATCCAATTCTTTGAGGAAAAAAGCATTATTACCGCTGAAAGCATAAATGATGTAAGGGCCTTTCCATAGGAAGTCGAACTTCCCATGTTTACCTTTATCCTCCCTCCTTGAGTCCCATTTCAAAACTTTATCTCCTAGGTAGAAATATTCTGCCTTGGTCCTTTTGTCAAAATAGTTCTTGACTCTCTCCTACATAACTTTGGATCTGATATACACTTCTTCCCTGGTCTGCTGTAAGTGAATTGTCTGATTGATCCTCCTTTGAATATAATTTGGCTCAACCTGTGCTTCTTGGAGAAATTTCATCACTAGTGTTCTCAAGGAAGATGGGAAAACAACCTCCATTCCATAGATTAGCTGATAAGGATTGGTACCAATGGATTTATTTGTGGTCAGCCTATCTTCCCAGAAGGCATTTACTAGCTTCTTATTCTAGGTTTTCTTGTTATCTTCCAACAATTTTTTGATGATATTCACTAAGCTCTTGTTGGAAGACTCTGCTAGTCCGTTTCCTTGGGGATAGTAGGCTGTGGAGTGACCCAGGGTTATATGATATTTGTTGCAGAAATCAATCATCCTCTTTGATTTAAAAGCTGCTGCATTATCTGTGATGATTTTGGTTGGACAAACGAATCTGGACAGGATGTTGGCCTCCAGGAAACCTATTATGACAGTATCAATAGCTTGTCTTGAGGGTATGGCTTCTATCCACTTTGTAAAATAATATGTGGCAATCAAGATCCATCTATGTTGGGCAGAGGAAGGGGGATGAATTTCACCATTGAAGTCAAGACCCCACTGTTTAAATGCTGCTTCAGTAGATATTGGTTTCAAAGGTAATGGTAATAGTTTTCTTTTTCCTTCAAAAATATGACATTTGTGACATGAGGTTACAAATTTCTTTACAACAGAAAACAGAGTGGGCCAGTAAAAACCAACTCTTAAGATCTTATTAGCTGTGTTCTTCTAGTAAAGATGTCCCCCATAGTCACCTGCATGAAACTCCTGTAATATTTTGTCAGATTATTCCTTTAACAAACAATTAAGAAGGATGCCTTTGTGATTTTTCTAAAATAAAGCATTGTCAATTACGCAAAACTTCAAAGATTTCATTTTTAAGAACCTACTTTTAGTCCTGGATAACTATTGAGGAGCTTGAATATTTTGTAGAATGTATATAATTTCAGCATACCATGGTGAGTCAATAAAGGCCTGGCTGATCTGCGGAGTCACCATCTCTTCTTCGTTATCCAATTCTGCAACGAAATTTATGTCTAGGGACTGACAGTTCGATTCAGCCATGAGCTTGGCTAAACCTTGGCATTTCATCAATTTTGTAGGCTTAATTTCTAAGTCATATTATAATATGGTATCTATCCACTTCCCTCTCTTTCCATCTGGTCCATCCTGTGTTAGGATGTCTTTGACTACAACATTGGGAACATAAGCTACTATATGAGAATACAAGATATAAACTCTGAAATCTTTAATAGCTTTGACTAGAGAAAAAGCTTGCTTTTCCATTATATTATACTTTAAAGGTGCATCTCTCAGGGCTTTACTAAAGAAGGCTATTGGTTGTTCAAAACCTTGATCATTTTTCTGCAGTAGGACTGTAGAAATGGTATGTTCTGAGGTGAAATAAAATATGATGAAATCCCTATCAAACATTGGACTGATGAGAACTGGTGTTTGCGTTAAGGCTAAATTTATATCTTCAAAAGACCTTTTAGCCTCTAGAGTCCATTTAATAGTCAAATCTTTTTTTAACATGTTGTTTAATAATCTAATTAGTTCAGCTAAGTTAGAGATAAATCTTCTCAAAAAGTTTATTTTACCTAAAAATGCTTGTAGTTCTCTGATGTTCCTAGGATGTGGTATCTGTAAAATGGCTTCAATTCTTGTTGGGTCGATCTGGATACCATCTTTGGAGATAATGTGGCCTAGTAATTTTCCCTCTTCCAACCCAAATAAATATTTTTTAGGATTCAAAGAAATTCCATACTTCCTACACTTGGTGAAGACCTGCCTGAGATGATCCAGGTGTTGTTGATCTGATTTAGAGAATACCATGATATCATCTAGGGATATTACAAGGAAGTCATGGATTTCCTTAGCAAAGGCTATGTCCATTGCTCTTTGAAAGGTGGCCCCTGCATTTTTTAACCCAAAAGGCATTTTCACATACATGAAATTGCCCCATGGAGTAGTGAATGCAATTTTTGCCTGATCATCTGGGTGGACTAAAATCTGGTTATAACTAGAAAACCCATCTAGCAGTGAGATTCTGGTTGAACCTACTGCCCTCTCTAATATGTGATCCATTTTAAGAATAGGGTAGTTATCCTTGAGTGAAAATTTATTTAGATTCCTAAGATCAACACACAGTCTAATTTCACCAGTTTTCTTTCTTGTAGGTACCAAATTAGAAACCCAATCTGAGAATCTAATTGGTGCAATGATCTTAGCTTCATAAATTATTTTGATCTCTTTTTCAATAGAAGGAAATAGGATGGGATTAATCCTTCTAAGCTTCTGTCTAAAAGGTTTCTGGTTTTCTTTTAAGGGAATGGTGTGTTGTATTATGCTGGTATCATAGGACTTAAGGTCCTCATAATTCCAAGCAAAAACATCTTGGAATTCCTTTAACAGTTCTATGTATTTCACTTTTTCATTGGGAGGTAAATACATTGAAAGTTTTATCATTTTGGGATCTTCTTTAGAACCTACGTTACACTCCTCAATGTCTGATCTTAAGGGTTCCATTTTCGGCTTTTTAGGGACATCGTTTGAATCAAACAAGTCCTCCAAAGGAGTTAATCCTTTGGGCAGAAAATTATCTTTAAGATTGATGACTTTATATTCTTCATCGATTGCTTCATCAATTTTAATTTGTTTTAGGTTTTGAATATCTGATTTTGTAAACTTTGTGGGATGGAATCTATCTATCCTTTCATCTTCTACTTTGTTAATTTCTACTTTATCAGTGTAATCAAACTGTAATGTTATGTCTGTGTCTATGTTGCTATTTTCAGATTCATCATCTAAAGTTAGAAAATTGTTAATTTGTTGATCATTATTGAACACTTGCTAGTTCTTTAAGTTGTCAGGAATAGCAGGTCTGTGCCTAACCTCAGCAGTGTACTGATGGTTAGGCTGAAATGGCAACTTGCAAGTACTAGCAAACATAGCTAAACTGTGAGCTTGCATATTGTTTTTTCTTGGAATAACAACAAGCTTGGTTTCTAAAAATGTATTTAGTATCTCTACAACTGTTGCTCTATAAAATCCTAACCTAGGATCCCTAGTCATATAAACAACATTAATTTGTTTTATTACCAACTCAGAATCTCCCATAATAGAGACTCCTATGGATCCTAACCTTTTGACCAATTTGAGACCTAACAAACGTGCTTCGTACTCGTCCATGTTGTTCGTACATTTAAAGTTTAATCTGTAGGCATGACCCTCTGAATGATCATTTTATAAGTTGTAAATCCATACCCCTGCTCCTGCACCTAATTTGTTTACTGATCCATTGAATTCAAGATGCCATAGAATTTCATGTTCATAATTCTTACTGTTTGGGGGTACAAAATATTCTTTGACTAAGGTATCTAGGTCATCTTTATTATCTGAAATCTCTTGAATTTGGATACTTTGATTTTCTTCTGCTACTGTAATTTCTTTTGTTTCTGCAATAATGCTATCTGAAGTGTATTCTTGGTTCTATTTAGCATTGTAAAAAATGAAAGAATCAATATCCGAATGCACTGAATATATAGGAAAGTTTTGAGGTCTCTCCTGGGTACTCACTACATACTTCATCAAAGTCTCTCTATACAGTTTTTTAGGATGTCCAAAGACTGATATGGTAGCATACGAAATGTTAAGTTGTAGAGATCCCTGGAGTTTGGCACCCCACGATCTAGACATCAGCATGCCATATTTAGGTGGTGTTATCACTTGGAAATATAGTTCATGTATATAAGGTTGTCCATAAGTTTTATATAAAGTCTTGAAGTCTTGTGTATAGGTTTATTAGCATATGTCAATTTCAAATTTGAAATTCAAGAGCTATTGATGTGAATTCGTGTAAAGGAAAAATCATTAGACACCCTCCATCATTGTTAGTTAAAGCATGTCATGTCATTGGTACTTTGCGCAGTTTCGCAGCGTGGGTATGATGTCTTTGGTACTTGTGCAGTTTCGCAGCGCGGGTGTGATTGGTCAGTTTAGCTGCAAAATAATGTTTTCGTGTTTTCGCAGCGCTCTGTTTGTCAGCGATTTCGTAGCGCATCCTGTTAAATTTGAACTGCCCGCGCTACGTGTTACACTAAAAAATGTCACCTTGACTACTTACAGTTAGTATGGCTCAAATCAACAGTCATGCTACCCTCTTAGGCAAGTCTCATGCCTCTGTTATCCATCTCAAACTCAAAGAAGAGAGAAAGTCTTGTAAAAACTATGTTTATCTCTGGGGTCGCAGGTTCTCTCTAGCCTTACCTGCGGGGACGCTGACCATGTTCACAAAATCTGCGTCCATGGACGCTCTGTATGTTAAGGGACAGGTGCGTCCCTCTGTAAAAGGCAAAATGCGCGAGTTTTATCTTGAAAAAGTTACTTGTGGTTACTTCTAGAACATTCTAGAGGTCGGTTTGATGAAATGGATGCGCCTCCAGTTGGTTCATGTATCTCTATTAAGGGGGAACTTATCCCATCAATAAGGGAGCTATCCCACCCATAGAGGGGGATGATCCCATTGATAGTGGACCTGAATAACCTCTTTACAGCACTATAAATAAAGGCATTGAGCCAGAAGGAGAGGAGGTTGGAGCTATACATTTTCTTTGGGTAAATGCTGCAGGATTTAGGTCTTCCATTAGAGCCTTTGTGAGGAGAGATTGTCTTCACTTGATTCTACTTGGGAGAGGGTGAGCTTTGTCAAAGTAGAGGAAAACCCTTGATGGACCCTGGGAGGAACTTGCACAACACCAAGGCCAGGTTGTAAGAGTTTCTTTGTTTCGTTATTAATACAAACTGGTTTATTTTTCTCAATAGCTTGTGTTAATGAGTTATTTCATGTGTTCCTTGGTCTGCATGTTGAATATATGTTTTATTATATGAAATGCAAGTGCTTGGTAATTGTTTGATTGTTTGTGGTTGCAGGAATTGACTTGAAGGAGGAGCTCATCCGGATCGTCAAGAACGGACTTCAACAACAGCGTTTTGGAATAAGGTAAGCCTAAACACTTGTAGTTTTCATGTTGTAAAAGGTGTATTTAGAGAAAGATCACTCCATTTTGTCTTGTTTGTCATTAGAATGTCTTAGACTTCTAGGAAGGTCAGTCGTGTCCGCACCCTTGACAGAATCCGTGTGACAAATTGGCGACTCCGCTGGGGAATCCATTAATGAGAGAGTCTTTTCCTTTATATGAACTTTGCTTTGAGAAAATCATTTTTATTTTCTGGTTTTTGACTGTGAGAATTAGTATTTGGGTGGCTTAGCTTTAGATTTAGTTAGATTTGGTTTTTCTTCATTTTTCCAGAAGGACGCACCCTCTTAGTACTGCACAGTGCGTCTTTGGACGCGCTGTTGCCGTCTGCACAGAGCGGGGCCGCACCTGTGACAACGGGTTGCCTGCGTCTTCCTGTAAAACTTAAGAAAATTCCATTTTTGCTTTAAATTGCTTTTAGATTTTGTTTTTCCTTAGTGTTTTCTGCCCAGATCCTTTAGTACCCTGTCAAGAATTTTCACCTGAACTAGTTTTGTGAGCTTTGAGTGTTTTAGTGGTTTTCAACGAAGTTTAGACCTAGGGTTTGATTTTTGGGAAGGCTTTGTAGTGACTTTGATAGTAGAAAGTTGTCCAGCCTTAGATCTCTCTGGTTAGTCAACCTTCTTAGAAGTCGGGCCTGTCGTAAAGTCTCCTTTTGTGAGCAACTTGCCATTTGAGTTGTTTTGGGTCAAATTTCGAATTACTTGTTTATAAAGTATTGATTTCCATTTTACAAAAAGAACAAAAAGATTAGAGTTTTGTTTTGGCTAGTTTTTGATTCTGCAATAAGCTAGTCCTTGATTTGATTGTGATCAAGTAAAACACCTTAGAAATAATCATTGTTAGTTTTGGCCTCGTTAAGATTGCTTAGAGTAAATTTGCCTTTAGTTTGCTTATGAGTGCATTTTCATAGATTTTAAGAGTTGTTAAGATTGATTTTTTGGTTATATTAGATTTACTTGCTTTATTAAAAGAAAAATACAAAAACATCTTCTTAAAAAGTCTTGTTTCAAGTAGCTTTTTGTTTTCGAAAGAAGAAAAGAGTTTTTTTCGTGCATGTAAAGAGAGGTTATGTTTTTATGCTTGGAAAAGAAAAACGAATTGTTTCTTTGATTGTCTTCAATTAAGAAGTTGCTTTTATAAAGATTGCATTCTCTCAACTTTTTAGTTAAGCAATTCATCGAAAAAGTAAAGTAGTGGATAAATCATTCTAGGTGCATTTTGTAGTGGTTTCGAGTCGAGTCAACACACCACTAGTTTCACTTCCATCACCTTTTGACTTAAGAAACAACCTTAAAAGTAACGCTTAAATTAAAATCAATCTAGTAATCTTTATTTTTCTAGGGCTCTGAAGCACCAACATAGCTTAGGCTAGGGTCTTGGAGTAGGTGAGTACTTAACTCTCCAAGACTACAAAACCAAACAGATAGTCTATCTTGAGTAGAACAAATCCAATTGTTTCAGTTACATTCTGGGAAAGCTCCTCTTAAAGGAGAAACACGAGCTCGTGTCCGAACCAGTGAGGGGATCATTCCTCCCTCGTTGGGAACGACGCCAGGCAGTACGTATTACAAACGGTAAACCTCGGATTAACCATTGTCGAGGAGCCAGGGGTCACTTATCGGTAAACCTTGGATTGTTGTCAAGGAGCCGGTAAGGGGATTGGAGCTTGCTACTCTGCCCTTGCGTGCTGTCGGAGTTTAGACTGTTCCCCCAGGTGTAATTGTTGTGATTGGTAACCTTAGTGGCCATAATATCTAGGATTCTACCCAAGGTGACGGTGGAGGGAAGGTCCCACTGTACCTGGAGCAGACGTCGGTTATACTCACTTGGATTTTCTGGGGGGTTCGCTTCACTTCGAGACGGTTAAAGTGGAGGAACTTGGTCCAGTCTATTCATTAAGCAGGTTGCCGGGGTAACTGTTCCACCCACTATTTCTGTACTGAATCCTGCGAGGTTGGGCCTAATCACCAACTAGCGCTTTTGGTCCGGAAGACTACTGTTTGTGTGTGGTTTGACGCTCTAGATTATTTAGGCGTGTGCTTCAAATTTGATTGGTTCTTTAGAAGACTTTAGGTGGTTTGATTTGAAATTTTTTACTTTGTTTTCGTGTGTTGTAGTTAAAATCTTTAATTGTGGCGGAATTACCGAGAAGGTCCCGTCGAATTGCGGGCCAGTCTCCTGAAGTTGTTTCTGTGGCCGAATTGTTGAGAAGATCCCGTAGACTTAGGGGATCCCCTCCTCGAGACGACCCAGGTAATTTAGAAGGGTTAAAGGTCCTTGTAACTCCTCCTAGTGGCAGTAGAGTAGGATCACCTGAAGAAGGAGAATCTTCCTTGGTAGTCCATCCAGATTACCAAAGTTTAGAAACAGGTTACAATCCCGAAGCTGTTACAGTTTCCGAGCTTGCTGGTAGTTTTTCATCTGCCAGTGAAACAGGCGAAGAACCTGAAATTTCAGAACCTGTTACTCCAACTCCTAGTGTTCCTGATTCACCAAGAATAGAAAGAATTATCACCGAAAATCTTCCTGTTGGATTAATTGCTATAGAAGAACTTGTTCCAGAGGAAGAAATAGGCGTTTCTGATTCTGAAGATCTAATTACCCTTGATCTAAGGGAGCGTGAATCCATCTTTTACAGTCCTCCTAGAAGTGAATCTTGGTACCTTGCATTAACCAATTTTTTAGACAACTCAGTAGGTTTTTCTACACCTCGTACTCCGGTTCCACCTAGAGGAATTCATTCTCCTGTAAATATGTCTGGTCAGTCATCTGTGTTTTCACAAAGTCCTGAATCATTTTTACATGGCGGTCCTTCTGTTCCTACTGGGTATCAATCACTTTCTGGTACCTTTGCGGGAGCATCTCCTCAACCTGTTGATCATGGGTTATTAGTTGGAAACAGTGGTAATGTACCATTGAGTATAGGTGAAGTTTATATGATGTCAGGTTCAACTCCCATTAACCAACCTCAAGGTGGCCAATTACCGCCTGGGGGGCAACCTTCGTTAATGCCTGGGGGGCAACCTCAAGGTACTTCATTCGTGACTGGGGGGCAACCTCAAGGGTATCAACCCCAGCCTCAATATGTACCCCAAAGTCAACCTCAGTATCAGTATCAACCTCAAGGATGGCAACCTCAAGGATGGCAACCCCAAGGGTATCAACCCCAAGGGTATCAACCTCAAGGATACCAACCTCAAGGTCAAGGTCAACCCCAGTATTCGTATTTACCTCAAGGTTATCAACCTACGGGTCAATACCCTGGTCAAGGTTATCAACCACCTCAAGGGCAATCATATGGGACTGCACCTTACAGTTATCAACCCTATCCTCAATACGGCTATGGATCTCAGTATCCTCAACCTGTTACGAGTCAATACCCTGGAATGTTAACATGGGATCCGTCACAGGGTCAACAGATGTCGCAACCAAGTATACAGTCGGTACCTCAAGCAGGACAACCTGCAGTTCCTGGTCCACCCCAGCAACCGCAACCTGTCCAGTCAAGTGTTCAGACCCCTGTAACTTCTGTAGTTACTCAGCCGCCAATTGCACCTAGTACTCCACCTCACACGGCTGCAGCAACTACCGCTTCATCTACCATGCTTACTTCTGGAGTATCGGCAGCTCCGGTTTCTACTGTCCCTGTAACCACTCCTCAGACATCTGTACCGTTGTCTGGACCCACGGTTCAAACCACAGTCCAGATGCCTGCAGGCCAACCTGGTACAAGTACGGTTGTTACTACTCAACCTCAATTTGTTCAACCTCCGTACCAGGGACAGTATCAACCTGGGCAAGCTGCCCAACAACCGGTTTACCAGTATCAACCGTATCCTGGGTACACTTATCAACCACCTCAGCAACCCCAGTACGGTCCGGTTAATCCTGGTTTTCCAGGAGGATATAATATCCCCAATGCGACTCCTGTTCCTAGTTATCCTGGATATCCTCCTCCTGGGGCTGGTATTGTGACTCAGAGTTTTAGAGATCCTAACCGGCAGTTACCATTTATTGCGACTTTAGATTTACCCGACTTGACGCGCCTAACGAACGATCCAATTCAATATCTTCCGTTCTGGCCGCCAATGCCAAATAAGTTGCCCAGCGATATACCCAAGTTCGAAGGTAAGTCTGGAGAGGATCCGTCTAATCACGTGATGACTTACCACCTCTGGTGTGCATCAAATTCCATCTCAGATGATTCCATCCGCTTACGTCTTTTCCAGCGTACACTCATTGGTCTCGCAGCCAAGTGGTACATTGAGTTACCACGGGCCTCTTTTTACAACTTTAGCCAGTTAGCTACCTCGTTCTTAACTCATTTTCAGTTACCAGTCAGATACGATAATGGTACAGAATTATTAACTTCGCTAAAACAATCGACATCCACGTACATTTCTGATCACATCCATGAGTGGAGACGTCGAAGAAGATTAGTGAAAGTTTTTATCCCGGACCAAATCTTAGCTGAATGGTTTGTCAAATCATTATTACCAAGAATTACTGAAGATGTAGCTAAGGCCGGAGTAGTTACTGAGGAGCAAGTCATTGCTCAGGCACAATACCTTGACTTAGTTTACACTCAGTCGGGTACGTTACACGAGAAAATTCCGGATCTTCCAAAGTCAAACCAAATCGCTGCTGCTCCTTCGGGATCTCATGCCGCTGATGGTATGATCGGTATCGTGACTACGAAGAGTAAGAAGAAGTCTTCCAAGGCCTCCAATACTCCAATTATCACTTTGCCTGATTCTCCGACAGGAGAGTCTTCTCCTCCTGAACTTACCGCCGACATTCACGCTGTAGAGTCATCTACGGCCAAATCCAAAAACGGTGGAAAGAAGAAAGGAAAGAAGAAGGCTAAAGCAGACAAGGCTCCAAAGGAGAAAACGGAAAAGTCGGAAACCAATGACGAAAAGCGCAAACCTCGATATCCTTGTCTTATTTGTGAAGAAGATCATTTTACGAGAGACTGCCCTCATCGGGCCGAGGTAGTGAAAATAGTCAAAGGTTCTCCCACTCCTGCTGTGTTAAAAAATCCATTTCCAGAGCAGGAGAATAAGATGATAGGTTCTTCTTCGAATGCCAGTGAAGAACCCATTTTGATGATGTCTCATGTCAGGATTGCGACTCGATCGCAAGATTATGGTAGTAAGGCTCCTGTTGATGGTAAGGAAGCAGAATCTTCTCACTCTAACCCATCAACCTCAGCTCCTGGTTCCGATCCACTACAGATCGAAAAACCTAACCCAGACTTAGTGATTAAGCCGCCCGCCAAGGGTGTACTTCGAAGGTCTGCTTTCAATCCACATGCGAGAGCAGCCCAGAATTACAACATTGTTGAAGACTTAGCTGTTTCACCTTCAGCAATGTCGGCACTCGAAGTGCTGCAATCATGTCCAGCGCAACGAAAATTGCTTTTGTCGGCTATTGGAGCTGTCGATGTTCAGGACCCGAACCTAATGATCTTTGATCTAGAAAGTAGTACACCGCGTCTCCCCCATCAAATGGCTTTCCAAATTCCAGTGATAGTCAAAAACAGGCCTATTCATCGGACTGTGATTGATGAGGGAGCTTCTACGTGTATTATGTCGATTCAATGTTGGAGATCGCTTGGTTCTCCTTCGTTGAACCAATCCCCCACCATCCTTAAGGCCTTTGATGGCCGTGGGTTCCGTCCGTTTGGTATTCTACAAGAATTGCCTATAGGGGTCGAAGGTAAAACCGTTAGTCTGGATGTGGAAGTGGTTGATGCCCCTCTAGACTACAACCTTCTTTTGGGTCGAAGTTGGTCATATGCTATGACAGCGGTCGTTTCATCGGTCTTCAGAGTCATTAAGTTTCCACATAACGGTAAGATCGTGACTATTGATCAGCTGACATACTTTTCATCCGACCCAACCTCTTTAGAAACTATCCAGCATGTTGGTAAAACGACAATCCCTTATAGGGACATTGGTGTAGGTTTAGTTAAGGATTCCGGTTTACTGGGAACTTTTCCTCTCCCTCCACTCAATGCAGACCCTTCGTTCGCAACAATTCATATGATCACGTCAGAAAACATTATTTATGATGATCCTTGGTATGTTCCCTCTGACTCTGAGCTAGACTCACTCGGTGATGTTATGCCGTTGAGTCCGTATGAGATTGCTTATGAAGCTCTTATGTCTTTTACCGACTTTCATTCAACCGACCAAATGAATGTGGTCAGTGAAGAGTCACTTTTCACCTCACCCTTAGAACGGATAACGTTTCCCGAAGAAGTGTCATCTGACGAACAACTTCGCGAAATCCTAAGTGTAGATGATCTACCATGGGAAGATCTCCATCACAGATCTTCGTTTTTACCTAAGGATGATGCATTTGAAAATGATTTTTCATCTATCTTTACCGCTGAATATGTCAAAGACGCTCAGGATCCAACGAAACATTCTGATTCAGAGCTGAATTTAGGGAATATTTCTCGTACTATTCCCATTGATATTTCAGTGAAGCCCGGAATCGAGGAGAACATTCATATAGGTGCCGCATGTACTGAAGAAGAAATCCAAACTTACAAGGCCCTATTCCAAGAATTCCGCGACGTGTTTGCCTGGTCTTACGAGGAAATGCCGGGAATTGATCCTGCCATTGTTGTTCATGAAATCAAAACCTACCCGGATGCTAAACCCATTCGGCAACGGTTGCGTCAGATTCACCCTCGAAAAGCGGCTGCGATTAAAGCAGAAGTCGAAAAGCTGTTGAAAGCAGGTTTCATTTATCCGATCCCGTTAACGGATTGGGTATCGAATATTGTTCCCGTCAATAAAAAACAAGGAACAATAAGAATCTGTATCGACTATAGGGATATCAATCGAGCTTGTCCAAAAGACAACTATCCTACGCCTTATATCGATCAAATTATTGATGATTGTGCCGGAAGTGAGATGTTTTCCTTCATGGATGGTTTCTCAGGCTATAATCAAATCAATATTCTACCTGCCGATCAACCAAAAACGGCATTCATTTGTCCATGGGGGACATTTGCTTATTGCAAATTACCTTTTGGACTTAAGAATGCCGGGGCCACTTTTCAACGGGCGATGTCTTATGCATTTCATGACATCAAGCACATTGTGCAACCCTATCTCGATGATTTGCCTGCTCATTCTTTACAACGAGCTGATCACCTTGTCCACCTACGAGCAATCTTTATGAGGTGTAGGCATTATCGAATTCGGTTGAATCCCCACAAGTGTGTTTTCTGTATAGAAACAGGTCGATTGCTGGGATTTGTTGTTTCAAAAGCCGGCATTCGCGTCGATCCCTCGAAAGTCGAGGCTATCATCAAATTGCCTCCTCCTTCGAGTTTGCGCCAACTCCAAAGTTTGCAAGGGAAAGCGAACTTTTTACGCCGATTCATCCCAAACTACGCCGAGGTCACTAAAGGTTTTACACGGTTGTTGAAACAGAACGCACAATTCTTTTGGGACGAGATTGCCCAACAATCTTTTGATGCACTAAAACACGCGTTGACCCATGCACCGTTATTGCATCCTCCCAACTACAACCAGGACTACTTCTTATACCTCGCAGCTTCGCATTCCACCATTGGAATGGTGTTAGTTCAAGAAGATGAATTCAAAGCAGAGCATGTGATATATTATCTTAGTAGAACCTTAAATCCCACTGAGTTAAAATATTCGCATGTGGAGAAATTGGCCCTGGCAGCCGTTCAAGCTGTCCAGCGTTTTCGTCACTACATTCTTCTCCGCAAGACTACAGTTATTTCGGATTGCAACCCTATGATTTATATTTTGACAAAACAACTGCTAGGGGGCAAGTACTCTAAATGGATTGTTATCCTGCAAGAGTTCGACTTGGAGTTCGAGAAGTCCAAGTCTAAGAAATCTTTAGTTTTTGCGGAATTGATGTGTGATTTCCCGAGTGCTGACACAGAGACTGTGGCAGAGGAGTCCATTGCGGACGAATCTTTGTTTCTTATTAGCACTTTAGATCCGTGGTATGGGGATATAATCATCTATCTCCAAACCCAAACCTTTCGGCCTGAAGCTTCCAAGGAAGACCGTCGAAAAATTCGGTTTCGATCCCAGCAATACAGAATTATTGGAGATACACTTTATCGCCGGGGGGCAGACTTAGTTTTTCGACGTTGTTTAACTCACGAAGAGGCTGAGAGAGTTTTGAATGATTGTCACTCTGGAGCATGTGGCGGTCATATGTCTGGGTATGCCACAGCTCAGAAGGTGTTGCGCGCTGGCTATTTCTGGCCGTCTATGTTTAAAGATTGTATCCTTGCTGTCAGAACATGCCACAACTGTCAAGTGTTTGATCGAAAGATGCGCGCTCCACCTGCTCCTCTCCACCCTATAATTGCCGCTGGTCCATTCGCCAAATGGGGCATTGACTTTATTACTTGTAACCCTCACTCGGCCGGGGGGCATGCGTATATCATCCTCGCGGTTGATTATTTTACAAAATGGGCCGAGGCGATGCCTACATTCGACGCAAGCGGCAAGACAGCTGCAGTTTTCGTATTCAATCATATCATAACTAGGTTTGGTGTCCCACAAGCAATCATTACTGACCATGGGAGCCATTTTCGAAACGTCATGATGACTGAGCTTACAAGCCAGCTTGGTTTGCGCCACGATAGCTCTACTCCTTATTATCCGCAAGCCAACGGTTTGGTTGAGTCAATCAACAAAGTTCTAGTCATCATGATTCGACGGATCATTGGTATCCATCGAACGAATTGGCATAACATGTTATTTTCGGCGCTATGGGCATATCGAACTTCAGTGAAAAATTCAACAGGTTTCACCCCTTTCCAGCTAGTTTATGGCTTAGAAGCTGTGTTACCTATTGAATGCGAAATCCCATCACTTCAAATGGCTGTCGAATTACTTCCAGCTACTTCCGAAGAGGAGAAACGGTTATTATACTTGGCTAAATTAGATGAGACTCGACGTGACGCTACTTTAGCTATCGAGACTCACGCGAAACGAATGAAAGCTCAGTACGATAAAAATGTAACCCCTCGAAGTTTTTCGGAAGGAGACCTAGTACTATTATATGATCAAGCTAACGATAAGCTAGGTGCCGGAAAATTCGTTCCCATGTGGCATGGGCCCTACATTGTAAAGCGAAAGCTAGCAAAAGGGGCTTATGAGTTAGTTGATTTTGATGGGGACTCTTTGGGTAAACCCAGAAATGGACTTTACCTAAAGAGGTATTATGCTTAAAATGATGGGTATGGAGAAATTTTTAGATAGGTTAGATTTTCTTTCTAGCTAGCAAGTGTGTTAGTTTAGTCAGTGTGCTTAGCTTAGCAAGTGTGGTTTTTCGTCATTATTCTGGCTTATCTTGGTTTTACTCTTGATATTGTAGATGTCGACGCCTCTCCAAACATACATTGGATTTGCTGATGGTGCTTGTCGTAGTACACGGAATATCTCTTCCGCAGCTTGGGTTATCTATTCGCCCTCTGACGAGTTAGTTTCTATGCATGGGGTAAGCCTCGGTCAAACAACGAATAACATTGCAGAATACAGTGCAGTGGTTGAATTATTATCCGAATCTATTTCATTTGGAATTCGACGTTTGATAGTGAGGTTAGATTCTGAACTTGTTGTATTACAGCTTAATAGAGTTTATGCCATTAGAAATCCTGTGTTATTAAGGTTGTTTTTGAGAGTGCGTCTCTTGGAACGTGAATTTGATTACATTGAATATCAACATATTCCAAGGTCTTTGAATACATTAGCAGATGCAATTGCTTCTCGAATGTTGGACAGACATTTACGATAATCATGCAAGTAAATTTAAAAACATTTCATCACATATGTTAAACAAGATAAGCCGGTAATAGTGATATATATAGATAGAAGTGTGTCAAAAAATATATACATCGTCTTCGATCATAGGTTTAAAACACCTTATGATCGGCAAAATGATAGTACAAAAAGTCAAAAATGTCACATGTGACTACAAAAGTGACTAGTCAATCACTGGTGGTGCTCTCTGTACGACACCACTGCGCGGGCTACCTTACGCAAAAATCTCCTAAACGGTCCAGGGACCGCGACTACGAAGCGCTGAAGCCTGATAGGAATGTCGTCCATAGTAGTCTCAGGTATATCTGCCGTGAGACGCTCTAGATCATGCTCCAACTCAGCTAGTACTTCTGCTGTCGCATCCTGTGGGGCCGGTACCGGTGCAGCTGGATGTAGTCTATCATAAGGCCGGAGGTTGGCTGGACGCTGTGGACCAACATCTGCATTTTGAAAGATTTACTATTAGTTTTGAGACGATATATATAAAAAATACAAAAAATACATAACTAGAAAACTTGTGAAAATAAAAAGTACCTCTGTCGTCCCATTGTTCTCCCTGTGGAAGAACCATGTCCGGATCACCTCTGAAATCCATTCCGGCATACGGAAAGTCCTGTATCACAAAAAGCTGGCCCTCTAACCAGTCAAAATAACTATCTGAGAATCGAACTACTGTCGCGCCCTCGTCAGGATGCCGGGCCATCACCGCAACCCATCGTATCAGCTTTGGCTGCTGGGGACCCAAGATATCAACAGTGAGTTGCTGAGGGATCAGCATTGGAATTCTCTCCAAGGCAAAGCTCACGACTATAGGCCCATATCCAAAAGTCTTTAGTCGTCCGTTCTTTGCCTTGGTCAGTTGGCTCTTCATATGAGCCGACACAGCTTCACACCAGTTGAAAATGGTGCCTTGGTAACAGTCAATTGCCATCCGCATTTGGGATCCGGAAGCAATGTGTAAAGCGGCCGCGCCGCAAATTCTGGTAACCGTGAACGCTATGACTTTGAGTTCCGGCAGAGTGATGTGTTTTATCTCTATGCCTTTTGAATGGTGAGCCCCAGGTGTGCACCAATCCTCGCGGAGACTATCAAGGGATTGGCCACCCGGCCTAGTCCCCGCAAGACTGAGTTGCTCACCTCTGTTTGGCAAGCCAGTGAGAAAGTATACATCCGAGGGCTCTATCTCGAGCTGGTGCCCTCCTATGTAAAAGCATTGTTCTTGTACGTTCCATCGCTCAACCAGCCATTCCAAGAATCTTACCTGGCCCCTCATGCCCGGTATGGTCCAATATTTGTATAATCCGCATGCTCTTAGGGCATCCAGGGAAGGTTGATGATTTATTGCAGCTTCATCTTCCTCTACATGCTCTCTTTCTCTCCAGTCTAACATGATTAATGCCCTGCATATCAAAAATAGCAATTAGAAATTAATTTGGGAATTTTTGGTGGTTTTTTGAGAGAGTTGGGGTTTTGAAATGCGCGTTTCTCGGAGGACGCACCCCGGCTTTGTAGCACAGGGCGCCCGGACGCAGCTGGCCTGAAGGCGGGCTGCGTCTTCCGACCGTTTTCCCGTATGAGAAAAAGTCGGGGGACGCAGGTCACCCGAAGGGCACCTGCGTCCGCCGAGAGGCGCATTCCAAAACCAAAACCCCCCCAAAAAATGAAACTAAAACCTAAAAATTGATTCTAAACGGATAGAAATGCAGAGTGGGATGTGTAAAATACCTGGATGAGACGGCGTTCGATTCCAACGGTCAGATTTTCCGCAGCGACCACGGGAAGTTTCTTGTCAAAAGCTCCTTTTTCAACCTCAACAGTGAAACGGTAAAAATGACATGGTAAAAGGTCTTTTTATAGGTTTTTTGGATGAATTAGTTCATTTTTTACCATGAAAAGATGTTTTTGAATGTATTTTTGCCTATTTTAAACAGGTATGAGTAATGTGTCGCTTTTGTGCAGGACAAAGGGATTTCGAGGGAAATTGTAATTTTTCACAAACAAAATTTCAGAGTCATCTTTTAAGCCCTTTTCTGACTCCTAAAACATGAAAAGATCGCCGAGTGTTTCTTTTTCACTCGTTAAAACGGAATTAAAAGACGGTCCCCTTTTAGCTCTTTTCTGACCGCAAAATCAGGAAAAGATTGCCGGGTTTTTGTCGTTTCGAACTCGATAAGGAAATAAAACGACGTGTCCTTGATCGCTTTTTACTTTTCAGGTTAACGACACTATTATGAAAGTACTCCTTGGTCGCAAGATCAAGCGGTTCCCCCAGGTATTATTTTATACTTTTTCGGGCTTGAGGGACACAAATATACGAAAAAGTTCAACGTGGAGTCTCCTTTAGTTTTTTCAGACTCTCTAAAAATGAAAAACGCCGAGTTTCTCCTATACTGGGCTCGTTAAACTTTTACAGTAGAGGACCTGTTCAATTACAAACAGGAACGAACCACTCCTTCCTAGGGTTCGAATTTAAACTAGGTTGGACTCGTCCGAAGGATGAGCTTATAATCAAGCATATGTTATCCTCCTCAAGCTTGTTAAAAATAAAGAGGTACTTGCCAGAAATGGTGGGGGAAAAAAGAGAAGAATGAACCTATTTGTCACCTTTTGTCTCAGAAGAAACTTTATTACCGCTCTTGAACACGACACTTTTCATTCACCTGGGTTGGGAAATCTTTTACCTCACAGTTGACCAAATCACTTTGAAAGTCTTTAACCGGGTTCCAGGGGTTAACTTTGAGTTATTCGTCACCAAGCCATCTGTTGTGTCGTTATGTGTTCAAGAGGTCTGCAAGCAAAAACTTTCATCTGCAAAATACTTGTCATCCATTTGACCATCCCTGAGTCAGTCCTTACAGCAACATTTCTTCAACTTGAACAATGATTTCGTGTTGCGGGCTTGCCTGCAACGGGTCGCTTTCTATCGACATCGACACATTATCTAGAAAGATGACTTAGGAATCGACAGTACCTTGAAGTCTGCATGCATCAATGGCAGGTTTCTCGCCTTTGACGTCAGTTTACATCATTGACTTTCGATCAGAGGATTCCGTGAAGTGTTCGACATCAAAACATCTATTCACATTTCACGGGTTGTGCTTGGTACTTTGAGAACCATTGACATTACTGGTGGTTTCTCTCACGCTTGTTAACAGTTTACATCATTGACTGGTAATCAAGTGGTTTCTACCATGTTCGACATCGAATCATTTAATCACATGGCTAGAATCGTACCAATTCGGGAAGTAGAAGTGAAGACCCTGGATCTAGTTTCTACCATCCAGGCTGCGAGGAGTTTTGTATTCATTATCTATGTAGACTAATCATAAACAGATGGCTGCGTCCATACTGTGTCTACAAAAGTCTATAAAAATGATGTACTGCAAGATCATTCCTGTATCAGAATAGTTAGTCCATTAGTTAAAGTTTTGAATCTGAGTATGGGAATGCCTACCTCAGTGATGATATAATCTTATCCATGTATTTTGTGTTGAAAATTGCAGGTTCCAACCAGGCCATCCACAAGACAATCCTTGAAATGATAAAGCGCTTCACCCTTCCTAGAATTACAAAACCCTATTCTATTCCAGGCTTCGCACTTTAGGGGGCAATCTGTTACACTAAAAAATGTCACCTTGACTACTTACAGTTAGTATGGCTCAAATCAACAGTCATGCTACCCTCTTAGGCAAGTCTCATGCCTCTGTTATCCATCTCAAACTCAAAGAAGAGAGAAAGTCTTGTAAAAACTATGTTTATCTCTGGGGTCGCAGGTTCTCTCTAGCCTTACCTGCGGGGACGCTGACCATGTTCACAAAATCTGCGTCCATGGACGCTCTGTATGTTAAGGGACAGGTGCGTCCCTCTGTAAAAGGCAAAATGCGCGAGTTTTATCTTGAAAAAGTTACTTGTGGTTACTTCTAGAACATTCTAGAGGTCGGTTTGATGAAATGGATGCGCCTCCAGTTGGTTCATGTATCTCTATTAAGGGGGAACTTATCCCATCAATAAGGGAGCTATCCCACCCATAGAGGGGGATGATCCCATTGATAGTGGACCTGAATAACCTCTTTACAGCACTATAAATAAAGGCATTGAGCCAGAAGGAGAGGAGGTTGGAGCTATACATTTTCTTTGGGTAAATGCTGCAGGATTTAGGTCTTCCATTAGAGCCTTTGTGAGGAGAGATTGTCTTCACTTGATTCTACTTGGGAGAGGGTGAGCTTTGTCAAAGTAGAGGAAAACCCTTGATGGACCCTGGGAGGAACTTGCACAACACCAAGGCCAGGTTGTAAGAGTTTCTTTGTTTCGTTATTAATACAAACTGGTTTATTTTTCTCAATAGCTTGTGTTAATGAGTTATTTCATGTGTTCCTTGGTCTGCATGTTGAATATATGTTTTATTATATGAAATGCAAGTGCTTGGTAATTGTTTGATTGTTTGTGGTTGCAGGAATTGACTTGAAGGAGGAGCTCATCCGGATCGTCAAGAACGGACTTCAACAACAGCGTTTTGGAATAAGGTAAGCCTAAACACTTGTAGTTTTCATGTTGTAAAAGGTGTATTTAGAGAAAGATCACTCCATTTTGTCTTGTTTGTCATTAGAATGTCTTAGACTTCTAGGAAGGTCAGTCGTGTCCGCACCCTTGACAGAATCCGTGTGACACTACGAAATCGGGGTTTCAGGGTTTTTTGCACCGTTTTTCTCTGAATGTCAAATCCGAGTGTAGTGAGTCACAAGTCCGTTCATGATTGTCATTTCACACCCTCTCCATGTCATGATAAGCCATTATTTCGCCATAAGGTCCGAAGTCATGTAGTTGTGTGTCAGTTTAGGGGATGTTATAAGAGGTGGTCATTTCATAATGGGTTCTTCATATCATATGAACGTGTTTGCTATATGAAAAGCTCAAGATTTTATTTAAACGGACTACTGCAAGCGAGCCTGCTCTCCAAAGCTGAAGTTTGTTTTCGTGCTACAAGCCACCATTAGTCCTTTGTGTTAAAATATTCAAAGCAGCATGGAAAGAAAGGAACACCGTTCTGGTAAATGTGTGAGGACAGAGCCGGAGGGGTTAGATGTTACTCTCAGGGATGAAGAGGTAGCAAAGGCATTTCGAAGTGCTGGATGCTGGCGATTTTGCGAAAAATTGAAGGGAGGACATGCAGAAGTGACCAAGGCTTTCGCATTAAACTTCACTGGACTGAATTCGAAGGTGGCCATGTTGGAGTTTCCGGTGTCCCCTGAAGTTATTTCCACTGTCACAGAAATCCCGAGGGGTGGCCAAGAATGGTTCAAGAACTTCAAGTTTGACATGGGTCCATGCAAAGAGTTTTTGAAGGCACCTTATGTAGATGAAGATCTCACTAAAGCAGTCCCAAGGAGCTATCTAAAGGAAAATTATGCTATGCTATTGACATGCATCCAGAAGTACCTGACATGTGAGGGTAGGTACAATAAAGTTTACTCCTACCACTTCAAACTTCTGTTACACTTCACTGGTAAGAGTTCAATAGACATACCTTTCTATTTGTTCAGGAGTATTAGCAAAATGTGTGATAAGATTCAGTTAAAGAAAGATGCTTATGAAACATCCCTTTTTCATCATGGTCTAGTAAAATTGCTGGTGTTGGATAGTTTACAAAAAATTGGTAAAGACTGGGATTCATTTGTGTTTATGGCCGGTTTCCCAAGCAAAACAGGCCTCACTCCATTACCTGTGAGAGAAAGAGAAGAAAGGAGTGAGGAACCTACTTTGGCTGAACTTAGAAGAGAAGTGACAGACCATAAGAAGCCTAAAGCTAAAACAAAGAAATCAGAGAGGTCTGTAGCAGTTAAAGAAGCACCGGAAGCATCAATGAAGAAAACTCCTAAGCCAGCAGTTAAAGAAACACCTGAAGCATCAGTAGATAAAACTCCTAAATCATCTAGAGTATCTGAAAAGGAAACCCCTAAGTCATCACCTAAGGAAACACCTCAGTCATCAAAGCAGAAGACTCACAAAAGGAAAGATGAAACTAAATCCAGTGAAGTTGAAAAGGTTTCAAGGGTGAGAACTAGAAGCCAACTAAGCAAAGAGAAAGGAAAGTCAGTCCCTGTGGAAGAAAGTCCTATTTCAAAGGGTAGTTTAAATGACTTACTTGAAGCCATTGAACTAGAGCAAGATCATCCAATACAAATTGAACCACTTGAACTTGAGCAAGATCAATTGGTACCACCAATGCATATTGATCTAACTCAGTCTTCACCTGAAAGTTCTAAAAAATCAAGGGCTTCTAAAAGGTTAAAGTTTGAAGAACCAAGTGAAGAATATGCCTTTAAACCACGCAGACCAGTGACTAGAAGGCAAATTAAAGAAGTGGAGAAAGCTCAGAAAGAGAAAACACCTTTGGAAGTGCCTAGGACAGAGGCACTTGAAATCTTCTCTGAAACAGTTCAAGCAGCCAAAAGCAAGAACAAGGATAATAAGGTTGTTATCAGTCAAAGTGGAAATGTGATTGCTATTAAGAAACAAGCTGGAGCAACAAAGGAAGAAATACCTCAGGTTCAAAATGTTTTTAAGGAAAAGGCAGTAAGATATACAAGTTATAAGAAGGCTGTAATGAAGGGCAGAACAAGTTTGATCAGTCAAGTTGACTCAGTATCTGATGCATATGTGTGGACAGTGCCAGCTCTGAAGCAGGCAAAAATCATGAAACAAATGAATGCAAGTTTAAGAGCAGAAAACAAGATGTTAAAGGAAGAAGTCAGCAGCTTGAAAGGGAAGCTAGACAAACTAGCTAAATGATCCAAGGACAAATGTGCTTTCCAAATTTTGGTATATTTTGGCTGTCAACATTTTAAAGCTTTTTGAGACTTTTTGATGTCCTTACACCTGTGTAGAATGACTGAAGAAATCACTGAGTTAAGTTATTGTTGCTTTAAGGTTTATATGCTTAGTTTTGATTGCCTACAGCAGTTTCGTAGCGCGCTACGAAACTGCTGTAGATGACTGTTTATATTGAAAACTTGAGTTTGAATGCTGAGGTCAGCAAATATTTAAAGGGATGACTTAATGCCAGCATGGAGACTATAGAAAGTCAGTCAGATGTTTAAAAAGGATGCCAGGTGTAAGTATTCGAAGAAAAGGTGAAATTTTGTCTTTTGTTGAAAGTTTTCACTTTATGTCCGAATTTGTAGGGTTTTGATAGAGCTGCCGAGGTGTTGAGTGGTACACATGTTCAGTTATGGGATGGCCAGGTCATTAGTTTTCTTCAGTCATACGGGACTATCAGGGGATTAAATGGCTTGAAACATGATCATTAATGCATAAACACTAATGGGAGGCAGAAACCGTGAATGTAGGGTACATATTCTTATTGGTTGATGAATCATCTACACATCAGGCATCCGAAGCTGCTCATCCATTGAATGTGTTTTCAGTTTGTTTTGGCTATTATTGAAGTGCCACAAGTGTCAAGTTTCCAGAACACAGCAAAGTACACGAGGAGATAGACTTGAAGTGTCAATGTAATGGAGTCCTCTGTTTTCGTAGCACAATATCTCTTGTAATTAATTAGTTTGTTTATGATATAGATAAGGTCATTAATGACAGAGTTCCGAGCTCCCTTCATGCTTGTTGAGGAGTCTCAGGTAGTAATGTTTTGATTGGCTATATATAGAAATGACTCATATGTAAAAAAGGTTGGACATTTTATAGAAAAACAGAGTTGTTTTGGGCCATTGTAAGACTTTTTTGACAGTAATAGTAAAACAGTGTTGTTCTCTACTCAAGATTCTCGATGGATTGTTATGTTCAAATATAATGATGGTGTTTTATACTTTATGTTCTTTTATAGCCTTGTTGTAACACAATCACTCAGAATTCATAATCTTATGCTCTGACTTCCTGTGTGTTTGGCAAGCTATGTTTTGATGGAGTATGTTTGACATGTAATGCAAAGAGCCTTGACTTCCATGAGATGACTATGTTTTCCTTGTTTACTTAATATATGAGACTCCATAGCCCAATGAGAACCAGTTTGATATGTTTCCAACCAGATTTGCTTTCATGAATGAATAAAGAATTAGCCATCTATTGTAGTGAAGGATTTTATCAAGAGCTTGTGAGAGAGCCCTCTCTGATCAAAGAGGCTAATCTTTGGTCTAAAGTTAGGTTGAAAGAGTTACATGAAATCTTGCTTGGTTGCAGCCCTCAGTAGTGATTTTGTGATAACAGGTGGTATATAAGTAATAACTATGTCCATAAGAATGGTCTTACTAGGTTACTGCACTAGGGAAACACACAGGTCTTTTATAAGTCCAAGGCACTTAACTTGGCTTGAATCAAATGAAAACAGGTCCTTATAAGGTCTAGTGATATCCAAGTTTAACTTCTCCATAACATATTTAGGCATAAGATTGTGTGAAGCCCCAGAGTCTAGCATGGCATTATGTAGGATTTTATCGTGGATGTTAAGGCTAATGTAGAAGGGTGGTATCCCTCCTTCCAATAGTTTTCCATTAACATCTGGACCGAAAATCAACTCAGGTTGATCATCAAATAAGTTAATAGAGTCTTCATTCTCAATGAAGTTTAAAGATTTGCTTATTTGAGATCTGTCAGTTTCATGTTTAACCAGTTCTGTTAAAGGAATTGAGATTTTGAGTTTTTCCACCTTTGCTCCCAAATTAAAAGGAAAAGGGGATTTGTCTATTTGAACATTTGAAATCTTAGCAATAGGGTTTGGAGTAGTTTGTTCTTCTTTTTCAGTGTTTGGAGTCTTTTTAATTGGATTTTCTAATATAATTTCTAGAGACCATTCCACTATTTCCTTGAGGGGAACTGAAGTGGAAGGTTGCTCATTAGAAGGTTGGTCATTGGTTACATCTTCAATGGTGGGACTGGGAGGGTTCTGATTTGATCTAGAAAGGATTTGTAGAGTTTTTGTAACTGGAGCAGCTTTCACTTTCTTAGGCTGATTAGGTACTGCTTTCTTGTTTTGGTCTGGAACATCAGTGTTCTTTTTTCTCCTCAAATTGTACTGTTTATGCACTTTGAAGATAGCAGAGTCATACCCTTGCTTGTAGTTGAAAGATTCTCCAGTTTGGGTCTGTAACTGCTGAAGCATGTATAATTCTTGGTCATCCTAAGTCAGACAGACTGTTTCCTCGTCATCTAACCCCATTAAGTTAATTTGAGTGTCTAGCTCAAGGTCTTCTTGATGGGAAGCTTCAACATAGTTCTCTTCGAAAGGAGGTCTAATGTTCTGATTAGGCCCATTTTTACCAGTATTTTGGTTCTGGATTTTCCAGAAGTTTGGATTCCTTACTGGAGGTGCCTGTTGGTTGTCCTAGTGAGGTTTCCTTTCAACGATTTCTATCCTATCCATCAATTTTCCCATTCCTTTTGATAAGGCATCCATGTTTTGATCAAAGGGCGAAGTTTCATCTTTTAGGGGTGCTCTCCTTTCGTTTCTAACCCTAGCTCTCTTGGATAACAGATTAGCTTCTACACTAATTGCTACACTTTGCATATCTTCTAGTGTAGGGGGATTTCTTTCTCTAAGTTGAAAAGGCATGTCAGTGTCAAACCCGCCTAGAAAATTTATTAGGGCTAAGCTAGGTGGAGGCCTTAGGTCAAGTGGTATTGCATTATATACATTTTTAAATCTAGTACAGTAGTCCTGAATGGTTTCGTTTGGTCCCCTCTTGAGGTTTTCATATTCAGAAAGAATTTGAAGAGGGTTCTTTTTCTTCTCCCACCTATTTAAAAATTGTTGGTAAAAAACTTCTAAACTATCTATACTATTATTAGGCAGAGATCTAAATGATGTTCTCACTTCTCCAACTATAGTTTGGGAAAAAATTCTCATTTGGACATCTCCTATGTCAATTTCATGCAGTTCAAAATAATCTGTCATTTTTCTTGTGTGCTGCTGTGCTGTGTAAGATCTAGTGCCATCAAATAGGACAATTTTACTCTGATAGTCTGGTGGCAAGACACCTTGAGGAGCTGGCATCACAAGAGGGGCATATCTGAGTGCCATAACTCTAAGTTGGATAGGATTGAGAACAGGATTTGGGGTAACAGGGGTAATGGGTATTTGATGGGTAGTGATAGGCTGATGGGGAAGTGAAGGTATGAACGAAGATGAGGGATGAACTTCAGAGGTGTGAGGAAATGAGGGTGAACTAAAAGAGGTTGAAGTTGTTTCAGAAAGTTTAGGGATCCTATTAGTAGTAAGGGACGACTGAGGGGAATTCAGAAAGTACTGATCAATTGAAAAGTTTTCCCTTTGGACTTCAAGTTCTGTTGTAAATTCTGGATCTAGAATTGTGTCCTCAAGTGCACTCTCAGACTTGGTTCTAAATAGGGAAAGGTCAAAATACTCATCAAAAGGGAGGTCTTCTATGAACAACCACTCACTAGGGTAGGAATTGGATCTAAATAAAGGTCTTGGGCTTACAAAACTTTCTTGTCTTCTAATTATTCTTGAAATAAGGTTGGGATTGTCAAATATAGGGGGAGGATTTGGATAAGGGTTGGACCTCGTATAGTGAGTTTTCCTTGAAGCCAAATTTCAATCTTTTTTAAAATTATTTTCTTTTTTTATGAATTTTTTTTTAAATAACTTCTAATAAACCCTTTAAGAGGATTGAAAATAAAAATTTGAATTTCTCAAAGGTTTATTAACACTGGGGGTTTGTTTCCCCAATATGGTTGCCACTATGTTATCACTCAGAAGTCTTCCCTAGAAGTTATAAAAGAAGGAATAATTTGAGGTAACCACAAAACTAATCTTTTAGACTTGGGTTCTAGCCAACCTAAGTCCAAAGAGGGCTCCCTCTTTATAATTTAACTTTGTTTTGAGTAGGATTTCAGGCTAGTTCCTGGTGATCATGATGTTTTGGTTTTGATTGGGTGGTGGACTTAAGAAAACAGATGGGCAGAACAAGTATTCAGGCCATTGGGCTATGGAGTCAATCAAGAGTGGCTTAACTGGATCAGATCATTTACTAAAGGAGGAGTTCACAGGGCAGGCTAGGACAAAAAAAAGAAAATCTACAGGTTCAAATGGATGAGGTAGTCCTAACCAGGGTAAAAGGGCAATGAAGAATCCTTAAACTGGGATCAAGGTGAAGAACAGAAGGAGATTAGTAGCAAAGGGAACTAAGAATACTTTATTATGGACCTAAGGGGAGAAACTACGGAAGTAAGGGAGCAATTAAGAATTCCCAGACCAAGATAGTTTAGTAGAAAACAATGAGAAAGTAAACAGTCAAGACAGAGAACATTAAAGCTAATTCTTAAATATCATTCCTTGTTTACTATTCAGATTTCATAGAGAAAACATGTGAATATTTATAACATGATGAGAAAACAATAATTAAACATGAAGATATAATACTTATTTGGTTCCAATTGTGCATAAGAATCCAGTGAAATGTCTTTAGCTTTATTTCATGACCTAGAAAAACCAGTCCAGTCTTGAATACAATAACTCCTTAGCTTGATATAAAATTTCCACAAAAATGTATTTTAATCCACCCTAATTACTTCAAAATGTGAAGTATTTATACAAAAAATGTTACAAAATATCTCATAACAATATGAGAATTATTCTAGGAAACCAAAAATATCTTCAAGCATGAAGATAGAGACAGATGGAGAACTTCCTTCTTGTTGTCCCTTTATTGTGATTATGCTAGCTGTTGTAATTCAAATTTGGCTCTTTCAGTGGCTTTATAGTTGTGTGTTGGAATCACTTTATGCCTTCAATCTACTGATACTCTTTACCTGCTACACTTTGACTCTGTTTCATCTGTTTTACCTCGTTGCCATATAGATTTACAACAATAACTTTATAGTAAATTTTTTAATTTCATCCACCATTCACCTTCGGGTAATTTCATCTTTAGAATTTTTCTATATATCTCATCAGCCTCGATGTACTTGGCAAAATTTCGCTTGTTTACGAACATGTGCTTTATCTCATGATCTAGAAAAAATAGATTTTCCAAATTATCATATAATACCTTTCCCGTGGGCAGAGCTTTTACCCATGAAGTACTAACTTGGATGCTAGCAAACTTGTTTAGTCTTTCAACATAATCATCTTGGGTCATAGGCTTGTCATGGATTACCATAGGACTGGAGAGTCTTTTTTCCCTTAAAATACCAAACTTTGTCATAAATTTATCAATATCAGCTTGGATTCTTTGGCATCTTTTCTCAAGATTGAGCATAAGGTTCCTTCTGGTGAGAATCTTCTTGATTTCTATGATGGTCCCTGTCCTATCTTCTATGCCTAGTTCATCCAGCTGATACCTATTCTTACTATTCAAGAGTGCTATCAATTGGTTGGCCTCTTCAGGCTTGTCACCCAGCTCTTATCTTGTCCTATGAATTGCTTCGGTGGCCACTTTCAACAATTCGGTTTGCTCAAAAATTACTTGAATAGATGGCCAAACATCATTGACAGAGTCAATGATATTGGCCCAAAGTATTTCCTTCATATCTCCTAGTGTCTGTTGCAATGTCAAGTCCTTTTCAAGGAATTTTATCCTTTCTCCCATTCTTTGACTCTTCTGAGCTTCTTCCTTCTGTTGTATTTGTGCAAGTTTGAAATCAGTTTCCAAACTTGACACTTTTCCTCTAAGCTTTTTAAGCTCAGTAGCCTGGCTGGTCATTTCCTCCATGGATTTTACCAATTCAGCTGTCTTTTCTATGGATGTCCCTACGCTTGTAGATGTACCTGTGACTGGCATAGCTGTACTTGGTGGAACTGTTGGTGCTAAGGAAGCAGCCAATGTGGAGGGCATTACTATAGAGACTATAGGAATGACAGCCTATGGAGTGGTGGCCAACTCACTCTGTCTAGATTGAATCAAGTTATCGAGCTCTTTCTCTATTTCTTTTAGTTGATCATTCAACTTAAGGACTAAGTCCTTAAGCTTTTCCTCCTTCTGAGTTTCTAATACTTCTGCTGTTTGTGGATGATGTAGAGGAGGAATTTTAAGCTGCTTTTTCAATGCAGCCATGTCATCATTTTTCTTTTTAATTAGCTTTTCTGCAGCCTTTACATCCTTGGGATCATGCCCCAACTCTATGACTAAGTCCTCTAAGGACTGTATCCTGGTATCCTTTGTTATAGACATTTTTGTGCCTTACAGCTATAAGCATGAAATGTCCATAAACCAAGGGATCCTAAGTCCCTAAAAGTTTTGTTCCAGCTCCTAAAGAAACAAGGTCAACAAATTACAGCTTCTCCCAGAAGTTCTCCACCAGAAACTGCTCAAAACTAGTCAAAACAGGATCATTTCAAGAGCTCCACTAGCTGGCTGCGTTGCAAAGCACCCAAATACACTGGCTAGGTGCGTTGCAACACACTTGAATGCACTACCAGGGTGCGTTGAGCGGGAAATGACAAGTGGCAGAGTCATTCCACGAGGTGGAGAGACAATGGAAGCTTCCAGAATCTTCTCCTATGACACTTGCCTCACTGAATTCGACCAGTGGTGAGTAAGAGGCTCTCAGTCTCCAAGTGGAAGCAAGAACTGACAGAGAGAAGCCACTAATCAATTCATGAGCTGACTCATCCTCTTTGCATACATCTATATATGGATCCCTCACCAAGAGATCCAAAGGCTGGAATTTTGTACATTGCAGAGAATTGTTGTTGGTTTTGTGATAGATATCAGAGTATTGGGTGATTTATGCTTTGCTGGAGGTGAAGAAGGGATTCTATGCTGGGAGATTGATGCTGGATCAGGAATCATCGGTTGTAACTCCTCCTGGATCTTCTTGTTTTATCAATAAAACTACTTGAGTTTCTCCTACATGCTTATATATCTGATGTGTGTTATATTTGTATGTTTAGCTTAAATCTGATCCTAAGCTTTTTATGAACATAAATCCATGTCTTTGTGTAGTTTCTCTCTTCTGTGAACTTGCAGGAACTTGGTGACGCTGGGCAAGTGAGGGAGCAGATCGTTGGATGCTGGCAAAGAGAAGAGAGATTGGATCGAACAACTAGCGCAAGACACAGGTCGGTTCATCTTAATCATCTTCGTTTATAGTTTATAAAGGAGAATACAAGAGTAGTTTTCCCTGTTTGTTTCTAAGGTCTCTGTCACAACCCAGTGGGATAGGGTCGTTCTGAATGGACACTTTTCCCGAAAACAAAATGGCGACTCTGCTGGGGATCATGTCTAGTTAGTTTATCTGTGTTTCTATTGTTGTTCATCTCATAAACTTAGGAGTAGCGAATCGAACTGCATTTTCCATTTACAAATGCAAAGTAGACATCTGCTACTCTAGTCCATTCACTGGGCCTGTTTATGATCTGAACAGTTGACTCACAAATGATCTGATTACCCTTTGTGATAGCTCTTAAACCTCTTGTAAATCAACCCTCTGATTGTACACTATTGATTTCTTTTACCCGGCCGAAAACCATAGATTAAACTGCAAACCATGACCCAGAACCCAGAGAGAATTCTCGTTTCTGCTTCAGCGCAGGCTCTGTGAAGAGACTCTGCATTTCAGCGTAGTTCCTGAGAGGGCTACCTGCGTTGAAATTCAGTTTCTCTGTGTAGCAGGTGCGTTGATCAGCCTAGCCCTGCCTAGCTGAGGTTCTTTGCTCACTTTTTCCAGTTTTGCCTCTGATTTTTGCAGCCTATGATCAGTGTGTTTGTCTGTTTAAAAGCCCCTTTTCTTTGCCTTAATTCTGCCTCAGTTGTATAAAAGAAACTGTATTTGTTTTTGTGTATTTGTTACATCATTTACAGTTTCCCATTGCAAAAGTAAACTGGTCATACTGTCGCCCTTAGATCTAGATCTGTCGTAAGTGTCGTTTTTGATCTTAGGAGAAAGTTTATTTGCTGTTGACAGTTGATTACGCTTTTACTTTTGCCTTTGGCTTGAATTTGTGAATTTCTAGTGTCGAAACAAGTGTTTACTTCAAAATCATAAAGTGTCGTAATCGTCTCTACCTTTTGATTTCGAAAAGAAGCTTGTTTGTGTTTTTCACTTGAAATCGAATTCAAATTTGTACAACAACTTTCTTTTTAGGCATCAATATTAAGAAAGTGAAAAACAAATACATGCACAAGTGCATTTGCATATTGACAGTTTGTATGGCTTGATTTAGGAAAAGTGCATTTACAGTGTGCTCTTTGCTCTTTGAGAAAAGATTGTGTCTTTCTTTTCCCCTTGTAGCTAGGATTTTCATTGCTGAAAAGAGATAAAAGCTTGCTTATCATCTTTAGATTGCATTTTAGGAATTACATCTACATCTCGTGGTGAACCCAAAAGGAAAACTTCATAAGAAAGATCAACCTAAAATAAATTCAATGAACTTAACAACGCTTTGTAACTTAACGCACAACATCTAGAGGTCTAGGCTAGAGACGTATTCCGGCGTCGTAAAGCCTGGTAACTGTTGTCCTCACTGATGGTTGGGTGATTTCTCCACTTTGAGACGATAAGTGCCAGTACGGACTTGTGCTCCCACGTACCATCGAGTATATATTGGGAGACCCCTATAGGCATAAAACCTCTATCCATAGGAAGCCAAGTCGGCCGCCCTACTGATCGCAATGCACTGAACACAACATTCAGGAAGATTGACAGCCGTACCCTAAAAAGTATTCTGTGGTTTTGCGATTGGTTTGGCACTCCCTCTACCTAGACCTCCAGAGCAGTCCCTTTCGTTCCTTTTCAGACTCCTTAACGGAAAAGGTCCATCTGAGCACTTGTCACTTCAAGCTCATTAAAAATCGAAGGAGACTAGAGTCATCTTTTGTTTTTTCTCGACTCTTTAAAACTAAAAAAACAAAGTTGTGTCAAAGCGTGTTAAAATTTATTTTAAACAGAATATTCATACCCTTTTCCTGCGTTGAACTTTAGGTTGAGAAAATGGAGCCTACCAACCAAGGAATTCCCCTTGGTGGAAATCCTAGTCCCTTCTCCTCTCGGGGAGATGTTGTTGCACCCCATATGGCCACATTGTCACTTCCAGGACTGACAATTGGCTTGCCAGTATGGCTCTTCTCAACCAATGTCGTTCAGAACACCACTATTCCTGAACAATCGAATCAGCAATTAGACGAGTCCAGAGTTGCCCACCAGCCTTCTACTTCCTCTAATTCTTCCTCTCCTCCTTCCTCTTCGCTTGACGGGACTAGTAAAGCTAAAAGCCAAGTTCCTAAGGAGAAGAAGGAAAAGAAGAAGAAAGAGAAAAAGAAGAAGGAGCCAAAGGCGAATAAGGGAAAACGAGAGTCGTCTAATGAAAATCCACACACAGCACCGACCAGGCCTAAATCGCCATGTGTCATTTGTAGAGGAGACCACTTTCACAGAGATTATCCTTGCATCCCCCGGATACTAAGGGACTGGTCTCCTCGTTTGCACAATCCGGTGTCATCAACCTCTGGAGATCATGTTGAAAGTACACCGTCAACTAGTGAAAGTGAAGCCCCAGGACAAAAAGGGAAAGCTAGATTTCCCTGTAGACTGTGCGAAGGCGACCATGCCCTCCACCGTTGTCCCTTCTTAGACGAGGCTAAAAGAGTTTTGGATGATCGTCCGGTTTCATCGTTACAACTTCCTCCTGGATATAAAAAACTCTTGCTGAGTCCGTCACTAGTTGAGAATCCAGCTGGCTCGCTCAAGTGGTCGGTTGAAGCACCTATCATTGAGGATAAACCAACTGAATCCATACCAGACGAAAGTCAAAAGGTCGAGGCGGCAGATGACCCGGTCTTGCCTTCAGAGGTTTTATCTTCAGATGATATAGTCACTGAAGAGAATAAGGATGACACCATCCAAATTCTCTTCATCAACATAGACTCCGACGAACATGGGGGAAATCCACCCATTCCTTTACCGCAGGAAGGAAGTTCGTCAGAGCCATACCTGTCCGTCTACTCGGTCCCACCTCCAAGCAACCTAGTCATATCCTTCGACTGGAATCAACTAGGCAGACCCCGTTTGCCAGCAAGCATACCATTCCGAATTATCATTCAAATATATAGAATGGTCATGGCTGGCACCATCATTGATGAGGGGGCTTCTGTGAGTATCCTTTCCTCTATTGCTTGGAAAGCGCTTGGTTCGCCATCGCTGTTGCCTGAAATGAGAAATCTGACAGGCTTTGATAAAGGAACCAGTTGACCTTTAGGGATCCTTCCCGATGTGCCCGTAACATTGAGAGGGAAGACAGTTTGCCTGAACGTCATGGTCGTTCAAGGACCCTTGGATTATAACCTACTCCTTGGATGAGACTATATTTATTGCGTGGGAGCCATCATCTCCTCACTCTTTGGAGTAATGTGTTTTCCGCACGAAGGAAGAGTGGTCAAGCTCGTGGACCAGCTTTCATTTCCCGGATCACGCATAGCAAATAGTCTCTTCACGCAAGAAATGTCTCAAGTCCCAGTCCGTCTTCCTGATGAGTGCGAGTAATTCAGAGGGATATGACTGAAACCCAGGGGGCATGCGTCTTGGTCTGCTTCGGCAGAAAAACTTCGGGTATAGAGTAGGTTTCCGCGGGAGAATATGACTAGTCCGTACCCCGTCCATGATTGGAAGAGGGGTTGTTCTAGAATAAGATTCTCTTGTCAAAGTTATGTGAGTTGACAGACGAAGTCACTCACCTTTGTTTATCTCGGTAGACATCACCAAAGAAGTGTTTTGTTTGCACTGCGAATAGAGCAATCTTTGGGTAACCTGTAAGAGGTAGGCCTCTCCTGATAGAACAAATGTTTTGTCTGCAAATTGAGGGGTAACTTTGAAACTCTGTTTTATGCCTAGGGGCATGCAAACCTTTTGGCATGCAAGCAAGGGGCGGCTATTTATTTTTAAAAATTTTAGGACCTCTAACCCTTTAAACGCGTAGGATTAGTCGTCACCAAACTTGCATAAAGAAAGGATGTGGGGAAAAAATCTAAAAGTTGCCGGTTTTATATGAGACATTCTTATCATATGACTGGATTAATCGAGCAGTGTTTACCGCAAGATTCAAGCTCGTTAAAAAATAAACACGGACCGAGAAAATGTTTCCACCCGCGTTTAAGCTCATTAAAAAATGAACTATCCTCCGGTAAATAACCATCGTGAATGAAGCATTTTCAGCCATTAAAGCCTTGGTCGTGTTTGCATCGTCACCTCCACTTTTCCATTGGCCGATCATTCACCTCCATTTGATTGTTTACCCATTTTGAGGAACAGCTGCGAAGAGTGATTTCACTAGCCATCCTTGTGACACTGCCGTGATTGGAAAATTCCAAACCTTACCTGGAATCAGCTGCTACCCGTTTTATCACTCGTTCCTCAAAAGACAAGTCTTCTTTAAGCTCTTTTCATCTGACTCGTAAAATATGAAAAGATTGCCGAGTTTTGGCCTTCCATCTCGTTAAAGCAACCGGAAGTGCTATCCCTCCTCTAGATTTTAATATTTTTGGACTTGAGGGATTATAGCACAAAAAGATCGAGCGCTTGTTTTGTTTGGCTCATTAAAACTATCGAAAATTCATCCCTTCTGTATTGTTTTATACTTTTTCGGACTTAAGGGATTAGATGACGAAAAAGGAATTCCAGAGTTATCTTTACGTACCTTTTCAGACTCCCTAAAAAGGAAAAGGACCGAGTTATCCTTGTCGTTAGACTCGTTAAAAAGATTAATAGCGACAAACTTGTCTTTAGACGAGAACGAGTTTCACTATCGCTAGGCTCGTTAAAACATAGCGATGGGTTTGCCCGAAGGGCGAATTATAGAACAAGCATATGTTATCCTCCTCAAGCTTGACAAAAATAAAGAGGTACTGGTCAGAAATGGCTGGGGAAAAATTAGGAAGAAAACTCAAAGAAACTTTATTGGTAGCAAGTCGCTCTTGAACATGACACTTCCACTCCGTGCCAGAGTCGGGTTGGGTTGTTTCATTCACCAGTCACATCACCATGGTCACGCCATACCATCCACATTTGGGGTAAATGCTACCGATCCATCACATAAGTGTCGCCGACATGTTCAAGAGAAGTCATCCAGAGAAGTCACCCGTGTCCCATCCACTACCATACATTATACTTCACTCTTTCATGACCGCCACCCTGAACCGCATGTCACCAGATCGTTTTCACCTCCATCAAAATCATTTGCTCCATTCCGTGTCATTGATGTGGGATTCATTAAGGCCCTCATTTGACGGATCGCTTCTTGTCGACATCAACTCATTATCCAAGAATTTGATCTAGGAACACCCCTTCAGTACTTTGAAGCTTGCATGCCTCAATGGCAAGTTTCTCACTTCCGGCGACAGGTATACATCAATGACCTTCGACCGAAAGATATTGCGTGGTGTTCGACGCCAAGTCCTTTATTCAAACCACGTGAGTTGTAATGTAGTACCTTGAGGGTCATTATCATTATCGGTGATTCCTCTCGCGCTTGTTAACAATTTACATCATTGACTGGTAATCAAGTGATGTCTTTCCATGTTCGACTTCAAAACATTTCTCACATGGAACGACTTGTACTTAGAGTGAAGATCGGACGAGATTGAAGACCCCGGATCTAGTTTCATCCATCTGGGCTGCGATATATATTCAGGAAAAAGAAAGACATTGAAATGTACAACATTGCAGCACAGATAATCATCTTACCAAAAGGGATGATGACTTCATTAGAATCATCAGTCTACCATCAGATGATTGTCTGTCCTATGTACATGAAAATGAATTTATAAAGCTGAGCATGGGAATGCCTGCCTCAGCTAGATCATGAAAACAGTATGAAAATAATGTATTGTATTGTATCTCATTACAGGTCTCCTCTCCAGCATTAGAATAACTTCAGATCCTCCTAATAAAGCATTTCACTCGATAAACGACCTCATACTTTAGGGGGCAACTGTTATAGACATTTTTGTGCCTTACAGCTATAAGCATGAAATGTCCATAAACAAAGGGATCCTGAGTCCCTAAAAGTGTTGTTCCAGCTCCTAAAGAAACAAGGTCAACAAATTACAGCTTCTCCCAGAAGTTCTCCACTAGAAACTGCTCAAAACTAGTCAAAACAGGATCATTTCAAGAGCTCCACTAGCTGGCTGCGTTGCAAAGCACCCAAATACACTGGCTAGGTGCGTTGCAACGCACTTGAATGCACTACCAGGGTGCGTTGAGCGGGAAATGACAAGTGGCAAAGTCATTCTACGAGGTGGAGAGACAATGGAAGCTTCCGGAATCTTCTCCAATGACACTTGCCTCACTGAATTCGACCAGTGATGAGTAAGAGGCTCTCAGTATCCAAGTGGAAGCAAGAACTGACAGAGAGAAGCCACTAATCAATTCATGAGCTGACTCATCCTTTGCATACATCTATATATGGATCCCTCACCAAGAGATCCAGAGGCTGGAATTTTGTACATTGCAGAGAATTGCTGTTGGTTTTGTGATAGATATCAGAGTATTGGGTGATTTATGCTTTGTTGTAGGTGAAGAAGGGATTCTATGCTGGGAGGTTGATGCTGGATCAGGAATCATCGGTTGTAACTCCTCCTGGATCTTCTTGTTTTATCAATAAAACTACTTGAGTTTCTCCTACATGCTTATATATCTGATGTGTGTTATATTTGTATGTTTAGCTTAAATCTGATCCTAAGCTTTTTATGAACATGAATCCATGTCTTTGTGTAGTTTCTCTCTTCTGTGAACTTGCAGGAACTTGGTGACACTGGGCAAGTGAGGGAGCAGATCGTTGGAAGCTGGCAAAGAGAAGAGAGATTGGATCGAACAACTAGCACAAGACACAGGTCGGTTCATCTTAATCATCTTCGTTTATAGTTTATAAAGGAGAATACAAGAGTAGTTTTCCCTGTTTGTTTCTGAGGTCTCTGTCACAACCCAGTGGGATAGGGTCGTTCTGAATAGACACTTTTCCCGAAAACATCCTTGGCCTGTGAAGAGGCCTTCTCTAACTGGAATTGCGCTGATATATTATTTAGCGAATTTTGGAGTTGATGTCCTACAATGGCCTTGCTGGTCAATGTAGAATAGACCATTTCCTTGGTCTGTTTGTGTAATTCTATTTGGTCGATAAGATGTATATCCTTCACCAACACCTCAAAATTTGTCTTCAAGTAATCTGCTATAGACCTAGGCTGCTGTGTGGTAGGCTTCATGAAAGTCATTTCCATCTTACCTTCTTTTACATCAAAGGCTGACATTAGCCTTGTTTGATTAGTGGGATCCATTTTAAGGTATTGTGCATAACTTTGGGCCTTCAATCTTTCATTCCTGGCCTTTATAATTTTGTTATTATCTCTGATGTCCTAGTTCTGGCCTGTTGGAGCCCTGAATGAGGTACTTCCATGCTCAGTTGTCTCTCTAGAATTTGAGCTTGTAAAGTGGAGGGTTCTTGTGTACCTCCAGAGGGAGTGGTCTGCCTGCTTTCTTCTCTTTTTGTACCTGTGGTTCCAACTGTTTCCTCTGTGAATTCTTGTTCTGAAAAAGGATTCAACCTTTGCCTCTTGACATAAGTCTGTGCAATAGGTCTGCTAGAAGGAGTGGCCTCCTCTCTATCTCTTTTGGGATTCTTATTATCATTTAGAGGAGTCTGTACAATGGGAGGGTTACTCATGATGTGTTTTGGCCGAGCCATCTCTTCTGATATGTATGGTTTCTCTAATTCTTCTTGCTCTTGAGATCCTTCTTCTGCTAGTTGCTCACTGTGTTCCTGTGTTTCCCTTTGGGATTGGGATTCTCCTGGCACTTGTACAAAGGAATCTTCATCAAGTCTTCTTTCTAGATCAATCAACACATTATTGACAACAATTTCTATGCTATCCCTGTCTACTAGAGTGTTCTCCACCCATTCCAGTTGATTTGCATATTGTTCTATTTCAGGAATTTAGTGGTGGATGTAAGGAGACAATTTGTTTTTCTATCTTCTGTTACAGATGACATCAAAGGGGTCATATCTCCAGATGAAGCTTTGTTTGAGTTTGAGCCCTTGAAGGATTTCCTCTGCAACTCTTCTAGCTTCTCTATTGTTACACACAAAGGGGCCTAGCTGGTCTTTTATTCAGAGTTGTGCCTTTTTCTTGGCCTTCACAAAATGTACCTCGTCAGAGTTGATTATTTGCCTATAGTACTCCAGGGCAAATAATCTCATTGGGAGGTATCTTGGCAATTTGTAAGGTGCCAATTCGCAGCCATATATTCTGATTTCAGTGTGATTTTGGTACAAGTACCAATCTCCCACTTTGTACTGTTTTGACAACTATATGACCCTCTTGATATCCGCACTGATTCTTGGAGGACTTCCTACCAGCATGGTCGCTACTAGATGCACAAATAGATCTATAAAATCTGTATAGGTGTATGGAGATTCATATTTGTGGATTAAAGGGGTCCAAAAGACTACTGATCTAGGATTGCCTCTGGTGTCAAGCTTCTGAACAGTGAAGGGAAAATTGTCAACTTGATAGTATAGAAAGAGATGATACAACACTGATGAGTACTTGAATACTCTCTCATTTTCCAATCACATGAAATGATCATGCATTTTATTTGAGATGAATTTTGCATAGTCAAACATGATTGTAGGGGGGTGCCCAGGAGTGAAAATGGACACGTAGGCAATAATAATTTCATCTACATACTCACTAGTAGTATAGCCTAAAACACTGGATATCATTGATATGATGTCTTTGCCAAGCTGAGAAAAATAGGATGACATGTATGGAGGGGGATCCTTTGGTATGTGTTTTTCTTCCACAATGAAAGTCTGGAATAATTGAGAAATTTTGGAAAGGGGGATTTTAGGGAATCTGTCAAGCAAGTCTCCAATAGAAAGGGGAGTAAGATTTTGACCAGGTTGCAACTGCAACATTTCATTTATGGATTCAACGGTGATGGTGAAAAGTATTGTCTGGTCGGGGGACATCACTGCTCTTAAGGTGGGATTGTAGTTCGCATGACAATAGTGAACAATTTCGGGGAAGATATGGATGCTAGGGAATTGGTACTTGGGCAGGTTTGATTCCCAAAGACCTATTTTGTCTGCATGGTTCAAGTACTGGTCTCTGTACCTGCAACATAATTTCAATGGGGATTCTTCAACAGAGATATCTTTGATTTGAAAGTCTTTGTCCGCCAAAGGGAGATGGTCTAAATCCTGGTGGGGAGTGGAAATTGGCCAGACATTCAATGCAACTGGTGCAACCATCCTTGGTTCTTGTGGATTCAAGGATAGGGGCGAAAGGTTTTTTGTCAAATTGGGGGCAAATTGGTTCAATTCAGAATGGTTTGGAGTTTCTGGGCAATTGTTTTACTGAATTACTTAACAGCTTAAAGCAATTGAGTAAAGGTTTTGGAATTAAATAGGGTTTCTCAGTGATTTTGGGTAAATACCTGGTTTTGACTCTGAATGGATTGATGGGTGACTGTGCATGGTTTGCAGGAAGCGTACGCGACTGAAGGATGGTCTGGAAGTTCAGCAGCTTTAGCAGGTTGGCAGTTGGATGTGGGTTGATGGTTGCACATACTTTAGTGCTTGCATGGAGGTCTGAGTGGTCTTTTTCACGATAAAACTGAAAACAATGAGTTTTTTTTAGTTTTATTTGCAAAGTCAACTGTTTTAGCGGGTGCACAGGGAAAGGTACGTTTGGAGTTAAGCAATGGATGAGATGTTTTGTCGTATAGTGGGAGGCGGTAAGCGGGTTTAGATCACATCGCTTTTGGGCTGGAGTGGTTTCCGGGGGAGGCTGCCTGATGCCACTCATCAGGCATCACGTAGAAGCGGGGTGAAAAGTGAAACCACCCATATTGGGTGGGTGAAGGTCGGCTTCGGAGGCCATTCGATATGATCATCAACCGTTGGATCAAATAGGACCTGATCGTATGGTGGTCGAGGCGGGATTAGTCATGAGGTTTAATGGAGGGTCCCTGTGGATATTTAAGAGTGACGAGATTTAATTAATCATGGATTATGGTGGGTTAAGGGTGTCAGGGGTGATTTCGTTGGCGGAGGTCAATTATTAATTAACTGCAGATCGGTTAATTAATTCATTTTATTCGGTGGAGGGTTTTGGTTCTTAATTAGTCGCTGATTGACTAATTAACCCATTAATCATTCATGATATTAATAAAGTTTATGTTTCAAACTTTGGGACGGGATATTAATATTAAGGGGTTTTAATAAAAATATAGGGGAAAAAGTGTTATTTTCTCGGGAGTTAATATAAATAAAGTTACCAGTTAATATGAATGAAGGCGAAGAATTTTTTAGCACTAAGTATAAAATGAATTCTTTACAATTTGTTTTTTCTTCTCACATAGAAAACATAAAAAATTAGGCTAAGTGTATATTTGTGGGTTTTTGGAAAAAGGGGTTTTTACATGGAAGGTGATCACTTTTCTAAGGTTTTATCCTTAGAGAAAGGGGTTTATTGGGGGAAAGTAAGTTTATTTGGGAATATGAGTGAATTTGAAGGGTGGTGAATGCTTATGAGGGGACCTTTAGTACTTAGGACCTATAAGTTATTGGGCCGAGGGTTCGGTCCCTCTAGAAGTCAGAGAAATGCTCTGAGCCCCTTTAACTTAAGATTTTAGGTACTTTAAGACTTTCCTTGGAAATTAGTTAAGTGAGAAATGTAATGAATGAGGGAGGTTAATTAGTTGACTTTGTGTACTTTGGTAAATTCTCAATTTTGATCCATACTTAGAAATTTGATGATGAAGGTGAATGATATCATCTTATCTAATCAATCATCACAATTCTTACAACCATTCAACTACTTACCCATCTACTCATCCTACCATTTTTACTTCTCTTTATTAGGGTGAACTTAAGCTGGCAAACCCTTTATCAAAACTTTTTCTTTTCTTTTACAACAGTGATCTATCTAAGTATTACCTTATTACATCCAAGGGCTTAGATTAAACAATTGAGCTCCTTTTATTTACTCTACCTATCTACTTATCTGCCAAGATTAAACAGTTTGGTCAAATTTTATTCTCTATCTCTAAGCATAAAATTGAAAACATGAAACAACCAAGTTTAAACATTTTGACCATCCATGGATTGTGGCAAAGGTAACAAGCTGCACACAATTTTTTATTCTGCATCAAAAGTAAATAGTAGTGGCAATTTGTCTTGCACACTTTCATGGTCTTTTTGTTTTTGGGGTTCATATTATTTCATTTTTTTACCATTTTTATTCTTTTTGTGCTTTGATTTTTCTTTTAGGATATGCCCTCTTTACATTTTTTTATTTTTTGAATATGGAAAACATTTGCAGAAAGCAAAGGTATGTACATATTACAGTTTTAATCTCAGCCATTCAAAAATTATGACTCCTATTGGTATAGGTACCTAACAACCCCCAAGGCAAGTTTTGGGGCTTAAAGCCCATTGTTGGGTTGTGTTATATTCTTTCCATGTAGTTAATAGGGGGTTTGAAGGGCACCCGTAACCCCACTTTATGGGGTCCGGGGCAGCGCCCCGGAAAATTTTGGTTTTGGACCATATGTTAGGTTGGGCGGACCCACCTATGGTTTTGTGCATGATTTTCGCACATGTTTTTTGGACACGATGGTTTTTCGGTCCATGGTATTGGACGCGATGGTTTTCGGTCCATGGTATTGGATGCTTCGGCATGTATAAATATGTATTGTAACATTGAAAGGAACATAATGAAAAATCAAGCTGGTAGTCCTGGTTTTTGGATCCAGGGAAAAATCTCTGTGCATATGTGTTTTATGGGTTATGCTCTCGCATTGTTTATTTTCTTTGTTTAAGAATTCGTATGCAGGTAATTTCTGTACAGGGTTAAAACCTACATTTGATATCGGAGCTGTTTTGGCTTCAAGGGGACGCCTTTGTTGCTGAGGGGTTTCAATCGGGCCTGTGGTAGACCCTGTTCAGTGGGAGATCTGCGAGATCGATTCTGGTGGTGAAAGAAGATGGCGAGCAGTGGAAAGATAGAGATTGAGAAGTTCAATGGTCAGAATTTTGAGTTGTGGAAACTCAAGATGGAGGATCTATTGGTGGATAAAGATCAGTGGATCGCGGTAGATCCGGGTACTAAACCATCGGGAGTGACCGATGAAGAATGGAAGAAGTTGGATCGGAAGGCAAAGAGCACAATACAATTGTGTGTCTCGGATTCAGTATTGCTGAATGTATCAGGGGAAGCTACGACAAAGGCTTTGTGGGTCAAGTTAGGGACTTTGTACCAATCTAAGTTTCTGGTGAATAAACTGTTCCTGCGGAAAAAGCTGTATAACCTGAGGATGAAAGATGGAGACTCGGTGACAGAGCATCTGAATGCATTTAATACTGTGGTAAGTTAGTCATTATCTGTTGATATTAAAATTTCAGATGAAGATAAGTGCATCAGTCTGTTGTGTTCTCTACCAGATTCGTGGGATAGTCTGGTTATTGCAATAGGTAGCAATGCCATTGCTTTGCAGTTTGATGAAATAGTCTCAGCCTTGCTGACGGAGGAGATGAGACAGAAAAATATGGACAACCAGAATGGTGATGCCTTGTCTGTACAAGGACGGTCCCAGAACAGAAACAAAAATAAGTCTGTTTAGAAAAATCTTTGGCGAAATCACATAATTGATCATTTGTCGACGCGTTTCGAACCAACTAGTGTGGTTCATCGTCAGGACAAGTTGAAGATACAGATCCAGTATAGCGAGTTAAATAGTCCAAGCAGAGACTCCAACGGCTAAAAAGACTAACGGCTATTTTTCAACTTAAGGACCCAGTCAAACCCCTTTAACTAAATTAATATTAATATTCTTTATAATTATTATTATACTACTAGAGCTAAGTAAATTGGGTAAAAATTAACTAGATCAGAGATTATTAATCTATTTATATATTTAATATATAATTATATATAATATTTTTCAATACCTAATATAATACTATATTTAATATTTAGTTTTTAAATTATTAGAAAACTATAATTTTTACTAAAAATTGAATTAGATCAATGGTTAGTTATCAAACTAAATCATTTATTTATTTAAAATATTATATATATATATATATATATATATAAAAATTATATATATAAATTAATATATTACCATACCTAACATTCTAATAATATTATATTTAATGTTTGAATATATATATATATGTTGTTTTTTTTTTTTTTTTTTTTTTTTTTTTTTTTTATATATAAATATATCAATTTAAAATTCTTTAATAACTAATCATTCTAATAAAATTTTTATTTAAAGTATAGATATTAAAATATTATATCAATTTCTATTTATATAATTAAAAAACTTTTTTTAAAATTTTTATCCTACACTATCTCTTAAGGTTAGTTCAATTAACTAGAACTAACAAAAAATCAAAATTAATCAAATGAATAAATGAAAAGTAATATTGATTAGTTAAGAAAAATGCATATTTTAATTATACATGTATTTATAGCATAAGGATGTTAAAAATATAAGGTTAATAAAAAGTAAATAATTACCGTACAATCTAAGGATAGTTTAATCATATATTATGTTAAATATTCCCAGGTTGCCAAATTTAATAATCTTCGAATATATATATATATTCAAACATTAAATATAATATAAAAAGATTGTTTAATCATATATTATGTTAAATATTCCCAGGTTGCCAAATTTAATAATCTTCGAATATATATATATATTCAAACATTAAATATAATATAAAAAGATTGTACGGTAATTATTTACTTTTTATTAACCTTATATTTTTAACATCCTTATGCTATAAATACATGTATAATTAAAATATGCATTTTTCTTAACTAATCAATATTACTTTTCATTTATTCATTTGATTAATTTTGATTTTTTGTTAGTTCTAGTTAATTGAACTAACCTTAAGAGATAGTGTAGGATAAAAATTTTAAAAAAAGTTTTTTAATTATATAAATAGAAATTGATATAATATTTTAATATCTATACTTTAAATAAAAATTTTATTAGAATGATTAGTTATTAAAGAATTTTAAATTGATATATTTATATATAAAAAAAAAAAAAAAAAAAAAAAAAAAAAAAAAACATATATATATATATTCAAACATTAAATATAATATTATTAGAATGTTAGGTATGGTAATATATTAATTTATATATATAATTTTATATATATATATATATATATATATATATATATATAATATTTTAAATAAATAAATGATTTAGTTTGATAACTAACCATTGATCTAATTCAATTTTTAGTAAAAATTATAGTTTTCTAATAATTTAAAAACTAAATATTAAATATAGTATTATATTAGGTATTGAAAAATATTATATATAATTATATATTAAATATATAAATAGATTAATAATCTCTGATCTAGTTAATTTTTACCCAGTTTACTTAGCTCTAGTAGTATAATAATAATTATAAAGAATATTAATATTAATTTAGTTAAAGGGGTTTGACTGGGTCCTTAAGTTGAAAAATAGCCGTTAGTCTTTTTAGCCGTTGGAGTCTCTGCTTGGACTATTTAACTCGCTATACTGGATCTGTATCTTCAACTTGTCCTGACGATGAACCACACTAGTTGGTTCGAAACGCGTCGACAAATGATCAATTATGTGATTTCGCCAAAGATTTTTCTAAACAAACGTTATGGATCACAGAAGTCTAAATTCCTTCAAAAATAAGTCATCGAGTGGGAGATCTAAATCTAGATGGAGATCTAAATCTCCAGGAAAACCTACAAAGGTGGTGTGCTGGAAATGCGGAAAGGAAGGGCACTTCAGAAGGGATTGTAAATCTAAAGCTCCTGATAAAGGAAAGGGATCTAATGATGCTCCTTCTGCAGAGGCGAAAACCACCTCAGATGAAGGTGGGGATGTGTACTTGGCTTCTTCAAGTACACATGTAGATAATGAGGCATGGTTGATTGAATTAGGTGCATCCTTTCACTTCACTCCCCATAGAGAGTGGTTCTGCGAGTATGAGAAATATGATGGTGGTGATGTCTTCTTAGGAGATGATAGGAAGGCTAGAATCATTGGTCGGGGAAAATTAAAGTTGAAGTTGCAAGGTGGAAGGGTTAGAACACTTTCGGGTGTTCTACATATTCCTGCGTTGGCCAGAAATCTGATTTCTGTAAGCAAGTTGGATGATGCAGGTGTAAAGACGATGTTCGAGAAAGATACCTGCAAGATGGTTCAAGGAGCACTGATATTGATGCGGGGAGTTCAGATTGGAACTCTGTACAAGCTACAAGGTAGCACTGTTGTTGATGCGTGTAATAGTTCTATGGTTCCTGAAAATGGAGTAGAAAATCTAGTGGTCTCTAGAGAGAAGACCATGTTGTGGCATCAAAGGCTTAGACATATTGGAGAGAAGGGCCTTCGAATACTTCATGGTAAAGGTATGGTAGAAGGTATGAATGATAACTCTCTGGATTTTGATTTCTGTGAAAATTGTGTGTATGGGAAGAAAAATCGAGTGAGTTTCCCCTCTGGTGGTAAGAGGACGAAACAGATATTAGAGCTTGTGCACAGTGATGTGTTTGGACCTGTGAAGATTCCATCACTGGGTAAGTCTATGTACTATGTATCATTTATAAATGACTTCTCAAGGAATACATGGATCTATTTCCTTAAGAAGAAATCTGAAGTCTATGACAGGTTTAAAGAATTTAAGGCTCTAGTGGAAAATCAGACAGAGAAGAAGATAAAGGTGTTGAGGACAGATAATGGTGGAGAATTTTGCAGCAAGGAATTTGGATAATTCTGTAAGAAGTGCGGTATAGCACGGCAGAAGACTACTCCATATGCACCTCAGCAAAATGGAGTCGCAGAAAGAATGAACAAGACGCTGATGGAAAGGGCAAGAAGCATGCTCAATGGTGCTAGGTTAGGATAGGAATTCTGGGCAGAGGCGGTGGATACTGCATGTTACCTGGTCAACAGGTCACCTTCATCAGCGTTGGAGGATAAGACTCCACAAGAAGTATGGACTGGTAAGAAACCCTCTCTTTCACATCTGAGGGTATTTGGATGTGATGTATATGTAGATGTTCCAAAGGAGAAACGAACCAAGTTGGATAGTAAATCTGAAAAGTGCATCTTTATTGGGTATAAGGATGGTTTAAAGGGTTATAAGCTTTGGAACCCAATCACACGGAAGGTTGTGTACAACCGAGATGTGGTGTTTAGAGAGGTAAAAGATGTTATTCAACATGAAGTCCAACCAAAGGAACCTGAGAAGATAGAGTTTGAGCCAAAGGAGGAAGAATCAGACTCTGCAGCAGAGGAGGAATCAGAAGATGAAGAGCCACAAACTCCGGCTGTGAGAAGATCAGTTCGAGAAAGAAGGTAGCCAGAAAGGTATAGTCCATCTGCTTTCAGTTCAAATTTTTCTTTGTCTGTTACTGATAATGATCCTAGAACTGTGAAGGAAGAAGTGGATTCAGAGGATGGAAAACTATGGAAAGAGGCCATGGTCGATGAAATGGCATCTTTGCAAAAAAATGAGGCTTGGGATCTGGTGGAGTTGCCGGCTGGAAGGAAACCCATTGGCAGAAAATGGGTGTTCAAGAAGAAGACTTATGTAGAAGGAAAGGTGGAGAAATACAAAGCTCGGTTGGTAGCAAAAGGTTATTCCTAGGTGTCGGGAATTGATTTTGGTGATATTTTTTCTCCTGTTGCCAAGGTAACTTCTATTAGATTACTTTTATCTGTTGCTTCTGCTTTTGATTTTGAGGTAGAACAGATGGATGTGAAGACAACATTTCTTCATGGGGATTCGGAAGAGGAAATCTACATGAAGCAACCTGAAGGCTTTGCGGTGAAGGGTAAGAAAGAACTGGTATGCAAGTTAAAGAAGTCTCTGTATGGGTTAAAACAATCACCAAGGATGTGGTATCAGGAATTTGATACATTTATACGAGGACTTGGCTTCACCAGAAGCAAAGCAGATCATTGTGTGTATTTTAAATTAATTGGTGACCGTATTATTTATCTAGTCTTGTATGTGGATGATATGTTTCTGGTTGGAAATGACAAAGAAATTATCCAGGATTTGAAGACCCAATTGTCCTCCAAATTCGACATGAAAGATCTTGGTGCTGCAAAATATATTTTGGGCATGGAAATTAAAAGAGATCCGTCAAAGAGGAAGCTTTGGTTAAACCAGAGGAAGTATGTCGAGACAATACTCCAGAGGTTTAATATGCAGGATAGTAAACTGGTGAAGGTTCCTATTCCTGTAGGTGTGAGGCTATCTGCTGAACAGTGTCCCAAGACACAAGAAGAGGAAGAGGACATGTCCCATGTTCCATATGCAAGTGCAGTGGGTAGCCTGATGTATGCAATGGTCTGTACTAGACCAGACATTGCACATGCAGTGGGAGTATTGAGCAGGTTTATGTCAAAACCTGGGAAGGAGCACTAGACAACAGTGAAGCGGGTTTTCAGGTATTTGCGTGGCACTAGTGATTATGGTTTGTGCTACCAAGGAAGACCAGGATTGGACAGATTGTTGGATATTCATGGCTTTGTTGATGCAGACTGGGCTAGAGATCTGGATCAGAGAAGATCTACAGGTGGGTATGTGTTTAACCTATTTGGAGGTGCAGTCAGTTGGATGAGTAAGAAAAAATCTGTAGCAGCACTATCAACTACAGAGGCAGAATACATGGCAGCCACTCATGCAAGCAAGAAAGCAGTTTGGTTGCAAAGATTGTGTTCAAGTATGGGGTTAGTACAGGGAGCTATAAGAATAGACTGTGACAGCCAAAGTGCAATTTTCTTGTAAAAGAACCCTGCTTATCATTCAAAGACAAAGCACATTGATGTTCAGTATCACTTTGTGAGGGATATGATAGAAGACAAAAAGGTGTTGCTGGTAAAGGTGGACACTTTGAAGAATACTGTAGATGCATTGACAAAATCTGTGAGCTCTGAGAAGTTCTCTTGGTGTAGAGAAGCAATGGGAATCTCAGGGCTGAAAAAATGACTAAGCTCTCCTGTGGCCCCCTGTGGAAATAAAACAACAAGTGGAAGATTGTTGGGTTGTGTTATATTCTTTCCACGTAGTTAATAGGGGGTTTGAAGGGAACCAGTAACCCCACTTTATGGGGTCCAGGGTAGCGCCTCGGAAATTTTTTGCTTTGGACCATATGTTAGGTTGGGCGGACCCACCTATGGTTTTGTGCATGATTTTCGCACATGTTTTTTGGACGCGATGGTTTTTCGGTCCATGGTATTGGATGCAATGGTTTTAGGTCCATGGTATTGGATGCTTCGACATGTATAAATATGTATTGTAACATTGAAAGGAACATAATGAAAAATCAAGCTGGTAGTCCCGGTTTTGGGATCCAGGGAAAAATCTCTGTGCATATGTGTTTTATGGGTTATGCTCTTGCATTGTTTATTTTCTTTGTTTAAGAATTCATATGCAGGTAATTTCTATACAGGGTTAAAACCTACACCCATGTTTTCACTAAGTCCATTATAATGACTCCATGATTTGTGGGCGCGTAGTGCGAATTTGTAATAGAGTCATAGGGTTGTCCGCCCTCATTTTTGTAATGTAATGTCGGTTTGAGAGATCTACCCATGGTCCGCGGACCATGGGATTGTATAAATAGAGTGAGGCTCTAAGTAGTTAAGAGAGGGGATGGAAGAAAAAGAAGGAAAGCAATCATGGAGTATTGAGTTAAATTTTAGAGTCATGTATTTGGGTTGTAGAGTAGGAGAAGGCTCTGCAGCTGAGTGCGTAGAGGCCTAGTAGTTCGCAACTGAGTGCGCGGATCCCTGTAGCTGAGGGCACAGGGCAGGTTGAGTCTGTAACCATTGGAACCATTAATAAAGAGAAGTTTTACCATATTTATGTGTCTCTTTTCTTGTTTTATGCATTGAATTATATTGGGTATGAATTTATAGTTTATTGTTTATTTACTGCGCGAACTGATATAAATGCGCTGAGTAAGTGAATATAATATAAGGTATCTGTTTATGTGAAGATAACTAATTGTTATAAGAAGATAAGTAAGACCCACTATGTGACTTGGGGAAATAGTGCAGATCGTTGCTCCAGCAATGTGAAAACCCCACAACCCTTGGTTAGGGTTGCGCGAAGGCGAATATAACAGGTCACGAAGGCCCCGCAGGTCAGGAAAGTGCGCGAAGTAACATGTGCGAAGGTATTCAAAGTTGGAATAAATCAACCCCTTAGACATCTCAAGGGTGTGGAAACTTGGTTCCAATATCCCCCTATACTTATTCGGGTGAGACCTCAGTCCGCGCTCTGTGAACTGTTGCCGAAAGGGCCAGTAGTATAGGGATTTGTTTGGCTAAATTAACTCCGAACCTAGGTCAGACCACGGGTATCTACATAGAGATGTCTGATGTCGTATAATTGGAATCCAACTAAGAAAGAAATTGAAGGTTGGTTGGACAAGAGAAATCACGAGTTTGCGGCACAGGAGAACAGGAATCCACGACGATCAAAAGAAGAGTGGTTAGCCTGCTACCTGTACACAGAGATCCATGAATTTTTCTTCACATCTTTCCCTATTGAGCTGTATGATTGGATCACAAAGTTAGCAGATAGCCAAGGAAGGTGCAAGCTCAATAGTACTATTGTGTGGACCCCAGAATTGGTGTGAAAATAGGAAGCATCGAAGGATAAGATTGCGCATGATGTTGATCACTGGCTCGATCGAATAGCTGGATTCATTTCTAAGTTTGCGGTAGATACTTCAGTCAGCTATAGCGAGGCAGAGCGATGCTTCCTCAAAGGACCATGAGGTAAGTACGTTAAGTCTCTGAACACTTGGATTAAAATTCTACTGTGTGAAAAGCAGATTATGCGAATACATTGATGTTCGGGGCTACGGAAAGTGGGAGCATTTATAGAAACGAAGGTAGTGAAGAACTAGAAACTAGCCCCTTGATTTCACCTCTGCAAAGGGGCGAGAAAGAGCTCATGAAGGTCTCACCAAGAAGTGCGATCAATTTGATAAGGTAGAGGATTCCGCGCATACCATCTCCACCCACACCACCACCAGTTTCACCACCTTCACCCCCATCTTCGCCCATACCACCTCTACCACCACCGCGAGTCAATATGGTAAGCGCGATAAAGTTGCCAGTGTTTAAGGGAGTAGGAAATGAAGATTCAGACCAGTTTTGATTTGTGATAAAAGCTGTATGGGAAGTGCAGGGAGTTACGATGAAAATATAAAGAAAGTGACGTTGGTCAACGCTCTATAGGATCATGCACTGACCTTGTATATTAAGCATTCTAATGATAATCCGAATGTGGGGATCGCAGATATCCAAATTGCGCTAAATAGAGAATTTAGCAGGCCAAAGTTAGAGGCGCAGTCGATCATTGGGTTCAAGGAGATCATGATGCTACCAGGTGAGACCCTCTGGGAACTAGATCAGAGACTGAAATGCATGATTCGCGAAGATAATATGACTTTGATGGATGGACAACGCCGCGAATTGTTTGTAGCATCATTAACGCCGTATTTAAGGAACGTGCTGTCACAACAAAGGTTAACAACTCAGGCAGAGGCCTTGGAGATCGCGATGAGGCTGCATGAAACCCCAATACAGGATCCTAACTTGGAAGTTCAACAAAACCACATGCAGTTGGAAAACTTATGCCTTGAGATGCAGAGTTTGAAACATGACAGGACATCTCACCCAGAAGTGCGCGAAGAGGTATGGTGTGTTAAATGTAAGGGTCAAGGTCATGACAAGGACCACTGCCCAATGTTAGGGAATTACCTTGCGGGAGGACGATCGATGCCTTTAAGACTGGAGGCCCAAGAAAGACCTAGCACGGCACCTGTGTTGTGGTGCACGATTTGTCAAATAGGAGGAAAGCATGCTATGGACAACTGCCATTTGTTGCAGAAGTACATGCATAATGCACAACAATTGTTTTGTAATTTCTATAGATCTTTGGGACGTGATGAGTGCACCTGTAGAAGCCATGAGCTAATGATGGATAGGACTCCCACCTACAGAGTTCAGGCTGAAATGCGACCCCTTGACCAAAACGTAGGAGTGGCGTGAACAAGATTTCAGGGGCACAGATGAGGTCGAGGTGGAGGAGGACCTGGAAGAGGTTGCAGACAGCTGATATGTTACAACTGCGGGAGGCCAGGACATTATGCCAGTGATAGTATGAATCTGACATGTCCATCATGTCTGTATTGTACCTTGTTCGATCATGAGATGGAGGATTATCCCACACTTATAGCGAGGTGGCGCGACAAGGGAGCACTCCAACCTCCCCCGACCTAGAACCTGCAAATGATGAGGTCTGAGCCATGTGAGGAAGACCCTAAGGTGAACATTGTGCTCTGAAGTGGAATTATGACAAGGGATGATAAAGGCAAGCAACCTGAAGATAGTACTTGGGTTCGTAAGGCTCCGACGAAAGAACCAGAGTTTGATTTGGAGCGCACTAAGGAAACCTTCATGGAAGCTAGGAATAGTTTCGCTGATGCCTCCACTTCAGGAAGCAAAGATAGACCAGAGCCAGAAATGGACCCATCAATGCTCACGAAATTCCTAGAAACATGCACGAAGCTACTGCGTGACAATAAGGCTATAAAGGGATTGCAGGAACTCATAAATAGATGTGCTGGTACTATGCCAGGAGAACTGCGCGTAGTCCGGAAGATTGGAAAGCATGTGATGAGGACAGGAAGAGAAATGAGATTGACTACATATATTGGAGAATATGAGATGGACCAAGTGATTCTGGATTTAGGATCGGACGTGAATGTTCTGCCGAAGCAGACATGGGAGCGTATGGCAAGGCCTACGCTACAATGGTCTCCTATCCAGCTACGAATGGTGAACCAACAAAAGATCATACCTATGTGAAGATTGCAGGGAATCACCGTGGATATTGAAGGGGCAATCACACTAGTAGACTTTGAAGTGATAGAGATTTTGGATGATAGCAATCCCTACCCCACACTATTAGGAATAGATTGGGCCACTGACATGAACATGGTGATAAATTTGAAGAAGCACAAGATGATTTTTGAGAAAAAGTCTCTACGTGTAGTCATACCTTTGGACCCTACAGAAGGATCACACTACACAGAGCTAGTGCGCGACCATGAAAGCGATGACGACTTGGACTACATCTACAAGATAACCACACGAGAGCAAGACTGAGTAAATCCCACCGCAGATGGACGCATCTCATGGGAGCGTGAAAGCTCCTGTACATCGGATTCAGACGAGAAAATAGAGTGATGGCAGAACCGGTTACATGAGGTAACCACGCTGAACTGAAGATATCGTTGCGATGCGTATCGACAGAGGTAAGGGCTTTTCCTACTTATGATGGGTTAAGTAAGGTAGATGCTTTCCTAAACAAATTTGAAAGAGAAGTGTCGGAACAACAACGTTTGGAGGCTTTGAAATGGGTACTACGCGCTACCCCTGCGAGGTGGTGGGGTATGAACCAAGGAAGCTTTGAGGACTGACGTGAATGCAGGAGAATGATGCGCATGCATTTTGGGAAGCCGTAGATGCGTCTAAAAGACAAGTATGACAGACAGAATGATCCGAGTGCACATCTGTCCAGATGGGCACAGGAATATGCTAAACAAACTACGTGGATGCACATGGACTTCGCATTCGGGAACATGGTCAATAAGAAGGTGTTGGCGAGGCAATTTCTCGAACTATCCCTCCAGTTGGGATAACGAAGTGTGGAAATAATGAGTGCGCAGAAGGTTACCCACACACAAGCCTTTAACAGAGTGTGCGAAGCACTAAATAAGGTATATAATGCGTAGCAGAGTGATTGGGACCTGTGCGTACCAAACTTCTATGGGCTTATAGGAAAACCTGCAAGAAACTGATTGGACAGACACCTTTTTGGTTGGTCTATGGCGTGGGAGTCATAATGCCATTGGAGTATTTGTGCCTAGTTTGCACATAGTGGCGCTCACAGGTTTGATGGACCGCGGAGTCCTAGAGGAGAGGCTCGTGCAGTTAGAGGAACTTGAAGAGGAATAGTTTTTGGATGGATTCCATCGGCAGGTACAAAAGAAATGTGAAAAGGCCTAGCACGATCAACATATTAAGTTGCACACCTTCAAGGTAAACGATCTGGTGTTACTATATGACAGTAAGTTTGATAAATTCCTGGGAGAGTTCAGAATGCATTTGCTGGGACCATATGTTGTTAAGGAGGTCACATACAGAGTTGCAGTGTAGTTGGTAAAGCTAAATGGAGAACCTTTCCTAGGAAAAGTGAATGGCAGTCAATTGAAGCCATACACGGGAGGTCCGACTATCTGACTAGCCAACATAAGCACAATATTCGCGCTCTAGGTAGCTAAAAGAGGGCGCGGGACTATAAGTAGATGCAAGCGAAGAACAGATATAGGGAAGTAGTTCCGACACCATGGTCTCAGAAAAATGCGTACAAGAGATTCGGCAGGCAACCACTCAATGTGCTGCCAACCTTGCAGTCGTCTGAGTAGAGTTGGGAGGTCTCTGCGTGAAGATCTCCGCACTGACAGAGTGACTCGAGGGTGAGTCATGATGTTTGTGTTGGGGGCCTGTTGGGTGTGGGATCCCCCCCAGGCAAGTTTTTGGGCTTAAATCCCAAGTTTTGTCTAAGTCCATTGTAAAGACTCCACAATTTGTGGGTGCGGAGTGTGAAGTTGTAATAGAGTCATACGGTTGTCGCCCTCATTTTTGTAATGTAATGTTGGTTTGAGAGATCTACCCATGGTTCACGGACCATGGGATTGTATAAATAGGGCGAGGCTTTAAGTAGTTAAGAGAGGGGATAGAAGAAAAAGAAGGAAATAAATCCATGAAGTATTGAGTCAAAGTGTAGAGTCATGTCTTTGGGTCATAGAGTAGGATAATGCTCTGCAGCTGAGTGCGCAGAGGCCTAGTAGTCTGTAGCTGAGTGTGCAGACCCCTGCAGTTGAGTGTGCAGGGCAGGTTAAGGTTATAACCATTGGAAGCACTAATAAAGACAAGTTTATCATATTTCTATGTATATTTTCCTGTTTTATGCATCGAAATATATTGGGTATGAATTGCAAGTTTACTGTTTATTTACTGTGCGAACTTATATAAATGTGTTGAGTAAGTGAATATAATATAAGGTATCTGTTTATGTGAAGATAACTAATTGTTATAAGAAGATAAGTAAGACCCATGGTGTGACTTGGGGAAATAGTGCAGATTGCTGCTCTAGTAGTGCGAAAGCCCCACAACCCTTGGTTAGGGTTGTGCGAAGGTGAATATAACAGGGCGCAAAGGCCTAGCAGGTCAGGAAAGTGCGCGAAGTAACTTGTGTGAAGGTATTCATGGTTGGACTAAATCAACCCCTCAGACATCTCAAGGGTGCGGAAACGTAGTACCAACATCCCCCCATACTGCTTCGGTGAGACCTCAGTTCACGCTCAACGGATGGTTGTCGAAAGGGCCAGTAGTACAAGGATTTTTCTGGCTAAATTAACTCCGAACCTGGGTCAGGGCCCAACAAGCCAACGTTACACGAACTGATTTCTTTTCAAATATCATCTTTCACTTCTTTGGGTTGATTACCTCATTCATGTAAGTAGCCCAATCAATGCATAGGAGCACAGGGTAGGGGTTTCTGTCATCCACAATTTCTATTACTTCAAAATCAACCATTGTGCTTGTGCCTTCAATATCTACAATTACTCCCTACAACCATCCCATGGGGATGATATTCTACTGATTTTCCATTCTTAACTGAAACAGAGACCATTGCATCATGGGTCTCCCCATTCGCTCCCAAGTCTGCTTTGACAAAATGTTTGCCTTTGACCCCAATTACAGAACCACTTGATCCATTTCATATTATCCTATATGTGCGCTGAGTCTCATCTCACGCCTCGTCCTTGCCTTATGCTTATCAATCTTCCATACCACACGCGGTTCACCTTGCTATCGCGCAATAGCTTCATGCAGGTCTCTAGAAAGGTCGTAAGTATAGAAGGGTCCATTTCCTGAATAGGTTTATGCTAGCTTCCTGAGGTAGAGCTCAACAAAGCTCATTTTTGCTTCCATGAACATTTCGCGTTCGTGCTCCAAATCAAATTCAACCTCCTTCTCTGGAGATTTGCAAACCCACGCATTGTCTTTAGGTTGTTTCCCCTTATCGTCGCCTGTTGCAATTTCACTTCGAAGCACTATATTCACATTTGGATCTTCTTCGCATGAATCAGCCCTCCTCATCTACGGGTTTGGAGTCATCTACAGGGGTAGCACCCCTTTGTCGCATGTCCTTGCTATCAGTGTAGGACAGCACTCAGTCTCATGATCAAACTAAGTGCAATATTTGCACAACAGACACATTGGGTTAGTGCATTCACAGGCATAATGTCCTGGTCCTCCACAATTGTAACAGATCAGCTGTCCCTAACCTCTGCCAAGTCCTCCTCCAGCTCGGCCTTGTCCATGCCCCTGGAAGCCTGTCCGCTCCATCCCAGCACCCTGGAAAGGAGGTCGCATTTCTGCCTGAACTCTATAGGTGGGTGTTCTATCCATCATTAATTCATAACTCCGGCAATTGCGCTCGTCATTCCTTGCTGACCTATAGAATTTGCGGAACAGTTGTTGCAGTGTTTGTACAAACTTCTGCAACAAATGAAAATTATCAGTCATATGTTTCCCTGCTACCCGAAATATAACACACCACAACGCAGGTGTCGCGCTTGGCCCTGCTTGGGCTTCTGGCCTCAAAGGCATATCGGTCCTCCTCCTACAATATAGTTCACAAAGACCGGGTAGTGGTCTTTGTCATGCCCCTGACCTTTAAATTTTATGCACCATACCTCTTGGCACGCCTCTGGATGAACTGTTCTGTCCTGCTTCAGACTTTTCATTTCGAGGCAAATATTTTGCAACAACACATGGATTTGCTGAACCCCCATATTTGGATCTTGCATCAATTTTTCATGCAGTCTTATTGCGATATCCAAGGCCTCTGCTTGAGTCGTAATTTTGGTTGTGACATCACAACCCTTAGGTGAGGCAGGAGTGAAGCCACGAACCACTCACGGTGCTACCCAGCTGTTAAATTCATATTAGCTTCATGGATTTTACACTTCAATCTCTGATCCAACTCCCAAGGGGTCTCACGTGGTTTCATCGCGATTTCCTTGAATCCCACAATTGACTGTGCATTGGATTTAGGCCTACTGAACTCTTTATTCAGCGGGTTATGGATCTCTACCAACACACTGTTTGGGTTATCATTAGAGTACTTGATCTACCAAGTTAGCACGTGATCCTACAAAGCACTAACCAACATTGCCTTCTTCATGTGATCGTCTATGACGCGTTGAGCTTCCCATACAACTTTTACGACGAACCAGAATTGGTCCAGGTCCTAATTTCCCAAGCCCTTAAACAAACACAACCTCACTGAATTCGCCATGTTTAACTGTGGTGGAGGTGGTGGTGGTGTGGGCAAAGTCGTCGGTGACGGTGGTTAAGGTGGAGGTGGTAGTCGCGGGAACCCTTGTTTTATCAACTAAACTGCACTTCGCGGAGAAGCCTGCGCTACTCCCTCTTCGTCACTCAAGGGAGGTGAAATCAGTGGGCTATATTCAAGATCCTTTCTTCCTTCATTCCTATAAGTGTTTCCACTTCATGTAGCTCCGAACGTCAAGGTAGCTGCATAACCCGCTTTTCGCATAATAACATCTTAATCCAATTATTTAAAGACTTCAAGTACTTACCTCATAGACCTTTGAAAAAATGCCTCGCTGTAACTGACTGAGGTATCGATTGCGAATTCAATCACAAATCCTCCTATGATACGATTGAGCCAATGATCGACAGTGTGAGCGATCTTATACTCAAAGGCTTCCATTCTCTATACTAACTCCGGGGTCCAGAAAATAGGACCGTTAAGCCTCCACCTTCCCTGACTATTTTCTAGCTTCGCGATCCACTTGTATAACTCAACTGGAAAGCAACAAAAAAAGATCTCGTGGATTTATATATATATAGGTACCTGTCTAGCAACTGTTCCTTTGTTAGCCGCGGATTTCGGTTCTCCTGCGCCGCGAATTCATGGATATTTATATCCAACCAGTCTTGGATCTCTTTCTTAGTTGGATTCTAGTGATAAAACATCTCACATCTCTTGTCCAAGTTCTGGTCTTGACAACAGAACCATTTGTTGGCTTTGTGGGCCCTGAACCAAGTTCAAAGTTAGTCAGCCAAACAAATCCCTACACTACTGGCCCTTTCGGCATCAACCCGTGGAACGCGGACCGAAGTCTCACCCGAAGTAGTATGGGGGGATGCTGGAACCAAGTTTCTGCACCCTAAGATGGTTGTGATGTCAGTTTATACCTCCTGCTCTTGCATTCACGCAGGTGGCTAAGCTTTAGGGCTTATCATTCTACCTTTTATCCCGCCCTTCAGTACCTCCACGAATGCGTACAGTTGACCTTCACACAACCCTAACAAGTGGTTTAGGCACTTTCGCAATGTTATGATGATGTTTTGTATAGGTTCTTAAGTTATCTCAAGTGTTCTACTTATTCTACCAATCAATTATAGTTATCATCATATAAACTGATATTCTTACTTGCGTTCAATTAACAAATATAATCACATAAATTCGTGCATCAAATAAGCAGTGTAATATAAACCCAGATCGCAATGCAATATAATCAGATGGATTAACAGAGACTTAAATACACAGTAATTGTAGAATACTTCTCTTTATTTATATATTCTAGTTTAATACAGATTATATCTGTTGGAATTATGATACAAGTGTTGTGCTTGATGGCAACTCACTCATAGGTCAATTCGGTTTTGGTAAAAGGCAATTCACAGTACAATAGGTATATTCAGAGGTTATAGGGAAATGGTACAGAAGAACAGGAAGATGGAACTAAGGTCTACTGATCAGAATAAAGAAGGTAAAGGAAAAAGTTGATACACGCTGGTCCACTTAGTTAAAATAGTGTATACACGTTGTTCCACATAACAAAAAGAGTGTATACGTATACAAACACTCCCATTGAAAGAAAAGCGCGTACATGATTGGAAAACCTAGGTTTTGGTCTGAGGTATTTGGTCCGTGGTATTGACCCTAGGTATTTGGTCCAAGGTATTGGTCCTAAGTGGTTTTGGTCCAAGGTATTGACAAAGGGCCTAAAGCGATATAAGGAGGAGAATATCATAAGGCCAAAAGGGCAAGTGTATGGGTTTCTAAGGAATACTTCTATCTAAAGTATATTTTATGTTGCAGGGGCTATGTTTGTGCTTTGATCTAAAATACTTTGTGCACCTTGAATTCAATGTTGGATCAGGATCATGAGACTTGAAGTGACTTATTATTGGATGATTTGATTGGGCTAGATCTAACTATGTACACCTAGTTTATTCTTTAAATGTTGTGATCTGGGTTTGTCTAAAGTTCAAAAGTGCAACAAATTTATGAGCTGCTCTTTGCAGATATGTATGCTAGTTCGTCTCTTCAAAGGCATGTGTACGTGCAGGTTATAATCTTCAAAATAGCGTGTACAAAATAAAAGCTTCTTTTTCAGATCTGATTGATCTATTTGATGAAATTTTGTTGTTTTACTGTTGTCTGTCAATGAAGTCTTCTTAGATCTTAATGTAAAACTGAATGCATAAGGAGGCTAGTATTTGATTGATTGATTGTATAAGTGAGAAGAAGTGATCTCTGTCACTACCTGTGTAAAGCTATGTAAGTTGACAGTAGATATTCAATATATTGCTGGTTGATATAGAATTGATTCAAAAGTTTATGTTTGTAGTAGTTTTGAAGGTATCACAGGTTTGATTAAAGGAAATAGTGTATACACGCAATTTTGGTTTAGCTAAGTAGCGTAAACACTCTGATGCATGGTTTTTGAGGTTACAACTAGTTCTGAATGATGATGCAGGTTTTTGGGTTCAGCACAGTGTTCTGGTGTCAGTGATATGATTTTCTAGATTAACTGAACGTTGGTTGATGCAGTTTAAGTTTAAAAGTTTTTGATGGGTCTTTTTAGGGCATGGATCTACCTCAGGCTGAGAAAGGCAGTCTAGGGTAACATCAAACCACGCTTAACCTAGTAGCTAGCCCTACCAGGTCAGGAGAGGGCTCTCTCCTTGTCAATCTCAGAAAATATGAAAAATAATGCAAGAAATGACCAATGTCAATACTAATTTTAGGCGAGGTATATTTCTCAAAGGATTTTGATTGATTTTGATGGTTGTTTGTTGGATCAGATGAGGAAGGCAGTTTTGGGTCCAGGAAATGAACTCAGATTTGCAGAGGTTTCTGTGGGGTGAGGTAGGAAAGTGTTTTAGCACTTTGAATTAGGTGTAATGGTGAGTATAAATATTGGTGAGGAGTTGGAGAGGGCATGCAAGTGTCATGAGTCCTCTTCAAATAGTAGAAAACATGTAAAACTAAATAAACCCCAAGGCAGAGCACTGAAACATTAATGAATTCCACCTTTTACACTTGATTCATTTAGTTATGCAGAAAAAGAGAGAGATGATGGCACATATAAACATATGATAAACTAAATAATAGAGGAGAAAACAATACTAAATCACCTTGCCACAAGAATCCCACAAAATGCTGCAAAACCCTGGTTTATTTCCTTGCCAAACTGCAGAAGTGATGTACAATGAAGCTCAAAGCATCCACAAGAGTCCAACCTTGACAAATGACTAAGAAAGTACAAGATATAGGCATCAAACCACCTATTCTATCCAGCAGGGGTCAAATTCATGAGTCAAGGAACTATTTCAATAAGATATAAACTAGGAACTAAAGAATAGGCAGTGGAACAACTTGCCTCTAAAACTATGGAAACTGATTCATTCAGCTCAAAACCACCTAAAACTGATGTATCTACCTCCTTAAGTCAATTTTCGTCATTTTTACATCATATTACATCAATTTACATCATATTATATCATGAATTTGACCATGAGAGAGAAAAAGTCAAACTTGTAGAAAACTAGGCGAAATTCTAAGCAAACATGCAAAATTGACAAATTTTTCTCCTATGCGTAGCGCTTTTTCTAGGCCATTTTTGGAATGCTTTCCAAAGTCAAAATCAGGTGTCGAATAGCTCATTGGAAATATTGTTGAGTCTACTTTCTGGGACAAATTGAATTTTTTGATTTGGAGTCCATTTGCCCCTCCAAAAATGCAATCTCCCAAGACTACTTCCTGTGTGGCCAAAAAGTGGCAGAGAGGGCACTTTTTGGGTGTTTTTGGCCCTTTTGGAGGTCTAGAACTTGTCAAAACTTCTCATCCATTTCTGAGAATACATAAATTTTCATGGTGATTCCAAAAATATAAAGTTTTTTGCAAATGGAGGCCCCCATCAAAAGCGTAGCGCCGGTGGCGCTACGCACCTGCTGAAAAAACCTATTTTTTGCATAAAAAATTCAAAAATGACAAAAACTTCACCAAATTTCTTGAAATTTAGCATGAGTGATCCTTTTTATGTGCTATTCTAGGCCAATGATGCATCAGCCAAGATCTTGAGCTTATCTTGCTCTTTTTTTCTCCTCAAAGCTCTCTTTAACTTGGCTTTTAGGCTTCTTATCCTTGTCTTACAAATTTTGTTTCGGGCCAAATAGTGATAAGCCATGTGGTGCAACATTTTCTTCTCCTTGTTAGCTTTCTCAAGAAATTTCTGCGAGTGAATCTTTACCCTCTCTAACCATGATTCTCAGTCAACCTCTATTTCTTGTTCTAGTGATGTCATCTTGACTTTCCTTCTTTTTGCCACTTGCTAGTTTTCCCTTATGGTTTGCAGCTCCATGATTGTTTGTTGTCCTCCAATTGCTTGTTCTGTTGCTCAAGGAAGTTAATGATCCACTTAGCCCTCTCAAGGTCAAGTGATAAGGCATGGATGTCAGCTTCTTTCTCTTTGATGACCTCCTTAAGTCTTAAGCTTTGGGAGCCCAAATCAGTGTCTTCTTCTTGAACCAAAAAAAAATATCTATCTTGACCTTCAGAAGGCCCTTCATCATGCAAAGGTTGATTTCCTTTATCCTGTACCTATACTGCTAAAGGAGAAGGCAAATCCCATTTCACCCCAGGTGAAGATAGCATTTTCTTGTGTTCTGGTGAAGGAAATGAGACCCCTTCCACCCCTGATGGAGATAATACTCGTTTGGCAACTGAAAATAGTCTTCTTGTGCCCTTTTCATAAGTGAAAAACACTGGCACACCTGTAGTTTCAATCTCATGAACATCTATCTGGTTTGAAGGCCCTCCTCCTCTCGAAGCATTGATGGAGTCACCTGAGGGCTTTTGAAAACCTCATGTGAAATGAAGGTATCCCATGAAATATTCAACAAGCTTAACTGATGCAAAACAACAATTTTAATCAATGAAAAATGGTAAATGCTACTGAATTGCTGAGGAAGAGGTTTCCTCTGCACATATATAGCCATCTTCTTAGTATTCTTGCATATAAAATATGGGAGGTTCATCATCCTCACTCTTGTGAAATGCATTAACAATCTAACATGGTAGGTATACAGACGAGAAAACCTCCCTTCAAAGGTGAAATACTTGATGATGAGTTTCATGAGTGGAGCATAAGTATCTTGCAAGTATCTAAAAGGAAAGACCCTACTGATTTGCCTTTGATAACTAGCCTTGATTTAAGGCTCATAATGCTCTCTACCCACATGCTACCCCTTATTCCACTGTTCTCCCACATTAGGGATGCCTGTTGCTGCTGCAATGGTTTCAGGTGTCAAGGTGATAGAGACACCAGCTAGGTTCACCTGACCATTGTGAAGATGAAGAACAAATAACCTAGCAAGCTCATGGTGAAATTTCACCCTCTCCACCATTTCACAAAACTGGTAATAAGACTGATGTTGAAAACAGGTTACTGCAAGAGGGCAAGCAAGTAACTCTGTGAGAGTGGTGGGCTCCTCCCAGATATGTTTTCCTCCTTTACGTGGTTTTCTTGGTGCATGAGCTTCTTGGGAAGAATCAATGATAGTTTCATCATCCCTCTCATATGCTGAGTCTATCTCCATACTTGCAAATTTGGAGTGAAAAATGATGAGTATGAAGAGATTTTTAAAATATGAGGGTGAGTAGGGTGACTGCTATTTTTCTTTTGGGAAATGAGGGATTGACTGATAGTATGACTGTAAATGAGGGTTTTGATGGTGGAAGTAATGTAATGAGGGAAAAGGAAATGGGAATTAGGGTTTTGGGAATGTATAGGGTTAATGTTTAGGAATAATGTATAGGGATTAGGCTTTGGTAATAGGGAGTGAGTGCCAATGGGAGAGAAAAAAGGAAGGTATTTTAGGGAAATTTGTTGCAAGGGCATGGAGTGTAGGAAGATAATCACAGGGGAATTAAAATAGCAGGAAAACAAAAACCCTATGCAAGCTTGGCAAGACAATTTTAGAGACAGCTAGGGTTTAATTTTTAAACACACAAATCACCACCATAGATGAAAAAATCCCTTGCTAGATCAACTGTGAGGATTCACTTACTTGTTGAGAGGTTATTTGTGAAATTGGAGGCAGAGGAAAGCGATGAAATGTGATTTGGAGCTCAACAAGCAGATGCATAGTGCTGCCTCCCAGGTGCATAGTGCACTTTGTATGTGTAGCGCACGACCAAATTCCAGTGCAAAACCTGCGCCCGGTGTGTAACGCCAACGCCCAGGTGCGTAACATCAGTGAAAGTTAGTATTTTTGCTGCAATTTCACTTCTTTCTCCCACAAACCCGATTTTCTCCCTTTAGCTCTCTCTCTTGCACAAAATGAATTCTTTCAAACACAAAGAAGAACTTTATATCCTCTTGGTTTTAATTTTTCATTTAGAAACCCACTTTTCTAAAGTCCTTTTCACTTTGCTTTAAAAACTCTATTTTTCATTTTGCAGTTTGACTCTTTTTGATCATTTGATGAACTGATGCTTTGATGTTTTCATTTCTTGCAATGTCTGGAGTTGGCAAGGTGACCAAGGGTAGTATTTGGAGCTGATTACATATGAAAACATTGAAATTACATAAAATTTGTACACGAAATAGAAAAAACCCTGTTTTCATAAAATTTGTACACGAAATAGAAAAAACCCTGTTTTCACCTGAAAACAGAGTTTTGAGGTAAAAACCCTTTATGAAGCATATCATTAGTGAATTTGTAATTTTATGAACTTATTAGACATCCTCATGTGCCTGCCGAACTCTTATTGATTTTTTGAAGACCATGGCGGCAAACCCTAGACCTAGTGAGACCTAAAAACCCTAAAATGACTTTTACAAATGGAATGAAATAAAATGATAGTAAATGACCTGAACATGTGAAAATAGGCTAGCAGGTAAATGGCATGAGGGAAATTGAAAAAGAACCACTACCATCAGTTGATCCATGACCTAATGGAATGCAACTGATCGGATGAGACACCTAATATGCATGCAAAAAGAGTAATTTGATCACTGATGGAGGGGATGAAGATATCGACACTAACAGGTCCAGTATGAAAATTGGATGAAATGTGGCCTTCAAATTGTGGTGTTGTGATCTAGGAGTATCCAGTTTGAAAATTCATGAAACGTGGTCCCTGGAGGAAGAAAGAAGGTCGTAGCCTTCTGTAGGTTGGCACCTATGTACAAGTAAACAAATTGGCTTGTACAAGAGCTAGGGGGTTGTAGCTCCCTTTCCTGTAGAAGTTTGAAAATGAGAGAAGGTTGTAGCCTTCTGTAGGTGGGTGCCTGCGTACTGGTATGAGTACGTGTTATAGCTCCAAATCTCACTCTCATGGTTTGTGATGCCGTATTCATGGCCTAGGGCAACCCCTCCTTCTAGACCTGGTCCTAAAATTTAAAAAACAATGTTTTATCCCTTATATGCAACATTTTCTTGAGTTAAACGCGTGTATACGTGGGTATGTGTATAGCCAACCCGCGTGTATGTATTAAAACACTTAAAAAAATATAACACTCCTTATTTTCAGGCGGAGATCGCGGGTTTTACCTGCTGATCACCTGTTAGTGCCCATGGCCCAACTGTTCCCAACCAACTCCTAACTAAAAAACTACTTTGGAGATGGTATAAAAAGACCTCAAAGGGAAGGCCTAAAGGAGGAGAGAAGAGAGAGAAAGGTTATGCTGAGATTTTTCCCTTGACCAGGTCTGAAGTCCCTTGTGCCTTCTGCACTTCCCCCATTTTGTACAGGAAACCTTTGTTTCCTTGTGTGTTGATGTTCATCCACCATTTATGACATCATGGAGAGAGTCATGGAAGGAGTTTGTTAGAGGCTTGAGGCTGGAACAGATCCAGAAGGAAGCTTTGCTTGGAGATTGCTGAAGGTGACTCAGGTGAAAATATTCTTCTTTATGTACTTTATTTATCTATAATAAAAGAAACACATGTCTTGGTTCCCGAAATGAATCTTCTTTATGTTAATGATATTCATGTTTAGAATTCATATATAAAAGGTTGTTTGGATTTCATAACTAACTACCTTTCTTTGTAACATGAAGATGGTTTCTTTATAAGTTTTTGTCCATATACTACTGTGTTCTTTGAATTGGTTGTTTTGCAGGACAAAAGAGAAGAAGGGAACTCCAAGAAGGGTTTGGACCCTAAAGGCCTTCTCGAACGTAGGACCAAAGGTACATCCCCTTATCTTAGAATTTGCTTATAATAGAATAATGGCTATATGAATGCATGTTTCTTTGAATAGATAACTTTCAGTCTGCTAGGGTTTCAACCCAAAAAGCCCTAGGGGAGTAATTACCTCTATCAGAATTGGCGACTCCACTGGGGACAACACTCTTGTTGTTCATAGTTTGGGTGTTTTTCAAGCCAATCAGGGCTCAGATGCCTTGTCTGCTTGCTGTTACTATCTGGTCTGTTCTTGAACTTTAAGCTTTGCCAGTTTCTTCAGTTTTTTTATTTTTATTTTTCTTGAAGCCTTTCATATACGCTGTTTTTCTTAGATACAGAGGCGTATATACGCTTGTTTCTTTGAGTAAACCCGCGTATACGCAGGTTTCCTCAAACACAGTCGTGTATACATGCAATCTGTACTTCAGTACAGTCGCGTATACATTGCAATTTTCAAGATTTGTAAATCTTTTTAGTCTCTGAAGGTTTGTCTGGTGGTTTGAGTCAGTCTGAAACAGTCATTTTCCAGTATCAGTTATTTGTTTTACAGCGAGAATCTCGTTCTGAATTCTCTCTGATTATAAGGAGTATTGGTCTTGTTTTTGTTGATTGCAAGCGTCATCGTTTTTGGCTAAAGCATGCAAGATTTCTTGCTAGGAATCTTGGCTGCTCTGTTTCATTAGGGTAGGGAGATTGAATTCAATCTTTGTGTTAATCTTGCTTTTGGTGACTTTTTCTTTGCTTGACAAAATTGCTTTTTGTGACCATCCACTTCTTTGTTTCATGAAAGTTGTTGATTGACACTTTCTCGGAATTTGTCTTTTTGGATCTTTTGGTTTTCATTGCCAAAGATTTCATTGCTGCTTTTGATTGTTAAGAGCGATTTTAAGCACATTTATTTTTGTTGAGTTTTCATCCATTGAGTGGTGTTGATTCACAAAAGTGTTTAAATTTCCTATTCTTCAATCACAAGTTTCAGTGTTATTGAGAGCATTTTTGAAAAGACTTTTTTGCTGGTTACTTTGAAGAAAATCTTTTGAAAATCCTAGTTTTGCTTTCTTGAACTTGCTTTTCATTTGGTTTCCTTTTAGTGAAGTGAAAGTGCTTTATGTTTGTCTTAGAACTTGTTTTTAGTGTTTAGACGAAATGAGTGGTAGCATCTCATATTCCATCTAGACATTGTAAGTGGCAAGATAAAGATTGATAAGAAAGCAACTTTCATTTTTGTTTTTAGAGTAGTTTTAAATCTTGCATCCACATATGGTTGTTGCATTAGGATAGATTTGCATCCCCTCTTTAGGCATATATAGCTTTGTTAGCTTTTGTGAGTGTGAAGTATGAATTAACGAAAAGAAAAGAAAAATTTGTTTTATTAGAAGTACCTCTGAACCCTATAGAAATTCCTCTTTATCGAAAAACGAAAAAGTGCATGTGCATGTAGTTAAGTTTTTATTAATTTCTTTTGCGTCAAAAAACACCACTAGTTTCACTTCCGTTACCTTGTGACTTAAAGAACATCCTAATAATATCAAGCGCTAACTAAAAATCACTAGAAATTTTTGTTTTAGTCAGTTACACAAACAATATTAGGATTTTAGGGCCTTGGATTAGGCGAGTGGAGAGTTAGCTCTCCAAGGCCATATAAACGTCAAACGTAGGAGTCTGAATAAAGAGAGAAAATCCAATAGCGTTAGGAAGACCAGGAAAGCTCCGGATCTGGGAATTAAGCACGAGGGTCTGTGAAGACAGGGAAGAGAGATACCCCCTCTCCTACTTGTCCGAACTTACCTCACGACTGTTTCGCCTGGTTTCTGCGACGAGTTGGTATCCATAGTTGCTACTCCTAGGGAACTACACAGGTGGCTGTGGAGGGGAATCCCGTGGCACCTGAGGTTGACGTTGCATCACTCTCGACAGTACTACTGGAGGGCACCCTTGCGAAGCTTGGGGGCTTGCACCGGCGCAGGCTGTTGTTAGGAGGTCAGTGTAACTTCCTCTGATACCTTCGCTGATATGACTGGGCCCTCATCATCCCATACTATCTTTGGAAGGCCCCTTAATTCACTTTCTCGTATTTTGGTGTTCGATCTTAATCACCCAGAGCGGAAATACTTGGAAGTTGTTTGACTGGCTGTATCTTTAGGGACTTTATAGTGTGTGCTCTATGCTCCTAGTTGGCCTAGATTTCAATTTTTTGAGTCTTTAATTAGATCATAACAAAAAATTCAAAGTGGCTGACCAATCTCCAAGACGGTCTCGAAGACTTCGTGGTCTTTCGACACCAAGTTTAGAGCCTTCTCCTAGAAGGCGTAGAGGCAATACTACCGGTGGGTTTTGTCCCACGCCGGTTGACGGATCGGGGATTGATCCTCCTCTCGGGGGCATTAGCGGCCAAGCAAGGCCTGGCACTTCTGAACAAGAGAGGGACACTCCAGTCCTTTCTCGAGTTCACCTTCAAGTGGAGAAGCTAAGAGGAATGAGTCTTCAACGCATAAGTCGTGGCGGGACTACAGAGGACTCCCGAGCCTACTCAAAACAGAGCAACATGGGCAACAAATGTCAGTGAGGTGCTAACTAGGATGCCCATGTAAAGGACGGCTCTACCATCGTGTCATGATTTAAAGAATCGGTGAGTGAAGATGGCTTACGAACCATAACACGATGGGATCAACCCTATGGCAGATGTATAGGTCAAATGATGGCTAGTATGCATAATGCAACGGAAAAAATGGTGTCCCTAACCTATATGACAGTGAGAACACGATACCTGCCATGATGGGTCAGAAGTCATGGAACCATCTCAAAAGTGAAAATCATCCAAAATGTCCTGAACAACAGACCAATCTCGACATTCCAAGTTCCCAAGTTAAAATTCACATGAGGCCAAACAAAATAAAATTTTGAAAAAATTTGGCATTTTCAAAAATTATAAAAAGGATTTTGGACTCACCATTTTTACCATTTGAGTTTGAGAGCAAAGGATTTGGAGCAAAAGGAGAAAACTTCCCACAGCCAGATTCAACCATTCAAATTCGTCGAAAACCTCCAGGTAACTGTTATACTTAGCTTGCAATTAATTGTGACAGGTTTTAGGATTTTTGGTTGATGTTTCACCGTTGAACTTTTGTCCAAAATTTCCTTGCGGCGTATACGCGGGTTGGTAATATTGAACCCGCGTACATGCGGGCCCTATACGCGACTGTGTGCATAGGAACCCGCGTATACGCCGCGAACCATTTTAAACGAAAACTAATGGTTTTGAATCAATTTTTTCTCAGGATGCCTGTCACGTGGTGTGAAAGAGAGCACGCAGTGGTAGACAATGAAGTTATGAACAGTCCAGAAGCATTAGATGCCCTACGGGGATGCGGTTTGCTTAAATTTTTCAAATTGCCAAATATGAAAGCGAACACGCGTCTGCTTGAGATGCTCCCAACCTTATTGGGATGTCCCGGGCAGTATATCTGTACATAGTCCTCTATCGAGAGGGCGCTCTGTGTCCTACCCCGGGACTGTACTACCTCTCCCCTTCGGGAAAGGCCCGTGATAAAATAGATATCCTCCACTTCTACCCTAAGTGGCATTTGATCGATCATAAAATCTTCCTCATCGACATCCTAATAATTAATGAGCATCTCAAGCAGACGCTTGTTCGCTTTCATATTTGGCAATTTGAAAAATTTAAGCAAACCGCATCCCCGTAGGGCATCTAATGCTTCTGGACTGTTCATAACTTCATTGTCTACCGTTGCGTGCTCTCTTTCACGCCACGTGACAGGCATCCTGAGAAAAAACTGATTCAAAACCGTTAGTTTTCGTTTAAAATGGTTCGCGGTGTATACACGAGTTCCTGTGCACACAGTTGCGTATAGGGCCCACGTGTACGCGGGTTCGATATTACCAACCCGCGTATATGCCGTGAGGAAATTTTGGACAAAAGTTCAACGGTGAAACATCAACCAAAAATCCTAAAACCTGTCACAATTAATTGCAAACTAAGTATAAGAGTTGCCTGGAGGTTTTCAACGAATTTGAACGGTTGAATCTGGCTGTGGGAAGTTTTCTCCTTTTGCTCCAAATCCTTTGCTCTCAAACTCAAATGGTAAAAATGGTGAGTCCAAAATCCTTTTTATAAGTTTTGAAAATGCCAAATTTTTTCAAAATTTTATTTTGTTTGGCCTCATGTGACTTTTAACTTGGGAGCTTGGAATGTCGAGATTGGTCTGTTTTTCAGGACATTTTGGAAAATTTTCACTTTCGAGACGGTTCCATGAATGCTGACCTGTCATGGCAGGTATCGTGTTCTCACTGGCATATAGGTTAGGGACACCATTTTTTCTGTTGCATTATGCATACTAGCCTCCATTTGACCAATACATCTGCCATAGGGTCGATCCCATCGTGTTATGGTTCGTAAGCCATCTTCACTCGCCGATTCTTTAAATCATGACACGATGGTAGAGCCATCCTTTACATGGGCATCCTAGTTAGCACCTCACTGACATTTGTTGCCCATGTTGCTCTGTTTTGAGTAGGCTCGGGAGTCCTCTGTAGTCCCGCGATGACTTATGCGTTGAAGACTCATTCCTCTTAGCTTCTCCGCTTTGTTCTGGCCAATACCCTAGAGGCTCCTTTGTGTTGAGTTGTACTACTGCATTGCATGTTGACCACTTGCACCTTTTGGCCTAGAGCTGGCTTCACTTGGACTCGTGTTTAAGCCAACTTTTGACCATGACGTCTGAAAACTCAACCTTGCATACCTTTGACTTCTGCAGCTTGACACACCTTGACCTGTCGAAGGAACATACCTTTGAGTGTCACTTACCAGTTTTCACCTCCCTGCATTGAGCATAGGAATGTTCCTTTCCCAGGAACTAGATCATCTATTTCACCGACACTCGTTCTTTCCATTGTACCATAGCATTCTTTTATTCTTTTTCCGGCTTAATAGAAAAAGACAAAAAAATTAAATATTCCAAAAAGAGCGGGAACGGGACATTATTTCCATTTATTGTTGGCAGCTAGAGTCAGTCGTGTCGCCCTTGAACAAAGCACTCAAAACAAAGTCTCCTCCGTATGGGTAGGATTTAGTTTGACTTAGGTACGCCATAACCTTGTTATTGAGTCAGTTCTCCACCGATTGGTTATCTCTTCCAATCATATGGAGGGTTCGTTCGTGCCTCCTGCATGGCGAACTTATACAGAGTCATCATATGCTGCCACATAATCACATTGAGTCGTGCTTTTGTTCAAGGGAAGTTAACCTGAGTCAGCCTCTCTGCGGTGTCTCTTGACTCATTTTTCAGTCGGCCATCCTTGGTTGTCAGTGTCATGTCTATCATCACATCAGTTATATTGGTCCTTTACTCATGCCGGTTTGAGAAGGTCCCCATCAACTTCTTGTTGGCGGGTCTTGTCCTTATCGACAACGACATCTTGCTCTGAGGAGAGGCCTAGAGCTGCACCCTGGCCCTATTTTCATTATTGATAGGTTACCTTGTGCTCAGCATCGATCAGTATCATGGGTCTTTGACTGAGTGGTTTCCCTTGTGTTCGACATCAGCTTACATTATCACACATTTGGATTCGTGTAGTACCTTGGTTTCGATTTGACCCTATTGGTGGATACCTCGCCTCAGTGTCAACTTTCATTATTGGTTGGTTCAGAGGGTTTCTGCCGTGTGCTAGCCACATCTTGTGTACGCCGAAAACGTACTTCGGTTGGGTTACTACATCTTTTTCATTCGATTCCTTCCACATTATTGGCCTACGGGTTACACTCGCGCTAGATTGATGAAGGATGCCTTAATGCCTTCCTTCTAGCGGATATTTCCCTATCGACTCCGACTCATTTCTCTGGGGCAAAGATCTAGAGTCCATTTGGTAGTACCTTGGGGTTTGCAGTCATTAGTGGCAGATCCTTCACTATCAACAGTGGGAAACCATCATTGTCTCCTGATCAATAGATTCTTATAGGTGTTCGACTCCAGCTCATCTATTCACACTTGTTAGATTGTACTGGGTACCTTGACGCTCATTATCATTATCGGTGAGTAGTCTCGCGTTTGTTAACGGTATACATCAATGACCGGTAATCAAACGATTTCTCACATGGTCGACTTCAGATCATTTATTCCCATGGTGTAGAAATGTACCACGGTGGTCAGTGAAGACCTCAGGTTGTATCAGCATTCATTGGTTCACTTGACAGTTGCTCCTGTTGCTGCTAGTTGATACCACTCCACTTTATATGTTGCAATAAGTCATGGCGACATTGTATATGCTGGCACCTGAGTTTGCAGTGTAGTACCATCCTATTCCATCATGTTCAGTTGGTACTTTTTGGAGATCAGTCTTTGATATCAGTGATTCGTTGCATCTTTCAGCATCATTGACAGTCTTATATGTGATATTCAGGCATGTACTTGTTCATTATGATCAAATGATCCATTATTTATCTTTCAGTCATTTATACTTAGTGGATCCGGTTGTACTTGATATGCGGACATGCTTTACTTTTTCTGAGCATGGGTATGCCCGCCTCGGACAGTGTTTCTTTCTGATCTCCTTTGGTGGCTTGGCAGGCTGAATTCTGGTGAAGTGCTCCTCGGTTTTTGACAGACTTCCTTTCCATATACTTGCATAATATATTTCGGCCATCATGTACCCCTTCTGACCTCATATATTAGGGGGCATCTGTTATAGCTCCAAATCTCACTCTCATGGTTTGTGATGCTGTATTCATGGCCTAGGGCAACCCCTCCTTCCAGACCTGGTCCTAATTGCGTGTATACGCAGGTATGTGTATAGCCAACCTGAGTGTATGTATTAAAACACTTAAAAAAATATAACACTCCTTATTTTTGGGCGGAGATCGCGGGTTTTACCTGCTGATCACCTGTTAGTGCCCGTGGCCCAACTGTTCCCAACCAACTCCTAACTAAAATACTACTTTGGAGATGGTATAAAAAGACCTCAAAGGGAAGGCCTAAAGGAGGAGAGAAGAGAGAGAAAGGTTATGCTGAGATTTTTCCCTTGACCAGGTCTGAAGTCCCTTGTGCCTTCTGCACTTTCCCCATTTTGTACAGGAAACCTTTGTTTCCTTGTGTGTTGATGTTCATCCACCATTTATGAATCATGGAGAAAGTCATGGAAGGAGTTTGTTAGAGGCTTGAGGCTGGAATGGATCCGGAAGGAAGCTTTGCTTGGAGCCTGCTGAAGGTGACTTAGGTGAAAATATTCCTTTTTATGTACTTTATTTGTCTATAATAAAAGAAACACATGTCTTGGTTCCTGAAATGAATCTTCTTTATGTTAATGATATTCATGTTTAGAATTCATATATAAAAGGTTGTTTGGATTTCATAACTAACTACCTTTCTTTGTAACATGAAGATGGTTTCTTTATAAGTTTTTGTCCATATACTACCGTGTTCTTTGAATTGGTTGTTTTGCAGGACAAAAGAGAAGAAGCGAACTCCAAGAAGGGTTTGGACCCTAAAGGCCTTCTCGAACGTAGGACCAAAGGTACATCCCCTTATCGTAGAATTTGCTTATAATAGCATAATGGCTGTATGAATGCATGTTTCTTTGAATAGATAACTTTCAGTCTGCTAGGGTTTCAACCCAAAAATCCCTAGGGGAGTAATTCCCTCTATCAGTATGCACTAGTATAAGATTGTAAACCAATTTTCTTATTATTAAAAAAAAGGATAGAGATGACAACAGTAGGTGGTTTTCCCCCACATTAGGTTTCCACCTTAAATCTTTGTGTTCATGTGAGTTTCTTATGTGTTATGATTTATTATGCTTTTACTACACTTTCTAATAAGTTACTGATGTACCGGTTTAAGATCAACACATGATAAATTGTCTAAATCAAAAGTTCTTTGGATATATGCTGGTTTCTCTAATCAGAGTTGCGTGTACACTTTAGTTCACTTCATTGAAGTAGCATATATAAATATGTTTGGGAAATAAAATTATTGATCTGATAATACTGATTCACCCCCCTGGTGACACAGGTAAGTTCCCTCTGCGGATAGAGGCCACCCCTCTAGCCCTAGAGTGGGTCTAGTAATTGCAAAGAAAATACCAAAGCAAATTTCCTTATAAAGTAGGGGTTATGAAGGTTTACCTTCAGATCATCATTTGATGAGGTCCTCATCGTGTTGCTCTAGCTCTTGTTCTTCTAGTCACTTATACCTGAAAACAACATGTAGAGAAACACCACAAACGTAATAGAAAACAACCAAACAATCTACTTGAAGAGTAAAGGAACCTCAAGCTATCGACATGCAATTCAACATATGATATAGTAAATAAGTTTGAATTAATATAAATCAAAGTAAAACTTACAACTGAGCCTTGACGTCGTAAGTCTCCTCAAAGGGTCCTGTCGGCATGTCTCCATAAGCATTAATTTGTGAACCATCTCCCAAGGGAACAAATGACTCTCTCTTTCGTCCAAAAGGTTGATGCTAGAAACTTTTCAAGCCAACTCTACTCAAACATCTCTCAAGCCAAATACATGTGAGGCTACTTCTACACACCAATAACACTCTCTACCTCTACTCCTCTTTTAGAAACCTGAAGTTACAAAATTACATCTAGCTATCATCAAGTTACATCCAAGCTAGCTGATCTCATTCATGGAGGAGATATTTATAGGAGGGAGAGGTTCCATAAGGAATGGGAGAAGGAGCTCATCCCTTAGGGAGGTTGCACAAAAGGTGGAACAACTATCCCAAAGGAGAGAGGCAAGCTCAATTGACCCAACAACCAACCCTAGGACCGCCCATGAAGCAGTTTCATCTCGAAGCTTCGACGAGTTGTTAAAAAACTTGCCAAATTTAGCTCGTCGTGGGTGCAACACAAGGACAAAGCAAAGACTTCGCTAGGGCTAGTGCAAATTGGACAATCTTCATGGGTGGGACAACTTCTGACCCGTGATGACCCAGAAACTTAGGTAGAAAAGGGTTTTCTTCAAGGATAAGGATCTGAGACATTCTTCCTAAGATCATAAGGAAGGTATTGACACATAATTGGCAACATGACACAGAATAGATGTCAGTAACATGGACCAATAGTGTCCGGGATCAGGGAATGCAAGGTTGGTGAAAAATTACTGTGCAATAGATGCCCCCTAAAGCATGAAGGCCGAGAGAGTGGGAGGGGTGAAATTCTTTACGAATCCATAACCGAAAAAAAACATCCTCACAGAGAACCTGCCAACGTAAGTACAACTTATATCGCTGATACATGAGTACATAGTGAATGGAAATACATGTGTATAAGGCATGGGTGCAACCATCCAGAAGATAAACAAAAATGGTCTGTGGTATGGACGTAGCCATCCAATCAGAAAGACCATGAAAGAGACTTAGGTATGGTTATAGCCATCCAATCAAAAGAGTCATGTATAAATCAATCCACGCAACCTGGACTTGTGTAATCTGAGCCCAGGGTCTCGATTCCCAACCCGATCATGGTACAAATTATAATATGCGAATAGATGTGCTGAAGTCAAGCATACTAGAAAATCACTTGATTACTGGCCAATGATGTAAACCATTAACAAGCACGAGAGAGACCACCAGTAATGTTAATGGTTCTCAAGGTACTGCTAGTACAATCCACAAAGTGTGAAGAATGATATGAAGTCGAACACTTGTGAAATCATTTGATTGAAGACCAATGATGCAAGCCTGTCATCGAATGGAAGAACTTGGCATTGAGGCATGCAAGCTCTAAGGTACCAGAAAAGAGTCTCTAGATCAACTTCCCGAATAATGAGCTGAAGTCGACAAGAAGCGACCGGTTGAAGGAGGGCCATAATGTTTCCCACATCATCGATGCAAGACAAAGGAAAAATATGCAAGTGGATGAGATGGAGTATTTGAGGAAGGCGTGTAAGGTTACAAACTGTAGAAGGATTAAGCTCTTGGACATATCGGTGACACGACTCCGGAATTTGGCAGCAATTTTGGTACCAAGGGATAAAACGTCATGATGATGCAACAAGGATCAGATGGAATGAGGCAAAATGGATAACCCAAAACCCAGAAGGCTAACGATTGAATGAGGATATCCCAACCCGACACGAAGCAGAAAGAGTGTTGATGTCCAAGAGTGACAAGTTTCGTAATAACTAATACAACCAACAGAATGTTTCCAAATTTTCTCTCACCATTTCTGGCGAGTACCCCAATTATTTTTGAAACACAAGCTTGAAGGGGATACCATATGCTTGTAATGTAAGTTTGTCCTTTGGACAAATCCAACCTAGTCAGTTTTTAACGACCCCTAGAAAGGAGAAGCTCGGTCTTGTCATGGTGATGAGTCCAATGTCGTCAGGGTTTAATGAGTTCGACATAGGTAAAACTTAGAGTTTTTTTCATGTTTAGAGAGTTTGAAAAAGACACGGAAAAGAAAACTCCAAAGGTCCCTTTTCGTAAATTTGTCCCTCGAATCCGAAAATGTAGAAAACAATATCCAAATGAACCTATTGACCACGATAGATCAACGTATACCTTTCTTGTAAGTAATCTATCCTAGCCTGAAAAAGGGGGTAAACTTATACTGTGTAGATGATGCTTCACAACCTTTAATGAGTTCAAAAAGACAAGAGATCGACGATATTTCATGTTTAAAGGGTCAGAAAAAGGCTGAAAGAAGACCTCCCATTTTTATTCTCTTTAACAAGTCAAAAAGAGAAAAATAATCCACAAGCTTTTCATTTTTTACAAGTCAGAAAAGAGCTCAAAGGTGACTTGTCCTGGAGGAACGAGTGGTATAAAGGGTAGCAACTAGTTCTAGCAATGGAGGAACTTCTCAAAACACATGGCGTTCAAGAGGATGGGTAACAAACCACTCATCACTGCAGTCCCTCAGGAAAGGAAACACAACTAAGTGAAAGAATATGATTGGCCAAAGAGATGGTGGCGATGGAATGAAATAACCAAGGCTAATCTACTAGAAATTAGTTGATAAAATGGCAATCACGAGATGTAAATTGGGTATGGGTTCAGTTTTACACAAGATTGAACCATGGAGAACTCTGCTTGGATTTGGTTTCATGTTTACACAAGCTTGAAACGAAAAACTATGCTTGCTATAAGTTCGCATGCCCCCAACATAATGACTCAAATCGCGGTACATGCCCCCCAAGCTTCATTTCATTCAACTAGGTGGACGAAATGAAGGTTCACTTTTGAGATCTTGAAAAGATTCGACTGGGATTTTACAAGATCGTAATTAAAGAATCGATTTGGAAAAGGGAGTTGTTTCATTTTTTAATGAGGTTGAAATAGTAAAAGAATTATCCTCAGAACTCCTTGTTTCATTTTTTAACGAGCTTGACACAAGACAAAGAACTATGATCACACCCTTCGTTTCATTTTTTAATGAGGTTGACACGAGAAAAGAACTATCCTCATCGAAATTGTTCATGGACCATACGAGAACATGGCTCCCAAGAGTCCTTCACTAGGTGGAAGGACCACACTCCAAGAGGAATACATGTCATTGAGTACCAACGATAGATCGGGTTCCAATGCCCCCAGTACATGATGTACGAGACCATCTGCGTGATTATCAGTAGATGTAGAAATGGAACGGGTAGCCACATAATTGACCTATGGCGAGGAAGGTACTGCTTGCAAATAAGAGCCGATAAGGGACGATGGTTGTAAAGGAGGTGCTTGGTGACCAATGAACGACAATTGATCAATAGTCACAATGCTTCCTTCATGAAGAAAAAAACCACATTGAAAAGCGAAGAAACAAGAGCTCCCATGACATAAAATAGTCATGTCCAAGGAGAAGATTTAAATCTAAGGAACCTTGGACGACCATCACGTCTATATAGACGGTCTTCCCTCCCAAAGTAATAGGGAACTTCGGAAGGATCCCTAAGGGTTGACTGGTTCCTCCGTTAAAAGCCAACAAATTTTGAGTGACAGGCACAAGTTCTGGGGAACCCAAAGCTTGCCAAGTAGTGGAAGACATGATGCTAATAGACGCACCTTCATGTAATAGAGTGCCAGGTACTACCATATTATAGGATTGTACTGTAAGCTATAAAGGTACATAAGACGGGAGGTGGAAAGAAGTCAAGTGACTCCAATCGAAAGAAATGACATAACTACTTGGCGGGGGTATCATATGATTGCCCCCATGCTCTTCAAGAATAGAAGAAGGACTTTCCTGAATAGCTGGGATGGGATGGTCACTCTTAGATTCAAGAGAATCTGAGGAGATGAGAAGAACATGAGTAGTATGATCACTAATCTCCTCCGGAATAGAGTGAGCAATTGGTGGCGAAGCTAAGTCGACACTCTTTTCGACCAATGGTTCGTCGGGAACAGACGCAAGAGAGTTAGGCCCAGGAAGAGCAAGATGGGTAAGAGATGAATTCAAGTCCATCTCTTTACCAATCAGGGAAGGGAAAAAAGAAAGCCCCTGATAACCAACAGGAAGTTGTGGTTGAGGATCTGCAAGGTTTTCCAAAACTTTGGAAGCTTTATCCATAAGAGGACAAAGTTGAAGAAGATTCTCTCCTTCACATAACCTACAGGGAAACCTAATCTCCGTTTATTCTTACCATCGCTAGCCAAGGGTGCATCATCGACATGATCCCCAGAGGTCGATGGGGATGGTCGATCCAGATTTTAAGACCATACTTCTAAGACTTTGGGAATGCCAGGGTAGTCTCGGAGGAGATGGTCACCCTTACACAACCTGCAAGGGAATCTGACCTTCTGTGGAGGATCAAAAGGTTTGCTGATAGGAGGTGTCTTCGGATTAACATCCGCATCGTCGGTGCCTCGCTTGGTTGACTTCTTCTTCTTCTTCGTCTTCTTATTCTTCTTCTTAGCCTCTTGGTTACTAGATTTGAAACTTTCACCAGGCGAAGTAGAAGAGGAAGGTGAAGAAACAGGGGAAGAAGGCGAGGGGTCAACCTTAGAATCATCATGCCATGATTCGAATGAAGGAGATGGCGGGGTAGGAGTTGGGACATTCTGGATTACTGAGGTCGAAAATAACCATATAGGTAAACCAATGGTTAACCCAGGGAGGGAGAATGTTGCAATATAAGGAGCACCAACATTTCCAAAGGAAGGAAACGGACCAGGATTCCCTTCTGAGGGGAACCCTTGACTAGTAGATCCTAAAAATGTTGCCATTGGAATCGAATCTAAAGAATTACTAAGGAAGTCAACTTCTACCAGGAATATTTCATGGGAAGTTAATTTTAGGACACTGAAACAAAACTTTGCCTTTTCACGTTTTAAGAGTTAAGAAAAGGACAAAAGGTGACATTATCACTTTCGATTGGAAATGAGCTTGAAAGGATAAGCGCTCGGATGATCCTTTTACTTTTAAAGAGTCGAAAAAAATGAAAGTGACTGCTATGGAATTATAGGAAAAAGGTTTACCAGACAAATCGTAAAACTGCATATACACCTTGGTAATAAAATGAAAGAGAAATGACCAAGGACTTCCCATATGGTAGTCAATCTTCCCAAACACTATGTTCAGTGTGTTACGATTCATAAGGTGGTAGATTCGCCTTCCTATGGATAATGGGATGATAACCTAGTGGGGCCTCCCAACGTATACTTGACGGTACAAGGAGCACAAATTCGTACTAGTATCTATTGAATCACAAAAGGAGGAATCACCCAACCTTAGTGAAAATAATAGCAACTAGGTTTAACTACACTGGAACACGTATCTAGCCTAGACTTATAGATATGTGAGCATTAGGTTCCAATGCTTCCTTAGGTTAATTCAATAAATTTTAACAATTAATCTTGGATTAAGTCTTGTTTTTAAGGCCTTATCGAATGTATCTTTAAAACTCCTATAATGCAACTAAATGAGCAAAAAGACCATTCTCGTTGGATGAACAACTAGCTAAGGAAGAGTGAGAGGTTCAATGCACAACAACTGAATGGAAAGAAAGAAAACCAATCAAGGAAAAAGGAATACTTCTACCATTTACTCAAACTTGCAAGCAATCTAAACAAGAAAATGGAAAACACACTTTTTGCTTTTCAATGTCTTAATCTCAAGAATCTACTAATGCAAAAAATCGTCTTTCAAATCTTAATACAAAATGAATGAATTTTTTTTATTTTTCAAATAAATGATAAGAAACTACATGCAAAATGAATCAAAGACTCAAAACTAAGGATATATTTCTTTTTGCAAATTTGGAAAGCTATCTCATTGACTGGGAAGAAATGTGATCTATGCCGAGTGAAGGAAGGACACCGAACGAACAAGAAATGAAAGTTGGGTAACCAAACGTCACATACCAATCAAGAAGATGACAAACAGTGAATAGGAAGAAGCCTCGAATAAAGTCATAGATTATGCCAAGTAGAGCTTAAAGATCTCAATGAATGAGCGACCCAAGTAAACCAATCATTCAAGAAACCCTAAGGTATTTAGGTCACACAGTTCAAGATGAAAGATTTAAAAAGACTTGAAACCCGAAATCAAAAATCTTAACAACCAACAATTTTGACACAATAAAGAGGAAAAAACAAGCTTAGAGGGTAGAACACACTTGTTGGGCATCGGATCCCCCCACATCATGTTTTGGGGCTCAAAGCCTAGGTTTTGGTCAAATGTATTGTAAAACTCCACGAATTGCGGGTGCAGAGCGTGACGTATAGGTTGAGTCACGGCATAGGAAAATAGAAATCCATGAGTATCTAAGGAACAATGGTTGGAGCACTACTTGTATACGGAAATCCACAAAATTTGCTTTACATCCTTTCCTTCTGAGCTGTATGAGTGGATCGCGAAGCTAGCAGATAGTCAGGGAAGGTGCAGGCTCAACAAACCAATTGTGTGGACTTTGGAATTAGTGCACAGACTAGAAGATTAAAGAGAAAATATCGCGTGAGCTGTGGTCCATTGGCTTGACTAAATTATAAGAGGATTTATCACTAAGTTCGCGGTAGAAACGACCGTTAGCTACAGTGAGGCGGAGCAACGTTTCCTCAAGGGACCACGAGGTAAGTATATTAAATATTTGAACACTTAGATTAAGATGTTAATGTGTGAAAAGTGGGTTATGAGAATAAATTAATGTTTGGGACTATGTGAAGTGGTAAGGTATATAGAAGAGGAAGCATTGAAGAATTGGAAATCAGTCCCTTAATTTCCCCATCGCGGGAAAGTGAGGAAGACCTCACGAATGTTTCTCCGAGAAGTGCAGTTAGTCTGATAAGGCAGTGAATTCTACACTTACCACCTCCACCTACACTGCCACCCATATAATCCTCCTCACCCACATCTCCACCCACCCCACCTCCGCCACTACCACAGTTCAATATGGCGAGTGTGATCAAACTATTGGTATTAAGAGGAGTAGGGAATGAAGTTCTGGACCAATTCTAGTTCGTGGTAAGAGTAGTATGGGAAGCACAAGGAGTCATGGATGACAATATCAAGAAGGCTATGCTGGTGAGCACATTTCAGGATTGCGCATTAACATGGTACATCAAGCATTTGAATGACCATCCAAAAGCAAGAATCGTAGAAATCCAGATTGAGCTGAACAGGGAATTTAGCAGGCCAAAGTCGGAAACACAATCAATCATCAAGGTTTAAGGAGATAGCGATGCTCCCGAGTGAGACCCCCTAGGATTTGGACCAAAGACTGAAGGGTATGATTCACGAAGCCAACATGATGTTGACGGATGGACAACACCACGCATGGTTTGTAGCATCACTAACACCACACTTAAGGATGGCATTGTCACAGCAAAAACTTTCCACCCAGACCGAAGCTTTGGAGATGGCGATGAGATTGCATGAGACCCCTATACAAGACCCTGGTTTGGGAGTCTAACAAATCCACGTGAAAATGTAAAATCTGTGTTTGGAGATGCAGAGTTTGAAATAGGAAAGGACACCTCGGCCAGAGGCATGTGAGGAGGTATGGTGCATAAAATGCAAAGGCCAAGGGCATGACAAGGACCACTGTCTAGTGTTCGCGAATTACTTGGCAGGAGGAGGGCCGATGCCCTTAATACCTGAAGCACAGGCAGGATCAAGAATGACGCCTGCATTATGGTGTGCGATCTGTCAGATAGGAGGAAAACACACTACGAATAACTATCATCTATTGCAGAAGTATACGTAGACGTCCCAACAATTGTTTTGTAATTTCTCCAGGTCAATAGGCCATGATGAACACACCTGCAGAAGCTACGAACTAATGATGGATCATACTCTTGCCTATAGGGTGGAGACCAAAACGTGAGCCCTTGACTCAAATGTAGGAATGGCATGCACTAGATTTCAGGGGCACGGTTGAGGTCAAGGTGGAATGGGACCAGGAAGGGGTCGCAGATAATTAATTTGTTACAATTGCAGAGGGCCAAGACACTATACCCACAATTGTACAAACTCAAAAACGACATCATGTTTATACTACACTTAGTTTGATCACGAGGTAGAAGACTGCCCTATATTGATAGCGAGACTGTGCGAAAAAGGGGTACTTCAGCCCCCTCCAACTTAGAATTTGCAAATGATGAGGTTTGAGCCGTGCGAAGAAGACCCAAATGTAAACATGATGCTCAAAAGCGGTATGGCCACTGGCGATGATAAAGGGAAGTAGTCAAAAGGAAGTGCGTGGGTTCGAAAATCTCCTACAAATTAACCCAAATTTGATTTAGAACGTGTGAAGGAGACATTCATGGAACCTAATAAGTGTTGAGAATGCAACAAGATGATGGAGCTTAGTGGAGAGAAGTCACCTTCACTAAGTGGGCCCGCAGGCTATTTTTGGCACAAAGTCTATTTTTAGACATATGGATCATGGTATATGAGTTTCAAGATGCTATTTGTGGATGATTGGTCATGTTGGTAAAAATAGGTGGACTTCTATTTTTAGACATATGGGCAGTTTCTATTTTTAGACTTCCAGGCTAAAAATAGAACAATCGAATATTATTAGCTCATAATAATATTTGGACTATAAAAATTATCTTATCCTCTTGGAGCACTTCAGTTTGAGCTACAGATGTGGCACATGCCATTGTCAGAAGGAAATATGCTTTTCTTATGATTCAGTTGAGCTATTGCATGGTGGACTTTAGTTAGAACTCAAGTGAATCAGTTTGGTGGAGTTGATTGAGGAGTTGATGGAGTTGTGTTCAGTTTGACTTGGTTGAACTAGTTGTATATTAGTTTAACTGCAAATATACTAGTGATGAGTGATGTGAATTAATTGTTAATTAATTCACTAATTATTAACTCATAAAGCAACTAAAGAATACATCAGTTAACTCAGTGCATGGACAGTTCATTGGAGACAGGTGTTAGAGGTTGAGATTGCTATCAGTTGTGACTATAGTTGTGCATGATATTTGCACATGCATTGATGGAGATTTCCAATGAGGATTGCGCAGTACAAAGCAAGTAAAAACGAACTTGGAAAGTAATCATACTCACTTTGGATTGTGCAGTGGAGGCAGGAAAACAATGGAGGAGATTTGAGGCATCAGATCTGAGCTAGTTTGTGTGTAACAGGTGGAGATAGTGCTGAGTACTTGAGAGGAGTATTGTACTATGTGTTGTTACATGTTCTCTATCATTATAATATACAGATAGTTTGGGGTTTTCAGCTGTATGCTTTCCCCGGGTTACATACTATGTTAATGTGCGCATGCGATTGATGTTTCATTGTTTTTAATACTGAAAAATTGATGATCAATGTAGAGGAGGTTATGTATTATGCATGCATTCCACAACAGTGTATAATCAGGATAATCTCTGTGAATAAGTGTTTATTATTCAAAATTTCTACATGGTATTAGAGCAGAGTTGATCATCAGATCTATTATTCAGAAAGTGATTACATTTTATTTCTTCAGGTAGAATCTGTAATCAGGCCAGGTAGCCTCTGGATTCATCCTTCTTTTGGAAGGTGAGATATCCAGTAAAAGCCCATATAGTCAATCTCTATACGAGAAGTAATTTGTTCTCACGAATTTTAAATCAGAAGCGATGAGTTTTGAGCTGGTGGAATTCGAATTTGCAGCAGTGTTTTCTTGGTGTCAAAGTTGAAATGTCTTTCAACGGATTGCGATTGGAGTATGCTCTTGAGGGCAGCTCAAATTATATTGCATGGAAGGACAGGATGGAGGTGGTGTTAGATGATAATGGGTTGAAGGAGTTCATAGAGGATAAGGTCCCAAAGCCTACTGATACTGGTCAAGTTGAAGCTTGGCAAAAGAAGACAACAAAGTGTCGAAGGATTCCGTTGGAGGGCGTGAAGGATCACATTGTGTCCAACTTGCATGGAAAAGCTTCTCCATACTTGATGTGGAAAGCATTGACAGATCTATTCCAAAGCGAGAGTGACCAGAGGAAGTTGGCACTCAAGGATAAACTCAGAAACATTAAGTGTGAGAAAGGAGACAATATGCCCATGTATCTCACGAAGTTCACTCAATGCAGGGATGAGCTGGGAAGTGTGGGGGTGACTATCGATGATGAGGACTTGGTGAGCTTGGCTCTACTCAGTCTTCCGAAGAGTTGGCATTCCTATCAGGACTTTGTCAATGGTTGAGAGAAATTGGCAGGATGGGAGAGACTTTGGTCAGATCTTGTGCAGGAGGAGATCAGGTGGACTACCAGGGACAGATCTTCATCAAAGGCAACTGATGAAGAAAATTACACTTTGGCTGCCAAAGCAAAGAAGAGGAAGAACAAGAAAGTTTCTCATTCCGGTGTGAAAGGCAAGAAGTAGCACATGTCCAAGGTGAAGTGCTTTCACTGTCACCAGCATGGACATTATGCCCCAAATTGTCCGCAGAAGAAGAAAAATAAGCAAGCTGCTGGATCGGCAGCAGGAGAGGCCTTAGCCTCGCAGTTTGAGCTTGATTTTTCATTGATCGCATGCTTGGTATCAAGTGTGATGGGACCGGTATGGTTCTTGGACAGTGGTGCGTCTTTTCACATGACAAGAGATCAAGATTTGTTTTCTGATCTGGAGGAGAAAGATCTTGGGGTGCACATCGAGATGGGCGATGATGGTAGATACAGTGCAACCGATATCAGTACCATTTCCTTTGAGAGGGAGTCTGGTAAACCCTTCGTATTGAAGGAAGTGATGCATGTTCCAGGATTGAAGAAGAATCTTATCTCTATGGCGATGTTAGAAGACAAGGGATATGATGTTGTTTTCAGCGAGGGAAAGGCTTTCTTGCGCAGTAAGACAACTGGAGAAACTCGGAGGATAGGGGTTTGAGTCAGGAACCTTTATCAGTTGCATGTAGATGGCTACGCAACAATGGCATGCAAGGTGGAAGGATTGGTGAGCCGGGATGATAGCGAGCTGTGGCATAGGAGATTAGGCCACCTTCACCATGGAGCCTTGAAGATACTACATCAGATTACTACTGGGCTTCCTAAAGGCACTCTTGCGTAGTCAGATCAGTGCAAGGGGTGTACTTTGGGAAAATTTGTGAAAGCCACCTTTCACAAGAAGGATAGTCATGCCACGACGATCCTTGAGAGAATTCACACAGACGCTTGTGGACCTTTCTCAGTAGCTTCGACAGCAAAGCATAGATACTATGTGATATTTATTGATGATTTCTCTCGAAAGTGTTGGATCTTCTTCATGCAGAAGAAGAGTGAGACATACTCAAAGTTCTGTGAGTTCAAAGCACTGGACGAGAAGGAATCAAGGAAGAAGGTGAAGGCTCTTAGGAGCGACAATGGTCGTGAATTCATCTCTGGTGAGTTCAAGGACTTCTGCAGTGTAGAAGGGATTCGAAGAGAGCTCATAGCTCCCCATAACCCACAACAGAATGGGGTTGCTGAGAGGAAGAATAGAATGATCGTGGGTGCTGCACGGGCGATGTTGCATGATCAGGGCCTACCCCTTCACTTGTGGGCGGAAGCATGCAATACTGCAGTATATGTGCAGAACCGTTGTCTTCACAGGATACTTGGAATGAGTACACCCGAGGAGGCTTATTCTGGTAAGGGGCCTGATATTTCTCATTTAAGGAATTTTGGTTCTAACGTTTACATGCATGTGACGAAGCATGCCAGAAAGAAGCTGGAGTCGACTGCAGAGGTTGGGATATTTGTGGGGTATATTGATACGCCCCACAACTATCGTGTGTATTTTCCAGACAGTCGCAAGGCTGTTGTGTGATGGGATATAAAATTTCAAGAGGAGAAAGCCATGAAGTGTTCACTTGAGAGGGAGCCACACCTGCATGCAGATGAGGAGCTATTAGTTCCTAAGGATGAGCTTTAGAATGTGGATAAGCCACAGGACGAAGTTCATGGAGTGGAAGAGACCACTCATGCAGCGCCAACCATCAGAGGGCGAAAGTGCATTACAGAGGCTGAGCGACTGGCTCAAGATGTAGAGAAGGTTGTAGGACAACCTACAACTCAATGTAGACAGAGACAGTCACCTGATCGGTACACTAGATACATGGCTCTTGTGAGAAAATGTGTCGTGACTGAGCCATCCTCTTTTGAGGAATCTGTGGAGGACCCCGCATGGGTAGATGCCATGGTGGAAGAGTATGATTCGATTGTCATAAACAATGCATGGGAGATTGTCCCAAGGCCAGAAGGGAAACCAATGGTGGGTTCGAGATGGATCTACAAAGTGAAGTAGGTAGCTAATGGGAGTGTGGAGAAGTACAAGGAAATTTTTTTTGCTCGAGGCTTTTCACAAATAGAGGGGATCGATTATGAGGGGACCTTTGCACCTGTCGCAAGGTATTCTTCCATACGGACGATTCTTTCTCTCTCAGCGCAGATGGGGTGGCACATTCATTAGATGGATGTGAAAACTGCATTCCTCAATGGAGTCATTGAGGAGGAGGTGTACATAGAGTAGCCCGAAGGTTTCGAGATCTTCAGCAGTGAGTCGCATGTGTGCAGGCTCAAGAGAGTGCTGTATGGGTTGAAATAAGCACCACGTGCTTGGTACACATGGATAGACAATTATTTCACTGCACTTGGATTCTCCAAGAGTGAGGCGGATCCTAACCTATACTAGATTGTGGTGGAGGGTAAGTTGCTTATCATTGTACTTTATGTAGATTATTTGATTCTGACAGGTGATGAGTTGTTGATACTTTCATGCAAGGATGATCTTGCTAGGGAGTTTGAGATGAAGGACTTGGGCCTCCTTCATTATTTCCTGGGATTGGAAATTTGGCAGCGCAGTCATGGACTATTTGTTTCTCAGGGTAAGTATGCTCGGGAGATACTGGAGAAGTTCATCATGCATGGCTGCAAGCCTGTTGATACTCCTCTTCCTAGAGGTTGGAGGAAGGAGGATGCTACTTCAACAGAGGTAGTGGATGCCACTTTTTATTGACAGTTGGTGGGGTCGATTATGTATCTGGTCAATACACGACCCGATATATGCTATGTTGTTAACCAGCTTTCACAAGCTATGGTTAAGCCAACCAAGCTCTTTTGGAAGGCAGGCAAGCATGTATTGCATTATCTCAGAGGCACATCGGGATATGGATTGTGTTACAGACAGGCTGATGAGGTGAAGCTATGTGGCTTCATGGATGCAGATTGGGCAGGGAGCCCAACCTACAGAAAGAGAACATCTGGAGGGGTCTTCAGTATCAGATCGACAACAGTTTCTTGGTACACCAGGAAGCAGAGATCCGTGGCACTCAGTTCAGCAGAGGCCGAGTATATGGCAGCAAGATTGGCTGCATGAGAGGCTATATGGATGAGGAAGATCCTGGTCGGGTTGTTCGGTTCTCACTTGGAGCCTACAATGATTTATTGTGATAACCATAGTTGCATTAAACTCTCGTCTAATCTAGTATTTCATGATAGATCTAAGCACATTGACATCAGGTACTATCATATCAGAGATTGTGTGCAGCAGAGAGTCATGTTACTTTCATACATTCCAATGGAGGATCAGGATGCTGATATCTTGACGAAGGTGCTCACAAGGATCAAATTCGAATACCACCAAGGCAGGATAGGGGTTGATGATAATACATATCTTGTTGAGAGGGAGTGTTGAGAATGCAACAAGATGATGGAGCTTAGTGGAAAGAAGTCGCCTTCACTAAGTGGGCCCACAGGCTATTTTTGGCGCAAAGTCTATTTTTTAGACTATGTCTATTTTTAGACATATGGATCATGGTCTATGAGTTGCAGGATGCTATTTGTGGATGATTGGTCATGTTGGTAAAAATAGATGGAATTCTATTTTTAGACATATGGGCGGTTTCTATTTTTAGACTGCTAGGCTGAAAATAGAATAGTCGAACATTATTATCTCATAATAATATTTGGACTATAAACATTATCTTATCCTCTTGGAGCACTTCAGTTTGAGCTACAGATGTGGCACATGCAGCTGTCAGAAGGAAATACGCTTTTCTTATGAGTCAGTTGAGCTTTTGCATGGTGGACTTTAGTTAGAACTCAAGTGATTGAGTTTGGTGGAGTTGATGGAGTTGTGTTCAGTTTGACTTGGTTGAACTAGTTGTATATTAGTTTAACTGCAAATACACTAGTGATGAGTGATGTGAATTAATTTTTAATTAATTCACTAATTATTAACTCATAAAGCAACTAAAGAATACATCAGTTAACTCAGTGCATGGACAGTTCAGTAGAGACAGGTGTTAGAGGTTGAGATTGCTATCAGTTGTGACTATAGTTGTGCATGAGATTTGCACATGCATTGATGGAGATTTCCAATGATGATTGTGCAGTACAAACCAAGTAAAAACAAGCTTGGAAAGTAATCATACTCACTTTGGATTGCACAGTGGAGGCAGGCAAACAGTGGAGGAGATTTGAGGCGTCAGATCTGAGCTAGTTTGTGTGTAACAGGTGGATATAGTTCTGAGTACTTGAGTGGAGTATTGTACTATGTATTGTTACATGTTCTCTATCATTATAATATACAGATAGTGTGGGGTTTTTAGTTGTATGCTTTCCCCGGTTACATACTGTGTTAATGTGCACATGCAATTGATGTTTCATTGTTTTTAATACTTCAAAATTGATGATCAACATAGAGGAGGTTATGTATTATGCATGCATTCCACAATAATGTATAATCAGGATAATCTATGTGAATAAGTGTTTATTATTCAAAATTTCTACAATAAGAGCTTCATGGAGGCCTCCACTTCAGGTAGTAAGGATCAACTAGAACCATGGTTGGATCCTTCAATGCTCACTACCTTTCTGGAGACATGCATGAAACTACTACGCGACAACAAGGCAGTAAAAGGACTATAGGAACTTATAAATAGGTGCGCGGGGTCAGGATAACCGCGTGTGGTCCAGATACTTGGAAAGCATGCATTGAAAACAGGAAGGGAAATGAGGTTGACTGCGCAAATCAGTGAGTATGAAATGGATCAGGTAATCCTGGATATCGGATCGGATGCGAATGTACTGCCAAAACAAACGTGGGAACGCATGGGCAGACCCATGCTACAGTTGTCCCCTATTCAGTTATGAATGGTGAACCAAAAAAATATCTTGCCCATGGGAAGATTGCAAGGGGTAACAATAGATATTGAAGGTGCAAGCGCGCAGGCAGATTTTGAAGTGATAGGGATTATTGATGACAGTAATTGGTGGAAGGGAAAGTACCCCTAGGATCCTTTGGGCTAAGACTCTACCAGACTGAAAATTGCTTATTCAAAGAAACACACACACAGCCATCATTTTTACTTTTAAGCAAATTCTAATGTTTAGGGTACGTACCTAAGGTCCTACGTTCGAGAAGGCCTTTAGGGTCCAAACCCTTCTTGGATTTCCCTTCTTCTTCCTTCGATCTGCAAGTCAAACAAATCAAGGAACACAACAGTACATGTACAGATATTTATGTATAAACCATCTTTATGCTATAAAGTTAGTTATAAAAATCTTTAAGTAACCACTTGCATAAGAATTCAAGACAAGAATCTCATAAGCATAAAGAAAGATTGTTTCGGGAACAAAGACGCGTTTCTTTATATATAAAGGCAAATAAAGTACATATATCGGAAAGATATCACCTGAACACCTAGAGCAGGCTCCAAGCAAAGCTTCCTCCCGGATTCGTTCCAGCCTCAAGCCTCCAACAAGAGCTCCTTCCAAGTCCTACTCCAATGATGATATCAAGGATGAATGATCACCAAGACACATGGAAACAAGGGTTTCCTATGCAAAATGGGGGAAGTGCAGAAAGCACCAAGGACTTCAGACCTGGTCTAAGGGAAAAATCTCAGCATAATAATCTTGCTCTCTTCTCTCTCCCCTTGGCCTTCCCTTTGATGTCTTTTTATACCCTCTCCAAAGTAGTTTTTTAGTTAGGAGTTAGTTGGGAACAGTTGGGCCACGGGCAATAACAGGTGATCCAGCGGGTAAAACCCGCAATCTCCGCCCAAAAAAGAGGAATTTATTATTTTTTAAGTGTTTTAATAGATACACACGGGTTGGGTATAACAGACCCATGTGTACACGTGTTTAACTCAGGGCAATGTCGCGTATAGGGAATAAAACACTGTTTTTTAAATTTTTGGACCAGGTCTGGAAGGAGGGGTTGCCCTAGGCCATGAGTGCAGCATCACAAACCATAAGAGTGAGATTTGGAGCTATAACAGATGCCCCCTAATGTATGAGGTCAGAAGGGGAACATGATGGCCGAAATATATTAAGTAAGTACAAGGAAAGGAACTCTGCCGAAAAACCGAGGAGGACTTCACCAGAATTCAGCCTGCCAAGCCACCAAAAGGAGATCAGAAAGAAACACTGTCTGAGGCGGGCATACCCATGCTCAGGAAAATTAAAGCATGTCCGCATATCAAGTACAAGCGGATCCACTAAGTATAAAAGTATAACTGACTGGAAAATACATAATGGATCATTTGATCATAATGAGAAAGTACATGTCTGAATATCACATATAAGACTGTCAATGATGCTGAAAGATGCAACGGATCACTGAAATCAAAGACTGATCCCATAAGGTACCAACTGAACATGATGGAATAGGATGGTACTACACTGCAAACTCAGGTGCCAGCATATAGAATGTCGCCATGACTGACTGCAACATATAAGGTGGAGTGGTATCAACTAGTAGCAACAGGAGCAACTGTCAAGTGAACCAATGAATGCTGATACAACCTGAGGTCTTCACCGACCGCCGTGGTACATTTCTACATCATGGGAATAAATGATCTGAAGTCGACCATGTGAGAAATCGTTTGATTACCGGTCATTGATGTATACCGTTAACAAATGCGAGACTACTCACCGATAATGATAATGAGCGTCAAGGTACCCAGTACAATCTAACAAGTGTGAATAGATGAGCTGAAGTCGAACACCTGTAAGAATCTATCAATCAGGAGACAATGATGGTTTCCCACTGTCGATAGCGAGGAATCTGCCACTAATGACTGCAAACCCCAAGGTACTGCCAAATGGACTCTAGATCTTTGCCCCAGAGCAATGAGTCGGAGTCGATAGGGAAAGATCCGCTAGAAGGAAGGCATTAAGGCATCCTTCATCAATCTAGCGCGAGTGTAACCCGTAGGCCAATAATGTGGAAGGAATCAGACGAAAAAGATGTAGTAACCCAACCGAAGTACGTTTCCGGCGTACACAAGATGTGGCTAGCGCACGGCAGAAACCCTCTGAACCAACCAATAATGAAAGCCGACATAGAGGCGAGGTATCCACCAATAGGGTCAAATGGAAACCAAGGTACTAGGAATAGACGGGCCACCGATATGAACGGAGTCATAAATCTGAAGAAGCACAAAATTATCTTTGAGAAAAGCCACTACGCATAGTAGTACCACTAGATCCAGCCAAAGGAGCATGATACACTAAACCAGTGCGGGACGGCGATAGTGATGATGATCTCGAATGTATTTACAAGATAATCATGTGAGAAGAGGATTGGTTGAATTCGACTATGGATGGAAGGATTTCATGGGAGTGTGAAAGCTCCTGCACTTCGGATTCAGACGAAGATATAGAGCGATGGCAGAATCGATTGCACGAAGTAACAACGCTTAATTGCAACATGATGGTTAGATCACTACGCCACGTGACAACAGAGGCAAGGGATTTGCCTACATATGATGGGTTGACAGTGGTGGATAAATTCCTGAAAAATTTGAAAGCACAGTGCCAGAATATCAACATTTCAATGCGCTGAAGTGGACACTAAGCGCAACACCCGCACGATGGTGGGGTACACATCAAGGAAGTTTTGAGGATTGGCATAGATGCAGAAGGATGATGCTCCTATGCTTTGGAAAACCCCAGCTCAGAATGAGAGCCAGTTAGCAAGGGTAGAACAAATTACGCACCCACCTTCCCTAATGGGTACGAACATATGTTGTACAACCCGCACAAGAGCACACCACTCCCAGAATAGAGAATCGGAACAAACTATAGCAGCAGGAAAGGCGACGCGCACTACCAACTATCCATGTAGAAGCATCTGATAGGGTGTGTGAAATACTAAAAAGGGTTCACTAGAAAAGACGCACTGATTGGGACCTATGCGTACTAGCGTTCGATGGGCCTATAGGACCATGTGCAAAACCCTGACCACAGAAATGATTCCAAAGGTGCGAAACACAGTAGAGACCATAATTTTTGAAGAGAATGCAAAGAGCAATCCACACGTAATAGCTCTCGTAGATGTTATAGTGCGTGAAGACTAGGATGAAGAAATCACATAGCTACAAGAGGTCGAACACATAAGGATTCAGGAATCCATTCAACAAGGGAACCTTAGACTTCACAAATTCGAAAAAGACTGGGTAATATTAAGGAAGAAAAGCATTTTGATGAACGCCAAGGTCAAGAGGCTGGAAAACGAGATCAAGCAAGCATGTCTCGCCGATAAACCAAGGATGACAAGGAAAGGTGTGGATGATCATACCACTGAATTAGAAAACTATCACCATGATTTTATGACTCTTCTGCCATTGCTAGGACCGCATCTCATCAAATGCGGTAACCATTGAAGTGCACTACATATGATAGAACATTTGGCGCCAGCTGTCGCGAGGGAAATTGGGGATTTTCCGTGGACTATTCTGGAAGGAAAGTTGAAGCCTCGCATAGGTGGTGATACCACCTCAATAGCCATAGGAAGCATAGTCTCAGTGCTCCATGCAGTTGAAAGAGAGCGCGGGACTATAAAGAGTCTATTTGGGAGTCGCACGATAAGGGAGGTGCATGGCGCACGATAAGGGAGGTGCATGGCGAATCAGCATGTCACAAGGTTCACGCACATGAATGGAGGGTGAGAAACTATGTGGGTAGGCTGGGAAGTGACCATTGGTGTCACTGTTCATGAAGGGATGTCCGATTTAAGGACAAATGGAGTGGGCAGCGAGCATTTAAGACGTGAATTAAGGGCAAGATTTTGGACAATCTGCCGCCAAGAAAGCATTGATGGCCAAGAATTGGGGGGAATGATCAAATTTGAATTCATAAGGCACCATGAAACTCCAGGGGGTAGCCACAATACAAAACTTGTTCAATTGAGACTTGAGCAGTTGATTAGAGCACAAAGTGTTGAGCGCCGAGCGATATTTGAGCCCCGAAGTTCGCGAACGACCACAGATAGTTCAAACAAGATGGCAGCTACTAGGAGAGGTTTGGGCTTTGCAAAAGGAACCTCCGATGAGGCCGTGTAGAACCCCACGGTACACAATGTTCCCAAAGGTGCTGAGGTTGCACTGGAAATCCCAAAATTACCTCGGACACCGAGACCGAAAAAATATAGGTAGGCAGCGGGACCAGTTTGCATGTCCACGAGGAATCCACAGTTCAGTAAGCTCTGAATGGAAGAAAAGGGCAAGGTTGTCACCATTGAGTTAGATGACGAGGAGGAGGACCTACAGGCTTTCATTATTGAGGTAGAGGAAGCAGAAGACATGGAAGAGGATATCCAGCCAATGTGCTCTACAGTGAAATTGCTCGAGTACGTCCCTCTGCGAAAAGGGAAAAACAAGATACCAAAGGATCCAGATGCCACAAAGAGTAGACTCCATACCCTGCTCCTCCCTGATGGAATTGTGTTTGAGGGCTCACACCTGGGCCGCATGCCCAAAATGAAGTTCGAAGATTGGGACCTCGTGGACAGCGAGAAGTTCCCACATTTAGAGATGGAGAGCTTCATGAAGCAGAGCACGGAGGGGCCAGTTATAACACTAGAGCCATGAAAATGGCTGCGTGGTGTGGAGAAGGCTAGATTGCTTCATCTATTGTGGATACCACACTTTCACCATGCGCCCATCACTATTTTCGTCATCAGGCAGCTGCTTTTCCTGGTGCATGATGGGTACTTATGGCTGGAGGAGCCTATTCCCATCACGGCGAATCTCATCCACAGAATTTCTTGGCTTCCCTGTAAGGGAAAGGACCCCGCGACGATAGTAGGAAAAAGTGGTGATTTGGCTCTCGCAGAAGCCATGAAGAAGAAATATAAGCTCGAGAAGAAAAGGAGGGGTTACGCCATCAACAGTATCAAGGATAAAGTGGTGCACGTAGCTACCCAACTCCTGGCCGGGAAGGTAATGATAAAATGCCACGACGATGAAGTACCAGTGCCAGTAGTTGCGTTGGCTGAAAAATGTGTAGAGGGGTTCCAATTCAACTGGGTCGAGTTCCTCTGCGAGGAATTCTTGATCAACTGCAAGGAAGCACAAGAGCAGGGTAAGACCTTCCACTGCGCGTGGTTTCTCTTATCCATTTTTCTGGTAGCGGGAGAACTGCCGGAGGACATTCAGTTCCTGAGCATTGAGCATGAATTAACAGAGGCCACAAAGTATGCGTCGCTCTGGGCTACCAAGGATGCAATACGAAGATATTCAGGGTGCTCATGGAGGCGAGCATTTAGATGTGGATTAATAGGAGGCCGCGCCGGTCCCCCAAAGTGCACAACAGTTTGCAGATCTTTGCAGACTTTAAGGTGGACATGCACAATATTTACATCAAGGCATGAAGGATCAAACATAGCAGTGGACCAAGCTCCCATTCATCGCCACTGATGATGCAATTTTTACAGTGTTAGAATCATGGCCTCAAGAGTGGCGTGCCCTGGATTTGGCAGAGTTGGATAGTAGCACAGAAAATAAAGGATGAGGCCAATATATGCATCATGTAGTTGGTCGAGAAGAGGCGTAATGAAAAAGCGGCAGCAGAGGTAAGGGTAGTCTAGGAGGCAGCATAGGCAGCTGCGGAGCAGGCAAAGGGCGTTGAAGTAGTAGCAGCAGCGCAGACAACAGGGGCCAAAACAACGCAGGCAGAGGAGGGCTAGGAATTTTCGACAGGACAGAAGGCAGAGGACACAGATATTGTAGAAGAATACGTGGACCCAGGCACAAATTCCACCCAACTCAAAAGGTCGCGCGCCACAGAGAGATCAAGTCCACAGAAAAAGGTCAAGGCCTCCAAATTGGCCATCAACCTAATCACGTGAACGAAAGGTGACCTCTACGACATCGGTGACACAGTTTGCGAGGTCACCAAGGAAGCACTCGAAGAAGCCATGTCGGAGTAGCAGACTGTGTTGGGGGCCTTAAGGGTGCAGCTGTAGGAACTACAGTTGTGACCCCCACAGGAAGGAACCATAGCCACCTACGCCACAACAGGCACATTAGCAGTAGAGCAGATTCTTCGCGCTAGGATGGCCAATACCATAGTGCTACCGGAAGGGGCGCTAGCAACAGAGAATGAGATTGACTAAGCCATCGTTGGCAGGATCAAGGGACTTGGCCTTAATTTGGCTGCCCTTCCGTGAGACACACTATACCAACTGCAGGATGGAATAACAGTAGAGTTCCCCGCCAGGGAGGGCTGTACGATTCAGGTGATGAGTGAGAAAAAGATCAACATTGAACAACTCAGCCCGTAGCATGATGAACTGGTGTCACAAAACCAATAGTTAGTACAGATAGTTGATGAACCATTCTGGCGTGTCCCAGAGTTTTCCATCGCCATGGACCTTCCAATAGAAGGGTGGATCCACTATTTGGTAAGTGGAGTCTGAAATGCACATGAGGAAACAACGCAAGTGCAGCTGGAGATGAATCTCTAGATTGTCGAGCTGCGGCTAAAGGGGCAGCCTTACACTCCTCTAGAAGTTAGAGAGCAGCACATTAGCGCTATCCAAATAGGGTTGGAAGAAATTGGACGAGCAGTGCAGGATTGTATCGGTATGTTGGACCAACCCTTTGGAGTCCTCACATCCTTGTAGGAGGACCCAAACATACAATGCCTGGAAACAGACCCGCGTGATCTTCAGGAGCAGTATGAAAATGTAAGGGGAACTGCGAAGATAGTCTTCCTCACTCAATGGCTCACAAAGATGCAATAGGCAAGGGTACTGAAAGAGCAGGTGGATGCCACAAGACAGAAAGATGCACTTCTCAAAGCACGTGTCTAGCCATGGATTGACGAGGCCTTCTCCATTACGGCAGATATCGAGGGCAAGCTCACACAGATGCAAGGGCTCTATGCACTAAGGTAGGGAATTGATCCTCACAAAGAAGCATCGGAAGAGCGCATGCTACAGGTCCAGCAAACTGTAGAATAGTGCGTTGCGGACCTCCGAGCAGTGCGGGACCAGTTGGAGGGACTCCGCACCAAGATCGTCGTGCCAATTGAGTGACTTGGGGACGAGTCATGATGATTGTGTTGGGGGCCTGTTGGGCATCGGATCCCCCCATAGCATGTTTTGGGGCTCAAAGCCCAGGTTTTGGTCAAATTTATTGTAAAACTCCGCGAATTGCGGGCGCAGAGCGTGAAGTATAGGTTGAGTCATAGGGTTGTTTTCCCTAAGTATTTTAATGCAATGTAATGTCATGTTAGCCTACCCATGGTCCACAGACTATGGGATTGTATAAATAGAGCGAGGCTCTAAGTTGTAAATACAACTAATTAGCAAAGAGCAGAGATAGAGGAATACAAATGGTTGGAGCATAGAGTAAGAGTTTAAGTGTATTGGGCCATAGTAGTGGAAGAGGCTTTGTAGCTGAGTGTGCAGAGGCCTAATAGAGTACGCACCTGAGTGCGTGGACCCCCGTAGCTAAGTGCACAGGGCGGTGTCGAGTTTGTAACCTTGAACGAAGAATAATAAAGAGAAGTTGATTCCAATTTCTGTGCATCTACTAGTATATTGCATTCTTTACATTTAAACTATTTTGTTTATTGCGCACACTTATATGATTGCTTGGATATACTGTTAATTATCACTAGCCTTACACAGATAAGATAAGTAATTAGGTATAACAAGTTAAATAGTAAGGAACTTGGGTATAATACGGATCGCGCCCCGAGTAGGGATATGTGAAGGCAACGTCACAGGTTGCGAGGGACTAATAGATGCCTGTATCGACGTGCGCGTAGGGACAAAACGCAGACCACCAGAAGCTCATCAGACATCCTCGAGGTGTGGAAACCTAGTTCTAGCACCCTCCCATACTACTTCGGGTGAGTCCTTAGTCTGCGCTCCGCAGACTGTTGCCAAAAGGGCTAGTAGTACCAAGATTTTTATGGCTAAATGACCTTTGAACCTAGGTTAGGCCCATACAAACTAACAACACTAGCCAACCAACCAACAAACTTCAATATTTGAAACTTACAGGAATCGTGATGAGTAAAAAATTAAAAACATGCCCTGATAATAAATTATCGCACCCCTCTAACTAAGCACTTTGCGACGTCGTCTCGAAAGTACACCAGCTAGATGCATCGGGACGATTTCAGGACTGGTCACGACTATTAGGCAATTTAACCATGCCAGACAGTAAAAGGCACAACCCAGGAAACAACGTAGATGCAACTACTTCGCGATTGTTAGAAAATAAATAGCGAGGACCTCAGATCAAAAACAAAAAATGAAAGTTTGGCTGGAGTAAGGCCAGATCTATCACTCATGAGAGTGAGAAGACTACAGGAGTAGTTTAAAAACTTCCAGAATAGAGAATTCTACCAAAACAATAAGGTAGACAACAAATAAACAAAACCAATCAAAACAAAAGACAAAAGAAAAATCCCCAGCGGAGTCGCCAACTAGTTATATAGGCAAGTTCCCTCTGCGGATAGAGGCAACCCCTGTAGCCCTAGAGTGGGTCTAGTCACCGCAAAGACAATACCAAAGAAAAATTCCTTAGAAAGTTGGGGTCTAGTCTGCTCGAAGGGTCCTGTCGGCATGTCTCCATAAGCATTCACTTGTGAACCATCTCCCATGGGAACAAATGTCTCTCTCTTTTGTCCAAAAGGTTGATGCTAGAAAATTCTCAAGCCAAATCTACTCAAATATCTTTCAAGCTAAATAGATGTGAGGCTACTTCCACACTTCAATAACACTTTCTACCTCTAATCCTCTCTTAAAAACCTGAAGCTACCAAATTACATCTAGCTATCATCAAGTTACATCCAAGCTAGCTAATCTCATTCATGGAGGAGATATTGATAGGAGGGAGAGGTTCCATAAGAAATGGGAGGAAGAGCTCATCTCATAGGGAGGTTGTACAAAAGGTGGAACAACTATCCCAAAGGAGAGAGGTGAGCTCAACTGACCCAACAACCAGCCCTAGGACCGCCCATGAAGCAGTTTCATCTCGAAGCTTCGATGAGTTGTTAAAAAAATTTCCAAATCTAGCTCGTCATAGGTGCAACACAAGGACAAAGCGAAGACTTCACTAGGGCTAGTGCAAACTGGACAATCTTCGTGGGACAACTTCTAATCAGCGACGACCCAGAAACTTTGGCAAAAAAGTGTTTTCTTTAGAGATAATGATTGAGACATTCTTCCTGAGATCATAAGGAAGGTATTGACACATAATTGGCAACATGACATAGAATAGATGTCAGTAACATGGACTATCAGTGTTCATGATCAGGGAATGCAGGGTCGGTGACAAATTACTGTGTAAATGATGCCCAGTAAAGCATGAAGGCTGAGAGAGTGGGAGGGGTGAAATTCTTTATGAATCCATAACCGAAACAACACATCCTCATGGAGAACCAGCCAATGTAAGTACAACTGATATCGCTGATACAGGAGTACATAGTGAATGGAAATACATGTGAATAAGGCATGGGTGCATCCATCTAGAAGATAAAAAAAAAATGGTCTGCGGTATGGATGCAACCATCCAATCAAAAAGACCACAAACGAGACTCAGGTATGGTCGCAACCATCCAATCAAAAGAGTCATGTATAAATCAATCCACACAACCTGAACTTGTGTAATATGAGCCTAGGGTCTTGATTCCCAAACCAATCATGGTACAAATTCTAATATGCAAATAGACATGCTGAAGTTGAGCATACTAGAAAATCACTTGATTATCAACCAATGATGTAAACCATTAACAAGCATGAGAGAGACCACCGGTAATGTCAATGGTTCTTAAGCTACTACCAGTGCAATCCACAAAGTGTGAAGAATCATATGAAGTAGAACACTTGTGAAATCACTCGATCGAAGACCAATGATGAAAGCCTGTTGTTGAATGCGAAGAACTTGCCATTGAGGCATGAAAGCTCTAAGGTACCAGAAAAGAGTCTCTAGATCAACTTCCTGGATAATGAGCTGAAGTCGACAGGAAGCGACTGATCGAAGGCGGGCCATAATGTTTCCCACATCATTGACGTGAGACAAAGGAACAATATGAATTTAGATGTCAGGGAGAATCTGAGAAAGGCGTGTAAGGCTACAAACTGCAGAAGGATTAAGCTCTTGAACATATCGATGACACGACTCCGGAATTTGGCAGCATTTTGGTACCAAGGGATCAAAGATCATGATGATGCAGCAAGGATCAGATGGAATGAGGAAAAATGAATAACCCAAAACCCAAAAGGCCAACGATAGAATGAGGATATCCCAACCCGACACGAAGTAGAAAGAGTGTTGATGTCCAAGAGCAACAAGCTGCTAGAATAACTAATACAACCAACACAATGTTTCCAAATTCCCCCCAGCATTTCTGGAGAGTACCCCAGTTATTTTTGAAACACAAGCTTGAAGGGAATAGCGTATGCTTGTAATGTAAGTTCGTCCTTCGGACATTTCCAACCTAGTCAGTTTTTAACAAGCCCTAGGAAGGAGAAGCTCAGTTTCGTCATGGTCATGAGTCCAATGTCATCAGGGTTTAACAAGTCCAACATAGGTAAAACTTCGAATATTTTTCATGTTTAGAGAGTTTGAAAATGACACGGAAAAGAAAACTTCAAAGGTCCCTTTTAGTAAATTTGTCCCTCGAATCTGAAAAGGTAGAAAACAATATCCAAGGGAACCTATTGACCATGATAGATCAACGTATACCTTTCTCGTAAGTAATCTATCCCATCCTGAAAAAGGGGGTAAAATTATATTGGGTAGATGATGCTTTGCAGCCTTTAACGAGTTCAAAGCGACAAGAGCTCGACGATCTTTTCATGTTTAAAGGGTCAGAAAAGTGCTGAAAGCAAACCTCCCATTTTTATTCTCTTTAACGAGTCAAAAAGAGAACAATACTTAGCAAGCTTTTCATTTTTTATGAGTTAGAAAAGAGCTCAAAGGTGACTCGTCCTGAAGGAATGAGTGGTATAAAGGGCAGCAACTGGTTCTAGCAATGGAGGAATTGCTCAAAACACATGACGTTCAAGAGGTTGGCTAACAAAACCACTCATCGTTGCGGTCCCTCAAGCAAGGAAGCACAACCAAGTGAAAGCATATGATCAGCCAAAGAGATGGTGGCGATGGAATGAAACAACCAAGGCTCATCTAGCAGAAATTAGTTGATAAAAACGACAATCAGGAGATGTAAATCGGGTATGGGTTCATTTTTACAAAATATTGAACCATGGGGAACTCTGCTTGGATTTGGTTTCATGTTTACACAAGCTTGAAATGAAAAACTATGCTTGCTATAAGTTCGCATGCCCCCAACATATTGACTCAAATCGAGGTACATGCCCCCCACGCTTCATTTCATTCAACTAGGTGGATGGAATGTAGGTTCACTTTCGAGATCTTGAAAAGACTCGACTGGGATTTTATGAGATTGTAATCAAAGACTCAATTTGGAAAAGCGAGTTGTTTCATTTTTTAATGAGGTTGACATAGTAAAAGAACTATCCTCAGAACTCCTTGTTTCATTTTTTAATGAGCTTGACACAAGACAAAGAACTATGTTCACACCCTTTGTTTCATTTTTTAACGAGGTTTACACAAGAAAATAACTATCCTCATCGAAACTGTTCATGAACCATATGAGAACATGGCTTCCAAGAAGTCTTCACTAGATGAAAGGACCATGCTCTGGGAGGAATACATGTCATTGATTACCAACGACAGATTAGGTTCCAATGCCCCCAGTACATGATGTACGAGACCATCTGTGTGATCATCAGCGTATGCGGAGATGGAACGAGTAGCCACATAATTGACCTATTTCGGGGAAGGTACTTCTTGCAAACAAGAGCTGATAGGGGACGATGGTTGCAAAGGAGGTGCCTGGTGACCAATGAATGACAATTGATCAATAGTCACAATGCTTCCTTCATGCGAAAAATAAACCACATAGAAAAGTGAAGAAGCAAGAGATCCCATGACATAAACATAGTCGTTTCCAAGGAGAATATTGAAATATAACAAACCTTGGACGACCATCATGTCTATATAGATGGTCTTCCCTCCCAAAGTAATAGGGAACTTTAGAAGGATCCCTAAGGGTTGACTGATTCCTCTGTCGAAAGCCAACAGATTCTGCGTCACAAGCACAAGCTGTGGGGACCATAAAACATGCCAAGTAGTGGAAGACATGATGCTAACATACACACCTTCATCTAATAGAGTGCAAGGTACTACCATATTATAGTACTATAATCTGGAAAGGTACATAAGATGGGAGGCGGAAAGCAGTCAAGTGACTCCAATCGAAAGAAACGACAGAACTACCTGGTGGGGGTATCATATTATTGCCCCCATGCTCTTAAGGAATAGAAGAAGGACTCTCCTGAACAACTGAGATGGGAGGCTCACTCTTCAATTCATGAGAATCTGGGGAGACGAGAAGAACAAGAGTAGTATGATCACTACTCTCCTCTGGAATAGAGTGGGAAACTAGTGGCGAAGCCAAGTTGACACTCTTTTCGATCAATGGTTGGTCAGGAATAGACGCGAGAGATTCAGGCCCATGAAGAGCAAGATGGGTAAGAGACGAATCCAAGTCAATCCCTTTACCAATCGAGGGAGGGCCAAAAGAAAGCTTCCGATAACCAACAAGAAGTTGGGGTTGAGGAGCTGCAAGGTTTTCAAAAAATTTGGAAGCTTGATCCATAAGAGGATAAAGGTGAAGAAGATGCTCTCCTTCAGATAACCTATAGGGAAACCTAATCTTCCCTTTCTTCTTACCATCTCTAGCCAAGAGTGCAACATCGACATGATCTCCAAATGTCGATGGGGATGGTCGATCCAGATTTTGAGACCATGCCTCTAAGAATTTGGGAATGCTAGGGCAGTCTCAGAGGAGATTGTCACCCTTACACAACCTGCAAGGGAATCTAACCTTCCGTGGAGGATCAGAAGGTTTGATGATAGGAGGTGTATTTGGAGTAACATCTGCATGGTCGGCCCCTCACTTAGTTGACTTCTTCTTCTTTGTCTTCTTATTCTTTTTTGTAGCCTCCTAGAAAGTAAAAGGTACAACCCAGGAAATAGCGCAGACGCGAGTACTTCGTGACTGTCAGAAAATAAATTGCGACGACCTTAGATCAAAGGCAAAAATTGAAAGTTTGGCTAGAGCAAGGCTAGATCTATCACTCATGAGAGTGGGAAGACTACAGGAGTAGTCTAACAACTTCTAGAATAGAGGATGCTACCCAAACAATAAGGGAGACAACAAACAAACAAAACCAATCAAAACAGAAGACAAAAGACAAATCCCCAGCGGAGTCGCAAACTCATGACACAGGCAAGTTCCCTCTGCGGATAGAGGCAACCCCTCTATCCCTAGAGTGGGTCTAGTCACCACAAATACAATACCAAAGAAAATTTCCTTAGAAAGTTGGGGTTATGAAGGCTTACCTTAAGATAATCATTTGATGAATTCCTCGTCGTGTTGCTCCTGTTACACAGTAATTTCTCACTGTCTCCCTGTCAGTCACCCTACTGTGTCAGGAGTTCACAATAATCAAGTTCATGCCCTCTACACTGGCTAAAAACCCATTTTTCCAAAGTTTTCATCATCAGCGCGACTGTTATTAAAATATCTGCGTTGACTGGCGCTTCATAATAGACCTCATGCGCTGCCAGCGCGGAAGCACACGACTTTTTCGCGCTAGTCGAATTTCATGACCAGCGCAGCCTCTGTTTGTATTAACCCACGCTGACATAGGCCTGTCCGTTATTGCTTTGCGATGTCAGCACACCAGTCCAGTTATGCACCCGCTCTGATCCAGTTTGGGCGAATTTGTTCCAACAGCCAGCCTTCCAGATACCTACAGGCTTGGTTGTTGGCCTTGTGAGTATTGCCTCCCTTATATGGCATGTTTGTTCGACCATTTGGAACCATCTCCCTTGAAGATAAGCTCATCCTTCCACCATTCAAGGAGACTCCTTCTCCTATTTAAACCTCTACCATTGCCATGAGCAGCTAGTTTTTTTGGATAGATCTTAGTTTGGATTGTGTGGAGTTTATAGTGCTCAGATTGCTGCTACTGTAGGTAGTTGGTGTGATAAGTGTGGAATAGCTAGATAGCTTAAGGGAGGTTGTGGAGTTTTGCTTGTGAGAGAGAGAGTTCTTGTCTTGGGAGATCTATCTCTAAGGGTGAATGCTTGAGAGACTTGCTGGCTGGACCCTCTTGAGAAGGATATCGACGTCAGAACATTTGGTTGTACTCTTCTCTGTTATTGATTAATAATAGATGACTACTATTATGGTCCCATTCTCATTTGTCTCTGCAATGGTTAATGTGAATTACATCCTTTCTGACTGATGTATAATTGCTTTTATTAGATTTCACGTTTTTGTTTGTCTTTCTCTTCGTGTTTGCAGGTATCTATTTGCGGAGATCGCGGAGGATCGTGACCGGCTAGAGCGAAGGAGCGAGAGCGGCATCTCTTCATCAAACAATAGCGTTGGAATCCAAGTAGGTGTTCATTGCCTATCTTTAATTGCAATTAGGAACTTGCATAGTAGCATTGACTGATTGTTGCTAGACCCGTTCTGGGCTAGTAGGGATCGCCTCTATCCGTAGAGGGGATTTACCTCTCCAAAAAATTTGGCGACTCTGCTGGGGACCTGGCCTTTGTCTCTTTTTGTTCATTCTTGTTCTTGAGTTTGATTGTTTCTCTCTATTCAACAATTGGGGATTAGTCCTCTACTTTTAGACTTCCTGGTTCAGTCTGGGAGGTGTATTAATTGTTTAAAAGAGTTCTGGCCTTGGTTTGGGAGTTTTTGGCTTGATTCTGCCTGTTTTTTAGCCTCAGCGCGGTTTATATCAAAACAGTCGTGCTGACAGCGCATAGCTGTTTCTTTGACTTCGGGGTCATCGCGTAATTACGCCTAACAGTCGTGACGATCCTGGAAATCGGATCAGCACGGAAAAGACGTGTACAGTCGCGATGTCAGTGCCACTTGGTATGCTTTTTACCCGCGCTGACCTTGGATTGGTAGCTTAATTCCCGCGACGACTCCTGAAATCGGATCAGCGCGGGTGGTCTGTGTAAAAGTTGCGCTGACATCTCGGGTGGTCTGTGTAAAAATTGCGCTGACATTGTGATCACATTGTGATCATCTCGGGTGGTCTATGTAAAAATTGCGCTGATTCCTGAAAAGTTGTTTTTATAACTTTATCTCCTGAATTCATCAATCTTTCTTATCCCCTGTTGTTTCTTGTCTCTCATTAGATTGTTTTGATTGCTTTTGGTTAAGGGACGCTCTCTCTTTGATTTCATTCGAGTGAGTCTTGTGTTTTTTAGACCATGTGACCTAGCCCTTTAGAAGGTTCATCGAGAAACCACTTGCTTGGGTTACTTGTCTATTCAAGGTTCATCCACAACCCTCTTATTGATTTGCTCGAGGCTTTTTCACTACTTGTTGCTGGTTGATTTTTAGTGTCGATTATTGAACCAATTTTTTTATGTTGATTCGATTTCTTCACTACCAAGCATAGATCACAATTGTTTGGATCGATCAGTTCACACTTGCTTGTTTGTCTTCTTGAATTCACAATTTTTTTTTTTTTGCATTCATTTAGCATACGAAAGTGAAAGTGCATTTGCATTACGAATTTTCATGTTTGAGAAATTGAAAAGCAAAATTTAAATCTTTCATTAGTAGTATCGATGCATCGTGAGATTAGTGTATTGGTGCATTGTGCCATTGGAAAAGAAATCAAACTAATATCTTTTGCATTCAATAGTTAATGGGAAAAAGAGCATTTCGTTGATTTCTGTTCTCAAAAGAAAAAGTTTAATTTCTTTGCCATTAGTTGCATTAGATTGTTTGATTGATTGAGTTCATTTTGTTTGGTCGAAAACTCTTAACCCTCTCATAGTTAGAATTCATCGAACAAAATGATATTCTTTGACATGTAGTTTGCATCTAGGTAATTGTGAGAGATCACACGGTAAGGCCTGAAACCGAAACTTAATTCAAGATCAACCATAAAATAAACTGAATAAACCTAAAAACGCATTGGAACTTAATGCAAACATCTAGAGGTCTAGGCTAGAGACGTGTTCCGACGTGTTTAAACATAGTCACTATTGTTTCACATTATGGTTGGGTGATTCCTCCTTCTGTGACTCGATAGTGGTCTAACACGGACTGTGCTCCCACGTACCGTCGCGTATATAGGGAGACCCCACTAGGCTTTTATCCTTGATCCATAGGAATCTGAGTCTGCCGCCTTGTGAGCCGTAACGCACCGAACACAGCATTCGGGAAGATTGACTGCAGTACGGAAAGTCCTTGGTTCTCATGCGATTGCCAAGGTGTATAAGCAGTTTTACGGATTGCTTGGTAAACCCTTTGCCTAGAGTCTCTAGAGTAGTCACTTTTGATCCTTTTCGGACTCCTTAAAAGAAAAGGTGCCAGTGAGCGTCTTGTCACTTCGTGCTCATTAAACATTCGAAGGAGACTAGAGTCATCTTTTCGTCCTTTTCTCGACTCTTGAAACATGAAAAGGTCAAGTTTAGTTCCTGCGTCTTAAAATTTATTTGGCCACGATTAACGTTACCTGGTTAGATCTTGTGTGCGTTAGCTTGAGTAGGTTTCTTTTTGTTTGCCATGGCAACTTTTCCGGGGTTCACCAACCCCAGTTCCCCTCCTGACGGGAATCCTGGTCATTTCCCTCCTCTCGGGAATGTTGGTGCTCCTTATATGGCAACGTTATCCCTTTCAGGGTTAACTGTCGGGTTGCCTGTTTGGTTGTTTTCAACCTCTTTGGTCCCTACCGTGTCGGTTGTTAGTCCATCAGTCCCTCCACCTGAACAACATCATGTTGATCCTAAGGTGGACCTCTCCCCTTCGACGCCTACTTCTACGTCCTCATCTTCTACTTCGCCTAGTGAAGGCCTCGTTTCGAGTAACTAGGTGGCTAAGAAGAAGAAGAAGAAGAAGAAGAAGACCAAGAAGAAGAAGTCTCCTAAGAGGGAGGCTACAAGTATAATTGTTACTCCCTCGAGTACACCTGAGGTTGGGCCCCTTTCTGATCCTCCGCAGAAGGTTAAGTTTCCTTGTCGATTATGCAAGGAGGCCCATCTTCTTCGCGATTGTCCTGGCATTCCCAGGGTATTAGAAATATGGTCTCGCGATCCGACCCACCCCTCATCGTCCTCTGGAGATCATGGCGATGCTACCTTATTAGTTGGGAATGGTAAGGGAAAAGGGAAGATTCGAATCCCTTGTAGACTTTGTGAGGGCAATCATCCCCTTCACCTTTGTCCACTCATGGATAAAGCCTCCAGTGTCTTGGAAAGTCTCCCAGCTCCCTCACCCCAACTTCCCGTTGGATATCAACGTCTTTCTGCAGTTGCAGATCATCCACCTCCCGACAATGAGATTGGTTCACATTCTTCTCTTGTCCAGGCCCCTCTTCCCGAACCCGGCTCTGCCCAGCCTGTTCCAGACCAACCATTGGTCAGAAAGAGTGTCGACTCGAGTCCACCGCTCGCTCACTCTATTTCGGAAGAGAATCATGCTCACGTTCTCCTCGTCTCTTCAGATTCCCCGGAGTCCCGAAATGACTCTCCTAACCCAGCTGCTCCCAAAGGTTCTCCTTCGTTCCCTTTAGCACCTGGGGGCAATCATACGATTCCCCCACCAAGTAGTCTGGTCGCTTCCTTTGTTTGGAATCGCCTGGTCGTCGGTCGCCTTCCATCCCATGTGCCTTTCTAGATTACAGTACTTGCCTGTGATAAGGCAGTACCTGGCACTGTTCTGGATGAAGGTGCGTCGGTCAGTCTTATGCCGTACACTACTTGGCAAGCTTTAGGTTCCCCGCAGCTCGGGCCGGTCACGCAGAATCTGTTGGCCTTCGACGGAGGAGCCTGTCCATCTCTAGGAGTTCTCCCGAAGTTCCCTATTACTTTGGGAGGAAAAACCGTCTATATAGACGTTTTGGTTACCCAAGGTGTTTTAGACTTTAGTCTTCTCCTTGGTCGCGACTATGTTTACGCCATGGGGGCACTTGTTTCTTCGCTTTTTCGTGTGGTCTGCTTTCCACACGATGGAAGAATTGTGACTGTCGATCAATTGTCGTTCGTTAGTCCCCCAATGCCTCCTGCACAGTTGTCGCCCCCTCCTGGTTTTTATCCACCAGTTGTATCTGCCCCACCGCAGATCAACTACGTGGCCACCTACCCTGTGCCTGTATCCAGTGATGACACTGTCGTGCATAGTGTCCTGGGGGCATTGGGCCCGGACTTCCAAGATGTTTCCCTTCCATCGGGAGTGGTAATCTTGGAAGCCCCGACTTCGTATTCGTTATGCTGAAGTTCGGGCGGAGCATAGTTCATTTTCCTATGTCAAGCTCCCTAAAAAATGAAATTGGGTCTGGTTGGAGCATAGTTCCTTTCCGGTGTCAAGCTCCTTAAAAAATGAAACTAGGTTTGGTTGGAGCATAGTTCTTTCCTTGTGTCAAGCTCCTTAAAAAATGAAACTAGATCTGGCTGAGGATAGTTTTGATCTTGTGGCGACCTCGTTAAAAAACGAAACAAGGTGTTGGAGCATAGTTCCTTTCCGGTGTCAAGCTCCTTAAAAAATGAAACTCGGTTTGATCGAGCATAGTTCCTTATCTTGTGTCAAGCTCGTTAAAAAATGAAACAAGGGTTACAAAGCATAGTTCCTGATCTGGTGTCAAGCTCGTTAAAAAAATGAAACAAGGGTTATGAGGATAGTTATTTTACTGTGTCAACCTCATTAAAAAAAATGAAACAACTCTTCCTTTTCCAAATCGAGTCTTTGATTAAGATCTCGTGAAATCCAAGTCGAGTCTTTCCACGATCTCGAAAGTGAACCTTCCTTCCATCCACTGTGTTGAATGCAATGAAGCTTGGGGGGCATGTACCTCGTTTTGCGTCATTATGCTGGGGGCATGCGGACTTATAACAAGCATAGTTTTTCGTTTCAAGCTTGTGTAAACATGAAACAAAATCCAAGCAAATTTCTCCATGGTTCAAGCTTGTGTAAAAATGAACCCATACCCGATTTACATCTCGTGATTGCCATGTTTATCCGCTAAATTCTGCTAGATGAGCCTTGGTTGTTTCATTCCATTGCTACCATCTCTTTGGCCGATCATATGCTCTCACTTGGTTGTTTATCCTTTCCTGAGGAACCACAGCGATGAGTGGTTTTGTTAGCCAGCCTCTTGACCATTACATGTTTTGAGCAGTTCCACCATTGCCGGAACTAGTTGCTACCCTTTATACCACTCGTTCCTCTAGGACGAGTTGCCTTTAAGCTCTTTTCTGACTCGTAAAATATGAAAAGATTGCCGAGTATTTTTTCCTTTTTTGACTTGTTAAAGAGAATAAAAATGGACATCGTCTTTAGGCTCTTTTTCGACGTGAAATAAGAAAAGATCGCCGAGTCCCCCTCTCAGCTCGTTAAAAGGAATGAGAGGTGGTCGCCTTTAAAGCTCTTTTTTCGACCGTTTAAACTAAAAAGATCACCGGGTGTTTGTCGTTTCGCACTCGTTATCGGCCCCAAAACGACGTACTTCTGACCACTTTTTTACTTTTTCGGGTCGAAGTCACTATTCGCGAAAAGTACTCCCCGATCATACTGGTCGGGCGGTTCTTTCGAGCATTGTTTTATACTTTTTTGGGCTCGAGAGACACAACTTTACGAAAAAAACCCCCCTGGAGTTTTCTTTTCCGCTGTCTTTTCAGACTCTCTAAACAAGAAAAGACACCGAGTTTTCCTTTGTCAGGCTCGTTAAAACTTCATGACATCGGGCATAGTCGAAATGACACTCTCCAAGCATATGCTATCCCCATCAAGATTGTCATCCAAAAATAATCGGGGTACCTGCCAGAAATGGTGGGGAAAATGGAACTGTAATAATGGTCGTGTCGGCAGTATGTCGCTCTTGAACATGGCACTCGTCCGTATTCATGTCTGGGTGGGGATTACTCATCTTGTTTCACACTAGCCTCCGTGGGTTTGGGTTATCCTGTTTTGGCCTCTCATCTACTCATTGCCTTGTCACCATGACCTCTGCTCATTTGATGTCAAATACTGCCAAATCCGCTGTCGTGCCGTCGATATGTTCAAGAGAAGTTGACCTCTGCAAGCTTACCACCTCCCTCTGATGTCTCACACAAAATATTTTTATCCTTCTCTGTCTCGTGTCGATGATGTGGGAAACATCATGGCCCACCTTCGATCAAGGTTACTTCCTGTCGACTTCAGCTCATTATCCAGGAAAGTGACCTAGAGACTCCCTTCAGGTGCCTTAGAGCCTGCATGCCTCAATGGCAGGTTCTTCGTGTTCGACGTGAGGTTTTCATCATTGGCCTCCGATCGAATGATTCTGCGGGTGTTCGACACCAGCTCATTGATTCACACGCTGCGGATTGTACCTATGAGTACCTTGAGGACCATTGTCATTATTGGTGGTACCTCTCGTGTCTGATAACAACTTTCATCATTGACTGGTAATCAGACGATGTTCATGCATGTTCGACTTCAGCTCATGTATTCACATGCTTGGACTTGTACTTTGTTTGATCCAGGTGGATATTGGTGGCCACCTGCCAAGTCCACCTGGACCCCCACCATTGTCTTTCTCAGCATTTTCAGTTTCCTTAATTGTAGCACAACTTACTATTTTTAGCAGTTTTTCGGGTCCTGAACTTCCGGAGCCGTTTTGAGGCCCTAAACGACGTTTTTTGGGAAATCTACCCAGCGATTTTTCTGATAAAAATCATCTTTTCCGTCGTAGTCCTCGGAGAGATATTTCCAACGGGCTATCATGCACGTCAAACGGAGATAGTATGACCAATTCGCGACCCCGGGAAGTTGATGTACCAACTTACCCAAAAACGGGGCCCACAATTTGGCGTTTCATCTTCTAGGGTTAGGTTTTGGAATTTGAAGGGTTTTCTATTGTTTCTCAACAATAAATAGGCCTCCGAGCCTCATTGTAAGACAGTTCAGAGGCATGTAGCCATCACATCTCTTCTCAGAGATAAGCTACCATCGCCCTAGCTAGTTTATTTCCATTTCTGTTGTAAGCATATTTGAGTATTTTCCATTAATGAAATGAAGTATTATTTCCGCTGCATCTTTGTGTATATGGTTATATCTGTAATTTGTTGCGTTCCTGTTTAAATCCGGATCAGTGGTATCAGAGCGGTCTGCTTTTTCTCTGTTTTTCTTTGCATGTCCCCAACAAGGTCGGGATATAAGGAGTTAGGGCTTGAACTGGTTGAACCTTTGCAAGACCAGCCTCGCAAATCCCGACGGCCTCCCATGGCGGACGAGAAGAAAGACGAGGGGGCAGGAGATCCCATCAAAATCTTGCTCGAAGAAGCCCTCGAGCGACAACGGAACGCGATGATGGACAGTTTTGCCCAGATCCTTCAGCGGCTACCGAGAAGCAACGCATCGGCTTCCAGCAGCTACTCTGGAAACGCCACACCCTTTAAGGTACAAGTTAATTTTGAAATCCCCATATTCGAAGGTCAGATAGACGCAGATGCCGTAGATAAATGGTTAAATCTGCTAGAGGGTTACTTTTCTGTTCATGAATTTTCGAGTCGGGAAAAGATTGTTTTTGCTCTCCTCAAAGCAGCCCCCCACGTCAAGGACTGGTGGGAAACCTACTGCGAGCAGAAGGATGAAAGTACTGGCTCACTATTTTCAGCCGCACCCACCTGGGATTCGTTCCGGGATGCTATCAAGGAGCAGTACTACCCTGTCGGGAGCTATGAGGATGAATACATAAAATGGACCACGCTGCGGCAGGGAAGGGACCAAGACGTGCCGGAGTTCACCAATCTTTTCCATACCCTTCGCACAAAGTTGGGTATCAAGGACTCAGAGCAACATTTGATACTCAAATACCGTGGCTGCCTACACAAGTACATCCAGGAAGAAATACAATTCCTAAACATCCCCTCGCTCGGCGCAGCATACCGGTATGCCGTCAAGGTCGAGCAGAAGTTTAAACAAAAGAAGCGAGACTTTGGATCTGCGAATCCAAAGCAGGGGAAAGGTGCCCCTAAGCCACAGAACAAAGGACAAATCCAAGGCGGGACAGCCCAAGACAACCAGCCGAAGCTGCAAGCAAAGAACAACGCCGCGAAGCCGAGAAAGGACACTGGAAAATGGTGCGAGTTCCATAAGAGCTCCACTCACAACACAAGTGAGTGTCGGGCCAAGCAGTCACTGGTGGCTGAGCTAAAGGTTTCAGAATCAGATGCATGTTCCGACACAGAGTCAGAACCCGATAAGGGGTATGAAAAAGGGAAGCAGATCATTGATGCGGACCCCAGCGCCACTGTTGCTACCGCAAAGATCCAGAAAAATGAACCCGAAGATCCAGAGGAGGAGGAGCGTCTCTTCCACTCCCAGATGTGGGTAAAGGGCTGCCCGATACAGTTCATTGTTGATAGCGGGAGTCAAAAGAACCTCATTTCGGCAGAGGTCGTGAAGCGGTTGGGCTTACCGACCACATCACATCCACAACCATACACCATTGGGTGGCTTCACCAAGGACGAGATCTTCGCGTGAGCCAGCAGTGTCGCCTTCCATACAACATCAAGCCCTTCACGGATGAGGTATTGTGTGACATTGCTCCCCTTGAAGTTTGTGATGTATTACTAGGACAACCATACTTGTGGAAGCGACATGCTGTGTATGAATCGAGGCCCCGTGCAGTTATTATTACATTGGGAAATAAGTTGTTCAGGATACCAGAGGTAGCACCACCTGCCGCCCTCTCTTTGATTACTGCAAAACAATGCAGTAAGATCATTTCCAAAACCAGGAAATTTGTTTTCCTGATGATACGCCCTCAAGGAAAGAAGAAGACAGTGGCCGCGGCCTCCAAACGGGGCCCCTCTGCACGACAACTACAGATGGACAAGATTGTGGAGGAGTACGAGGACATCTTCACCTCCCCGGCAGGGGTTCCTCTGCACTGTCAAGTCAAGCACTCCATCGATCTGACCCCAGGTGCACCGCTACCCAATGGACCAATTTATCGGCGCTCCGTTCTGGAGAACGATGAAATCAAGAGGCAGATTCAGGAGCTCCTGCAGAAAGGTCACATCCGTCCGAGTTCATCGCCCTGTGGGAGCCCGATCGTGTTGGTACAGAAGAAGGATGGGACGTGGAGACTCTGTATTGACTATCGGGCGCTGAACAAGATCACTGTCCGTAATAGGTACCCGATCCCACGGATTGATGACCTCCTAGACCAACTAAAGGGGGCGAAATATTTCAGCAAGATCGATCTGAAGTCAGGATATCACCAGGTACCAATCGAACCCTCAGATGTGTGGAAGACTGCCTTCAAATCCAAGGAGGGCCTCTTCGAATGGTTGGTCATGCCTTTCGGATTGACGAATGCTCCTGCAACCTTTATGAGGCTAATGGATGACATCTTGCGGCCATTCACCAACTCCTTTGTAGTAGTATACTTGGATGACATTCTGATCTTCAGCCAGAGTTGGGAAGAGCACCTCCACCACATCCGACAGGTTCTCCAAACACTGCGGCAACACAAGCTATGTGCCAATTTGGAGAAATGCACTTTTGGCATGACCGAGGTTCAGTATCTGGGATACATCATTGATGAACAGGGGGTGCATGTCGATCCAGCCAAGGTCCAAGTCATTCGGGATTGGCCCTCTCCAACCACTCTAACAGAGCTACGCAGCTTTCTAGGTCTTGCCAACTTCTACCGCAGGTTTGTGTTGGGGTTTTCTCATATTTCTTGGCCCTTGAGTCAAGTCACCAAGGGCGGTGTGAAAGCAAAATTCTTTTGGTCTGAATCTCAACAGAAGGCATTCAGGGAGTTGAAGGATCGCCTCTGCACGGCACCAGTGCTCGCGTTACCAGATTTACAACAACCATTTGAGGTCGAGACAGATGCCTCTGACTATGCTATTGGGGCAGTCCTTACTCAACATGGACATCCAGTGGCATATCACAGTGAAACACTTTCAGACACAGTCCGGAAGTACCCCACTTATGATAAAGAGATGTATTCCATTGTACAGGCCTGCCGACAATGGAAGCATTACATTTTGGGGAAGGAAACGGTCATCCACACAGACCACCGACCTCTGCAGTTCATACAGACCCAAGGGAAATTGCAAAATGATCGCCATCAGAAGTGGTCTACATACCTGCAACAGTTTCACTTGAATATCAAGTACAAAAAGGGCAGCACCAATAATGTTGCAGATTGCCTCAGTCGACCACCGATCATGGCGCTAACCACCGTGCTCAACTCCTGCGGGCACGAGACTTCTGATTGGCCACTTCTCTACAAAAGCGACCCAGAATTCGGCCACACATACCAGACACTCTTGGAGGGTCGGCAGGTTGCAGATTTTCACCTCCAGGATGCCCTATTATGCCACCTCGGTCACCTTTGTGTTCCTTCAAGTGAGCGTGCCAAGATGATTTGGGAAGCACACTACAGTCGGGCTGCTGGGCATTTCGGGGTCGAGAAAACAGTGGCAGTACTGCAAAATTATTTCTATTGGCCGAATCTTCGACAGGATGTTGGGAAGTACATCCGATCATGTACTGCCTGTGCCATTGCCAAACCGACCATTAAGAAGCAAGGCCTCTACACCCCGTTGCCTACCCCTAGTCGACCTTGGGAATCCATCTCCATGGATTACATGTCAGGCCTTCCTTCCACTAAGCATGGAAATGACTGTGTTTTTGTGGTCGTCGACAGGTTCTCAAAGATGGCCATTATGATGGCCTGCAAGAAGAATATCACAGCAGAAGCCACTGCTAAACTCTTCTTTGAACGAGTGTGGGTGCACTTTGGGATCCCACAGTCTATCATCTCAGATCGGGACAGTCGGTTTCTCAGCACATTTTGGTCCAGTCTCTGGTCAATGATGGACACCAAACTCACGAAGTCCACAGCCTTCCATCCTCAAACTGATGGCCAGACAGAGGTTGTCAATAGGATGATTGTGCACATTCTGCGCATGTATAACTCAAAGCATCCACGCACATGGGACGAGAGCCTCCCCTATGTTCAGCATAGCTACAACCGAGCTCTTCACAGCTCCACTGGCCATAGCCCTTTTCAGGTGGGTTTGGGATTCCAGCCACTATGCCCCATTGATGTGGCCATGCCACTTGCAGCTACTCACATGAATTCAGCTCATGTCCAGTCCGAAACAAATAAGGCCACCAGCTTCATTGAGCGCATCCAACATATTCGCCAGCAGGTCCATGAAATTCTTGAGAAATCAAATGCCAAGTACAAGCAGCGACATGATCAACATCGGGTGCCACACAAGTTTCAGGTGGGCGACAAAGTCTGGTTGCATTTGCAAAAGGAACGCCTTACTGGAGCCTATCGGAAATTGAGACCACTCCGATATGGTCCTTACACCATTACTAAGGCTATGGGAGACAATGCATTTGAGCTCAGCATTCCCCCATTCCTTGGCCTGCACCCAGTGTTCAATGTGGACCGCCTTCGGCCATACTTTCCACCATTGCTAGACACATCCGACATTGCAGAACAGCTCAAACCCACAGAATTAAATCCAGATTGCATGGAACAAGCTGCAACTGATTGGATCATGGACACACAGATCAAGAACACTCGCCAACAGAATATCCACCTGTATCGAGTTGTCAAAGCAGGCCAACTCCTTCAGCAGGGCAAGTGGCTCACCAGGGAACAAGTTCAGCAGAAGTTTCCTCATCTCATGGAGGATCTCAACGCAATGGGGACCATTGCTTCCTAAGGGGGGAGGAATGATCCAGGTGGATATTGGTGGCCACCTGCCAAGTCCACCTGGACCCCCACCATTGTCTTTCTCAGCATTTTCAGTTTCCTTAATTGTAGCACAACTTACTATTTTTAGCAGTTTTTCGGGTCCTGAACTTCCGGAGCCGTTTTGAGGCCCTAAACGACGTTTTTTGGGAAATCTACCGCCGCGATTTTTTTGATAAAAATCGTCTTTTCCGTCGTAGTCCTCGGAGAGATCTTTCCAACGGGCTATCATGCACGTCAAACGGAGATAGTATGACCAATTCGCGACCCCGGGAAGTTGATGTACCAACTTACCCAAAAACGGGGCCCACAATTTGGCGTTTCATCTTCTAGGGTTAGGTTTTGGAATTTGAAGGGTTTTCTATTGTTTCTCAACAATAAATAGGCCTCCGAGCCTCATTGTAAGACAGTTCAGAGGCATGTAGCCATCACATCTCTTCTCAGAGATAAGCTACCATCGCCCTAGCTAGTTTATTTCCATTTCTGTTGTAAGCATATTTGAGTATTTTCCATTAATGAAATGAAGTATTATTTCCGCTGCATCTTTGTGTATATGGTTATATCTGTAATTTGTTGCGTTCCTGTTTAAATCCGGATCATTGTTTGGGTCGGGACGGAGCGCAAAACCCTGGATCCCTGTCTGTTATGGTCCAGGCTACGATTTTGTGGATGATCATTACATGACTCATTGATGGATGGCTGCGCCCATACCTGAGTCTTCATGGATGGCTGCGACCATACCTTATCATTACTATGGTCTCTTTAGCTGGGTGGCTGCGTCCATTCCACAGACCTTTCGCATGTCTTTTGGATGGCTGTGCCCATGCCCAGACTGCATGTACTTGATTATCAGAGATATTCGGTCCTTCCTGGTGGTATTCCAGTTCGGCAAGTTTTGTAAAGCATTTCACCCCTCCCACTCTCTCAGTCTTCATGCTTTAGGGGGCATCTGTTACACAGTAATTTCTCACTGTCTCCCTGTCAGTCACCCTACTGTGTCAGGAGTTCACAATAATCAAGTTCATGCCCTCTGCATTGGCTAAAAACCCATTTTTCCAAAGTTTTCATCATCAGCGCGACTGTTATTAAAATATCTGCGCTGACTGGCGCTTCATAATAGACCTCATGCGCTGCCAGCGCGGAAGCACACGACTTTCCCGCGCTGGTCGAATTTCATGACCAGCGCAGCCTCTGTTTGTATTAACCCGCGCTGACATAGGCCTGTCCGTTATTTCTTTGCGATGTCAGCGCTCCAGTCCAGTTATGCACCCGCGCTGATCCAGTTTGGGCGAATTTGTTCCAACAGCCAGCCTTCCAGATAACTACAGGCTTGGTTGTTGGCCTTGTGAGTATCGCCTCCCTTATATGGCATGTCTGTTCGACCATTTGGAACCATCTCCCTTGAAGATAAGCTCATCCTTCCACCATTCAAGGAGACTCCTTCTCCTATTTAAACCTCTACCATTGCCATGAGCATCTAGTTTTTTGGATAGTTCTTAGTTTGGATTGTGTGGAGTTTATAGTGCTCAGATTGCTGCTACTGTAGGTAGTTGGTGTGATAAGTGTGGAATAGCTAGATAGCTTAAGGGAGGTTGTGGAGTTTTGCTTGTGAGAGAGAGAGTTCTTGTCTTGGGAGATCTATCTCTAAGGGTGAATGCTTGAGAGACTTGCTGGCTGGACCCTCTTGAGAAGGATATCGACGTCAGAACATTTGGTTGTACTCTTCTCTGTTATTGATTAATAATAGATGACTACTATTATGGTCCCATTCTCATTTGTCTCTGCAATGGTTAATGTTAATTACATCCTTTCTGACTGATGTATAATTGCTTTGATTAGATTTCACGTTTGTGTTTGTCTTTCTCTTCGTGTTTGCAGGTATCTATTCGCAGAGATCGCGGAGGATCGTGACCGGCTAGAGCGAAGGAGCGAGAGCGGCATCTCTTCATCAAACAATAGCGTTGGAATCCAAGTAGGTGTTCATTGCCTATCTTTAATTGCAATTAGGAACTTGCATAGTAGCATTGACTGATTGTTGCTAGACCAGTTCTGGGCTAGTAGGGATCGCCTCTATCCGTAGAGGGGATTTACCTCTCCAACAGCTCCAGTTTTTGTTCTTTTAGTCACTTATACCTAAAAACAAATGTAGAGAAACACCACAAATGCAATAGAAAATGACCAAACAATCTGCTTGAAGAGTCAAGAAACCTCAAGCTATCAACATACAATTCAACAAACAATATAGGAAACAAGATATTGATTTGTATTAATGTAAATCAAAGTAAAACTTACAACCGACCCTTGACATTGTAAGTCTACTTGAAGGGTCCTGTCAGCATGTCTCCGTAAGCATTCACTTGTGAACCATCTCCCAACGGAACAAATGACTCTCTCTTTCGTCCAAAACGTTGATGCTAGAAAATTATCAAGCCAACTCTACTCAAAAATCTCTTAAGCCAAATACATGTGAGGCTACTTCCACACTTCAATAACACTCTCTACCTCTACTCCTCTCTTAGAAACCTGAAGCTACCAAATTACATCTAGCTATCATCAAGTTACATCCAAGCTAGCTGATATCATTCATGGAGGAGACATTTATAGGAGGGAGAGCTTCCATAAGAAATGGGAGGAGAAGCTCATCCCTTAGGGAGGTTGCACAAAAGGTGGAACAACTATCCCAAAGGAGAGAGGCGAGCTCAACTTACCCAACATCCAGCCCTAGGAGCACCCATGAAGCAGGTTCATCTCGAAGCTTCGACGAGTTATTAAAAAAATTGCTAAATCTAGCTCGTCGCGGGTGCAACACAAGGACAGAGCAAAGACTTCACTAGGGCTAGTATAAACTAGACAATCTTCGTGCGTGGGACAACTTCTGACCCGCGACGACCCAAAAACTTAGGTAAAAAAGGTTTTTCTTTAGGGATAATGATCTGATGCGTTCTTCCTAAGATCATAAGGAAGGTATTGACACATAATTGGCAACATGACACAGAATAGACGTCAGTAACATGGACCGACAGTGTCTGGGATCAGGGAATGTAGACTCGGTGAAAAATTACTGTGTAACAGATGCCCCCTAAAGCATGAAGGCTGGGAGAGTTGGAGGGGTGAAATGCTTCATGAATCCATAATCAAAACAGAACATCCTCGCTAAGAACTTGCCAACATAAGTACAACTAATATTGCTGATACATGAGTACATAGTGAATGGAAATACATGTGTATAAGGCATGGGCGCAGCCATCCAGAAGATAAACAAAAATGCTCTGTGGTATGGACACAACCATCCAATCAAAAATACCACAAAAGAGACTCAAGTATGGTCGTAGCCATCCAATCAAAAGAGTCATGTATAAATCAATCCACGCAACATGGACTTGTGTAATATGAGCCCAGGGTCTTTATTCCCAACCCAATCATGTTACAAATTCTAATATGCGAATAGATGTGCTGAAGTCGAGCATACTAGAAAATCACTTGATTACCAGCCAATGATGTAGATTGTTAACAAGCACGAGAGAGACCACCAATAATGTCAATGGTTCTCAAGGTACTGCTAGTACAATCCACAAAGTGTGAAGAATGATATGAATTCGAACACTTGTGAAATCACTCGATTGAAGACCAATGATGAAAACCTGTCGTCGAATGTGAAGAACTTGGCATTGAGGCATGCAAGCTCTAAGGTACCAGAAAAGAGTCTGTAGATCAACTTCCCGGATAATGAGTTGAAGTCGACACGGAGCGACCAGTCGAAGGAGGGCCATAATGTTTCCCACATCATCGACGTGAGACAAAGGAACAAGATGAATATGGATGAGATGGATAATTTGAGGAAGGAATGTAAGGCTACAAACTGTAGAAGGATTAAGCTCTTGAACATATCGACGACACGACTCTGGAATTTGGCAACATTTTGGTACCAAGGGATCAAAGGTCATGATGATGCAACAAGGATCAGATGGAATGAGGCAAAATAAATAACCCAAAACCTGGAAGGCCAACGATAGAATGAGGATATCCCAACCCAACACAAAGCAGAAAGAGTGTTAATGTCCAAGAGTGATAAGCTGTCGTAATAACTAATACAACCAATAGAATGTTTCCAAATTTTCCCCCACCATTTCTGGTGAGTACCCCAATTATTTTTGAAACACAAGTTTGAAGGGGATAGCATATGTTTGTAATGTAAGTTCATCGTTCGGACAAATCTGACCTAGTCAGTTTTTAACGAGCCCTAGGAAGGAGAAGCTCGGTCTTGTCATGGTGATGAGTCCAATGTCGTCAGGGTTTAATGAGTCCGACATGTCTAAAACTCGAAGTATTTTTCATGTTTAGAGAGTTTAAAAAAGACACGGAGAAGAAAAATCCAAAGGTCCCTTTTCGTAAATTTGTCCCTTGAATCTGAAAAGGTAGAAAAAAATATCCAAGGGAACCTATTGACCATGATATATCAACGTATACCTTTCTCGTAAGTAATCTATCCCAGCCCGAAAAAGGGGGTAAACTTATACTGGGTAGATGACGCTGCGCAACCTTTAACGAGTTCAAAGTGACAAGAGCTTGGCAATATTTTCATGTTTAAAGGGTTAGAAAAGAGATGAAAGCAGACCTCCCATTTTTATTCTCTTTAACGAGTCAAAAAGTGAAAAATACTCGGCAAGCTTTTCATTTTTTACGAGTCGGAAAAGAGGTCAAAGGTGACTTGTCCTGGAGGAACGAGTGGTATAAAGGGCAAAAACTGGTTTTGGCAATGGAGGAACTACTCAAAACACATGGCGTTCAAGAGGCTGGATAACAAAACCACTCATCACTGTAGTCCCTCGGGAAATGAGATGCAACCAAGTGAAAGCATATGATCAGCCAAAGAGATGGTCGCGATGGAATGAAACAACCAAGGCTCATCTAGCAGAAATTAGTTGATAAAAATGGCAATCACGATATGTAAATTGGGTATGGGTTCATTTTTACACAATATTGAACCATGGGGAACTCTGCTTGGATTTGGTTTCATGTTTACACAATCTTGCAATGAAAAACTATGCTTGCTTTAAGTTCGCATGCCCCCAACATAATGACTAAAATCGAGGTACATGCCCCCCATGCTTCATTTCATTCAACTAGGTGGATGGAATGTAGGTTCACTTTCGAGATCTTGAAAAGACTCGACTGGGATTTTATGAGATCGTGATCAAAGACCCGATTTGGAAAAGCGAGTTGTTTCATTTTTTAATGAGGTTGACACATTAAAAGAACTGTCCTCGAAACTCCTTGTTTCATTTTTTAATGAGCTTGACACAAGACAAAGAACTATGTTCACACCCGTTGTTTCATTTTTTAACGAGGTTTACACAAGAAAATAACTATCCTCATCGAAACTGTTCATGGACCATATGAGAACATGGCTTCCAAGAGGTCTTCACTAGATGGAAGGACCATGCTCCAGGAGGAATACATGTCATTGAGTAACAATGACAGATTAGGTTCCAATGCCCCTAGTACATGATGAATAAGACCATATGCGTGATCATTAGCATATGTAGAGATGGAACGAGTAGCCACATAATTAACCTATGGCGGGGAGGTACTTCTTGCAAACAAGAGCTGATAGGGGACGATGGTTACAAAGGTGGTGCCTGGTGACCAATGAATGACAATTGATCAATAGTCACAATGCTTCCTTCATGCTAAAAAGAAACCACACAGAAAAGTGAATAAGGAAGAGATCCCATGACATAAACATAGTCACGTCCAAGGAGAGGATTGAAATCTAACAAACCTTGGATGACCATCACGTCTATATAGATGGTCTTCCCTCCCAAAGTAATAGGGAACTTCGGAAGGATCCCTAAGGATTGACTAGTTCCTCCGTCGAAAGCCAACAGATTCTGAGTGACAAGCACAAGCTATGGGCAGCCCAAAGCTTGCCAAGTAGTGGAAGACATGATGCTAATAGATGCACCTTCATCTAATAGAGTGCAAGGTACTACCATATTATAGGATTGTACTGTAATCTTGAAAGGTGCATAAGATGGGAGGCAGAAAGCAGTCAAGTGACTCCAATCGAATGAAACGACAGAACTACTTGGTGGGGGTATCATATGATTTCCCCCATGCTCTTCAAGAATAGAAGGACTCTCCTGAATAGCCAGGATGGGAGGGTAACTCTTTGATTTATGATAATATGAGAAGATGAGAAGAACATGAGCAGTATGATCACTACTCTCCTCCAAAATAGAGTGAGCAACTGGTGGCGAAGCCAAGTCGACACTCTTTTCAAACAATGGTTGGTCGGGAACAAACGCAAGAGAGTTAGACCCAGGAAGAGTAGGATGGGTAAGAGATGAATCTAAGTCAATCTCTTTACCAATCGGGGGAGGGCCAGAAGAAAGCCTCTGATAACCAACAAGAAGTTGGGGTTGAGGAGCTGCAAGGTTTTCCAAAAATTTGGAAGCTTTATCCATAAGACGACAAAGGTGAAGAAGATGTTCTCCTTCACATAACCTACAGGGAAACCTAATATTCCCTTTCTTCTTACCATCGCTATCCAAGAGTGCAACATCGACATGATCTCCAGAGGTCGATGGGGATGGTCGATCCAGATTTTGAGACCATACCTCTAAGACTTTGGGAATGCCAGGGTAGTCATGGAGGAGACGGTCACCCTTACACAACTTGCGAGGGAATATGACCTTTCGTGGAGGATCAGAAGTTTTTCTGGATAGGAGGTGTATTTGGAGTAACATCCGCATGGTCAGCCCCTCGCTTAGTTGACTTCTTCTTCTTCTTATTCTTAGCCTCCTGGTTACTAGATTTGAAACTTTCAAGAATCTACTAATGCAAAAAATTGTCTTTCAAATCTTAATATAAGATGTATGCAATTTTTTATTTTTTCAAATAAATGATAAGAAACTACATGCAAAATGAATCAAAGACTCAAAACTAAGGAGATATTTCTTTTTGCAAAGCTGTCTCATTGACTGGGAAGCAATGTGATCTATGCCGAGTGAAGGAAGGAGACCAAACGAACAAGACATGAAAGTTGGGTAACCAAACGTCACATACCAATCAAGAAGATGACAAATAATGAATAGGAAGAAGCCCAAACAAAGTCAGATATTATGCCAATTAGAGCCTAAAGATCTCAATGAATGAGAGACCCAAGCAAACCAATCATTCAAGAAACACTAGGTGATCCAGGTGGATGTTGGGGGCCACCCACCTATCCCATTTGGACCCCCACAACTGTCTCTTTCAGTTTTTCAGCTTCCATAATTGTAGCACAATTTACTATTTTGAGCAGTTCTTCGGGTCCTGAACTTCCGAATCCATTTTGAGGCCCTAAACGACATTTTTTGGGAAAGCTGGGAGCAACATGGGTCCATGGACCGATATTGCTCTTCCCAAAGTTGTAGTGCTCAGATAGATATTTCTAACAAGTTATTGTATGCGTCAAATGAAGATTGGGTGCCAAAGTTACTATCCCGAGAAGTTGATGTACCAACTTACCCAAAACGGGGCCCACAATTTGGAATTTCATCTTCTATGGTTAGGTTTTGGGATGTTAAGGGTTTTCCATTGTTTCTCAACAATAAATAGGCCTTTGAGCCTCATTGTAACACAGTTAAGAGGCATGTAGCCGCCACATCTCTTCTTAGAGATAAGCTACCATTGCCCTAGCTGGTCTATTTCCATTTCTATTTGTAAGCATATTTCAGTATTTTACATTAATGAAATGAAGTATTATTTCCGCTGCATCACTGTGTTTATGGCTATCTCTGTAATTTGTTGCGTTCCTGTCTAAATATGGATCACTAGTGTATTTAGGTCACACGGCTCAAGAGGAAGGATTTCAAAAGACTTGAAACCCGGAATTGAAAATCTTAAGAACCAACACTTTTGACGCAATAAAGAGGCAAAAAACAAGCTCAGAGGGTAGAACACACTGGCTAACCATCCAACAAAATTCAATATTTGAAACTTACAAGAATCTTTGCGAGTACAAAATCAACAACATGCGCCGAAAATAAATCGTCGCACACCTCTGACTAAGCACTTTGCGACGTTGTCGTGAAAGTAAACTAGTTAGATGCACCGAGTTGATTTCAGGACTTGTCGCGACTGTTAGGAAATTTAACTGCGCTAGACAGTAAAAGGCGCAACCTAGAAAACAACACAGATGCGACTACTTTGCGACTGTCAGAAAATAAACAACGACGACCTCAAATCAAAGACAAAAAATGAAAGTTTGGCTAGAGCAAGGCCTAAATCTATCACTCATGAGAGTGGGAAGAATACAGGAGTAGTCTAGCAACTTACAGAATAGAGGATTCTACCCAAACAATAAAGGAGACAACAAACCAAAAAAACCAATCAAAACAAAAGACAAAAGACAAATCCCCAGCGGAGTCGCCAACACGTGACATAGGTAAGTTCCCTCCACGGACATAGGCAACCCCTCTAGCCCTAGAGTGGGTTTAGTCACCACAAATACAATACCAAAGCAAATTTCCTTAGAAAGTTGGGGTTATGAAGGCTTACCTTCAGATCATCATTCGATGAAGTCCTCGTCATGTTTCTTCAGCTCTTGTTCTTCTAGTCACTTATACCTGAAAACAACATAGAGACAAACACCACAAACGCAACAAAAAATGATGAAACAATCTAGTTGAAGAGTCAAGGAACCTCAAGCCATCGACATACAATTCAACATACGATATAGGAAACAAGTTATTGATTTTATTAATATAAATCAAAGTAAAGCTTACAACCGAGCCTTGATGTCGTAAGTCTCCTCGAAGGGTCCCATCGTCATGTTTCCATAAGTATTCATTTTTGAACCATCTCTCAAGGGAACAAATGACTCTCTCTTTCATCCAAAAGGTTGATGCTATAAAATTCTCAAGCCAACTCTACTCAAACATCTCTCAAGACAAATACATGTGAGGCTACTTCCACACTTCAATAACACTCTCTACCTCTACTCCTCTCTTAGAAACCTGAAGTTACCAAATTACATCTAGCTATCATAAAGTTACATCCAAGCTAGCTTATCTCATTCATGGAGGAGACATTTATAGGAGGGAGAGGTGCCATAAGAAATGGGGGGAGGATCTCATCCCTTAGGTAGGTTGCACAAAATGTGGAACAACTACCCCAAAGGAGAGAGGTGAGCTCAACTGACCCAACAACTAGCCCTAGGACCGCCCATGAAGAAGTTTCATCTCAAAGCTTCGATGAGTTGTTAAAAAACTTTCCAAATTTAGATTGTCGTGGGTGCAATAGAAGGACAACGAGAAGACTTTGCTAGGGCTATTGCAAACTGGACAATCTTCATGGGTGGGACAACTTTTGACCCGTGACGATCCAAAAACTTAGGGAAAAAGGGGTTTTCTTAAGGGATAATGATCTGAGACATTCTTCTTGAGATCATAAGGAAGGTATTGACACATAATTGGAAACATGACATAGAATAGATGTCAGTAACATGGACCGACAGTGTCTGAGATCAGGGAATGCAGGGTCGGTGACAAATTACTGTGTAACACCCCCTCTCAGTATTATTTCCAACAATTGGTATCAGAGCAGGTCCTTCAGAAGAAGCTTGATCGCTTGAAGGAAGATCTTTCAAGATGAATAATCAAGAAGGCACGGGATCCCTCAGACCACCAATCTTCAATGGGAGCAACTTATTATATTTGAAAATAAGAACTAGAGCCTATCTACAACCGCTTGGAACTGATGTTTGGGAAATTGTGGAAGGACGATATCAGTTTCTAGCAGAAATTCCTACTGACTCTGCAGGTAAGAATTTATACGAAACTAATGCCAAAGCTGTCAATACATTACTGGTAAGTCTGTCAGAATTAGAATTTTTGAAGGTCATGAAACTCAAGAGAACCAAAGAAATATGGGACAAAATCATTCAGAGCTATGAAGGAGACTCTCAGGTAAAACATGCTAAGCTTCAAACTCTCAGAATTCAATATGAAACTCTTAAGATGCATAATGATGAGAGTGTAGCCAGTTACTTTTTATGTATAGATGATATTGATAATTGTATGAAGAATCTGAGTGAAGAAATAAAGGAAGTTACTTTAGTTGAGAAAATTTTGAGATCTTTGTCTTCTAAATTTGAGTCAAAAGTGTCTGCCATAGAAGAAAAACAGGATCTTCAAACTATCACTGTAACTCAACTTCATGGAATCCTAACTGCCTTTGAAATGAGAAAAGAAGGTCCATCATATATGAGAGAAGCCGCATTTAAAGCATCAGGAAAGGGAAAAGAAAAGGAAGAGAAAATTGAATCAGGACACATTTCTGAGAAGAAGATGAGGTAAATTTTTTCAAGAAGCTTCAACAGGGTTCTAGAAGGTTTAGAGGTAAGCTACCTTTCAAATGCATTTCTTATGGTAGAGTCGGTCATTATGCTACCAAATGTCCTCATAAAGATAAATATGAAAAAGTAAGGAATATGGAAAATGCAATAAGAAACATGTTGTGAATAGAAGGAGTTACTATAAGCATGAAGATAGTGATGGTTTATCTAATAGTGATGAAGATGAAACTGAACAAGATTATAGACTTCTCATGGCCTATGACAATGATGATTTTTTGGATGCATTAGAAGAGGAAGACTTTCATGAAGAAATCACTAAACTCAAAATCTATTTAGAAGAAAAGAATATGATCATATATACATTAACACACCAACTTGTTGAAAGAGAAAAACACAATGAAAATGTAGAATGTGAAATTGTGGGTCTAAGAAAAGATCCTGAGGAGACAAAATCTCTCAATATTAGATTTGCTAAAGGATCAGAAAATTTAAATGAAATTATCACAATTCAACGTTCTCCTTTGATAAAGACAGGTCTTGGATATACTGAAGAATCATCTCAATCACAGAAGCCGTCAACCTCCACCAGAAGCTATCTTGATGCAACAAAGACCAGTGAATAGTATGTCAATCATCAGCAAAGGCCTAAACCCCATTATCAGGTAAATCATACTCAATTTACTCCAAGTATGAATATCAATAGAAGCCGCAATAAAAATGTAAGCAATGTCAAAAGATTCGATGGTCACAAAAACTTCTTTAATGGGCAATGTTTTTCATTTCATAACATTGGGAACAAGGCTGCTCAATGCGTTGCTTATGTTAGGTTCCTATACCAATAGGAGTCATAATTTTTGAATGATTGTTATTAAAAATTGTAATATGTACATACCTTTTCTTTCGGAAAATGTTTTCCATATTGATAAATTAAAAAATGTAAAGAGGGTATGTCCTAAAAAGAATAATCAAAGGAAAAAAAGAATAAAAAGGTCAAAAAAGATGAAAAATATGAACCCTAAGAAAGGAAAAATACCATGAAAGTGAGCAAGCCAAAATTCCACTACTATTTACTTTTTGTGTAGAATAAATGATTATGTTTAGCTTGTAATCCTTTCCACAATCCATGATGGCCAAAATGTTTAAACATGACTATTTCATGTTTTCAATCTCATGTCTATAGATAGAGAATACAAATCTGGCCAAACAATGTAACCTTGGCAGATCAGTAGATAGGTAGAGTAAATAAAAGGAGCTCAACTATTTAATATGAGCCCTTGGATGTAAGAAGGTTAGATTTAGTTAGTTTACTATTGTAAAGAGAAAATAAAAATGTTTGATAAGGGTTTGATAGCTCAAATGCACCCTAATAAAGAGAAGAAAAAATGGTAGGATGAGTAGATGGGTAAGTAGAAGAAAGGTTGCATAAGTATGATGATTGGTTAGACAAAAAGCATATTTATCATTCTCATCATAAAAGTTCCATATATGAATGAACAATCAACCATGCAAATGATTTACAAGTCAATTAGTTAACTTCCCCCATTCATTTCACCCCTTTACTTTACTAATTTCCCATAAATAAAGTTCAAAGTACTCAAAAACCCTTAAGTCAAAGAGGGTCAGAGCATTTCTATGACTTTTAGGGGGACCGAACACTCAGCTCAATGACTTATGGATGTTAAGTACTAAATTCCTATCACAAAAGTTCATCACCCCTCTAGTTCATTAATTTTCCTAAATAATGTTCCTTTCACAAGGATAAAACACTTGTGCCTAGGAAAAACATTCCCCCCCCCACACATAAAGCATTTTCATATCAAAAACCCACCAAAACATATTACCCTAAGTAGTAATGTTAAATATGTGAAAACATCAAATTCACAAAAAGAGAATTTAATGATTGATTTTTCCCTTTTCGCTCATCTTTCATATTAATTATTAATTTTATTATATTAATTCCCAATGAAAAACCCATTTCCCTATCTATATATATATATATATATATATATATATATATATATATATATATATATATATATATATATATATATATATATATATATATAGCTCCTACATATTAATTAACCCTACCCCTTAGTTTAAATACAAACTATAACATATAGTCACCCTATCCAAAACCTCTAATTGATCGATCTGTGATCGAAATAAATAAAGAACCATTTTAAAATCCTTCGTTAATCACCTCAACGACATAATCCCGCATTAATCTGTCTTTAACCCGATACCACTGCACTTAGGTGCCTGCCAGGCCCCCCACTAGCCTCTATGCAGTTTCCCCACCCAATCACCATGCGATCGCTTCCCTCCACATCTGATGACAATTATTCATATAAGGCCAACCCAGTTGCCAAACAATACTTGCCCGATAAAGTGGTTTAGCCATTAGCCCCAAACGCTACATGTCAGCCGATGAGTGGCATCAGGCGACCACTCCCAAATACCACCAAGCACCCAAAAGCGGTGTGATAGAAACCGTTTACCATCCACCCGCTACACGAAAAATGGACCATTGTTCACCCCATACCCACCAAAATTGGCTTTTGTGCATAAAGCCAAAAAAAGCCCCATATCATTTTCTTTCATTAGAATTTAAACTGTAAACCTCTGAAACACATGCACGCACCTGCGAATGTCGAAGCCACCAACCCATGTCCAATTTGACTCCAAAGACGCCACAGAGCACCCAGTTAGGTTTCCAGTCTACACAGAGCCCTTTCGACCATTTGCAGTTTCCAACCGCCCTGTTTAGAGTCATTTTTCCTCAACTCCAGGTATTTAAGCCACAATTCACCGAAAAACCCTATCAATTTCAAAACTAGTTATTGAGTATTCTTAGTTAAGATAAAAATTAATTGAAGAAAATCAAAGAAATCAAACCTACTCGGTGCTAAACCACCATTTCCCTAAAAAAATTGAAAATTACCTCCCCCATTCTCAAATCGACAAAAAATGAGAATGGCTGCCCCAATTGCCATGAATGTAAGACCTGTCACCACTCCCCATCTAGACCTAGCCCAACTTCCCTTAACTGATAAGGATTTCCAGATAAAGGACACTTCTTTCCTAGAATCCCTGCTCAAAGTACACTGTCGAAGTAGGGATAGATACTTGAACCATGCTGATGAAATTGGTCTTTAGGAGTCCAATTTGCCCAAGTACCAGTTCCCAGAAATCCACATTTTCCCAGAAATTGTCCACTACTGTCATGCCAATTATATTCCTAGTCAAAGAGCAGTCATGTCCCCAAGCCAAACCATACTATTCACCATTACTGATGAGTCTATAAATGAAATGTTACACTCCAACCATGGCAATACCTGACTCCTCTTTCAATTGGAAGCTTATTAGACAAGTTCCCCAAACTTACCACTGCAAAATTGGCTGAGATGTTCCAAACCTTCATCAGAGAAGAAAGACATATCCCAAAGGATCCTCCTCCATATGTAACTGCCATTTTCCCCCATTTGGTCAGGACATTGTAGCCATGATATCTAGTGTCCTAGTTTATACCACTAGTGAATATATTGATGAAATTATCCTAGATTTCATGTCCATCTACACTCCAGGGTAGCCTCCTGTTGTTATCTATGAATATGCCAAATTTATAGCTGATAGGATGCATGACTAGTTTCTCAGGAAGAGCAATGAGAGAGTCTTCAAATAATCCTCTATTTTGTACCACCTTTTTCCATATTTTCAGTCAGACAAGTTTCCCTTCACCCTGCAGAAGCTTGATACAAAAGGTCAACCCAGATCAATCATTTTCTGGACTCCATTGGTCCACAAATATCACTCCCCAAATTCACATGCTAACTTTATTGACCTATTTGTGCATAGAATTGTGACAATATTGATAGGAAGCCCTCCTCCAAGAATCCGTTCAGACATAAAAAGTGTCCTGCAATTGTCAAAACAGTCAAAGGTGGGTGATTGGTACTTGTACCAAAACCATACCGACATTAGAATCTATGGTTGCATGCTGGCACCATACAAACTCCCCAAATACCTCCCAATGAGGTTATTTTCTTTAGAGTAATATAGGAAGATTATCAATGCAGATGAAACAAACTTTGTCAATGCCAAGAATAAGGCTAACTTCAAAATAAAGGACCAACTAGGCCCCTTCATATGTAACTCTAGGGAAGTAGGTCGAGAAGCAGATTTAATATTGCATAGCATGAAATTCCAAAGAAGTTTTGTTTGGAGATATGACATTTGGAATTCATTTCCAAGAAGAGACAAAGGGTCAAGCTAGGGCCTCATCCACCATCCCATACCTATGAAAGAAGCTTATGCCAACCAATCAGAGTGGGTGGAAGGGACATTAGTTGATCAGGACAACACTAGGGTAGATATAGAGAATGCTCTAATAGATCTGGAAAAACAACTTGATGAAGGTTCTTTCCTGCAGGTGCCAGGGGAATCAAGCAGGCCAGACCAATCAGACATACTAGGGGAATCAAGCAGGCTAGACCAATCAGACATACCAGGGGAATCAAGCAGGCCAGACAAATTAGACAGACCAGAGACAACCATGAGTACCCCTCCAGTTATACAGACTCCTCTAAATGAGGAGAAAGGCCTAAAGAGAAATAGGGAAGGGGCCACCACTTCAGCAAGGGAAACTTCACAAACTTATGTAGAAACAAGCCAAACCAAAAGACAGAGAGTGAATCCTGTCTCTGAACAAGAATACACAGAGGAGACAGCAGAGGTCACTAGTACAGAAGGAAATAGGAGCAGGCCTGCTACTCCATCTGGAGGCATGCCAGAGCCTTCCACATCACAAACTCAGATGTTGGAAAGGCAAAAAAGTATTGAGGTATCTTCCTTTAGGATACTTGCAGATAAGGACCAAGACATTAAGGAAAGATACAAAGAAATCAAGGCTAGGAATGAAAGGCTTAAGGCCCAAACATATGCACAGTATCTGAAGATGACCCCTACCAATCAAACAAGGCTAATGTTAGCCTTTGATGTTAAAGAGGGGAAAATGCAGATGACTTTCATCAAGCCAACCACTCAGCAACCAAGAACAACATCAGATTTTAAGAAAGTGGACTTTGAAGTACTGGCAAGGGATATTCATCCCATTGACCAGATTGAACTACACAAGCAAATAGGGAAGATGATTTACTCCACATAAATATGGAAGGCCATTGCTGCCCACCAATTACAAAACTCGCTGAATAATATATCAACCCAATTTCAGTTGGAGAAGGCTTCCTCACAGGCTAAAGATAATAGAATCAAGTCCTTAGAGGACTTAGTGATTGAGTTGGGACACAATCCCAAAGATGTAAAAGATGCAGAACAACTGATTAAGAAGAAAAATGATGACATTGATGCAATCAAGAAGTAGCGAAAGATACCCCAACTGCATCACCCACAAACACATGAATTCCTAGAGGCACAACAAGGACACAAAGAGTTCATGGACTTGGTCCTGAAGCTAAATGATAAACTCAAGGAGACATAGAAGGAGTTGGACACTTTAATTCAGTAGAAGCAAGGTGACTTGGCCAAAACTTCTAGAACTGTCATCTCCACAATATCTACAACATTCCTTCCACACTAGCAGCATCATTGGCACCCACAGCTCCACCTGTCACAACATTTCCAGTAACTGTAGAAACTACTACAACAACAAGTACATCAACAGATAAAGCAGTAGAACTTGTGAAAGCTATGGACGATATGTCTATCCAAGCTATAGAGATAAAGAGGTTAAAGGAAAAAGTGGTAGGTCCTAAAATTGACTGCAAACTTGCCCAAATCCGGCAAAAAGAAGAAACACAGAAGGCCCAAAGAATGGGTGAAAGAATCAAAATCCTAGAGAAGGATTTAACATTACAAAAACCTTTAGGACAAACCAAATAAATGCTTTGTGCCAATATCATTAACTTTTTCAATGATATTTGGCCATCAATTCAGGTTATATTTGAGCAGACAGAATTAGTGAAAATAGCCACTAAAGCTATCGAAAAAGTGAAGGAAGAATTGGGAGATAAACCAAAGGATGCAAATCGACTCATCCACTTCCTAAAAAACAAGAACAAACATGAGCTCTAAGAGCTTAACATAGAAGATAGGATTGAAGCCATTCTAGAGATTAGAAAGGTTCGTTCCAAAAGAAACCTCATGCATAACTTAGAAGAGAAGTGCCATAACATGCAGGTAGCCATTGACAGGTTCATGGCTAAGTTTGAGATTTTAAGGGACAAAGGTCTTCCCAGTCCTATGCTCATCAATGACAAACTCATGAACCAATTGGACTTAGTGATATACTCAAGAGATTGGCCAAGGAACAAGCCATTTCTTCGGCTATTAAAGCTTTCCCAACAGGCAAAGTATTATATGATACTTTTGAGAACTTGTTTTTCATAGAGAATGAGGTGAAACATTTGTTTCTCACCAAACCAAATTTTGAAAAATACACAGAGGCAGATGAAATCTATAGAAGGATGGTAAAAATAAAGTTACCTGATGCAGAATGGTGGGAAAAAATTACAGATTTACTATGATAAATATACATCAGATAGTCATTGCATAGTAAATCTGAAGACACCCAGTGAAACAGGTAAAAGCATAACAGCGGGGTCAAAGAGTATTAGTTGAAAGATAAAAGTAAAGAAGATTCCAGCATAGAAATGCTACAAATATCAGCCAGCTTAAAGGGCTACAATTCAATAGAAATAGCCAGCAACACCATAATAAAAAGGACAACATGAAGCAGTTTAACATCTGCCTCTATCTTCATGCAAGAATATATTCTTATTCCCTAGATTAAGTCTCAAGTTGTTTTGAGATATTTTGTAAATATTTTTGTATAAATACTTCACATTTCGAAGTATGTAGGGTGGATCCCAAGACATTTATATAGAATTTTTCTCCCAAATCAAAATTCTATTGTATCAATGACTAGATTGGATTGCTGGATCAAGGAATAAAGATCAGATATTTTACAGGATTCTTGTGTAAAGTGAGATACAAATAAGTATTCTCCCATGTTCAATTTTGTTTTTCCTTATGTTTTTTCCATAATCTTTTGTGTAGATTTCTAAAATCTAAATGTATAACAAGGAATGATATTTTAGAAATTGCTTGAAGGCACTTTGCCTTGACTATTTTACATTTTGAATGTTTTCTTCTAAACTGTCTTAGCTAGGGAATTCTTAACTGCTCCTGAGCTTCCGTAGTTTCTTCTCTGGTCTATAGCAAAGAATTCTTAATTTCCCTTTTTTCATGATCATTTTTTGTTCTTCATTTTGATCCCGGTCCAAGGATTCTTAAGTGCCCTTTCACCCTGGTTATAATTACTTCACCCATCAGGCCTAAACACTTGCAGTTTTCTTTGCTAGCCTGCCATGTGAACATTCCCTTTAATGATCTGATCCAGTTATGCTATCCATTTGTTGACTCCATCCAATGGCTTGAAGACCTATCTCTATCCATCTGCTCCAATAATTCCACCACCCAAACTTCAATTCAAAATCAAAACCCCAAGGAACATTAAGAACTAGCTTGAAATCCCATAAAAACAAAGTTAAATCATAAAGAGAGAGCCCTCTCTGGACTTAGGTTGGCTAGAGCCTAAGCCTAAAATATTGGTTTGTGGTTACCTCAGTTGCTTCCTTCTTCTGATAACTTCTAAGGAAAATACTAAGTGATAACAACTTACAAAACCATCATGACGAGAGAAGCACGAAATCCAAGGAGTGTAACACGAATCAAGAAAAGTTCCTATAATAACTTTTCTCCTCTTGAAAATGAAATATAATGCTCGATTTGTAACAACTTTGGTCATGAAGAATCTAAATGTAGGAGAAAATTTTAGCAAACACTTCAAAAGGAGAAAAAACCATTAAATCCCAAGATATGGAGAAGGAAGGAATCTCAATCAGAAATATGTGGTATAGTCTTGTATGCAGAAGGACAAGAAAATTAGTGATACATCGATAGTGGATGCTCCAAACACATGACAGGTGATAAAGAGAAACTTCACTCATATAATGCTTTATAAAAAGAAAAGAATGTCTCATTTGGAAATGACACTCCAACTGTCATTAAAGGTAAGGGTTATGTTTTCTTGAAGGAAAAGGTTAAAGTTGGAAATGTTATGTATGTAGATGATTTAAAGCATAATATGTTGAGTGTGAGTCAAAAGTGTGATCAAGGAAATGAAGTGGTGTTTCGATTAAATGGATGTGTTGTTCCTGAGCTTGATACCGGAAAGACCGTGATTAAAGGTACAAGAACTCCAAACAACTTATACATACTCAAAGGAGGACAATAACAATGATATCTAAGCAAAACAGGTGAAAACTGGCTGTGGCATAGAAGATTGGGACATCTAAGCTTTTCTCAAATAAGAAAAGCATGCAGGCTCAAGGCAGTTCGTGATTTTCCAGATATAAGCATTCTAGAAAATACCATATGAAAACCATGTCAAATCAGTAAGGAAACTAGAGTTCACTTCATTGAAAAGGAAGGTTCAACAAGTAAGCCTCTTGAACTTATCCATACTGATTTATGTGGACCAACAAGGAAAAAGTCACCTCGTGGAGAAGAATACTTTATTTTGTTTATTGATGATTTTTCCAAAATGTGTTGGATAGGTCATCTAAAGCATAAAGATGAAGCATTTGAAAAGTTTAAATCCTTCAAAGCTTTGGTTGAAAATGAATTAGATCGAAAAATCAAATTTCTTAGATTTGATCGAGGGGGAGAATTCATATCAAATGAATTTTTTGAATTTTGTGAGCAACATGGAATAAAAAGGCAATTCTCCATTGCGAGAACTCCTCCGCAAAATGGCGTGGTAGAAAGGATGAACAGAATAATTCAACAAATGGCTCGAGCTATGCTAGATAATCTCGAACTCCTGCAACCTTTTGGGGTGAAGTTGCATTTGTTGCCGTGGCTATTCTCAACAAAGAAAATCTTCGAGTAAATAGCACTCAAACTCCACATGAACTTCGGTATGGTAAGCCTCCTACTGTAAAATACTTTAAAGTTTTTGGAAGAAAATGTTTTATCAAAATGATTGATGAAAAACTTGGCAAGTTTGAACCCAGAGCAAACAAAGGTATTCTTCTTCGTTATTCTTCCAGAAGTAAAGGATACAAATGTTATAATAAAAGAATTCAGAAAATTGTTGAAAGCATTGATTTTGTAGTTGATGAGGCATGCAAAAATCCAGAAAAGATGAAATCAACAAAGGAATATGACAGTGAGGAAGATGGGGATTTCTTTCCCTCATGAAATCAAAATGATATTGAAGAAGAAACTAATGGAGCACCAGAAGAAGATACAATAGATAGGGAAAAGACTCCATCTAGGTATGTTCAGAAGAATCATCCAGAATCTCAAATTGTAGGAGAAAATGGGTCTGGAGTACAGACAAGAAGAAATCTTACAGTAATATCAAGTTATCTAGCATAACTATCCTCCACAGAACCTTAGAATGTAAATGAAGCTTGCAAAGATGAATGTTGGGTCAGGTCCATGGATGAATAATTAGATCAAATTGAAAAGAATGATACTTGGGAGTTAGTTCCTAGACCTCTTGATAAAAATATTATAGGAACAAAATGGATATTTAAGAATAAACTGAATGAAAATGGAGAAGTTATTAGAAACAAGGCAAGACCTGTTTGCAAAGGGTATGCCCAACAAGAAGGTATAGATTTTGAAGAAACCTTTGCACCTATTGCTAGACTTGAAGCCATAAGGATGTTTCTTTCTCTTTCTAGTTTTCGAAAATTCAAAGTATATCAAATGGATGTAAAATAATCCTTTCTTAATGGAGATTTAGAAGAAGAAGTTTATATTGAACAGCCAGAAGGATTCATTCTTGGAAATGATGCAAATCTTGTATGAAGACTCAAAAAGGCTCTCTATGGTCTGAAATAGGTTCCAAGGGCTTGGTATTACCACCTTGACAAATATCTACAACAACAAGGCTTTACAAAAGGTTCTGCAGATAGCAATTTATACACAAAGATTGAAAATGATAAATTGCTAATTATTGTTGTTTATGTTGATGATATCATTTTTGGTAGCAATGAAGAATCCATGAGTCAGAATTTTTCTTCAGTAATGCAACAAGAATTTGAAATGTCATTACTTGGTGAACTTACTTATTTTCTTGGTCTACAAGTTTAGCAAACAAAAGATGGTATCTTTATCTCACAAACCAAATATCTCAAGAAGATCTTGAAAAAGTACGGAATGGAAGATTCTAAACCAGTATGTACTCCAATGGTAACAGGATGCAGTCTGAGCTCTAATGATGAATCACCAGTAGTAAACCAACCAACTTACAGATCTATGATTGGAAGTATCCTTTATCTAATAGGTAACAAGGTTCCAAGCAAATCCAAAGGAATCACATCTCTAGGCAGTCAAAAGAGTTTTCAAATATCTTCAAGGAACTTAGGACTTTGGACTATGGTATCCTAAAGATATAGACCTTACTCTTCATGCATATATAGATTCTGATTGGGCATGAAGTGTTGATGATCGAAAGAGCACTAGTAGTGGTGCATTCTATATGGGTTCCCGGTTAGTATCTTGGTTCATCAAGAAAAAAAGTTCAATTGCTTTATCTACAACTAAAGTAGAATATGTGGCTGCTGCATCATCTTTCTGCACACAACTGCTTTGGATGATGCAAACTTCACAAGACATTCAGATCACATATACTCCACCCATCTCCATTCTATGTGATAATACAAGTGCCATCAGTGCTTCAAAAAATCTAGTCATGCACTCCAAGACCAAGCACATACCCATCAAGTATCATTTTCTACAAGAACAAGTGCTTGAACAAAAGGTCAAATTGGAGCATGTTCCCTCCAAAGAATAGGTTGCTGATATATTCACTAAACCACTGCCTAGAGAAACATTTGTATATCTCAGACAAAAGCTGGGAGTAGTTGTTGCATCATCCTGATGTTAAATCCAGTTTTTCAGAGGAAGGTTATTATATGGGGGTTTCATGAAGTATAGTCCCGTATACCCGTGACTTTTTGTGGCTGAAGAAGAGTATATGTTTTTCTGACAGGAAAAATAGTGGGTCAGACTCTGATATGGGTGCTCTATCTGATGTTGATGATTAAATTCTAATGATATGCTTTGTTCATTATTATCTAATTGACAAAGATGCCTTGATTAATGACTTGTTAACAATGCACAGGTAGCATAGGTTCAGGGGGAGCATTAGCCTTCACACGCATTCTACATTGTTGGCATTATGGTTGTTGATTCTAGCTATGGCTTCAGATATTTATACCATTTGTTGCTTAAGTCATGTAAAAGTCTAGGGTGTGATATGACTTCTCATACATTTGAATGAGTCCTATTGGACTAATGATGTAATTTGTATCCCCACTTTGCATGGGATGGATGATGTAATATTTACTGTATTTCTATCATGTATAAACAATTGGTATATCCCCACTTGATTGGGAGATTGATGTATGTATGAGTCATTGGTGATAGGAAGTTTTGTTGACATGGCTAATGTGCGCTATGCCAAAAAGGGGAAATAACCTGATCACAAGCCCCAATTAGACCTACTTTTGTTTGGAATGGCTAGCTCCGACAGGTTTTAAGGGACCCCGTAAACTATTTGAACATGTCGAGAGATTGCTTCCGGGAGGAAGACTTCAATTAAATCAACAAAAAAAAACTACTAACCTCTATGTATTAAATCCTATCTATACTACTTTTAACTACTCTAATCTAGTCTTAGCTATCCTATTCTATCCTGCAGAAGCATAATACAGAGGTTTAAACATCATATATATGTTCAACAGGAGCGTGATAAAGAAGATTAAACATCTGTATAGATTCAAGTCCAAATGAATCAATCACTGAATTCACAGCTGGAAAAGACTGTATTAAAGCTAAATTGCAATCCAATCACTCATATAGGAATCCACATTCTTCTATGGAATTAAAACTTGCAATTGATGTTTAACTTAGTTTCAAATCAGATACCATTCACAAGTTAACAATGAAACTAAATCACATTCAATTTAACAAGACTAATAGTGAAATGTAAGTCATCAATATGCATAAATAAAAATGACATTTACATTCATGCCAGTAACAACACTCTAATCCAAAACAATACAATGAGTCTGAAACTGTGGCTCCTTGAACCAAACAGTCCCCTTTATTCACAATAAATCAAAACTGTTCTTCTCCAAGCCAAAAAGCCCTTCTCCTTTCTTCGGAGGTAATACTTATGCGACCTTGAATGACCCTCGGACTTACATGACCTTTTAGTTCCCTCTTATCGTTAGTTCCCTCTTATCGTTACACAGATCAGTATGTACAGATGCGAGAGGTTGGTGAAACTGCCAACAAGCTGAGGTCACCCTTAGTGGAGCGTTCTCCTTCCTGGGGAAATAGATGGATCTCCTCGGAAAAAGGGAGGAATGTGTATCATTTCTTAACACCTGTGAGGAGAGGCTATCATTCTCTATCTTTTCTTTGAATGAAACTGAAGATGCTCCCATCATCCCCACATATGGCATGCTTTGTAATGTATTTCGTGATGATGACATCTTGGTGGATTAGTGTTGTCCTGAATGCTTCCATTGAATTGCAGGAGCTCCTTCATTATGCACTATGGCGGTCCGCCTCCCCTTTATCAGAGTGTGTTTTTCAATACCGACATTGGTGGCATAGAGGTGTCATCCTGACATACAGTGCCTTCATCTGCAGATGGATCCTCTCAACTTGCCTGCAGATATAATTCGTGTTAGCTTTGATTATAAAATATGATAGAAACACTCAAGAACAGCTCTCGCCATTATTGAAACTTGAAAAAAGATAAGGTGCTGTGAAATCAAAAGGATCTATCGTGAAAGAAAATGGCTGCTGGTTTAGCCAAAAATCGTATCGCGAACGAGTTGCAATGGCACACCTCGATGGCACATTATATGCAACGTCACCCCTATCGGATTTCCTTTGAAAAAGCCCCACCCTTAATATCTTTAAAAAACAAAGAAATACACAGAAAAAATCGAGTTCGGCCGTCAAGGCGGACTTGAAACATTATATGCCCAGATTCACGATTGTCGGTGGGTTTGGTAGACAGAGGCACGCTATATATATAAGTTTTGGGACAAGGTCGATAGCGATGAGCGATATAGCCTCGGATCCAAACATATATGAAATATAATTGATAATACCGTCAGGTCTGGAAGATCGCGATGCATATGTGCATAAGACCCGGGCTCTCGCCGATATGTGATATGCAATGGGGATGCAGACCTGAAACACATCTATGTTAAGGTTCATAAATCACTTCGGGTCCACAATGTTACCCTTCCCTTTGGAAAACCCTGACTTCAATGTTTTTTCGGAAACACAAGGATTTAAGTGAAAAACCTGAGTGTACAGCCATAAGGCTGGACTTGAAAATTAATGCACCTGGTTTTATAATCATTAGGTGGTTATGGTGCGCCATATACATGGATTTCTGACCCCAACGATAATGATGAGAAATGGGTCCCTGAACCGAAACATAATATACCTTTGTTAATATGGTCGTTGAGTCTAGAATATTTATGCACCCTTTATATATAGCTTTGGGGCTTGGCCGATTAGTGATTTGCGATGTGGTGGAGGACTTATCTGCATCGCTCTTATTCATTCATTATAAACCAACCTTCACCCTTTGATCAAGGTGAAGTGCGATGAACGAAAATGGATGATTCATGTATGCTTTGTGAAGCACTTCATCCATAAAGAGTTATGAAGGCAAATGAGGTGTGATAAAGTTTTTTGTGCGTTAAGTGCATGAATGGCCATGGTAAGGGTAGAAGCAATTATATATGCGGTCCTATTTTTCCAGAGACACTTATGAGGATTGAGAAAGGTCCGATGAGGGAACAAGAGTGCAGGTTATAAATGAATCATGCTGCAGGGATATTTTCAAGGGGAGGTATTGACAATTAAGAATTGAAGGGTTAACCCGACATGGAGTTAGAGTTGTTGAGATGAAAGCAGATCATTCGAGGAAGTGAAAAATCCAGCTTCAAGGGAACCCATTTAAAATTTGCTATAAGATCATGTTTTAATGGGGTGATAGTTGTGGCCACAACAAATGGCGATCCGCTGGGCGAACCAGTTATCTCTATTTCCAAATAACCTTTAGATCAATAAAACATTAGGATGTTAAGATAAACTTGAAATGAAAACTATATAGATGGTCACACATGGGTTCCACTTAAACATTAACTGCTTTAGGAGGGATAGAGACAAATAGCTTCTACTTACTGATATGATTTTGATAGGCATTCTCCAATGGCAGCATTATGGGGTTTATTGACCTTCCTTTACCTATTTCCCACTTTCAAAATCCATTTGGGGCCATCACTGGTTTGTCCATACCTGTTTAGGTGGGTACCTCATCTTTTTATTGCTCATCAAGCCTGATGTAGACATGTTTATCTTGCATTTTATATAATAATTTTAGTGCTATATTTTCATTGATTGAATGGGGCGCAGTCATGGATCATGCCATATTTTTAAACTGCTTAAGCAAGGTTGGGCTTGCTGTGTCAACCGGTACTTTGAGCCCAGCAACAATCCTTACTCTAACTTGCTTCCCAAACAACTTGTCCTTCCATATTGGCACAAGGACTTGACATTTTATTTCTTTTTAGATAAGTCCTTCTAGTTTCAGGCACAAGGACTAGAGCACAATTAGACTTGCCACAAGGTATGAGACAATGAGCTTAGCCCATGAAAGGAGGTTTACTTGTGAGTAACATGTATTGGACCATTTAGTGGGGTGGATGGGACCAATGGAGAATGAACATAAACCTTACAAGCAAGTATAGGCTAGGTCTGAGTGGTATTTATTCAAAATGCAACTTTCCTCCACGCCAGTCCAGCTATAGTTACACATTTTTAGTTTTATAGAGATTCCCCTACATGCTCTAGATATCCAAGTTATCAACAGATCTCGCATAGTTCCCAACAGATGCCAATGAAAGGTTTCAGTTTGCATTCCTCTGTTGATTCTCAAGTGCTCATGGGCTGATAGAAAGTTTGTTTGATTCGCGAGGAAATGATGGCTTCAGGAACAATAGAATCATCAACAAGTTAATGAGGAAGGGAAAGACTGAGAGTAGTGAATGAGGGAAAATATGAAAGGTAGAACGAGATTGGAGGACTACAATCAGCTGGCTGAAAAGGAATGTAATTCAAAACAGCAGGAAAATAGACTTGGCGGAAAACAAAATAAAGGAAAGAGATACAACTAAAATAACAACAAAATGAAATGAACTCTAACCTACTCAGGAGGTAAGCACCATGTGGTGGCTACTGGAAGTATCTCTTGAGATGTTGTCCATTAACAGGGAGTTTTTCAGTTTCTCCCTGTAAGGTTTTCAATTTGTAAATTCCATGACCACTTTTCTCCACAACTTGGAATGGGCTCAGCGATGAGTGTTGTAATTTTGTGTGCTTACATGTTGGCTCACTCATGAGAGATGAAAAGTAAATAAATTTCTCAATGAAGGATATCACCTCTTCTTCACTTCCGTTTATAAGTTTCTCATGCTCCTTTTTGTTAATGGTTGTGTTTCTGAGTGTTCTTTTGCAATGCAGGAACTCAAGGATTTGATTATCACCTTCGAACACCTACCAATTTGAGATGTTATCAGTTACGGATGATCTAAAAATCAATTCAACATAAAATTTATTCTTTTTTAATCTAAGATTAGGCAAAACTTTCACAGCGATAGTAGCCATCAGATTGGCATTGTGGTTATACTTTCGAGGTATGTATGTGACATTGAAAGAATCAAAATTGTCAATTAAACTCCATACCTTATGTTGGTACCTGTTGATTTACGAAATGGGTATGTATTTACTATTAATTTCATTATCGCTTTCCTTAATTCTTATCTTTTTCCTATCTTAATGCGCTGATATATTGAGGAATTATGGTAAGAAACATATGAATTATTTGCAGTTACGATTTAGCTAACTTTTACCCTTCTTTATGCAGGAAAGTGATAAAAGGAACAATTGTTGTTCCCTAACGATAGAACAGCAAAATTCGACAAAGAAAGGAAGGAATGTGTCGGTTGTGGACAAGGCTGAGGGAAAATTAGAGGGATTAGTGTGAAATAGGAAAGGTGTCTGAAGTTAGAAATCGGTTACGAATCCCTCAGGATCGGGAGATCCTGAGGGATCACATTTACCATTTACCCTTTACCCCTTTCTGATTATAAAAGAAAGCGATTGTAGGAAGAAAGGGGAGGAATCTCTGTTATTTTTCAAATTGTAATTTTAATTACAGACTTGCGCTGTTGGAGAACACGACGATATTGTAACGATACTTAAGTTAGATGATTAATATATAATTGAAGTTGTTGTTTCCTCGCATTATCTGAAGTAGCTCAACAGTGTTCGCTGACAGCTAAGGGCTCAGCCTCTGGCCGATCTAACTGCTTTCTTGTGTTATATTTATGATTATCATAAAGTTTGGTTGGTTTGATAATTTTCCTATTTCTGTGAGTTTACTTTATTCAATTTTTATCACTTCCCTATATTGAAGTAGTGTTTGTTCTTTATACACTTTACAACGTTGTCATTTGATTCAAATTATGTTTATTACAGAGTAAATTATTTAGACAGTGAATCACATTGATTTAATCAGATGTAAGAGTTTGATTATTGCTATTGGACTCTCAGAATTGATATCATTTCTACTTTGATTGCTTTATAGAGATTGAGTATAGTTTAGATTGAATCAGCTAAGAAGAGGTGAGTTATTGTTACTATGCTCTCGGCTGATGCTGTTTTTACTTGAATTGCTGTAAGATTTGATTTCAGTAGAGGATTGAGTTTTGATATTTCCTTTAATAATTGAAATTGGAGTTTATTAGATGCATCCATTTATTCTCATGTCAAAGATTTATACTACAATTTAGGAAACATTACTCTATGAATTTATAACATTCACATATTGTGTATACTCTTGAAATAAGAGGACTTGCTTGGGCTGATAATTAATGTGGGGTGATTAGGAGTTTTAAAAGACACCTTTTATCAGCCAACATTTTGGTGTCGTTGCCGGGGAGAGTGTAGCCATTTTACAAAGAGTGATGTATATCTGATAATTGTTGTGGAGGAAGAATTGGGTATTGAAAATGGAAGGTAAGAACCTACGTAACGAGCAAGTAAAGTGCTTGCTCCTTCACCCGCTTTTCAAAAAAATTACAGAAAAGTGAAGTAGGTGTTTGATGCTTGTCTGTTGAGATAGAAATGGGTATTAAAAACGAAAGGTAAGAACCTGTGTATGGAGCAACTAAAATGCCTACTCCCCGCCCGCTTTCCAACAGAATTGCTAGGAAATTAAGGTAGAAATAAACATTTGAATTTTTTTGCATGAATGACTAAGAAGAAAATACCAGAAAACAATCCAATTCCACATCCCAAACCTGAAAAATCTAAAGGACCGGTGACCCTTGGACAATCAAATTTCATCAATGAAATCTTAAGAAAAGCTGAATCTCAGCCATTAGTAGGTCCCCAAACCATTGTTTCCAGACAACCTACTATCTCCCTTCGGGCCACAGGCTCACCATCTGTAGCCTACGCTGAGGTCCATAGTAAAATGGAAGGGACTGAGTAGAGTTTTCAAGATACTGAAAATTCGCGCCCTATTCCCTTACAAGAAGGGAACTCTTGCAATATTCGTGAAGGAGGAGGAGAAACAGGGGAAATAGAGGAACCAAGATCCCCTCAGGTAGTAATTGAGCAAAGGACACTCAGTGTTCCAGACCAAGGGAGTGATGTTAAGATCATTCCCACCCCTTCTAGACATCCTAGGGATAACCCTCTAGCTCTAGAGATCTCGTAAGGGTACTGGCACATATTTGATCAAATGGCCAATAATCCACAAGCACCCCAGACCTCTACATTATAGTATCCTATCGTTGACACAACTGTCAATGAACCCATGAAAGCTATCCTTGTACAAAATATTCCCACCCTTCATGGGCTCACATCAGAAGATCCAGATGCATTTGTATTTGAATTTGATGTATTATGTCGGGGTTATGATTACACCACCGATCCCCAGAAACTGAAGCTGTTTCCATCTACGTTAAAGGGAGAAGCCCTGAGTTGGTTTATGGGACTAGGTGGGAGCACCATAGATGATTGGGATCAAATGAAAAATGCTTTCCTTAAAAAATATCAGGATTATTGCAGATCTAGGGGACAAAAGGACAAAATATTCCAAATGGTATCAAGACCTAGTGAAACGTTGGAAGAATACGTGGAGCGTTTTCAATATAACCTCCAAAGGTCTCCCTACGCAACTCTGCCTTTGCCTGATAATGTGCTAAAAACTAAGCTGATTAATGGGATGGAAGAATAATGGATAGAGATATTAAATATTATGGTTAAAGGTGATATATATCAAGAGGACCATGCTAACATCATTAATTTGTGTATTAGGTGCTCAAGAGGCAGTACAAGATTGGAACTAGAAAAACGCGATATGACCACTAGGGACAACAAAATCTCTAGTGGAAGCATTACTCGTGCAGAAATCGGCAACCTCCTGGAGGATTTCAAAATAGATCTCATGGGAACTTTGACAACACAATTAGACATCATGCAAGCCAAGCAGAAGTAGGCTGAAGCAGAACAAAACTTGGTGATCTTTTTCCCTCAATGCAAGAAGAAGCATAGTCATAAAGAATGCGCATTGGATATGGTACAGACCTGTGCCATATGCACTAAAGATCATGCCACAAATTGCCCATTGCTCCTAGGGTTAAAAGCAGTCTTCAAAGAGGCAGAGGAAGAAACGGAACCAGTTTACCTGTTAAATCAATGTCACCAATGGAAAACACGACAAACATGTATGACTAATGACCCATCTTCATTTTTTCAACCCTCACAATATAATTCTCAACAATGCACAAAAGATACATGGCAGAACCAACCAGCTTTTCCTAATTGGTCACAATAACCATTCTCTATGCCACCTTGGTCCAATCAATCAAATCAGAACAATATTTGGCCAAAGTCCTCTTGCTTTCCACCATTCTGGTAGAACAATACATATCCATCCCAATGGCCGCCCTCCACTTCACAAAACCAGAACTAGTAGTCAAGCTGGCAAAGACCTACAAACGATCCAGTAGGAACAATCCAACAACCTCAACCTACACTACCAGAACCTTACACATTGCAACGGAACCCTCAACCCAATCTACGACCACATCTCCCAGCCCAACCCAACCGGAATCCCAATAATAGACCAGTCCAATTGGTACAAATTATTGAAGGTCCTGAGCCGGAAATTGAGTTGAGAGAGTGTAATGAACTCAAATTGAGGTCTGGACAGATAATTCAGTCAGAGGGGGATAATATAAAATTAGAAGAACCATTACCTGTAGAACAAACACCTCAAACGGAGAGTACGGTTAAATAGAAAAGCCATGATCAAACTATTACCTCTTGCCCACCATTCACATAAAGGTTTATTATACCTCACCCAATAGAATATCCTGATTTCGATCTTCTGGGAGAATTAAAAAATCTTTGTGTAAAAATACCCCTCCTCCAGGCTATTCAGGACATTCCAATTTATGCAGAAACTATTAAGGAATTGTGTACTAAAATCCTAAGAGGAAAATAAAAACAACACTAATTGTCGACGTAGTCGGAACTTTGTCTAATTTATTATTAGGTAGAGAAACACCGGTGAAATATGAGGACATAGGAAACCCTATAGTCATAGTGCAAATAAATGGATGTTCCTTTCCCAATGCATTAATTGATCTAGGAGCAACCATTAATATTCTCACAACAACAACCTGCCAAAAACTTGGCATTACAGCCTTAGATCCAACTACGACCTTGCTGGAACTTGATGACTGATCGGTTGTCAAACCAGAAGGGACATTATAGGATGTAATGGTGTCTTTATATTCTTGGGAATACCCAGCAGATTTCTTGATTATTAATCCTAGAAACTGGCTAGATGGACATCCCTTAATTCTAGGAAGAACTTGGCTAGCAACCTCAGATGCTTATATAAGTTGTCAAATAGGTAGTATGACTATAGCAAGAGGAAGTAATGTGAAGAATCTAGCTTTATATCCTCCAGCTCAACCAAGCCTAACAATAATAAAAACTAGAAAACAACCTGTAACATATTTAACTGAAAACATTCGATCACCGCTAACTGTAGCAAATTCTCTTGAATTTAAGAATCAAATAGAATATCACATTATTAACACTTACATTAACCACCTAGATGTCGTATTTAATCTAAAATGTCACATGATTGAAGCAACCCTGGATAACGAAATTGAAGAAGATCCCTTAAAAGATATCAATGACCAAACAATACCAACAACAACTGTTTATAATAGCAAACCCATTGAAATTGAGCCAGGGAAATTCCTAAACATTAAAAAAAACCTGACTGATGACCAACAACAGAGGCTTGTTCAAATTCTTAGAAAATATAAAGAGGCTTTCACTTGGAATTACCCAGATATGAAAGGGATTGATCCCAAATTATGCATGCACCACATCTATACCGAGAAAGATGCGAGACCCATTCGATAACCTCAAGGGAGGTTAAACCCTCACCTTAAAGATGTTGTTAAATATGAACTACAAAAACTGTTAGATGTAAATTTCATCTATCCTATATCTGATAGCAAATAGGTTTCTCCATTAGTTGTGGTCGCTAAAAAGAATAGAAAGTGGCGTATATGTGTCGATTATAGAGAGCTTAATAAAGCAACCCAAAAAGATCATTTTCCCCTCTCGTTCATCGGCCAAGTTTTGGACACATTGGCAGGTGAAAAAATCTTCTCTTTCCTAGATGGCTTCAGTGGCTACAACCAAATCCAAATTGCCCCTGAAGTCCAGGATAAGACTACCTTCACCTACCCCTGGGGGATGTTTCCGTACAGGGTATTACCTTTTGGATTGTGCAGTGCACCTGCCACATTCCAGAGAGCCATACTCAGCATTTTTTCAGACTTGATAAATGAGGGACTCAAGGTGTACATGGATGATTTTACACCCTATGGAGATGACTTCAAGCCGGCATTATAGAAACTAGAGAAATTCCTACAAAGATGCATTGCTACTAGGCTCTGCTTAAGCCACGAGAAATGCCACATGATGATGACCGAGGGCCTCATCCTGGGTCACTACATCTCAATAGATGGAATTCAGGTAGATCCAACAAAAATTCACATAATCCTCTTAATACCTACCCCCTGCACAAAACTGAGGTACGTAATTTTTTGGGATTTTATGGATATTATAGAAGATTTATAAAGAATTTCTCCCAATTTGCTGCACCATTATATGCTTTGACTAGAAATATCAATTTCATATGGACTGAAAAATGTGACATTGCCTTCGATATTTAAAATGGCTAGTATCAACAGCCCCAGTATTACAGGGCCCGAACTGGGATTTACTGTTTCAGATTTCATCTGATGCATCAGATACGACCATTGGAGCAATTATCGGCCAAGAGGAAGATAAGAAACCTTATGCAATATACTACATCAGCAAAAAAGCTGAGTTCAATTACACTGTGATTGAGAAAGAGTTTCTAGCTGTAATCTATGCTATTAACAAATTCAGACACTACATAACAGGATACTCCCCATATCAGCTATTGTTTGGCAAAGAACCTATCTTCCCAATAGAATTTGAAATTCTGACATTGAGAATAGCTCTAGAAGTAGGCATGAATCTGAATGAAGCACAAATTAACAAACTACATCAAATCAATGAATTGGATGAAATCCAGCTATCAGCTCTTTAGCATATTGCACTGATCCAACAACAAAGAGAAAAATGGCATGATGCCCTCATCAAGAAAAATATCTTCCATGAAGGTGATTGGGCACTTCCGTATTATTCTAGGTTCCAGGATTTCCCGGGCAAACTCCAGACCAGATGGTTAGGCTCCTACAATATACAAGAGGTGCACAACAATGGAGCGCTTACAATAGCCACCATTGATGGGCTTGGCTACTCTTTTAAAGCAAATGGGCATTGAGTATGCCTCTATCACAAACTGCTTACAAGGGAATCCTTTTGCCAACAGTTACAGGAAGATTCCACAATAAAAATTCTTGCGGAAGAAGGCAACCCTTCAACAGCACCAGTCTAGTGAAGAATTTATTTTTTGAAACCTATATATAAATTTTCCTTTCTGTTTTCTTCCTATTTGATTGGATTTTCTTGGATAGTAGATCGTATATTAGTTTTTTTTTTCTCTATTTTTCCTACAGGGAATAGTTGTTGTTCCCTACAGGGAACAGCTACTGTTCCCTCTAGGGAACAACACTCTTTCATATGTATTTTCATTTTCTATTCTTTATAGGGAACAACTGTTGTTCCCTCTAAGGAACAACACTTTTCGTGTGCATTTTCCCATGCTGTTCCGTATGGGGAGAAACTACTGTTACCTACAGGGAACATCAATTTTCGTGTGAATTTTCCTTGTTGTTCCCTATACGGAACAACTGTTGTTCCTTATAGGGAACAACAATTTTTGCGTGCATTTTTCTTCGCTGCTGTTAAGGGAATAAGTCCCCTAGGGATTTGGGTTAGAACCCTAACAGAGAAGGAGTAATCTACAACAAGAAACACACACACACGCAACTCAGGCAACATGCTTAAACAAACTAACTATGTGAGTATGAACATACCTGGATGTCCTTCGTTTGGGTAGTTTTTGCCAGGGTTCAAACCCTGTGCAACTCCTGACGATCTTCGAATCTGCAAATCAACCAATTCGACTGCACATAGCAGCATATAAATAAAGCATTTTAGTGAAATAAACTTTATATCATATAAGTAAATGGTTAGTTATACATCAAAATAGTCATTCATACATAAACCATAACAATAACATCTGATACATAAACAAAGTCGATCTCAGGAACAAGAAAACGTTTCTTTTTACTGTAGAAAACTATAATAAGCATGGAAAGAGTTCACCCAAGTCTTCCTCTTCCGGCTCCACCTCTAGGTCCATCTTGTCCTAGTCTTCAATAGCCTCCTTCCATAACCTATACCATGATATCTCAAGCAAGTGAGAGAATATCAACACTCAAGGAAACAAGGGTTTCCTGAACTTTGGGAAGTGATTGAAGCACAGGGATAGTTCAGACTTGATCAGGGGATAATCTCGGTATAGTAATTCTATCATTTCTCTCCTCCTTAAGGCCTTCCCATTGAAGTCTTTTTATACTTCTCCCAAATCAATTTTTTAGTTGGGAAATAGTTGGGAACAGTTGGGCCACGGGCACTAGGAGGTAATCAACAGGTAAAACCTGTGATCTCCGCCCATAATTAAGGAAATTTAATTTTTTTAAGTGTTTTAACCAATTTATGTTGGTTGGGTATAGATTAACCCGCGTGTACACGCTTTTATCACAGGGAAAAGTAGCGTATAGGAAGTAAAACACAGTTTTTAAAATATAGGGACTTAGTTTGGAAGGAGGGGTTGCCCTAGGCCATAAACTAAGCATCACAAATACCAAGGGTGATATTTGGAGCTATAATAGTTGTTCCCTACAAGGAACAACAATTTTTGTGAGTATTTTGCTTTGTTGTTCCCTACAGGGAACAACAATTTTCGTGTGTATTTTGCTTTGCTGTTCCCTACAGGGAACAACTGTTGTTCCCTATAAGGAACAACAATTTTTGCGTGTGTTTTCTCTTGTTGTTCCCTACAAGGAATAGCTGTTGTTCCCTATAGGGAACATCAATTTTCGTATGTGTTCCGCTTGATATTCTCTATAGGGAACAACATTGTTTTTCATCTGTCTTCTTTGCTATTACCTATAAGAAACAACACTTTTTTTGAAATTTTTCTTTGTTGTTCCTTACAGGGAACAACTGTTGTTCCCTATAAGGAAAAACAATTTTGTGTGGATTTTTCTTTTGTTGTTCCCTTCAAGGAACAACACTTTTTGAATATTTTTGAGAACATCCTCCTTCTCTTCCTTGCATAATCATCCCTAGACCATCCTAGTTCACTCTTTATGATCCTCTTAATGGCATGGAAAGTGCAATACATATTTAAGGACAACAAGTATGAAGTCTAGTGGAACAGCAAAATATCTTGAATACTATCATCTTTAAGAAGATTTCTTTGTGATGATCGAAAAAGAAAATGACACAGTTATCTATATCACTTCATTATGCTCATTTCCACTATAAACCAAACTGATTGATTATCTGTATCATGCTGGTTCCCCCTTTCCTATATAACTTTCTCTGTGTATTATCAATAAGATTATGGGTATATTTTTTTATATATTGATATGTTCAAACTTCTTCTGCCATACCTACTCTTAAGGAGTGATGAGCTACCCTCTATGTATAAAATGGGGACTGTAAAAAAAAAAAAAAATATATAATAATAATAAAAATATATATATATGTTCACTAACAGTTTTATGATTGTTTTTCCACAGATGGAGGATAGGGGGTCTCATCACGAGCCAGCCTACCATGATCATAAGGAAGGAGTGAAGTGGAATTCCTACTATGGCCACCACACCAGGGATATGATCTAATGGATGCATAAAGAAACAAAGTCCTTGGAAACAAGAGGTCTCATCACGAGATGGCCTGACCACTTTCACTACTTCCTAGTGAATGGTAATGTGATCACCTAGTTAGCATGCCAGCACATTGGTCTCTACTATGGACATCATAAGGCACTTCCCCAATTATACATAGAGGACCATGGTTCCCAATTGTTAGAAAGAAACTCTGTCGATACTATGAATGCTTGCAGGCAATAGAAGCTCTGCTAATGGTATTGAAGCTTTATTTTACATCAATAATCATTTTAATACCCTATTCTTATGTTTTTATCTTTTCTACAGAGAGATGATGTCCCTAAAGTACCTTGAACCTTTATGCATGAGTAATATCTTTTTTTAAATCAATCACAACAGTTTTAAGTGGAATAATGATAGTAAAGTATTATTTCTTGCATATGCTGTCCCTTTTTCCTTATCATATCACATCACAACAACCTATCACTTATTGATAGTTCTCGGTACAAGCCTTGATTTCACCACTCCAATATCCTTTATGATCCTTTCATTAATATGCGTACCTTGCCAATCCATCACCCCTGTACTTCGTCGCCAGCGCGTTACCCTTTCATTCATTCGGTCGTAGGCGACCTATTATTTCGAAGGGGGGCGGGGACCTCCAGTGTACTTATGCATGCACTGTCATCTTTTCATTGGATTTTGTAGAATGATATGACATTCCATGATCACAGAGCATGTGGTATGATAACAACCCTCAAAAATGGTATTTACGTTTATAAGGTATCACCTGATAGAGCTATTACAACCATTTGTTGTTCCATCACTTAGCTTTGTTCGTCGCTATGCTTTCCCTGCTACACTTATTGTTTGCAGAATTCAAACATTATGGGAGGAAGAACAGTACACCGAGAACCTCTAATACTGGCTATCTTCGATGAAGCCAGGGAAATTTTAGCTCGAGCAGGATGGATAACATACTTTATGAGATTTCAACCACCCAACGAAGAAATTGCCATCAAATTCTTACAGAATCTACAGAATGGACAATCCATGGTAAGAGGCAGGCAAATCACTGTATCAGACACTGTGATAGTAGAAGTATCTGGGTTACCGATAGAAGGACCAGTATGGGATGGTAAGTGGTTGAAGCTGCATGATGCTATCGAGGCTTTTAGGGATGAAGGACAGGAGCTAATCAAGAAAGGCAAAGGTGTTTGTTAGAAAATTATATATTACGGAGCAATGGAACACATAAAATATTGCAGAAATATAAACACAGAAAATGCACAAAACAAGAGAGACACAGATATACATGGTTCACCCAGTTTGGGCTACGTCCACCCAGAACAACCAGTCCTTCCTTTCTATTATCCAGCAAAATGAAGAGACACAACCTACAACAAATCCGCTGTAGTATCCTCTGTTTTCTCTCACAGTCTCACCTCTCTGTTTCTCGCTCACAAAATACACATCTATATCTCAGACTCAAATACAATACCCTCATACAAAGAGAGGGGTTGCCTTCTAGGGCAAAAAACCCTAAACTAAACATAAGTTCTACCTTCAGATCATCTGCCTAATGAACAACCCAGATTGACTAGAAATTACTATACTTTTACAAGGCAATTTTACATTTGTTTTTAGCTTCGGAGGCGCTGCCCCCGAGCCCCCGCCGGAGGACCACTGGCCCCTAGACCCCCTAGCCGGGGGGGATCGGCCCCCCCGGACCCCTGCAGGGGGGACAAGTCCCCTCCGCACCCCCTTGCGTGGAGGGGTGTACAAAGTTCCTGGGGTATACATCCGGCTGAAACAAAGACCTCTGAACAATCATGCTCCACACACAACAGCGTTTGGGCATCTTCTCTTGGAGAACCATGGGGAAAATTAGCATGAATCGTCCATAACTACATTACCTACAATGGGCGCAAAGACGTGGTAAGGCCGCGTCAACGCAAACTTTTAGTAGTTCTAAAACGAAAGTGCTCTGTTAATTTACCTGCATTGTTGAATTATTTACTGCATGACACTACCGAGAGGCTAAGATGGTCCCAACACATATAAACTATAGTAAGCCACCACTGTCTGATCAGGCTAATAGTTAGTGATAACCTCTTCTAGCAAAAATCAAGCTGGGATGATCTAATATTAGCTTTAGAAGGAGGTATATCCCTGCCAGCACCTAACCCTGTGCCAAAACGAAAGAGGATTACCCTTTCAGTGAGCATACCTCACAAGTGCAGATGATCCACAAGGTTGAGGTCAAAAATGGGAGCGTCTACAAATCCTCAAGGTAGCGCTAGTCAACCTATAGAATTATCTAGCCCAGTAAGTGAACAATACATGTAGCTACAGTTAGAAGGACAAGATAACCCTGCAGCTAAAGTTAGAAGGACAAGATAACCCTGAATCAGAACCTGAGGAAGGAACAAGGCATTCTGGAGATGAGCAGAGAAATGAATTGGGACTTCCCTCAACACCAAATATGAGCCCCCAAGGCAATTTTTTGCGCGATTTCGAGATGGCCCAAGTCCTGATAAACATGAGCGTTTACATGCAGCTTGAAGAACTGCTTAATCTCAACTTAGGAGAAAACCAATCTCCTAGGAATTCTGGCCATACCGGAATTCTATCTGTTGCAAACGATGTGAGCCACAAAGCGGAAACAGATGTAGAGGCCATTCAAGAAGAAGAGAACCAATCTGGTGACACACCTCCAGTAGAAACTAGCAAGGTAGTCCTAAGCACAGAAAACATAGGCCAAGAAGAAGAAGTCAAGACATAAATAATTCGGGAAACCAATAACCAATCTGTAGACAAGGTATTATTAGAACAGAGCCAGGATGAGCAACGAGGCTCTTTAGAAGCATAAGCCATTAACGAGACTGTCAGCAGAACAGTCCCTCCTCCAAAAAAGTATAGATCCAAATTGAAAAAGCTAAGAAATAACAGTAGAAACTTAGCAAAACGGTTAAAAGGCTCAGAAGAAAAATAAGAGAAATTACAACAGGAAAGGTTCCGAACAATACTCCAGAGACAGTAAATGCAGCTGTACAAACAGAGTTATATGAAGGAAGGGTTACAGGGACCCAAACCGAGCCCATACCTACTCAACCAGTTATCACTCAAAAGGAACAACATGCAATTCTAGTAGACGTAGCTATTCAGACAAAGGATGTACCCTCTTGTAGCATGGCTACTCAGATGGAGGTTTGGACCTCCCATAATAAGGAAATTCAGACAGAAAAAATCCTTTCTCATAGCATAAGCACTCAGACAAGCTTACAAGCTAAAGATGTCATGACACACAATGACCCTATTATACTAAATCTTCAGGAAGAATTAGCACAAGATCGACTCGCGTTAGAACAGCTTGAACAAGAAACCATTTCCCAACAGAGATATCAAGGGCTGCAGGGACAACTTTGGGAAATGAATGCAATAGAGAGCGAGACTTTCAATAGATACATAAAAGCAGAAGAGAAAATAGATAGAATCAAGCTCAAACTAGATAGGGTCGTCGGTCAAACATATACCATCTGCTCATTATATACAGAAGTCTTGGCATGCAGGTCTCCTGCTACTAATTATGCCCTGTTTTTGTTAGAAAGATACTTGTTGTTGAAAATTAAAGCCGTGAGAGTTGGAAAACCATTTGAATTAAAAACAGTTGAAGATTTTATAAATTGCTATAAACAGCATGGTGTAAAGGTTAAAAGGCTTCTTTGCGAATTCTACCGGCATAATTTTGTATTAGAGAACGAGGTGGAAAAGAACCCTAACCCTTTTGTGGGAGATGTTCAATTCCAGGCCTTTATCTCATTTGCAGTTAACCAACTTAAATGGTTTAAAGATCATAATGCATTCCAACGACAAGAGCATGGAATGCATCTCTGGGTAAGAAGTGAACTCAAGCACCCTTTGCAAATGCTTGCCAACCATAAGAGTCTGATGACAAGGGAAGGGGTGATTAAAATTTTGGGGCCTATTCATAAGGAGATCGTACAGATTGGAGTCTCATATTTTCAATTCATTCAAGAAAGCTCTCTGGCTACATCCAAGCTCAGGTGGATGGTCTCTATTAGTAGTGTGCAGGATAGGGAGCCATTTAATTACAGAAATTTTAAAGCAGCTACCGCCTGCTTTGTCAACTATAGCAACCTTATTTTGAGAGAGGGATCTTATTGGTTAGGATGTCGGTTTTGTAGCCCCATCATTTGGTATCCTCCTGAAGGTTACTGGGCCATCTACGAATTACCTGAAGGAAAGGAAGGGCTCACCTTTGTGCTCCTAGCTCAGCATCATTATTTTAGACCAATTTTTGATGCTCCTTCTCCAGCCTACTCTTTAACTGCACTCCATCAGAATTACTTACTTTTCATGAGGACATGAAACAGGGTAAGAAGGGGAGTATGTTGAGTTACGAAATGGGTATGTATTTACTATTAATTTCATTATCATTTTCCTTGATTCTTATCTTTCTCATATCTTAATGCACTGATATATTGAGGAATTATGGTAAGAAATAGATGAATTATTTGTAGTTATGATTTAGCTAACTTTTACCCTTCTTTATGTAGGAAAGCGACAAAAGGAACAATTGTTGTTCCCTAACGATGGAACAACAAAATTCGACAAACAAAGGAAGGAATGTGTTAGTTGTGGACAAGGCTAAGGGTGAATCAGAGGGATCAGTGCGAAATAGGAAAGGTGTTTGAAGTTAGCAATCGGTTGTGAATCCCTCAGGATCGGGAGATCCTGAGGGATCACATTTACCATTTACCCTTTACCCCTTTCTAATTATAAAAGAAAGCGATTGTAGGAATAAAGGGGAGGAATCTCTGTTATTTTTCAAATTGTAATTTTAATTACAGACTCACGCTGTTGGAGAACGCGATGATATTGTAACGATACTTAAGTTCGATGATTAATATATAATTGAAGTTGTTGTTCCCTCGCATTATTTGAAGTAGCTCAGCAGTGTTCGCTGGCAGCTAAGGGCCCGGCCTCTGGTGGATCTAACTGCTTTCTTGTGTTATATTTCTGATTCTCATAAAGTTTGGTTGGTTTGATAATTTTCCTATTTCTGTGAGTTTACTTTATTCGCTATTTATCACTTCCCTGTATAAAAATAGTGTATGTTCTTTATACACTTTACATCGTTATCATTTGATTCGAATTATGTTTATTACAGAGTAAATTATTTAGACAGTGAATCACATTGATTTAATCAACTGTAAGAGTTTGATTATCGCTATTGGACTCTCAGAATTGATATCATTTCTATTTTGATTGCTTTATAGAGATTGAGTATAGTTTAGATTGAATAAGCTAAGAAGAGGTGAGTTATTGTTACTGTGCTCTTGGCTAATGTTGTTGTTACTTGAATTGCTATAAGATTTGATTTCAGTAAAGGATTGAGTTTTGATATTTCCTTTAATAATTGCAATTGGAGTTTATTAGATGCATCCATTTATTCTTGTGTCAAAGATCTATACTAAAATTTAAGAAAAATTACTCTCCAAATTTATAGCATCCACATATTGTGTACACTCTTGAAATAAGAGGACTTGCCTGAGTTGATAATTAATGTGGGGTAATTAGGAGTTTTAAAAGACACCTTTTATCATCCAACAATACCTCACTAGGTGTGGCAGACTGTAGTGTATCTTTTTCCTTACCTGGTTAACCATTATCTGTGGGTCATCAAAAACTCTAAGATTTTTTACATTCCTTTCAATGGCTCTTCTCAGGCCTTTCAGCAAGCCTTCATGTTCTCCTATGTTACTGGTGCACATGCATTCCAATTGGCTGGCCATCAGACGTTGGTTCCCTAGTGGAACCATGAAAATTCTCCCAACGCCTGCACTTTCAAGACAATTAGAGTCATCAAATTGGAGTGTCCCGAAAATAAACTCTAATGTTACACTAAAAGAACTACTTCCTATGAAATTAGTCCTATCATCTACTATAATACAAGGTAATTCATTAGTTGGATTGTGGGGGTGTTTAATTCTTTCTTCCAACTATGTGTTTGTCAAAGCCTCCTTGACTGTTTCTGCATGGCACTCTCCAAAACAGGTTTCCATGGCATAAAGATCAGAACTATAATTCCCAAGTGTCGCATGGAATGTGTTGATCTTGCGGACAAGATAGACCTTCCTATAATCTAAAGAAGACCTAACGACAAGCAAACCAACCAGACACTATCTTTCTCTAAATATGCTTCAATACGCAATAACAAATAAGGGTTTTTAGGGCCTACCTTTGGTCCAACGCAAGCTTGTGGATGCCCTCGCTCTTTTGATCCAAATGAGCTCTTCTTCGCAAATCTGCAAACACAAACAAGGCAAACAAATTAAATAGCACCTAAAAAACCAATTGCATAAAACATATTTAGCATGAAATTCAAGGAGTCCATGAAACAAATAACATAAGATACTTGTTGAGAAAAATGAGTTTGATTGTATTAATTCAAAAGAAGAAGAACTTTACAACCTTTTCCTTGACGTTGTACAAGCTCCTCCCAGGGTCCAACAAGATGTCTCCTCTACTTTGACAAGTTTCACTCACTCTCCAATGGAACCAAGAGGTATGTGATCTCTCCTCTCAAGCTCAACCAAAGAGTCTTAATTTCACCAGCATTTACCCTCAAAATGTTCAGCTTCTAACCCCCCTAGTCCTCACCCCAATTCCTGTATTTATAGTGCAATGGAGGGAAGTTACTAGGTCCTCCTTCAAAGGGATAAAGCCCTCCTTCAAAGGGATAGCTCCTTTAGTCAAGGGATTAGCTCCTTCTCTTTTAGGATGCATGAACCACCTCAGAGCGAACAATCCACGTCAAAATTCCTTCTAGAAAACTCTAGAATTAATCCAAAGTGAGTTTTTTAAGATAAAACTTGCACCTTTTGACTTTCACAGGGGTCCGCACCTACACTGTTAGAGACAGAGCGGGTAGATACGCAGCTTTTGTACACAGAAAGTGTGGGACCGCAGGTGACCATGAGAGAAAGTTGTAGGAATTTACAGGGTAAGTTCCTCAGAAAGAATACCAAAAGGACACCGCTCACAACCAGATCTCAAATCAATACACCAGTATTTTTGACGTGGTTAAAACCCTCAAAGTGCAAGGAGGGAAACAGTCCACGACCTGTCCCAACGTGGGTACTACAGGCAATTTATTAATCAAAGAATGAAAATTTACATAAGCTTCTCTCATGCACGGATTACCCGAACAATGACCCTCCATGCGCTTTAAATAGAACTCATGGACCAATCGGGTGTCAAGCCACGGATCAAGTGTCGGTAATACCGAGGTGAGAGTGAACCGTCGGATCACTACATATCGTGACCGTCGGATTGTAAGTTACAAAATGTACAACGGTAAAGAAACACACTTTACCTAACTCTAACCTAACTCTATACTAGACCAAGTTGAACTTAACTATATCCTATGTGTCGGAATATCCTAACATCCCCCCTTAAGAACAACTTGGGATAGGATTGAAGGATTTACAAATATGACACAATAGGAGAAGGAAGGAGGCACTAGAGCCTATCCCCCCTTAGTGACAACTTCCTGAACTCCAAGCATATATCGAAGTTTAGTGAACTTCGCCTCTGTGAGAGCCTTTGTGAAGATGTTTGCAACCTGATCATCTGTTGGACAATATTGCACTTCAAGAACATGGTCATGAATGAGCTTTCTGATGAAGTGCATGTGTAGTTCAATGTGTTTGCTGCGCTGATGCTGGACTGGATCTTTGCATAGCTGAATGGCACTTTGATTATCACACCAAAGTGTGGTTGGATGTTGCTGCTCAAAGCCAAACTCTGATAGGATCTGACGAAGCCACAAGGCTTCCTTACTAGCTTCCACGGCAGCACGATACTCTGCTTCTGCTGACGAAAGAGAAATGGCAGCCTGTTTCTTACAAGCCCATGTAATAGGTCCTGAACCAAGAGTGAAGACATAACCGGCAGTAGACTTCCGATCATCAGGGTCACCAGCCCAATCAGAATCAGTGAAACCAACTAACAGAGGAGCTGCTTTGGCACTGTAATGAATCCCAAACTGTACTGTACCTCGAACATAACGAAGTATTCTTTTAGCTGTTTTCCAATGACTTTCACGGGGGTTTTGCATAAAACGAGCAACAAGGCCAACAGCAAAGGAAAGATCAGGACGAGTATGGGTTAAATACAAGAGTTTTCCGACAAGTTGACGGTATAAGGTAGCATCAACTTCAGGAGAAGTACAAGAGACTGAAAGTTTGACTCCAGACTGAAAGGGAGAAGGGGTTGGCTTACAGTCTTCCATGTGAAAATGACAAAGAATATCACAAGCATACTTGGACTGGGAAAGGAAAATACCCTCCTGGGATTGCAAGACTTGAAGACCGAGAAAATAGTGTAAGTGTCCTAAGTCTGTCATTTCAAATTTCTTTTTAAGGCTGGTCTTCACATGGTTTATAAGGTTGGGATCACTACCAGTAAGAATAAGATCATCAACATAAAGAACAAGGATGATAAGAGAGTTGCCCACTTTCTTGGTGTAGACAGTATTGTCAGAATGACACCTAGAAAAGCCAGATTCTAAAAGAAAGCTATCCATTTTGGCATACCAAGCCCGAGGAGCTTGCTTGAGGCCATAAAGGGATTTCTTAAGTCGACAAACAAGGCTGGAGTCTGTTTGTATGAAGCCAATGGGTTGTTCCATATAGATTTCTTCCTGCAAGTCCCCATGCAAGAAGGCAGATTTAACATCCATCTGATGGACTTCCCGTTTTAAAGAGGCAGCAAGGGAAAGAACAAGGCGGATAGAGTTCATTTTGGCAACAGGGGAGAAGGTTTCAGTGTAGTCAATGCCTTCAACCTGTGAAAAGCCCTTAGCAACGAGACGAGCTTTATGTTTATCAACTTTCCCATCTGGTCCATACTTGGTTCTGTAAACCCATTTACATCTAACAAGTTTGCGTCCCTTTGGTAGAGGAACAAGATCCCATGTATCATTTGTCATCAATGAATGATATTCTTCATTCATAGCTGCTTCCCAATGTGGATGGCCTGAAGCTTCTGCAAAAGTGTCAGGATCATGATTTACTGGAGCTTGAGCCAGTAAAGAAGAGGCTCTTTCAAACTGAGAACGTGTACGTCGCTGATCTGTAGGATCTCCGGCAAGATCACCTGCTGCATCCCGAGTAGCACGGACCCATCGTGGAAGTTGAGGATCCTGAGAAGGTGGGGGAGGATTATCATCCTCGCTTTCATCATCTGAAGAAGAAATGTTTTCAAAAGTAGAAGAGATAGGAAGAGGTGGCACATCCGCCGGACTAGGCTCGCAGGCCGATTTATTTTCATCAAACTTTACATCTCTTCTAATGATAACATTTTTGGACTTAAATGGAATAATTCTATAACCTTTTACATCTTCAGAATATCCAACAAAAGTACATTTCTCACTCTTAGGTTCTAAAGCTTTATGCTTTTCATCTGGAATATGGGTCCATGCTTCACTTCCAAACACACGAAAGTGACTTACATCTGGTTTAATGGAACTCCAAGCTTCTTCTGGAGTGATATTCTCTAGAACCTTAGTAGGAGTGCGATTGATTATATAATTTGCACAATTAATTGCTTCGGCCCAAAAACTAAGACTGAGTCCTTTAGATTGCAGCATACAATTAGCCATTTCCTTTAAGGTGCGATTTTTCCTTTCAGCTACACCATTTTGTTGTGGAGTGTATGGAACAGTATGTTGCATTTGAATTCCATTTTCGGTGCAAAAGTTGATGAATGTGTTTTTAACATATTCTCCACCATTATCAGTTCTTAGCTTAAGAATTTGATGTCCAGATTGTTTTTCAACAAAGGCTTTGAAGGCCAAAAAAGTGTTAAATACTTCGCTCTTGAGTTTTAAGAAGTATACCCAAGTGCGTCTGGAGAAATCATCAATGAAAGTTAAGAAGTACTTGCAGCCAGAGAATGAAGCAACAGGAAGAGGACCACATAAATCACTGTGCACAAGCTGTAAAGGGGCTGAGGCGTGCCAAGAGGCACGTTTGTCAAAACTGTCCCGATGATGTTTTCCGAGTACACATCCGGAACAAACACCATCTCTGCAAGATACCATAGGAAGACCTGTCACCATATTTTCTTTACATAGATGCTGAAGGGAGCGATAGTTTAAGTGACCAAATCGCTCATGCCAAAGTTTGCTCACTTCATCATTATGAGCAACAAATACTGAGGGAAGATTTGATGACCCAAAGTTGTGAAACTTATACAACCTTTTGGAATCATCAGCAAGACCAGTAGCTAGAATCTGTTTAGGATCTTTTAGATCCTTGATTACAACATCATGAGGTGAAAATTCAACAATTTTACCTTCACCTGAATGAGTTATCTGATAGACAGATAGAAGGTTGCAGGATAAGGTTGGAACACATAATACATCATTAAACTGACCATTGTCTAGATGAAAAGTTCCAGTCCCTACAACATTAAGAGATCTATCATCACCAATATATATATTTTTGGTGTTACAATCATTTAAAGAAGAAAACATGGCTTGGTTTTTGGCCATGTGACAAGTGGCTCCAGAATCAATGAGCCACTCATGAGAATAAGAAGAAGAAGAAGATACATTTAATGCATAACCAGACTGAGATGATTGATAATGACATGCAGAAAGTGCCATTCCGGAAGTTGAAGTTGAAGTAGGCTCCACATGGATGTTATGTTTCTTCATTGCAGCTTCCAAGGCTTCCATCTTATTAAAGCATTTAGATTCTAAGTGGCCATCTCGATTACAAAAGTTACAATGCCTATCAGTCTTCTTCCATTTGTTTCTATTGGTCTTATCATTTTGCTGAAATGATCTTTCATTTTGAGGCTGAGATGGTTTAGGACCATTCTTTTGAGGATATGACTTCTTAGGATTCTTTGAATTTGGTTGGTGCTGGGCGGCTAACGCTTTCGTGGAAGAGTTTCCAAGATTAAGAAGACCAAGGTGTAAGAGTTTTTCTTGTTCTCTTATTAAGGAATCACAAAAGGAGTCAAAGGAAGGGCCTTGTAGTCTTGTCCTTGACAAATGAAAGCTTCTCTTGTAGAATGGAAAGTGGAAACAAATACAGAGTAGGCTGGTCCCAACTTAGTAAGGATGGAATAAATAAGGTTAACATCGTCTTTCTTAACTTTAACACCTTCCAGGAGATATCTAAGGTTCTTGAATTTGGACAAGAAATCTTCAATGCCAGAAAAATTATTAGGATCCGAAGTAAGCAGCTCATTTTCAAGTTGATGGGCTCTAATTTCATTTTTAATCCCAAAAACTTTAGCAAGTTTTTCTAATGCTTCATGAGGAGTCTCAAGTTCTGCAATGTGGAATCTAAGATCAGGAGAAATAGACATCCCTATCAAACCACGTGCTTGATCTTGTCTATTTTCCCATTTTGCCGCCTTGTCTTCATCTTTTGGTTTCTTCTCTTGGTCTGTGGCTATTCTGAAGAGACCTTTACTTCTAAGTAAATCTTCGATGTAGGCTACCCATTGGAAGTAGTTAGTGCTGTCAAGAATGACTTGGCATGGGATTTCCATTTTTAAAAAAACTGAAGCTGAAGATGCTGAAAGTAGGTGTTCCAATGGATAGATCTCGAAAACATAGGCGGTTTTAAAAAAAACGGCTCTGAAAAAGGCTTCCGGAGGAAGAAGTTATGGCTTTTTGAAAAATAATTGTTGAAGTTGCCGGAAAAGTGCGCGAATGTGCGGGAATGAATAAAATCCGCCCCCACAAAATGGAGACTTGAACCCAAGACCTCTACTCTCTTAAAATAGCTTTGAACCAATTGATCTATACAAAAAATTTGAGAGAGAGAGAGAGAGAGAGAGAGAGAGAGAGAGAGTGGTTTGCGTGCTTGCCTTGAGAAACCTCTTTTTCCCTACAAAACACAAAACCCAACACGAATATGCAAAGAAAAACGAACCTTGCGGCTCGAAGTTAGCTTTAGCCAAAAAACTAGAAATTTTATCAAAAAAAATCTCAAAGTTAGCTTTAGCCGAAAAACTAAATATTTTTCTCAATGTTTCTGATTTTCCGAGATCACACTAAGGTGCAGGGAAAAGAGCATACGCATGAGAAAAATCCTTCCTTTCTGTTTCTGATTTGCCCAGATCACACAGAGTCGCAGGGCAAAGAGCATACGCAGAAATGAAAGGTATAGATCCGGTTAAAAAAAAAGGCTAAATAAACCGAAACCGAAATAAGCAGAGAGAAAATAACAGTAAACTGCAAAAAAAAAAACACTGTATACCTCCCGATCTGAAAAATGACGCAGCTAGGGCTACCGGAAACCTTTTCGCGTGAAACGAAAGGGGTTCCTCACTGGAACAGATGCTCCGAATGCAACAGAGCAGTCCTCTCGGCCCGAAAGCAGTCAGAAACAGCAGATCTAGGAAACGACAGCCGCATGCAGTTCTACCGGCTTCAGATTTGGATCACCAACGGATGCGGCCCTCAAATAGCTCTGATACCATGTAGGAATTTACAGGGTAAGTTCCTCAGAAAGAATACCAAAAGGACACCGCTCACAACCAGATCTCAAATCAATACACCAGTATTTTTGACGTGGTTAAAACCCTCAAAGTGCAAGGAGGGAAACAATCCACGGCCTGTCCCAACGTGGGTACTACAGGCAATTTATTAATCAAAGAATGAAAATTTACATAAGCTTCTCTCATGCACGGATTACCCGAACAATGACCCTCCATGCGCTTTAAATAGAACTCATGGACCAATCGGGTGTCAAGCCACGGATCAAGTGTCGGTAATACCGAGGTGAGAGTGAACCGTCGGATCACTACATATCGTGACCGTCGGATTGTAAGTTACAAAATGTACAACGGTAAAGAAACACACTTTACCTAACTCTAACCTAACTCTATACTAGACCAAGTTGAACTTAACTATATCCTATGTGTCGAAATATCCTAACAAAAGTGTGGAACCAAAGTTACATTGATTTTTAATATCTTTCTCCCACTTCCAAAGCTTGATTTGAAGAGCTGAGGTCTTAGACTTGCTTAGGAGGACAGTACAAGTGATGATAGACCCATACTGACTGCAAATAATCATGGTGATGATATTTTCGTGTAACAAATTGCCCCCTAAAATGCGAAGTCTGTAGTAGATGAGGATTTCATTTATCATATAGGAAGAGTGAAGTACTTTATCATTTCGAGGATCATCTTGTGGAGAGCCTGGTCGGAACCTGTTAAAAAATTCAATGCAAGATATATATATGAGATCATATCATCGCTGAGGTAGGCATTCCCATACTCAGATCAAAACTAACTAGAAAACTATCTACTGCTCTGATATAGGAATGATCTTGTAAAACATCAAAAGTATGGACTCATGTGAACACAGTATGGACGCAGCCATCTGTTTATAAATAGTCCACAATACAATGAATACAAAATTCCCCGCAGCCTGGATGGTAGGAACTAGATCCAGGGTCTTCATTTCTACTTCCCGAAAAAGTAAGATTCTATCCATGCGAATAAATGTGTTGAGGTCGAACATGGTAGAAACCACTTGATTACCAGTCAATGATGTAAACTGTTAACAAGTGTGAGAGAAACCACTAGTGATGTCAATGGCTCTCAAAGTACCCAGTACAATCCATGAGATGTGAGTAAATGTGTTGATGTTGAACATATCACGGAATCCTTCGATCGAAAGTCAATGATGTAAACTATCGTCGAAGGCGAGAAACCTGCCATTGAGGCATGCATATCTCAAGGTACTGACGATTTCTAGATCATCTTTCTAGATAATGAGTTAATGTCGATAGAAAGCGATCCGTCGTAGGCAAGCCCACCACACGAAATCATAGATCAAGTTTGAAGAAATTTAGTTGCAAGGACTGACTCAGGGATGGTCAAGATGGATGACAGATATTTTTACATATGAATGGCTTACTGGCAGTGACCTCTTGAACACATAACGACACGACAGATGGCTTGGTGATAATTGACCCAAAGTTAATACCCAGAAACCGGCTGAAGACTTTCGATGTGGTTTGATCAACTGTTAGGCAAAGGATTTCCCAACCCAGGTGAATAAAAGTGTCGTGTTCAAGAGTGGTTGCAAATTATGACAAACAGACTCATTTTCCTCTCTTTTCCCCCACCATTTCTGGCAAGTACCTCTTTATTTTTGACAAGCTTTAGGAGGATAACATTTGCTTGATTATAAGCTCATCCTTTGGATGAGTCCAACTTAGTTTAAATTCGAACCCTAAGAAGGAGTGGTTCATTCCTGTTTGTAATTGAACAAGTCCTTTACTGTGGAATTTTAACGAGTCCAGTATATGAGAAACTCGGCGTTTTTCAATTTTAGAGAGTCTGAAAAACTTAAGAAGACTCCAGGGTTGACCTTTTTCGTAAATTTGTGTCTCCCAAGCCCGAAAAAGTATAAAATAATACTTGAGAGAACCGCTTGATATTTTACGACCAAGGAGTACTTTTCGTTATTAGTGTCACTGATCCGAAAAAGTAAAAAGCGATCAATGACACGTCGTTTTATAACCAATATCGAATTTGAAACGACAAAAATCCGGCAATCTTTTCATGTTTTTACAGTCGGAAAAGAGTTGTAAGTGGACCGTCTTTTAATTTCATTTTAACGAGTGTAAAAGAAATGCTTGGCAATCTTTTCATGTTTTAGGAGTCAGAAAAGGGCTTAAAGATGACTCTACTTGTTTTTTCGTTGAAAATGATAGATTTCGCCTAAATAATCCTTTATTCTGCACAAAAACAAAAACATTACTCATACCTGTTTGAAATGGATAAAAGCGTTGCAAAATACCTTTTCAAAGTGAAACATAAACAAATTTGTGATTTATTTACTCAAAAAACTTATAAAAAGGGCCTTTGTCAATTCATTTTTACCGTTCAAGTTTGGGTGAGAAAATAGTGCTTTTTGCTTAGAAAACTTCCCGTGAAGATTGTGGAAAATCCAACCGTCGGAATCGAGCGCCGTCTTCTCCAGGTAATCCACATCATCCTACTCTTCATTTTCAACTGTTTAGTTTTTTTATTTAGTCCATCATTTCATTTATTGGGAGGGTTTTCATGCGGAAAACCCGCGCACGGGGGTCCGCAGGTTTACCATTGCGGACCCGCGGACCCCGACTTTTTCTCCATTGGGAAAAATCTCGGGGTCCGCACTTTCCGTGTAGACAAAGTGCGGACCCACGCACTGTGTCTAACGTGGAGGGTGAATACCCCACAACAAGGGTTTTGAACCCAAAATTTCTCAAAAATGGACAAATCAAAATGTTTTCTAGCAATCTATTTAATCTTTATACTTGATGCAGAGAATATATCATGCTAGATTGGCGTGAACAGGAGCATGAGGATGTGGATACTGCCACATGGAATCATTAGCCTTCACTTGATGCTTTGAGGGCATGCGGACTATACAAATTCTGGACCATTCCTGGCATGAGGGCTCAGGTAGATTTCTTGCAGTGGCTGGTTGACAGATGGAGCATACAGGACTAGTGCTTTTTCATTGGCGGGCACCGGCTCGAAATTGAGCCGGAGGACATTTATTTCTTAACTGGTTTGCCTAAGAGAGGTGAGGACTTGACTCTATTCGGGACTAGGCCAGGTGGCCAGTCTGTCGATAGCCTCCGGCTAGAGTACTGCAATAGCCAGGCTAAAGACAAAGGGATAGACATAAAGACCATATCCCGTCCTGAGCTCATGGTGATTGCGTTTATTGTAACCAGACTTTACGGAGTTTCCGCATTACATATTACCACTGGATCCCAGATGCGTATGGCAGTTGATTGCTTTCGAGGCACCATCTTCAACTGGTGCAATGCTGTGCTGGCCAATGTGAAAGGCCAACTGACCAGGGCCAAGAGCGGACGACTAAAGACCTTTGGTTATGGGGCTTTGGTCGTGAGTTTTGGCCTGGAGAGGGTTCCGATGCTGATCCCACAACACCTTACTGTTGGAGCTAGGCTTCCTCGAGAGCCCAAACTGATGTGATGGGTCGCAGTCATGGCTCGTCACCGGACGAGAGGACAAAAGTTGCTCGGTTCAAACCTGAGTATTTCCAATGGTTGGAAAGTCAGGTTTTTTCCATTCATGACTTCCCTTATGCTGGGATGGATTTCCGTGGTGACCCAGACATGGCTCTTCCACCAGGAGAGCAGTGGGACGAGTCAGGTAAAATCCTTTTCAACTTTTCCTATTTAAATTTTATTTTTTATTTTTCCCATTGTCTCAAAATTGATAGTAAAAATTTCAAATGCAGATGCGGGTCCACAGCGACCAGGCGCTCTCCGGCCTTTCGAGAGGAGGCAACCAATTGCACCCGCGCTAGCCCCACAGGACGAATTAGCAGAGGTTTTGGCCGAGTTGGAGAGTCATCTTGAGCGCTTGACAGGGGATATTCTTGAGACCACTATAGGCGACATTCCTCGTCAACTTCAGCGCTATGTGATTGGAGTCCCGGGACCTTTTAGGAGGTTCCTTTGCAAGGTGGCCCGAGCAGTGGTTTCTTATAGAGATCATCACCAGTGATAGGATGGTCGCCTTTTGTGGGCACATGCGACATTTTTGTTTTTGTACTTATCATTTTTGCCGATCATAAGGTGTTTTTCAACCTATGATCGAAGACGTATTTTTTGACACACTCCTATATATATATATCACTATTACCGGCTTATCTTGTAAATCATGTTATGGAATGGTTTTAAATTTACATGTATGATTGTTGCAAATGTCTATTTAACATTCGAGAAGCAATTGCATCTGCTAATGTATTTAAAGACCTTGGAATATGATGATATTCAATATAATTAAACTCACGTTCCAAGAGATGCACTCTCAAAAATAATATTAATAACACTGGATTTCTAATGGCATACACTCTATTAAGCTGTAACACAACGAGTTCAGAATCTAACCTCACTATCAAACTCCGAATCCCAAATGAAATAGATTCAGACAATAACTCAATCACTGCACTGTACTCTGCAATGTTGTTTGTTGTTTGAGTGAGGCTTACCCCATGCATAGAAACTAACTCGTCAGAGGGCGAATAGATAACCCAAGCTGCGGAAGAGATGTTCTGTGTATTACGACAAGCACCATCAGCAAACCCAATGTATGTTTGGAGAGGCATCGACATCTGCAATATCAAGAGTAAAACCAAGATAAGCAGGAAAAATGACGGAAAAACACTCTCTACGCTAAGCACACTTTTGTTTTTAAACTAAAACACACCAGCTAGAAAGAAAAAACTATCCTAACTAAAAATCTCCATACCCCATTCTTTCAAGCATAGTACCTCTTCAAGTAAAGGCCATTTCTGGGTTTACCCAAAGAGTCCCCATCAAAGTCCACCAATTCATAGGCCCCTTTTGCTTTCGCTTATCAATATAGGGACCATGCCACATAGGAACGAATTTCCCAGCACCTAATTTATCATTAGCTTGATCATACAATAACACTAGGTCTCCTTCCGAAAAATTTCGAGGGGTCACATTCCGATCATACTGAGCTTTCATATGTTTTGCGTGAGTCTCGATCGCTAATGCAACATCACGTCGACTCTCATCTAATTGAGCTAAGTATAAAAAACGCTTTTCCTCTTCGAAAGTAGCTGGAAGTAACTCGATAGACATCTGCAGTGACGGGATTTCGCACTCAATGGGTAACACATCTTCCAAACCATAGACTAGTTGGAAAGGAGTGAACCTTGTTGATGTTTTTACTGAAGTTCGGTATGCCCAAAGCGCTGAAAATAGCATGTTGTGCAAATTTGACCGATGAATCCCAATGATTCTTCAGATCATGATAACTAAAACTTTGTTGATGGATTCAACCAGACCATTTGCTTATGGATAATAAGGAGTTGAACTATCGTGACGTAAACCAAGCTGACCTGTAAGTTCGGTCATCATAACGTTTCGAAAATGACGCCCATGATCAGTGATTATCACTTGTGGGACACCAAACCTAGCAATTATATGATTGAACACGAAAATTGCAGCTGTCTTGCCGTGTGTCTCAAATATAGGCATCGCCTCGGCCCACTTAGTAAAATAATCTACCGCAAGGATGATATACACATGCCCCTCGGCCGAGTGAGGGTTACATGTAATAAAATCGATACCCCATTTGGCAAAAGGACCAACGAAAATTATAGGGTGGAGAGGAGCAGGTGGAGCGCGCATCTTACGATCAAAAATCTGGCGGTTGTGGCATTTTCGGACCGCCGTAATACAATCTTTAAACAAGGACGACCAGAAATAGCCAGCACGCAATATCTTTTGGGCTGTGGCATACCCAGACATATGACCGCCACATGCTACAGAGTGACAGTAATTTAGAACCCTCTCAGCCTCTTCGTGAGTTAAGCAACGTCGAAAAATAGAGTCTATCTCCAATAATTTTGAATTGTTGGGACTGGAATCGAATTTTTCGACGTTCCGACCTTGAAATTTCTGGCCGAAAGGATTGGGTCTGGAGATAGGTGATGATATCCCCATACCATGGATCTAAAGTGCTGATTAGAAACAAAGATTTGTCTGCAATGGTCTCCTCTGCCACAGTTTCTGTGTCAGCATGCGGGAAGTCACACATTAACTCTGCAAAAACTAAAGATTTCTTAGACTTAGATTTCTCAAACTCCAAGTCGAACTCTTGCAGGATAACAATCCATTTAGAGTACTTGCCCCCTAGCAATTGTTTAGTCAAAATGTAGATCATAGGGTTGCATTCTGAAATTACCGTAGTTTCACGTAGTAAAATGTAGTGACGAAAACGTTGGACAGCTTGAACGGCTGCCAATTCCAATCTCTCCACATGTGAGTATTTTAGCTCAGTTGGATTTAACGTCCGACTAAGGTAATATATCACATGTTCCGTTCCGAATTCGTCTTCCTGAACTAAGACCATTCCAATGGTGGAATGGGAGGCGGCGAGATACAAGAAGTAATCCTGGTTGTAGTTGGGAGGATGAAACAACGGTGCATGGGTCAACGCGTGTTTGAGTGCATCAAAATATTTCTGAGCTATCTCATCCCAAGAAAATTGAGTGTTCTGTTTCAACGACCATGTAAAACCCTTTGTAACCTCAACGTAGTTAGGAATGAATCATCGTAAAAAGTTTGCTTTCCCCTGCAAACTTTGGAGTTGGCGAAGACTCGAAGGAGGAGGCAAATTGATGATATCTTCGACCTTCGAGGGATCAACGCGAATGCCGGCTTTCGAAACTACAAATCCCAGCAATCGACCCGTTTCTATACAGAAGACACATTTGTGTGGGTTCAACCGAATACGATAATGCCTACACCTCATAAAGATTGCTCGTAAATGGACGAGGTGATCAGCTCGATGTAGTGAATGAGTAGGCAAGTCATCGAGATAGGGTTGCACAATGTGCTTGATGTCATGAAACGCATAAGACATCACCCTCTGAAAAGTTGCTCCGGCATTCTTAAGCCCAAAAGGTAATTTGCAATAAGCAAATGTCCCCCATGGAAAAATGAAAGCCGTTTTTGGTTGATCGGCAGGTAGAATGTTGATTCGATTGTATCCGAAAAATCCGCCCATAAAGGAAAATATTTTGCTGTCGGCACAATCATCAATGATTTGATCGATATAGGGAGTTGGGTAGTTGTCCTTTGGATAGGATCGATTAATTTCCCTATAGTTGATGCATATTCTTATTGTTCCTTGTTTTTTGTTAACCAGAACAATATTCAATACCCAATCCGTTAGTGGGATCGGATAAATGAAACCTGCTTTCAACAGTTTTTCAACTTCTGCTTTAATTGCAGCAGCTTTTCGTGGATGAATCTAACGCAAATGTTGCCGGAAGGGTTTAGCGTCTCGGTAAGTCTTGATCTCATGAACAACAATCGCGGGGTCAATTCCTGGCATTTCCTCATAGGACCAGGCAAACACTTCGCGGAATTCTTGAAATAGGGCCTTATATAATTGAATTTCGTCATCTATACACGAGGCACCTATATGAATGTTCTCAACAATTCCGGGCTTAACCGAAATGTCAATGGGAATAGTTCGAGAGATGTTTCCCAAATTTAACTCTAAATCAGGATGTTTCATTGGATTCTGAGGTTCCTTGACATATTCAGTCGTAAAGATTGATGAGAAATCATTTTCAAAATGATCATCCTCAGGTAAAAACGAAGATCTGTGATGGAGATCTTCCCATGGTAAATCATCTACACATAGGATTTCACGAATTTTCTCATCAGAGTGAAAAAGTTCAGAAAACGCAGTTAAATCCAAGGTTGATGTGAAAAGTGATTCCTCACAGACCACATTCATTAAGTCATTTACGGTTGAACACGGGTCGGCAAAAGACTGCACGGCTTTATAGGCAATTTCATATGGACTCAAAGGCATGGAATTACTAAATGAGTCTATTTCAGATTCAGAAGGAACGATCCAAGGATCGTCATAAAAAATAGTGTTTGATGTAATCATATGAATAGTTGCAAATGAAGACGATGCGTTGATTGGAGGAAAAGGAAAAGTTCCCAGTAAATCGAAATCTTTAACTAATCCTACTCCAACATCCTTATATGGGATAGTCATTTTACCGACATGCTGAATACTCTCCGAAGAGGCTGGGTCGGATGAAAAGTAAGCCAGCTAGTCTATTCTTACGATCTTTCCATTATGTGGAAACTTTATGACTCTAAAGACCGATGAAACGACCGCTGTCATAGCGTAAGAACAACTGCGACCCAAGAGAAGGTTGTAGTCTAGAGGGGCATCAACCACCTCCACATCTAGACTAACGGTTTTTCCTTCAACCCCTATAGGAAAATCCTGTAGAATGCCAAAAGGATGAAACCCACGGCCATCAAAGGCCTTAAGAATTGTCGGGGATTGATTTAGTGAAGGAGAATCAAGTGATCTCCAACACTGTATCGACATAATACACGTTGAAGCTCCTTCATCAATTACAGTCCGATGAATAGGCCTGTTTTTGACTATCACTGGAATTTGGAAAGCCATTTGATGAGGCAAATGCGGTGTACTATTTTCTAGATCAAATATTATTAGGTTCGGGTCCTGAATATCAACAGCTCCTATAGCTGACAAAAGTAATTTACGCTGTGCTGGGCATGATTGCAGCACTTCCAAAGTCGACATTGCTGAGGGTGAAAAAGCTAAATCCTCAACAATGTTATAATTCTGAGCCGCTCTCGCATGTGGATTGAAAGCTGACTTTCGAAGTATACCCTTGGCAGGCGGTTTGATTACTAAGTCTGGATTAGGTTTCTCGATTTGTAGTGGATCGGAACCGGGAGCTGAGGTTGATGGATTAGAATGAGAAGATTCTGCTTCTTTACCATCAACAGGACTTTTACTGCCATAATCTTGTGATCGAGTCGCAATCCTTACATGGGACATCATCAATATGGGTTCTTCATTGGCACTCGAGGAAGAACCTATCATCTTGCTATCTTGACTTGGAAATGGATCCTTCAAAACAACAGGATTTTGGGAACCTTTGACGATCTTTGCAACCTCTGCTCGATGAGGGCAGTCTCTTGTGAAATGTTCTTCATCACAAATGAGACATGGATAACGAGGTTTGCGCTTTTCATCATTGGATTCCGCCTTTTCAGATTTCTCTTTTGAACTTTTGTCCGTTTTATTATTCTTCTTTCCTTTCTTCTTACCACCGGATTTTGATTTAGCCGTAGATGACTCTACAACGTGGATATCGGTGGAAACCTCTGCAGAAGAATCTCCTGTCGGGGAATCAGGCAAGGTTATGATAGGAGAAGAATTCTTGGAAGACTTCTTCTTGCTTTTAGTGTTAACCGTACCAATCATACCGTCAATGGCATGAGATCCCGAAGGAACTGCAGTGATTTGATTTGACTTGGGAAGATCAGGGATGTTTTCGTGTAATGCACCTGACTGAGTATAGACCAAGTCAAGGTACTGTGCTTGAGCAATCACTTGCTCCTCAGTAACAACTCTGGCTTTAGAAACATCTTCAGTGATCCTTGGCAACAAATATTTTACAAACCACTCAGCCAAGATTTGATCCGGAATAAATACCTTCACTAAACGTCGTCGACGTCTCCACTCATGAATATGATCTGAAATGTACGTGGATGTCGATTGTTTTAGCGAAGTTAACAATTCCGTGCCATTGTCATATCTGACTGGCAACTGAAAATGAGTTAAAAACGAGGTAGCTAACTGACTAAAATTATAAAAAGTTCCTCACAGTAACTCAATGTACCACTTGGCCGCGAGACCAATTAGAGTGCGCTGGAAAAGTCTAAGACGAATCGAATCATCTGTGATGGAGTTAGACGCACACCAAAGGTGGTAAGTCATCACATGGTTCAACGGGTCCTCTCCAGATTTACCTTCGAACTTGGGAATGTCACTGGGAAACTTATTCGGCATTGGTGGCCAAAACGGAAGATAATTAATCAGATCATTCGTTAAGCGTGACAAATCAGGTAAGTCCAAAGTTGCGATAAATGGTAACTGCCGATTAGGATCCCTAAAACTCTAGGTCATGAGACCAGCCCCAGGAGGAGGATATCCGGGATAACTGGGAATAGGAATCGCGTTTGGGATATTGTATCCTCCTGGAAAACCAGGATTAACTGGACCGTACTGGGGTTGTTGATAAGTGTACCCAGGATACATTTGATACTGATAAACTGGCTGCTGGACAGCAGGACCGAATTGGTACTGTCCCTGGTACGGTTGATAGGTGAATCGAGGTTGACTTGTGACAACCGTACTTAAACCAGGTTGTCCTACAGGCATCTGAACTGTAGTTTGAATCGTGGATCCAGATGGTGGTAAAGATGTCTGAGGAGTAGATATAGGAACAGTAGAAACCGGAGTTGTCGATACTCCAGAAGTAGGTGGGGTAGATTGAACAGACGTTGCGGCAGTTGCAACAGTCGTTTGAGATGGAGTACGAGGCGCAGTAGGCCCAGACTGTGAAACTACCGAAGGTACAAAAGTTTGAATTTTAGACTGGACTGGTTGCTGGAGTGAACTAGAAACTAAGGGTTGTCCAGTTTGAGATGACAATTGTACACTTGGCTGCAACACCTGTTGAGTTTGCGATGGATCCCACACTATTTTCATTTCGGGGTACTGACCCATAACAGGTTGAGAATATTGAGGACTATAACCGGGTTGAGGGTAGGATTGGGGTGGTTGGAAACCTTGGTTCGAGTACTGACCTTGGGGTAGATACCCCTGAGGCACGTACTGATACTGGGGTTGACCTTGAGGTATAAATTGATACTAGGGTTGACCTTGGGGTACATATTGAGTCTGGGGTTGACCTTGAGGAACGTATTATACCGTAGGCACGTACTGTCCTTGAGGTTGCCCCCCAGATGCAAATTGTGCACCTTGAGGTTGCCCCCCAGACGTTAATTGAGGCTGCCCCCCAGGCGGTAACTCGCCACCTTGAGGTTGAGAAATGGGAATAGAACCTGACATCATAAGAATTTCTTCTACGCTCAACGGCTTTGCACCATTGCTTCCAGTGAATAACCCTTGTTCAATAGGTTGAGGAGATGCTCCCAAAAAAGTACCAGAAAGTGACTGATACCTAGAGGGAACAGAAGGACCGTTGTACAAAAAAGATTCAGGCGATTGAGTAAACATGGACGACTGACCTGACATATTTACGGGAGTATAAAAACCTCTAAGGTGATAAGGAGCACGAGGTGGTGAAAAACTTAACACTGGGTTTTTTAAATAATTAGTCAAAGAAAGATACCAAGTAGTACTTCTAGGTGGACTGTAAAAAATTGATTCACGCTCCCTTAGATCAATAACAGGTTGATTTTCAAGGATAGGGATGCCTACTTCTTCTTCCGGAGCAAGTTATTCAATAGCTATCAAACCAGAAGGAAGATTTTCGGTGATTACTCTTTCTACCCTAGGTGAATTAGAACCACTAAAAGTTGGAGAGACAAAACCCAATATTGGAGTAACAGGTTCAGATAGCTCAAGTTCTTCACCTATATCACTAGTAGATGAAAAGCTACCAGCAAGTTCGGAAACCGAAATAGATTCAAGATTATAACCTGTTACTAGAGTTTGGTAATCAGGATGTACAACCAACGAAGACTCTCCTTCTTCAGGTGACCCAACTTTACTGCCACTAGGAGTTACGAGGACTTTCAAGCCTTCAAGATGGCTCGGGACTTCTTCAGGAGGTTGGCCCCGAAGTCTACGGGACTTCCTCAATAAATCAGCCACGGTTACAAACTCAGGAGACTGGCCCCGAAGTCTACGGGACTGTCTTGGTAATTCAGCCACAGTTAAAAACTTTTAACTACTTCACACGCAAACAAAGTAAAATCTCAATGAAAAACACCTAAAGCCTCTAAAGAACCAAACAAATTTGAATCACACGCCTAACGAATCTAGAGATCAAACACACACAAACAGTAACTTTCCGGACCGAAAACACTAGTTGGTGATGAAATCCAATGTTGCAAAATTCAGTACAGAAATGGCGGTTGGAACAGTTACCCCAGCAACCTACTTAATGAATAGACTGAAGCAAGTTCCTCCACTTAACCGTCTCGAGTGAAGTGAACCCCCCAGAAAATCCAAGTGAGTCTAGCCGACGTCTGCTCCAGGTACAGTGGGATCTTCCCACCACTGTCACCATTGGAAGAATCCTAAAGAATATGGCCACTAAGGTTACCAACTGAGACAAATACACCTGGGGGAACAGTGTACGATCCGATATGCATGCAAGGGTATAGTAGCAAGCTCAATCCCGTTGAAGGCTCCTTGACATAATCCAAGGTTTACCAACAAGTGACCCCAGGCTCCTCGACAATGGTTAATTCGAGGTTTACCGTTTTTAATACATGAATATCTAGCGTCGTTCCCAATGAGGAAGGAATGATTCCCACACTGGTTGAGACACGATCTCATGCTTCTCCTTTAAGAGGAGCTTTCCCAGAGCATAAATGCAACAATTGTATTTCTTCCTACCACAAGATACAGCTACTTGTTTGTTTTTACTGTCTTGGAGAGTTAATTACTTTCCTACTCTAAGACACTAGCCTAAGCTAAGTTGGTGTATCAGAGCCCTAGAAATAAAATGTTACTAGGTGAATTTTACTTTAAGCATTAATTTTAGTGGTTGTTGTTTAAGTCAAGAGGTGGTGGAGATGAAACTCGTGGTGTAAAGACTCGACTCGAAATCACTAAAAGATGCACCTAAGATGATTTAAACAATCTTTTCTCTTCGATGAACTTCTAAACTAAGAAAGAGTTTGAGAATGCAAATACTTTGTAAACACAAATATTTCTCAATTAAACAAATTAAAAGAAGAGATTTTCCTTTCCAAAGCACTCAATGACGAGACAACTAGCTATTTCACACAATTTTCCCTTTTCTTTTCAAAGCGCTCAATCACTACAAAAGACAAACTTTTCCAAAAGAGATTTTGTTTTTTATATTTTGTAAATAAAACACTCAAAACTAATGAAAATGACTAACTTTGAGAGCTACAAACTGTAAAAAACTACTTGAAGTCAAAGCCTACTAAAAGTCTTTTTGAGGATGTTTTACTTAGCTAAACGTGAGCTAAGGACTAATTTATGCATAATCACAATTAGTCAAAAAACAACCAATCTTTCGTTTTCTTTAAAAAAAATGAAAATTCCAAACTTTCAACTACAAGCTTTTCAAAATTTTGAAATGAGAAAACTCAAAGCGAATTCCTCAACAAGGGGAGATTTCATCAATGGTCAGACTCATAATAAGACTGGTAGACACCAAGGTAATCTGAGGTCCCTACGGCTTCTAAGCTCAGAGCCACTACACAACCAAAAACGAAAAACAAACCCAACAAGCAAAATTCCTAGGAATTCCACCTAAAACCCTAATGCTAATGAAATTAAACCAAGGAAAGTTTTTGATAGGGAACAAGCAGGTCTGGGCAATGGCTAAAACCTATAAACAAATTCTAAACTGATAAAAAAAAGAAAAATTTAAAAAATTTCAAATTTTTGACAGGGTACGCAGGCAACCTGTTTACACAGGTGCGTCCACGCTCTGTGCACAAAGAAAAAGTGCGTACAAGTACACAATGTGCTTAACTCAGAGGGTGCGTACCTCTCCCAAAACTATGAAAAATGAAAACTAACTCAAAATTAACTAAATTCACCCAATACCACAATCATCAAGTCAAAAACAGAAACATAAAATACAGTTTCTCAGGTCAAAGTATAGACAAAGAAAACAATCAAGTCCCCAGTATGGTCGCCATTTTGTCGCACGGAATGTGTCGATCTTGCAGAGAAGATAGACCTTCCTAGAATCTAAAGAAGACCTAACGACAAGCAAACCATCCAGACACTATCTTTCTCTAAATATGCTTCAATAAGCAATAGCAAACAAGGGTTTTTAGGGCCTACCTTTGGTCCAACGCAAGCTTGTGGATGCCCTCGCTCTTTTGATCCAAATGAGCTCCTCTTCGCGAATCTGCAAACACAAACAAGGAAAACAAATTAAATATCACTTGAAAAACCAATTGCATTGATCTGAAAATGGAATGTACTTGTTTAAGGGTGCAAGGTATCCATTTCCAATAATTTCAACTGTGAGCTAGACACTCCAAATGACCTCTAAAAATGTATAAACTTCTTATTTCTTATACAGAGGTAGACTGTAGGGGCATTCACCGGACATGTCACCTCTAAAAATAGGATGAGTTCCAGAGGCTACCTGGCCCTCTACAGGCTCTGCCTAAAGAAATAACAAAGTAAACACTTAGAAGTCTTTGACATACACATACTTGAAGTTTAAGGTCTTGCGGAATAAGACAAATAACTTTCTGCAGCTGAATAGGTGATTATGTGTGTATGCAAGTTATGTATATTTTGTTGTTTAAAACTTTATATCAGTTTTGTTTACCATATCATCTTCAGCAAATAAAAGACATCAAAATGATAAAGCAGTTCACCTCCTTTGGGCTACATCTGCTGGACCAAGCCTCTCCAACTAGGCTTGTCCTCTTGTATTAAAAATGCTACAAAGGCTAATACAAGAATATGAATGTCTCAAAGGACAGATCTGACTGTAAATACAGAATTAGAAGATAGGAATTAGCCAAACATGCTCTTTCCCAAACACTAAACAGTGAATTTTGTACCTTACACAGTACTTTCCCCAATTGGCCCTGGTGGCTCTTTAAACTTGCATGGAGAATTTCGAGGTGAAGCTGACCTCAATTAGTTCTGAAACCTCTGCCATTAGACTCAGAAGGTCGAAAATAGCAGACATAGGCTTTTGAATCACCAAAAACGGATGAACATAGCCCCCAACAGCTCCAACACTGAAATGGCCCTAGTGGCCCTTAAAGCTTCCCTGAAGCTAAAAAGTGAGAAGAATGTCTCAGAAGGAAAAACGAGCTGTAGAAATGGATTCAGAAAGCTGGAAAACTTCAGGAATGACCTCCGTTCCACTTCCAATGGCTGCACAATTCCCAATGCAGCTCCCAAACTGATTTGGCCCTGGTGGCTCCTGGAACTTCCACGAAGCAAAAACACCTGCAAATGACCTCAGATGGCTGTGAAACCTGTTCCAATGGCTTCCAAAGGTCGAAGAGACCAAAAATAAAATAAAAAAATTCGTCCAAAACGGACTTCCCTAGCCAAAGTTATGACCATTTACTCCTGACTGCTAGTTTGGCCTAACAAAACCCCAGTTACATTTAGTGACGGCCAGTTAAGCCCGCCAAATATGGCGGGACCACCAAATTTGGCGCTCCGCCAAAAAATCTGCCAGTCTAACTGCTGCTTAACTGCCCACCAATTTCGCATGTGACCACGTTGCAGTTATCCTTGGATTGCGCGTTGTGGTTAGGGTTTAGCCCACGGTTCTAGGCACCCAGTCATATGGTGTGTGGGGGCTGGCGCTTAGGGGCTGGCCCCCTTTGTTTCCCGCCCAGCAACAGTTTAGAATTTATATTAAGTTTGCTCGCTCAACCTTTCAAGTCCCGCTCCTATGGCCTAACGGTGAGGCGTGAGATTTGTCGCAAGCAGGTCATGGGTTCAAACCTTGCCCATGCTACCTGAAAGTTTTACATGCGCTCATGAGCCTGCTTATGTCATCTGGGGGCCACGTGGCACCCTCCAGGCCTACCACGTGGCAGCCTTTGATTGGTGGCTGAAAAGAGAATATTCCCAGGAATATTCTGCGGAATATTCCTTTTTTAATTTAAAAAAAAAAAATAAATTTTCTAATGTTATGGACCAATTATTCTTTTTGCCATATCTTCCTCATACGGCGACCGTTTTTCGAACCGTTTGTGGCACCGGAATCGGGAAGACGAGCACTTTCCAGTTGTTCAGGTTTCAATCAGTTCTGAGAATTTTCATTTTTGACCATTTTACGACACTTGGTCATGCATAAAACATATTTAACATGAAAGTCAAGGAGTCCATGAAACAAATAACATAAGATACTTGTTGAGAAAAATGAGTTTGATTGTATTAATTCAAAAGAAGAAGAAATTTACAACCTTTTCCTTGACGCTGTATAAGCTCCTCCCAGGGTTCAACAAGATGTCTCCTCTACTTTGACAAGTTTCACTCACTCTCCAATGGAACCAAGAGATATGTGATCTCTCCTCTCAAGCTCAACCAAAGAGTCTTAATTTCACCAGCATTTACCCTCAAAATGTTTAGCTTCTAACCCCCCTAGTCCTCACCCCAATGCCACTATTTATAGTGCAATGGAGGGAAGTTACTAGGTCCTCCTTCAAAGGGATAAAGCCCTCCTTCAAAGGGATAGCTCCTTTAGTCAAGGGATTAGCTCCTTCTCTTTTGGGATGCATGAACCACCTCAGAGCGAACAATCCACATCAAAATTCCTTCTAGAAAACTCTAGAATTAATCCAAAGTGAGTTTTTTAAGATAAAACTTGCGCCTTTTGACTTTCACAGGGGTCCGCACTTACACCGTTAGAGACAGAGCGGGTAGGTACGCAGCTTTTGTACACAGAAGGTGCGGGACCACAGGTGACCATGAGAGAAAGTGCGGAACCAGAGTTACATTGATTTTTAGTATCTTTCTCCCACTTCCAAAGCTTGATTTGAAGAGCTGAGGTCTTAGACTTGCTTAGGAGTACAGTACAAGTGATGATAGACCCATACTGACTGCAAATAATCATGGTGACGATATTTTAGTTTAACACCAAGGATAGAGTTATAGAACATTACAAGTTCATTGGGGCTACTCGGTTCTGTTACCACGTACTTCATGTATCTTTCTCGATCCACTCTCAACATATCACTTTTTCCCCTCGGAGGAAAAAAAATATGGGACCAATTAGCTGAAAAATATCCATTTAGATTTGATGACCAATCCCTACTAAGTAGCATTCCATAAGCCTCAGGTATATCCACAATCACTATATCAATGACTTGAGTGTATTGAGGTTTGGCAGCCATCCGAATCAACACATGTTTCAGCTCCCCAATAACTCTCACATTTGTTCTGTCCAATTGCATAATTCAAGTTTTAGTTTTATCGGGTATTGCCTGAAGTCTCTTAGCAACAGTGTAAGGCATAACAGTGGATGAGGCACCAGAGTCTACCAAGAGATTATGCACATTCAGGTTGAACATTTCGAATGTGATAAGGAAGGGTGGAGTCATAGATTTTGATTTTCTCCCTATCATGGTAGCACTTACATCTTGGGGCTTTCGATTCATTTTAGATAATGTGGCCTCCATACTGATGGTATTTGGGCTGCACTAGTCGTACTAATACGTTTGGACATTGGCTTCTTGGTTTGGATGCTTGAGGTGGTGGGGGTTTTACAGTTCCACTCATTCATAGCTTTCAGTAGCAAATCTCTTTGCTGTGTTAATTTTAACAAGTAAAAATATGTGATATTAGCCCTAGACTTCTTGAGATCATCCATAATATTGTAATCAATGTTACAAATAGGATATGGCAGAGTAAACATACCTATTTTTCCATTCTTAGATGGGAGTTTACCATCTTGAGTAGCCTTTGTTGCAGTGGGAGATGCATTTTCTTTCTCTGGGTGACTTGCAACAGGGGCATTCTTGGATTGACCGCCAGGTCTACTATTCTCGACAGGAACTCTGGGAGCGGATGCTTTCAAAAGGCAAACATCTTGCTCTATTTGGTCTAAGGGCTTTGTCGCATCTAGGATCGACCCTTTACTTTGGGTGTGGATTTCATTAGCGTTGATTTCTGCAGTTTTATCTCCTTCATCATCATTCTCATCACTATGGAAATCCCACAGCACATTAATCTTGGTTTCCGCATCCGAGGGTTCTTCTACTTGGTATTCCTCCTCGTCTCCTTGTTCTGGTTTGAGCTCCAGTACAAGTTCTTCTTTGTTAAGGATTGCCCCAATAAGAGCCAACTCTTCTATGTTTAAAGCCCCTTTATTAGGTGGAGGAGGAAATGCAAGTTGGCCATGACCACCTTCTATTTTCTTATGATAGAAAGGCTTGAAGGGATTTATGTTGTTATAGTCTCCTCCATTACCACTAGTAATCTCTCCATGATTCCTTTTCATATCAATGACTGTGTTCGTTAGTTTCTTGATGATTTGATGCAACCCTTCCACATCCCTGGTGTCTTTTTCTTTAGTTTCAGCCCCTTTGTTATCATTTCCATTATTCTTCTTGGATGTCTGAGAGGCTTTCTTTTCTCCAGTTGTAGGGTGGCATGTTGTAAGATTGATCATTTCATTCTTGACCTTCACTGCTTCATTGATAGCACCTTGTAAGGTTTGCACATTACTCCTTTTAACCCACATCACTGTAGGGACAGGGAGAGCAGAGACATAGAATTCCATGAGCACTTCCTTGTTAGGTCTAGCGGTGGTTGGTATTCTGTTGAACAAGGTGTTGAAACGGATGTTGAAATCCTTAACCTTCTCCTCGGTTTCCATTTTCAGACAGGATAATTCTAAAACTAAGGCTGCAGGTGTTTTGTCATCACCAAACTTGTCTAAAATGGCCTGCTGAAAAGAATCCCAAGAGGTGATTGACCCTATTCTCAAGCTGAAATACCATGTGGAGGCTACACTAGTCAAAGTAAAAGAGAATAGTTGGCACACCACATCTTCATCGGCGACCCCCAACCTGCACAAGGCTAGGAAGAAAGAGTGAATATGGTTATTAGCAGTATCTCCCCGCTCAGGATCAAAATTAGGTAACACTTTTTCTATATTTTTGGGTAAGGGATTCTGCTACCCAGGTATTGCTACAGCATCTTGTGCAAGCTAGGGAGGGACTGCTCCTGGAGGAAGCGGGGTTGATTCCCAGCCGGAGGAGAAGGTGCAGGTTGATTCCCACCTAGAGGAGGAGGTCAAGGCTGATTCCCACCTGGAGGAGGAACGTTGGCCATATTATGGACAGGGAAGTTTTGGTTGGAGGCTTCTCTATTAGGATTCTCAAATCAAGTGAGGAGTTTCCTTTAGAAGGGGAATCCTCAGGAATTTCTTACCAAGGGGCGTCGATACTTTGCAAGGATTTTAGCACAATATCTTCAAGAGAAGTGGTTGCAGATGTATCTTCACTTAGGGTAAAGATCCTTGGTTGTTTCTTAGTTGTCAGAGGTAAAGAGTGAAATATGGGAAGCTGAGAGAGGGAACCCGCTTAAGCTTGAGTAAGCATTCTGACTGGTTGTTCTTGAGTGATAGGGTACTCCCATAGTCTCTCTTCCTTGGGTGACCCGGAAATAGGACTTATAGGGGTCTCTATTTCTTCAAAATGAGGCTATTTCAAATGTTTGGAAGGATCTCTCCAACCTTTATGATCCATACATTAATCCTTTCGAATCCATGTGTGGAACATATAGATGAAATCTTGAAAAGCTGGGGATGGCAGTTCAGGCCCTCCTTCTAGCACCAATTTGTTGACATGGCTAATGTGTGATATGCCAACAAGGGGAACTAACCCGATCGCAAGCACCAATTAGACCTGCTTTCTTTTGGAATGGCTAGCTCCGACGGGTTTTAAGGGACCCTTTAAACTGTTTGAACATGTCGAAATATTTCTTCCGGGAGGAAGACTTAAATTAAATCAACAAAATAAAATAGCTAACTTCTATGTATTAAATCCTATCTATACTACTTCTAAATACTCTAGTCTAGTCTTAACTATCCTAGTCTATCCTACAGAAGCATAATACAGAGGTTTAAACATCATATATATGTTCGGCAGGAGTGTTATAAAGAAGATTAAACATCATGTATAGATTCAAGTCCAAATGAATCAATCACTAAATTCACAACTGGACAAGACTGTATTAAAGCTAAATTGCAATCCAATCTCATATAGGAATCCACATTCTTCTATGGAATTAAAACTTGTAACTGATGTTTAACTTAGTTTCAAATCAGAGACCATTCACAAGTTAACCATGAAACTAAATCACATTCAATTTAACAAGACTAATAGTGAAATGTAATTCATCAATATGCATAAATACAAATGACATTACATTCATGCCAGTAACAACACTCTGATCCAAAAGAATACAATGAGTCTGAAACTATGGCTCCTCCTTGAACCAAACAATCCCCTTTGTTCACAATAAATAAAAACTGTTCTTCTCCAAGCCAAAAAGCCCTTCTCCTTTCTTCAGAGGTAATACTTATGTGGCCTTGAATGACCCTTGGCCTTCCATGACCTTTCATTTCCCTCTTGTTGTTACACAGATTAGTATGTACAGATGCGAGAGGTTGGTGAAGCTGCTGACAAGTTGAGGTCACCCTTGGTGGAGCGTTCTCCTTCCTGGGGAAATGGATGGATCTCCTCGGAACAAGGGAGGAATGTGTATAATTTCTTAACACCTGTGAGGAGTGGCTATCATTCTCTGTCTTTTCTTTGAAAGAAACTGAAGATGCTCCCATCATCCCCACATTTGGCATGCTTTGTAATGTATTTTGTGATGATGACAACTTGGTGGATTAGCGCAGTCCTGAACACTTCCACTGAACTATAGGAGTGCCTTCATTATGCACTATGGTGGTACGTCTCCCCTTTAGCAGAGTGTGTTTTGCAATACTGACACTGATGGTGCAGAAGTGTCATCCTGAGATACAATTCCTTCATCTTCGGTCGGATCCACTCAACTCACCTGCAGAGATAATTCGTATTAGTTGTGATTATAAAATATGATAGAAATGGTCAAGAACAGCTCTCGCCACCATCGAAACTTCAAAAATGATAAGGCACTGCGAAATCAAAAGGAGTTATTGTGAAAGAAAATGGCCCTTGGTTTAGCCAAAAATCGTTCCGTGAACGAGTCGCAATGGCATGCCCCGATGGCCCATTATATGCAACATCACCCCTATCAGATTTCCTTTGAAAAAGCCCCACCCTCAATATCTTTCGAAAACAAAGAAATACATAGGAAAACCCCAAGTCCAGTTGTTAGGCCAGACTTGAAACATTATATGCCCAAATTCATGATTGTCGACGGGTCTGGTAGACACAGGCGCATTATATACACAAGTTTTGGGACAAGGCTAATAGCGATGTGCGATATAGCCCAGGATCCAAACATATATGAAATATAATTGATAATATCGTCGGGTTCGGCAGATTACGATGCATATGTGCATAACACTTAGTCTCCCGCTGATATGCGATATGCGATGGGGCTGTGGACCCGAAACACATATATGTTAAGGTTCATAAATCCCTTCAGGGCCACAATGTTACCCTTCCCTTTGGAAAACCCTGACTTCAATGTTTTTTGGAAACACAAGGATATAAGCGAAAAACCTGAGTATACAACCATAAGGCCAGACTTGAAATTAATGCGCCTAGTTTTATAATCATCTACGGGTCTCAATGTTTATGGTGCACCATATACATGGATTCTGGACCCCGCCGACAGGGATGAGCGATGGGTCCTGGACCTGAAACGTAATATACCTCTGTTAATATGGCCGTTGGGTCTGAAATATTTATGCACCCTTTATATATAGCTTTGGGGCTAGGCCAATTAGCGATTTGGGATGTGGTGGAGGACTTACTCACATCACTCTTATTCATTCACGATAAACCAGCCTTCGCCCTTTGATCAAGGCGAAGTGCAATGAGCGAAAAGGGATGATTCATGTATGCTTTGTGAAGCACTTCATCCATAAAGAGTTATGAAGGAAAATGAGGTGCAATAAAGGGTTTTGTGCATTAAGTGCACAAACGACCATAGTAAGGGTAGGGGTGATTATATATGCGGGTCCATTTTCCCAGAGACACTTATGAGGAATGAAAAAGGTCCAATGAGGGAACGAGAGTGCAAGTTATAAATGAATCATGTTGCAGGGATATTTTCAGGGGGAGGTCTTGAACATTAAGAATTGATGGGTTAACTCGACATGGAGTTAGAGTTTCTGAGATGAAAGCAGATCATTTGGGGAAGTGAAAAATCCAACTTCAAGGGGACCCATTTAAAATTTTCTATCAGATCATGTTTTAATGGGGTGATAATTTTGGCCACAACAAGTTCAAACTCACATAGTTGAGTTATAGAGTCATGTTATTCTTTTGGAAAATATTTTTGCAGACTCTGCATGTGCTCAGGGGGAGCATGGATGGTTAGTGCATCACAACATGTACAATGATATCAGAACATGCACAAAGAGGGAGTTTAATCAGAGAATTCAGCATGTGCCTAGGGGGAGCATGATCATATTCAGCTGTTCAGATATGAAGAGTATCCTGGTTTTCCCTTTGCCCTTGAAGTCAAAGGGGGAGAGACTTTTGGTGTTGCTTGTTATCTCTAAAAATTTCTATAGCTTGCAGAAATCAACACCACCATGGTTGCCATCCAGTCCAAAGGGGGAGATATTTGGCATTATGATACAAGTGTTGTCCTTGATGGCAACTCACTCACAAGTCAATTCAGTTTTGGTAAAAGGCAATTCACAGTACAACATGTATATTCAGATGTTACAGGGAAATGGTACAAAAGAACAGGAAGATGGAACTAAGGTTTACTGATCAGAATAAAGAACTAAATGAAAAAGATAATATAGATACTAACATAACATTAGATCCTGATTTTAAAAATGAAATAGAAATTAATGAGATAGAAGATGAAAGGATAGATAGATTTCACCCCACTAAATTTGAAAAATCGGATGTAGAAAACCTAAATCAAGTTGAGGTTGATGAAACAATTGATGAGGACTCTAAAGTCATTAATCTCAAAGAAAACTTTTTACCCAAAGGATTAACCCCTTTTGTTGGCTTATTAGGTCCCGACCCAGGTTCGGAAGAGTTGTTAGCCAAACAAATCTCGCAGCTACCGACCCTTTCTGCAACAGTCCGCAGAGCGCGGACTAAGGTCTCACCCGAGGTAGCAAGGGAGGGTGCTGGAACAAGGTTTCCACAGCCTTGGGATGTCTTGATGTGGTCTAGAGGGTTCATGAACCTTCCTATGCCTTCGCGTTACTCTGTACTGCTGTCGGGCTTCTGCGTAGATCCGCACAGGTGCGTTTTCTTATTAATGAATTTATTATGGATTTGATCTACTTATTAGGGTCTTTAAGCAAAAATTTAACAATATTACCTAGTGTGCATCATTATCATTCATAAATACAGGCTTATACTCATATAACAGATGCATAAACCAAAATATAACCAGATCCATAATAACTCAGAATCAACACAAGGTTTTAGAACCAACTTATCTTTATTAATATCTTCATTTCAGTACAATCTTCTTTCTGAGGGGCCCATGCACATACCTGCGGACTCTATTAGGCCTCCATGCACATCGCTGCAGACTCTATCAGGCCTTCGTGCACATAGCTACGGAGCCTCTATCTCACCACTAGCACCCTTGACTCGAACTTACAGACACAGAACAACTATTACTTTCACCAACCCATAACACATCAGACCTAATTTTCCAAAAAGCTACCCCTACCTTTAGAGCCTCGCTCTATTTATACATTCCAATGGTCTGCGGACCATGGGTAGGCTGGCTCACTTCCTCTTATTTTATATTATTTTTGGGTGGACAATCCTTTGACTCGATCTATTATGTTTTGCGTCTTGCGCACTTCACGAAACTTTTACAATATTATTACCCTAAATTATGGGTTCTAAGCCACAAAACCATTACGCAGGGCCTCCGTTGCCCAACAGGCCCCCAACACAATCATCGTGACTCATCCCGAGTCACTTAGAACTATGGTGATACGTGATGCCAAGGCTTTGCGGTCCAACATCCCTGTGAGTGACACACTTTGGTTTGTTGCTCCCTCTTTGTCTCCTGCAAAGCTTCTTCAAGCTCCGTCTTCATTGCCTCTACTAATTCATGCAACCGATGATGCTCATTCTTCTCTGATCAGTTAACATAGAACACCCCTTCATATGATTTTAGGTCAAGCTGGGGTGCCACATACGGGAACTCTTCGTGCCAACGCAACAAATTTCCAATTTCTGGTCTACTATACGCACTATTTGCTACAGCTTGTGTTGCAATCTTGCAACAAAATTATTTCTATCCACGAGACCCCAATATTCAAGGTGCATCGGAGATGATTTTTTAATTGTAATTCCATCATTTGTCTCCATATTCAGAGTGCTTCCTCTATCTTTTATGGGTTGTCGGAAAACCCATGGGTTAGGCAGCGACATCCGAACCAGTTTTGCTTCCTGTCTAAGAATTTTCGGTACATCTCCCACTGTCAGTGTTGAACTCTGCACAGCGACCGAGGCCGTTGACACCACAGTATCCAGAAAATCCTACAACTCCATTGGCCAGATTACAACCCTCGGGTTGACACCTTTAGTGTCAATGATGAACAGTTCCATACCGATGTGTTATAGACATTTTTTTTCCTTACAAATCCAAGCATGAAATGTCCATAAACCAAGGGCTCCTAAGTCCCTAAAAAGTGTTGCTCTAACCCCTAAAGGAACAAGGTCAACAAATTACAGCTTCTCCCAGAAGTTCTCCACCAGAAACTACTCAGAATAAGTCAAAACAGGATCATTTCATCTGCTCCACTGGCTAAGTGCATTGCATAGCACCTAAATCCACTGGCTAGGTGCGTTGCAATGCACCTAAATGCACTATGAGGGTGCGTTGGGTGAGAAATGACAAATGGCAATGTCATTCCGCAAGGTGGAGAGATAATGGAAGCTTCCAGAATCTTCTCTTATGACACTTGCCTCACTGAATTCGACCAAGGATGAGTAAGAGGCCTTCAGTCTCCAAGTGGAAGCAAGAACTGACAGAGAGAAGACACTAATCAAATCACAAGCTGAATCATCCTCCTTACACACATCTATATATGGATCCCTCATCCCAGAGATCCGGAGGCTAGAATTTTGCACATTGTAAGGAATTGTTGTTGGTTTTGAAATAAACATCAGAGTATTGGGTGATCTATGCTTTGTTGGAGGTGAAGAGGGGCTTCTTTGCTGGGAGGTTGATGCTGGGTCAGGAACCATCAGTTGTAACTCCTCCTGGATCTTCTTGTTTATCAATAAAAACTATTTGAGTTTCTCCTCCATGCTTTTGTATCATTGATGCTTGTTACATTTGTATGGTTAACTTAAATCTGATCCTAAGTTGTTTATGAATATAGATCCATGTCTTTGTATAGTTTTCTTCTTCTGTGATCTTACAGGTACTTGGTGAAGCTGGGCAAGTAAGGGAGCAGGTAGCTGGAAGCTGTCAAAGAAGAGAGGGATTGGATCAAAGGATTAGCGCAAGGCACAGGTTGGTTCTTTCTACTCCTCTCTATTTATAGTTCATAAAGGAAATACAAAAGTAGTTTTCTCTGTTTGTTTCTAAGGCAGCTGTCACACCTTAGTGGGATAGAGCAGTTCTAAATAGACACTTTTCCCGGTAACAAAATGGCGACTCCGCTGGGGACTGTATAATTAGTTTGTTTGTGTATCTCTTGTTGTTTGTTTCATAAACTTATAAGTAGCATTCGAACTGCATTTGCTATACCAAATGCAAAGTAGACATCTGCTACTTCAATCCATTCACTGGATCTGTTTATGATTTGAACAGTTGATTCACAGACTATCTGATTGCCCTTGTGATAGCTCTTAGACCCTCCTTAGATCTACCCATGATTGCGCATTACTGATTGCTCTTACTCGGCCAAAACCAAAGACTAAACTGCAAACTGTGACCCAGAACCCAGACAGATTCTCGTTCCTGGCCCAGCGCAGGTACTGTGAAGAGGTCCTGCATTTCAACGCACTTCCCGAAAGGGCAACCTGCAATGCAATGCAGTTTCTCTGTGTTACAGGTGCACTGATCAGACTAGCCCTGTGCAGCTGAGGTTCTTGTGCTTCATTCTTTCCAGTTTTGTCTCTGAATTTTGCAGCCTGTGATGAGTATATGTCTGTTTAAAACCCCTTTTCCTTACTGTTATTCCGCCTCCTTTGTACAAAATAACTGTAGATGTTTTTGTGTGTTTGTTGAGTCGTTTACAGTTTTCCATTGCAAAAGTAGAATAATCGTACTGTCGTCCTTTGATTTAGATCTGTCGCAAGTGTCGATTTCGATCATAGGAGAAAGTTTGATTGTTGTTGATGGTAGATTATACTTTTACTATTGCCTTTGGTCTGAATTTTTTATTTTCTAGTGTCAAAACGAGTATTCATTTCAAAATCGTAAAGTGTCGTAATCATCTCTATCTTTTGATTTCGAAAAGAAGCTTGTTTGTGTTTGTCGCTTGAAAGCAAATTCAGATTTGTACATCAACTTTCTTTTTAGCATCAATACTAAGAAAGTGGAAAACGAATACATGCATGTGCATTTGCATATAGACAGTCTGTTTGGCTTGATTTAGGAAAGTGCATTTACAGTGTGCTCTTTGCTCTTTGTGAAAAGGTTGTGTCTTTCTTCTAGTAGCTAGGATTTTCATTGCAGAAAAGAGATAAAAGTTTGTTTATCATCTTTAGATTGCATTTTAGGAATTACATCTACATCTCGTGGTGAACCCAAAACGCAAACTTCATAATCAAGATCAACTTAAAATAAATTCAATGAATCTAACAACGCTTTGGAACTTAACGCACAACATTTAGAGGTCTAGGCTAGAGATGTATTCCGGCGTCGTAAAGCCTGGTAACTGTTGTCCTCACTGATGGTTGGGTGATTCCTCCACTTTGAGACGATAAGTGCCAGTACGGACTTGTACTCCCACGTACTGTCGAGTATATTCTGGGAGACCCCTATAGGCTTAAATCCTTTATCCATAGGAAGCCGTGTCTGCCGCCCTACTGATTGCAATGCACTAAACACAGCATTCAGGAAGATTGACTGTCGTACCGTAAAAATTATTCTGCAGTTTTACGATTGGTTTGGTACTCCCTCTACCTAGACCTCCAGAGCAGTCACTTTCATTCCTTTTCAGACTCCTTAACGGAAAAGGTCCATCTGAGCATTTCTCACTTCAGGCTCATTAAAAATCGAAGGAGACTAGAGTCATCTTTTGTTTTTTCTCGACTCTTAAAAACTGAAAAAACAAGTTGTGTCAAAGCGTCTAAAATTCATTTAATTCGGAAACATACCTTCCCTTTATTTTAGTTGATCGAGTAATCTGCAATCGTGGAAGAAAGTCAATTGAAACCCCGTCGTTCACGGAGGCTTACGAGTCAATCGTCTTTGTCTCTGGAATCGAAACCAGTACGGACAAAGCGAACTCGTTTAACGGGTTCCAAATTTCCTATCAAAGTTAGAACAAGTGTTCCAACGACATCAGAGACTCCGGTTACTCCAAACATTTCTGGAATCCCTGCCTCTACAGAAGAAGTTCAACGGCCACAGAAGGACAATGATACTGATCCTAGTTTGAGAATAAACACTTGTGTTACCGAACCAGTTCCATCTACAACCGGTTCGGAGAGTCTTACTCTTCAAACATCTATCGCTGCCGATTTCACACCTTCTTCAGCACTAGAAATATTTTACGGACCTGACGGTCTTCCCCTTCCACCTGGTCTGATTACAATAGAAGAAATTGTAGAAGATCCTCAAACAAGTACTCCAACGCACTTTGGAGTCGGGATCACTCTATATCCTTCTTCATCAGAAGTTAGTCTACCACCAGCGGAAGCTCCTGTAGAATCGCTAGGTAATATTTTGGATAGACTACAAATGTCTGAACAACCGTCAACATCTAGGACTGTGTCATCTGACACAACGACGACAGAACTCCCTGCTATCACTTCGACAATGTTCACCGGAATACCATCTGTCCCGACTAGCTCTCAACCGCTAGAAGGAGCTCACTCAGGGGCTACTTCGACAGTATGGTCCGTTCCTGTTTGTTCATCCGGAATAATATCCAGAAACTCTTATGTTGAGTCTCAACAAATTGATCCATTTGGAGGTCAATTTGGGCAGTCCGGTCCCCAAGGGCAAACAATTCCCTTGAGTTCTGGATTACCACCGTATGGGGGGCAGTATACCCTTTCATTATCCCCTCCAGGAGGATGTCCATACAGGAGTTCACAACAACATTCAGGTTATACTATAATTACCTCAAGTGGTTGGGTACCTATACTACCTCAACAACCAAGAGTTGTGTATTCGATGCAACAATGCGTACCTATGTCGAACATCCCGACTACGCCAGCTATTGTGACGGTGTCGCAAGTTCAAACGCTGCCTGTTGTATTCCAACCTCAGGTTTCTCAGGTTGTAATGCAATAGCCCATTGACCCTACGACTCAACCACAATCACCGACTAGTGGAGCGACACAGGTCCAGACGGGTACAATTACCCCTCACCTTGGTCAAACGGTTAGTATCGCGCAACAACACATGGCTTCACAACCATGGCTGGTGCAATACCAACAACTGCAATTCCAACAAGTATACCAAGGTTCTGAGCAGCAAATCTTTACAAACAGTGGACAACTGTACATTCAAAACGGTCAAAATCAACCATTTTACAATGGTCATGTCCACCAACCTTACCAAACATACCAGCATCAAATGCATTATGCCGATATGGAAAGACCAACTGCTCAGGCGATTCCATCTTATCCTGGGTATGCTTCACCTAACCTGAATCAACAGTTACCCTTCGTGGCAACCTTAGAGTTACCTGATTTGAATCGGTTAACAAATGATCCAATTGCTTATGCCCCTTGGTGGCCAGCGATTCCGCATAAACTTCCATCAGATATTCCTAAATTTAATAGAAATCCGGGTGAAGATCCATCGAATCACGTGATGACCTTTAATCTATGGTGTTCATCAAACACCCTAAATGATGATTCGATAAGACTTCGCCTCTTTCAGAGGACGTTAACGGGTCCGACGACAAAATGGTACATTGAATTGCCTAGAGCTTCGTTCGACAACTTCAGTACCTTAGCCACAACCTTTTAAACCCATTTTCAATTACCAATAAGGTATGAAACGGGAACAAAACTTCTTACCAACTTCAAACAGACAACGGACACTCACATATCTGATCATATACATGAGTGGCAACGTCGTCATAGGATGGTAAAAATGTACGTCCCCGATCAGCTCTTAGCTGAATGGTTTATCAAGTCATTACTACCTTCCATCACGGAAGATGTGGCAAAAGGGGGAGTCGTGACAGAAGAGCAAGTTATCGCTCGTGCACAATATCTGGACTTGATTTACACTCAGTCCGGCACGCTCTACGAAAAAATACCTGACGCCCCTAAACTGGAATTCTCAATTCCTCCTCCTCCTAAATCAAACAATGACTCTCCTGCCGGCGATGTCGTGATTGGCACGACAGACACGAAATCGACAAAGGCTACATCCAAAAAGGCCCGTAAGATTTCAGGTCAAAATGAAAAAAACAAGCTTCTTGCTTCGGAAGTAAATGCCGTATCGACAGACAAAGGCAAAGAAACCAAACAACCAGGAAGCAAGAAGAAAGGCAAAGGGAAGAAGAAGAAACAGGAGGAATCATCACCTGAAAAATATTCTTCGAACCCTTCTGGAAATAGGAAACCAAAAACTCCATGCTTTATATGCGATGAGGATCATTGGACCTCAGATTCTCCACACAGAGTTGAGCTTAAGAAATTCTTCAAGAATTCAAAAACCTCCGCAGTGTTAACTGATCCGTTTCCAAATCCAGGAACAAATCTGGTTGAAAGTGAAAATGCTTCCCCGTCTCAAGTGCTAATGTTTTCGGTTTCAAACCAGCAAAATGATGCTTTGATATCGACAAGGAACAAGGATTATGGGAATCCGCAACTGTCGAACAACAAGGATAAATATCAACCAAGTAGTTCGACAACAACTTCGACAGAAGTTGTGCCACCCACCATCCCTGAATTGACGATAAAACCGCCAAAGGGAGTAGTACACAAGTCAACATTTAATCCCCGCGCTAGAGCGGCACAACATTATAACATAGTGGAATATTTGGCCCAATCGCCACCCGCTATGTCGACTCTTAAAGTACTACAAAATTGCCCATCCCAAAGGCAGGCTTTATTATCGGCCAGTGGTGGGATTGACCCAAAGGATTCCAATCTTGTATCCTTCGATCATAAAGGATACGATCCTCAGTTACCAGCTCAACTAGCTTTCCTTGTTCAAGTGAAAGCCCTCAACAAAACTGTTCATCGAACAATTATTGATGAGGGGGCATCTACATGCATTATGTCGATGAGTTGCTGGAAAACTTTAGGATCTCCAACCTTGTCGCGATCTTCGACGACATTAAAAGCATTCGACGGAAGGACATATACCCCATATGGTATCCTAAATAACTTGAAAGTTGAACTAGGAGGGAAAACGGTAGAAATAGATGTTGAAGTCATCGATGGGAATCTTGATTACAACATCCTACTAGGACGACCATGGATATATGCCATGGCAGCTGTTGTGTCGACCTATTTTAGGAAGATTTCATTTCCCTTTCAAGGAGGGATTACAATCGTCGATCAACAAAACTTCCTCCCCAATGGTTCTCAAGTTACGGGAAGCATTCCCATGATCCATGGAAGCCCCCATTCACTTTAGAATATCGGAGTAGGCCTACTAAAAGATCCTATACTAATGGGAACTTTCGCTCTTCCACCTCCAATCAATCTGGCGGAAGTAGCGTCGATAGGAACCTGCAACATGATATCTTCTATAAAGATCTCAGAAAACGATATCGACATGGGTCATGTAGTGGTTTTGCCCCCAAGCCCAACGGAAACATTATAGCAATCAATGTTCCTAGCATGGGAGGCAAACCCAAATCAATGCTCATAAAGCGTTTGGATAGATAGGTCTAGAGAATATGGTACTCCTTTGGATCCTTGGTCGCGAGTGCATGTCACCGACGAAGGAATTCTCCAATCTATGGTAATTGAAGGAGCACCACGGAATGATTCCCACCATCGTTGTCTTCTTCTGGATTGTGAAGAAGATACTCAAAATGACCTTTATCATCCTTCAGTCTTTGATTTTCTGTCAAATACTGTAAATACGGTGGATTCCGAGCGAAACTTGTCCAACATTGAAGAGACTATAGCCATAAATATCTCGACCGAAACAGATGTTGTAGAGAATATTTATGTTGGCAAATGTTGTTCTCCATCAGAATTGGAAATATATAATGCTCTTTTTCGTGAATTTAGAGATGTCTTTGCTTGGTCATACAGTGAAATGCCAGGCATCGACTCGAGTATCGTTGAACACGAAATTAAGATGTATCCAGATGTCAAACCAGTACGACAACGGCTAAGGCAGGTGCACCCCAAGAAAGTCGCTGCCATTAAGGCAGAAGTTGAAAAACTTCTCCATGCTGGTTTCATCTACCCGGTTCCTCTAACCGATTGGGTATCGAATATTGTCCCTGTTATGAAAAAACAGGGGACAATTAGAGTGTGCGTCGATTATAGGGATGTAAATCAAGCTTGTCCAAAAGACAACTACCCTACACCCTTCATTGACCAGATAATTGATGAATGCGTCGGATGGGAAATATTTTCATTCATGGATGGATTCTCCAGGTATAATCAAATAAATATCCGCCCACAGGACCAGTCAAATACTGCGTTTATTTATCCGTGGGGAACATTCGCATATCGAAAATTACCCTTTGGTTTAAAGAACACAGGGGCGATGTTTCAGAGGGAAATGAATTATGCCTTCCATGACATCAAAAACATCGTTCAACCATACCTCGAGGACCTTCCGGCTCATTCGTGAAAGCGGACTGATCATCCGCATCATTTAAGAGCGATATTTCTACGTTGCTGACACTACAAGATACGACTCAATCCGGACAAATGTGTATTTTGCGTCAGTTCTGGTCGTTTACTTGGCTTTGTAGTCTCCAATGATGGGATTCGTCTCGACCTGTGTAAGGTCCAGGCAATGATAAATTTGCCTCCACCTTCGAATTTTTTCAAATTCAGAAACTCCAAGGGAAAGCAAACTTTCTGAGGAGGTTCATTCCAAATTACGTCGAACTTGCTAAAGGTTATACACGTCTCTTAAAAAAGGAGGTACCCTTTGTCTGGGATCAGGTTGCGCAAGCTTCCTTTGATGCTTTAAAAGATTCCCTAATGAAAGCATCATTAATGTACGCCCCTGATTAGCAAAGAGATTTTAGCTTGTATCTGGCTGCAGCAGATACGACCATCGCAATGGTTTTAGCTCAAGAAGTCGATGGAATTGAGCATCCTATATATAATTTAAGTAAAAAATTAAATGATACAGAAATAAAATATTCTTACGTTGAAAAACTAGCGCTTGCAGCTGTTCAAGCGATACAAAGATTTCGACACTATGTCCTCTTTCGGAAAAATACCATTCTGTCAGATTGCAACCCCATGACTTATATATTGTCGCGGCAGTTACTGGGGGGAAAATACTCAAAATGGATAGCAATCCTACAAGAGTTTGATCTGGAATTTGTAAAATCCAAGTCAAAGAAAGCTCTAGTTTTCACAGAATTATTATGCGATCTCCCATCGTCGTCCAACGATGAAACATCCGAAGAATCAATCGTGGATGAAAGTTTGTTTTTGATATCTACAAGCAATGAGTGGTATGGAGATATAATCATTTATCTCCAAACCCAAAAATTTAGGCCGAACACCTCCCACTCTGAACAAAAACGTATTCGATACCAAGCAAAAGACTACATGATCGTCGGTGATACACTTTACTGTCGTGGTATCGATACAGTTCTGAGAAGGTGCCTCACCCATGAGGAGGCCGAAAAAGTCCTGAATGAGTGTCATTCATGCGAGTGTGGGGGGCATCAATCTGGATATGCTACAACACAAAAAAATTTACGAGTAGGATACTTTTGGCCAACAATGTTCAAAGATTGCATAACCGCAGTCAGAAGTTGCCATGCTTGTCAAATTTTTGATAGCAAAACCAGAAGACCACCCGCACCTCTACATCCAATAGTTGCTGTTGGGCCATTCACCAAATGGGGCATCGATTTCATGACATGTAACCCCACCTCAGCCGGGGGGCATGGGTATATCATAGTCACAGTTGACTATTTTACCAAATGGGCCGAGGCGATGCCTACATTAGATAATACTGGTGAAACAACTGCCCTCTTTTTTTTCAATCATGTAGTCATCAGATTCGGCGTACCACAGGCTATAGTCACAGATCATGGATCGCATTTTCACAATCACATGATGGTTGAATTAGCTGCCAAACTAGGGTTGTCTCACGACAGCTCTACTCCATATTATCCGCAAGCCAACGGACAAGTTGAAGCGATCAACAAGGTCCTGAAATGCATGCTGCAAAGGATGATCGGAGTTCACAAAAGAAGATGGCACCTAATCCTGTACTCAGCTTTGTGGGCTTACCGAACATCGGTAAGGAATGTAACCAGGTTCACACCCTTCCAACTGGTATATGGCCTGGAAGCAGTCTTACCGGTCCAGTGTGAAATCTTGTCTCTCAAACTCGCAATTGATCTCCTCCCCAGAACTTCAGAAGAAGAGGCTCGTTTCTTGGAATTAATCCAATTGGATGAAACCTGTCGTGACGCCGCTTTGGTTAATGAAGCCCATAAGAAACGAGTCAAGGCACAGTTCGACAAAAATGTCAAACCCCGTGTCTTCTCAGAAGGTGACTTGGTATTGCTTTACGACCAAGAATCCGATAAATTGGGAGCAGGTAAATTTAAGTCTTTATGGATAGGCCCCTATATTGTTAAACGAGTGTTAGCCAAGGGAGCCTACGAGTTAATGGATTATGACGGAATTCCACTGGCACAACCTCGTAATGGGTTGTACCTCAAGCGTTACTATGCGTAATGGTAACCAGTATGCTTTTGTTATATTTTTGTTTTCGCTAAAGTGTTTGTTTTGGTCGAGTAATCCACTTTTTACATTTATTGCAGATGTCAAACTTATTGGAGCCATGTGTTGGATATGCCGACAGAGTGAGTCGTAGTTCGCGGAACCTGTCCTCCGCAGCCTGGGCCATTTTTGATCCAAGCGGCGAGTTAGTAAGTTTCAGAGGTGTATGTATTGGTCGAGCAATGAATAACATCGCTGAGTATAGCACGTTGATAGAGCTTCTCTCTGATGCCATCACTCATGGTATACGCCAACTAATTGTCAGGCTAGACTCACAACTCGTAATACTACAACTGAATGGTATATATTCCGTCCAAAACCCAGCTATTTATCGCATGTTCCTAAGGGTTAAGATTTTGGAAAGACAATTTGATCTTATTCAATATCAACATATTTCCAGAAACTTAAAAACATTAACTGACTCATTAGCAAACTATGTGTTAGATAGACATTTGCAACATTTATAAAAAGAAACACATCATCAATGTTTTGCATGTGGATCATGTAGCTCAGCCAAAATAAAACTCCGAAAATAAAAAATATATATAACTGTTTATGGTTTACACATAATGTTCTGCAACCAAGACAAAATCGGTCAAACGACCCAAAAACTCAAAATGCTAGGGGGCACCCTAGTTTAATGATGCTCGTGATAGCAAGTCACAGCCTGTGCGATCATGCGTAGGAGACGAGTCCATCGTCTGGGCACACCTGTAGTATGCCGCTGTAACCACAAAGGTAGCTCGTCGGTCTTCACATCTAGAATACCGAGAGTGAGGCCCTCAACCTGCTCCTGCAAAGCTATGAGAGTCTCAGCCACATCGAGGTCACGAAGAATAGCCCTTCTGATGGCCTCTCCTGCTGGGGCAACAGCTGGTACTCTCAGGCAAACTACTGGACGAATGGGACCAACATCTGCATGTACACATGAGTTTGATTAAAGTCTTTATAGAATAAAGCACAAGGACATTATAAACAAAAAACGATAAATAGCAATATGGTCAAAGATTTTACCAATGGCGCCCCACTGCTCGCCATCCGACAGTACTAAATTTGGATCACCCCAGAAGTCCATGCCAGTGTATGGATACTCAGAATAAACCATCTTCTGACGATCAAACCACCTGAAGAAGGTATCAGAAAATGAAATCTGAGACTGGCCAGCATGCCTAGACATATGGTCAACCCATCTCTGCATACGTGGTTCAGTAGGAGAAGGTAAATCGAGTGCAATGTACTGCGGCTACATCAGTGGTATCTTCTCCAAGGCAAAGGCGGTCAAAATAGAACCATACCCAAAGTTCTTCAACCTCCCATTCTTTATCTTGGTCAACTGTTCTTTCATCACAAGAAGTACTGCGTCGCACCAGTTGAACACCTTCGGTTGGAGGCATTCCAAGGCATGCTGCATATAAGATCGACTGGCTACATGAAGAGACGCACTACCGGCCATCCTACCAAAAGTAAACATAATAGTCCTAAGGGACCTATCAGTGACATCACAGATGATGATCTTGCCGTCTTTACTCGGCTTAGATCCTTCTCTGCAGTACCGGCAGACATAATCTCTCACAAAATCGCCTCCTCGGGCCGAACCTGACAAAGAGATAGGGCCACCCCGCCTCGACAAGCCAGTCAAGAAATAGATGTCTACTGCAGTCAAGGGGATAGATTTTCCCCTGATCTGGAAAACCTGATTGGTATGATCCCAAGCATCAAGCAAGTACTGCAATAAGTTGATCTGTTGTCTCATGCTAGAAATGTGGAAGAACTTCAGCAAGCCACAATTCCACAGCGCGTTCACTGTAACTGGATCATGTAGGGCAAGCATGTCCTCTTCTTCATGCTCACGTTCTCGCCATGTAATGGTCATCTTACTCCAAAGATCTCTGAAAAACAAACAAGAGAGGAGTTAGGTCCTGATTTTGGTGAGAAATGGGCAAAAATTCCATCAAAAATTGTGCATCAAATTCCCTTTTTGTGCCCAACGCACCTACAACAGTGCTCTAGGTGCATTGAATGTTAGATAGCCTTTAGACAGGCCAACATTCAACGCAGGTTTCGATACACTGAGGGTGCGTTGATGGCAGAACGAGTTCCTTAAACCCCAGGGGCTCAGAAAAGCTAGGAATCAAGCTCAAAATGCAAAATGGAAACCATGAAATGAAAGAGCTTTGGTTTAGCTCCTACTTGGTCCAGATGGCACCGAGAATCGTCCATAGAATCTCCCGAAATCAACTGATGAAAATCGAGGGGGAAAAGCACCTCCAAAAGCTCCAACAAACCAAGTTCAAATGAAATGGTAAAATGAGAGGTAAAAAACACTTTTTAATTACTTTTACGTAGTTCAAAGTAAAATATTAGCGTTTTAAACTCATTTTCAAGCAAATATTGTTCATTTCTGACTAGTTTTATGAAGCAGTTGAAAATACAGTACGATCTTTTGAAGGACAAAGCTATTTATGGTAAAATCAAAACAAGACCATCTAATCGAGCAGTGTTACCGCAAGGTTCAAGATCGTTAAAAAATAAACCCGCACCGAGCAAATGTTTCCACCTGCGTTTAAGCTCGTTAAAAAATGAACTATTCCCTGGTAAATAACCACCGTGAATGTAGTACTTCAGCCATTAAAGCCTTGGTCGTGTTTGCACCGTCACCTCCACTTTTTCATTGGCCGATCATTCACCTCCATTTGATTGTTTACCCATTTTGAGGAACAGCTGTGAAGAGTGATTTCACTAGCCATCCTTGTGACACTGCCGTGATTGGAAAATTCCAAACCTTACCTGGAATTAGCTGCTACCCATTTTATCACTCGTTCCTCAAAAGACAAGTCTTCTTTAAGCTCTTTTCAACTGACTCGTAAAATATGAAAAGATTGCCGAGTTCTTGGCCTTCCAGCTCGTTAAAGGGACAGGAAGTGCTATCCCTCATCTAGATTTTAATCTTTTCGAACATGAGGGATTATTGCACAAAAAGATCGAGCGCTTGTTTTGTTCGGCTCGTTAAAACTATCGAAAATTCATCCCTTCTGTATTATTTTATACTTTTTCAGACTTAAGGGATTAGATGACGAAAAAGGAATTTTGGAGTTACCTTTATGTACCTTTTCAGACTCTCTAAAAATGAAAAGGACCGAGTTATCTTTGTCGTTAAACTCGTTAAAAATATTAATAGCGACAAAGTTGTCTTTAGACGAGAGAGAGTTTCACTATCGCTAGGCTCGTTAAAACATAGCGATGGGTTTGCTCGAAGGGCAAATTATAGCATATGTTATCCTCCTCAAGCTTGACAAAAATAAAGAGGTACTGGTCAGCAATGACTGGGGAAAAATTGGGAAGAAAACTCAAAGAATCTTTGTTGGTAGCAAGTCGCTCTTGAACATGACACTTCCACTCCGTGTCCGAGTCGGGTTGGGTTGTTTCATTCACCGGTCACATCGCCATGGTCACACCATACCATCCACATTTGGGGTTAATGCTACCAATCCATCACATCAGTGTCGCTGACATGTTCAAGAGAAGTCATCTAGAGAGGCCACCTGTGTCCCACCCACTACCATACATTATACTCCATTATTTCATGACCGCCACCCTGAACCATATATCATCAGATCGTTTTCACCTCCATCAAAATCATTTGATCTGTTCCGTGTCATTGATGTGAGATTCATTAAGGCCCTCCTATGACGGATCACTTCTTGTCGACATCAGCTCATTATCTAAGAAGTTGGTCTAGGAACACCCGTTCAGTACTTTGAAGCTTGCATGCCTCAATGGCAAGTTTCTCACTTCCGGCGACAGGTTTACATCAATGAACTTCGACCAAAAGATTTTGCGTGGTGTTCGACGCCAAGTCCTTTATTCACACCACGTGAATTGTACTACAATACCTTGAGGATCATTATCATTATCGGTGATTCCTCTCGCGCTTGTTAACAGTTTACATCATTGACTGGTAATCAAGCGATGTCTTTCCATGTTCGACTTCAAAACATTTCTCACATGGATCGACTTGTACTTCGAGTGAAGATCGGACGAGATTGAAGACCCCGGATCTAGTTTCATCCATCCGAGCTGCGATATATATTCAGGGAAATAAAGACATTAAAATGTACAGCATTGCAGCACAGATAATCATCCTACCAAAAGGATGATGGCTCTATCAGAATCATCAGTCTACAATCAGAAAATTGTCTGTCCTATGTGCATGAAAATGAATTTATAAAGCTGAGCATGGGAATGCCCGCCTCAGCTAGATCGTGAAAACAGTATGAAGATAATGTATTGTATTGTATCTTATTACAGGTCTCCTCCCAGCATTGAAAGAACTTCAGATCCTCATAATAAAGCATTTCACCCGATTAACGGCCTCATACTTTAGGGGGCAGCTGTTATAGACATTTTTGTGCCTTACAACTCCAAGCATGAAATTTCCATAAACCAAGGGCTCCTAAGTCCCTAAAAAGTGTTGTTCTAACCCCTAAAGGAACAAGGTCAACAAATTACAGCTTCTCCCAGAAGTTCTCCACCAGAAACTGCTCAAAATAAGTCAACACAGGATCATTTCAGCTGCTCCACTGGCTAAGTGCGTTGCATAGCACCTAAATCCACTGGCTAGGTGCATTGCAACGCACCTAAATGCACTATGAGGGTGCGTTGGGTGAGAAATAACAAATGGTAGTGTCATTCCGCGAGGTGGAGAGACAATGGAAGCTTCCAGAATCTTCTCCTATGACACTTGCCTCACTGAATTCGACCAAGGATGAGTAAGAGGCCTTCAGTCTCCAAGTGGAAGCAAGAACTGACAGAGAGAAGACGCTAATCAAATCACAAGCTGACCCATCCTCCTTACACACATCTATATATGGATCCCTCATCCCAGAGATTCGGACGCTGGAATTTTGCACATTGTAAGGAATTGTTGTTGGTTTTGAAATAAACATCAGAGTATTGGGTGATCTATGCTTTGTTGGAGGTGAAGAGGGGCTTCTTTGCTGGGAGGTTGATGCTGGGTCCAGAACCATCAGTTGTAACTCCTCCTGGATCTTCTTGTTTATCAATAAAAACTATTTGAGTTTCTCCTCCATGCTTTTGTATCATTGATGCTTGTTACATTTGTATGGTTAACTTAAATCTGATCCTAAGTTTTTTATGAATATAGATCCATGTCTTTGTATAGTTTTCTTCTTTTGTGATCTTACAGGTACTTGGTGAAGCTAGGCAAGTAAGGGAGCAGGTAGCTGGAAGCTATCAAAGAAGAGAGAGATTGGATCAAAGGATTAGCGCAAGGCACAGGTTGGTTCTTTCTACTCCTCTCTATTTGTAGTTCATAAAGGAAATACAAAAGTAGTTTTCTCTGTTTTTTTCTAAGGCAGCTGTCACACCTTAGTGGGATAAATTAGTTCTGAATAGACACTTTTCCCGGTAACACGATGCACAATAGTTTACTTCTCTAGAAACCACAGATTGTTTGGCTGATGCCCCTCTATGAGTTATAAGCATTTTGAAATTCAAATTCAATGGTTCCCTCCTTTTTTTGCATCGTAACATTAAGCTTGTGACTGATCGTTCTAGACTGGCTCGTACCTCGTCTCGTAATTGCCCGCTTCTTGCTCCTTTTCGCCATAACTCAGACATCTTATCATGAATAGTGACAACACCGGTCACGTTTCGGATTGTCCACGTAGTGACGTAGCTCCTTCCGCGCAACCACGATCCTTGTGACATATCACTTCTACGCGCACCCTTGTTTTCACACAGCTCCTCCCCACATTGCTTTATCGTCCCGCGCTATTTTTCAACTGGTTGGAGCGGTGAGAATGTCCTTTGGTCGGTTAGTCAAGTCGTCAGCCCACCCGTGTAGAGCTTCAGGCAACTGCCATTTACTCTACCTGGGAAAGGCTCTCCATTCAGCTTGGCAAGCTGGACCACGCCTCCATCAGTGACTTCTTTGACTACATAGGGTCCCAACCAATACATTCATAACTTTCCCATGAATTTCTCGAACTTGCTATCGTATAGTAAGACTAGTTCATTTTCTTTGAACGTGCGCATCTTGATATGGAGATCACGCCAAGCTTTTTCCTGCTACTTTTGTACCTGCTGGTGGAATCCTACCAGAAATCGTTCCTCCTCAAGTTCTTCTAGATGCACGATCCTTTCTTCCAAAGCCTCAAGGTCTACCATGGCTTTCGTCGCTGCTATTCACAAACTAAGTATAACGTATTCCATTGGCATGAAGGCTTCCTTGCCATAGACTAACCGAAAAGGTTTCTGACCTATCAACTTCTTGCACGTTGTTCAATATGCCCATAACACAACAGGTATGTGAAAATCCCAATCGTTTCGCTGTGCATTATATACCTTTGTCAACACAGTCTCCAAAAGCTTGTTAAAAGCTTCAACGGTCCCATTTTCTTGTGGGTGGTACAGTGTACTCTGTTGATGATATATCTGGAACTCCTCAATGAGCGCACTGATAGTCTCATTTAGGAAGTGTGTTCCGTGGTCTCTCATCAGAATTTTTGGACATCCAAACCATGTTAACACATTTTCATTTTTTTTTTTTTTGCAGCTGTAGCGGCCGTGCAATCCTTAACCAGCTGTGCTTCTGCCCATCGGGTCAAGTATTTTTTCGTTGTGATGATATAGCGTGCACCCATGTTTCCTGGAGGTGTAATAGGCCCCACAAAGTCAATCGCCCATTTTTCGAACGATTACAGTGTCATCTGTGCCTTGAGCAGCATTTCATCCCTTCACGATGGTTTCCCAATCCGTTGACATATGTCGTAGGCCCGACAGTATGCTTTTTAGTCTTGATGTAGAGTTGGCCACCATAGTCTTGTGTGAAGAATCTTTTGTGCTGTGGCACGTCTCGCATAATTTCATCCTGAAACCCTCCCATGTGCTTCGACAAGGATCTGTCCTCACTCAAATTTCAGTACATATATGTGTAATATTTCCTCATTGCCCATTTTGTAGAGGTGCCCTACAATAATAGTAAAGTCGGTTGCGCGTATCACCAGTTATTTCTTCTGTTGAATCGAATATCCCTGCGGCATGGTTCCTGTGGTTAAGAAACAGATTATATCCTCAAAGTGGCCATCTGTGACGTGCACTTCATAGAGTTGTGCATCAGGTAGTCCCTCATCTAGGTTTGTGGGTTCTTCACCATTCTCAATTCGGGATAGGTGATCTTAGCCTGCGTTTAAACGTCTCGGCTTTATGATGACTTCAAAATGATATTCCTAAAACAATAACAACCATCTACAAATGTGCCCCCCAAAAACAGGCTTATTCACTAAGTATTTTAATGCTGAATGATCAGTATACATGTTAAAGTGTCCTCTGAGTAGATAGTGGTAGTATTTTTGGAGCGCGTATACCATTGCAAACCCATCACGCTTAGTAGTGGAGTAGTTATTTTCCGCTTTGGACAATCGTCGACTTGCGAACGCGATCGGGTGATCAATTCCTTCCACTTCTTCCTGTGTGAGCACCGTGCCCAGTGTGATACATGACGCGTCAACATGCATGTGAAATTCGATGTCCGATTTTGGAAAGATCAAAATGGGAGCTGATTCCATATTTTCCTTGAGAGTTTCTAGGCTTTTGCTACATTCCTCATTCCAACAATAAGTAGTTTCCTTTTTCAAAAACTATTCCATTGGCACTATGATCTGCACATAGGTCTTGATGAAATTTTGATAGTAACCAGTGTGTCCCAGCGTGGCACGCAACTGTTTGACACTTCACAACGCTTTCAGATTGAGTATGACAGAAATCTTCGCTGGGTCTACCATCAAGCCTTGCTTGCAGACCACATGGCTGAGCAAGTTCCCGAAGGGGATGAGTAGAGTACACTTCTTTAGATGTAGCACAATCTGGTGCCATCGACAAGTATCTAGCATTAACTGTAAGCTCGCGGTATGTTCCTTAACTAGCCCAAATATTGTCCAATCATCAAGATATACCTCCAAAAAATTATGTATAAATTCTTTGAATGCAGCTACCACAACACGCGAAAATATCTCCGGCACGTTCTTTAGTCCAAAGGGCATTACCGTGTACTGAAAACAACCCCACTCAGTACCGAAAGTTGTTTTACTCCTATCCTCTGGCGCAATCTTGATCTGGTGGTACCCTGAGAAATTGCCCGTAAAGGAGTAGTGCTATAGACATTTTTGTGCCTTACAGCATTGAGCATGAAATGTCCATAATCTAAGGGATCCAAAGTCCCTAAACATGTTGTTCCTACCCCTAGAGGAACAAGGCTAACAAACCACAACAATTCACAGAATTTCTCCACCAGAAACTGCTCAAAAACAAGTCAATTCAGGATCATGTCAATGGCTCCACTGGCTGTCTGCGCTGAATGTCAATGGCTCCACTGGCTACCTGCGCTGAATGTCAAAGCCAACACTGGCTACCTGCGCTAAGCGAGAGTGGACATGTTGCAAGCTCATTTATCAAGTTGTCAAAACCCAGGAAGCTTCCAAAATGACACTTGCCTCAGGGAATTCGACTGGTGATGAGTAAGAGGTTCCAAATCTCCAAGTGGAAACAAGAACCTCCAAGTGGAATCAAGAACTGACAGAGGGAGAGGACACTAGTCAGATCTCAAGCTGACTCATCCTCTCTCCAAAACATCTATAAATGGATCTCTCCTCCATGAGATCTAGAGGCTGGAATTTTGTTATTGCAAAGAATTGCTGTTGGTTTGAGACTGGAATCATTGGGTGCTTAATGCTTTGAAGGGAGGTGAAGATAGGAATTCCATTTTACTGGGAAGGAGATGCTGGATTGGAGCCCTCTGGGTTGTATCTCTTCCTGAACCTTGTTATTCATCAATAAAGCTATCTTGGTTTCTCCTATATACTGATGTATCTTTGATGTATGATTGCATTAGTATGTTTAGTTTACTTCTAATCCTGAAATAGTTATGTTTATGAATCTATGTCTTTGTGTAGTGTTCTTCTCTTGTAATCTTGTAGAGACCTGTTGAAGCTGGGCAAGCGAGAAGGCAAGTAGCTGTGAACATCCAAAGAGAAGAGGAATCAGATCGAGGGACAAACGGAAGACACCGGTTAGTCCATCCATCTCTCTTCATTCTTAATTCATAAAGGAAGAATACTAGAATAGTTGTCTCTGTTTGTTGCTAAGGCACTGTCACACCTTAGGTGGATAGGATCGTCCTGCATAGGAATTTTTCCCCACAACAAATTGGCGACTTCGCTGGGGAAATTTGTTAGTCATTTTATTTGTGTCTCTATCATTGTTTGTTTCATAGACTCAACAACAACAATCGAACTGCTTCTGCTATTCTCAGTTGCAAAGTAGACAGTTGTTGCCTTGATCCAATCACTGGATTTGTCTATGATCTGAACAATGGACTCATAAATGATTTGATGATCCTTTGTGATAGATCTTAGTACCCCCTCAAAGCATCCCTTTGATTGTACCTTGCTTGTTGCTTTTATTTGGCCTGAAACCAGTGATTAATTAGCAATCTGTGACCCAGAACCCAGTGAGAAACGAGAGTTTCTCCTTCAGCGCGACCACTGTGAAGGCATTCTGCATTTCAACGCAGGTCCTGTGAAGGCTACCTGCGCTGAATGTCAAAACCACAGTGTTGAGGTTGCGCTGAACCAGTTTTGCCTTGTGCAGCTGGGGTTCTCTGCTCTCTATTGCCTTGTTTTGATCTCTGTTTCTTGCAGCCTATAACCAGCATAGGTACCAGTCTGATAACTCCTTTTCTCTGCTTAAATTCCGCCTCCTTTTGTACAAAAAGACTGTGAGTGTTTTTGTGTGTTTGTGGCGTCATTTACAATTTTCCTTTGCATGAGTGAAATAATCATCCTGTAGCCCTTGATTCAGATCTGTTGACTGTGATCTTAGGAGAGAGTTCATTGGCTGTTTACAGTTGATTATACATTTGCTTTTGCTTATTGGTTTGAGTTTGTCTCTTTTAAGTGTTGAAACAAGTGTTCATTTCGAAAGCCGCAAAGTGTTGTAATCTCTTCTACCCTTGTTGATTTCGAAAAAGTAAACTTGTTTGTACTTGTCATTTAAAAGCAAATTCAAAGTTGTACAAAAAGCTTTCTTTGTAGGCATCAATACTAAGAAAGCGGAAAACAAACACCTGCATTGTGCATTTGCATTTTGATAGTTTGCATGCTTGATTTAGGAAAAGTGCATTAGATTGTGCTGATTTCTCTTTGAGAAAAGATGGTGTCTTTCTTTTCCCTTAGTAGCTAGGATTTTCAAAGTTGAAAAGATATAAAGCTTGCTTATCATCTTAGACTGCATTTAGGAATTGTCCCATACATCTCGTGGTGATCCAGAAAGGCAAACTTCTAAAAAGATCAACTTAAAATAAATTGAATGAAGTTAACAATGCTTTGCAACATAACGCACAACATAGAGGTCTAGGCTAGAGACGTGTTCCGGCGTCGTTAAGCCTGGTGACTGTCGATCTCGTGGAAGGTGGGTGATTCCTCCTGAGGGACGATAGCGGCAGTACGGATTGTGCTCCCACGTACCGTCGCGTATATATTGGGAGACCCCTATAGAAATATAACCTTTATCCTTAGGAAGTCGTGCCGACCGCCCTACTGATCGCAATGCACTGAACACATCATTCAGGAAGATCGACCGCCCGTACCTTAAAAAGTATTCTGCGGTTTTGCGAAAAGTTTGGCACACCCTCTGCCTAGAACTCCAGAGCAGTTCCTTTTGGCCTTTTTCAGACTCTATAACAGAAAAAGTCCATCCGAGCATTTGTCACTTCGGGCTCGTTAAAACATCGAAGGAGACTAGAGTCATCTTTAGCTTTTTCTCGACTCTTTAAAAGTGAAAAATCAAGTTGTGTCTAAAGATTCTAAAAAATTCATTCAATTCGGAAACACATTTTCCCCTTTTGTATTTTAGTTGATCGAGTAATCCGTAATCGTGGAAGAAAGTCAATTGAAACCCCGTCGCTTGCGGAGGCTTACGAGTCAACCGTCTTTGTCTCTGGAATCGAAAACAGTACGGACAAAGTGAACTCGTTTAACCGGTTCGAAATCTCCTATCAAAGTTAGAACAAGTGTTCCGACAACATCTGAGATTCTGGTTACTCCAAACATTTCTGGAAACCCTGCCTCTATTGAAGAAGTTCAACAGCCACAGAGGGACAGTAACACTGATCCTAGTCTGAGAACAAATACTTGCGTTACTGAACCAGTTCCATCTGTAACCGGTCCAGAGAGTCTTGTTCCTCAAACAACTGTCGCTGTCGAATCAACCCCTTCTTCGGCACCAGAAATATTTTACGGACCTAACGGTCTTCCTCTTCCACCTGGTTTGATTGCGATAGAGGAAATTGTAGAGGATCCGCAAGCAAGTACTCCAACCCATTTTGGAGTAGGGGTCACTCTATTTCCTTCTACATCAGAAGTTAGTCTATCACCAGTGGAAGTTCCTATAGATTCGCTAGGCAATCTATTGGATAGACTCAAAATGTCTGAGCAACCTTCAACATCTAGGACTGTGTCGAACGACACAGCGATAGCAGAACCACCTGCCGTCACTCCGACAATGTTTGCCGGCGTACCATCTGTCCCAACTAGCTCGCAACCGCTAGAAGGAGTCCACCCAGGGACTATTTCGACAGTGTGGTCTGTTACAGTTTGTTCCTCTGGAGTAATATCCGGCAACTCTTATGTTGAGACTCAACAAATTGATCCCTATGGAGGTCAATTTGGGCCATCCAGTCCCCAAGGGAAACCAATCCCCTTGAGTTCCGGATTGCTACTATATGGGGGGCAGTATGCCCTTTCATTACCCCCTCCGGGAGGATATCCATACGGGAGTTCTCAATAGTATTCAGGTTATACTGGAGTTACGACAAGTGGTTGGGTACCTATGCTACCCCAACAGCCAAGAGTTGTGTATTCTATGCAACAATGTGTACCTATGTCGAACATCCCGACAACACCAGCTATTGTAACAGTGTCACAAGTTCAAACGATGCCTGTTGTATGTCAACCTCAGATTTCTCAGGTTGTAATGCAACAGCCCCTTGACCCTGTGACACAACCACAATCGCCAACTGGTGGGGCGACACAGGTCCAAACGGGTACAATTACCCCACATCTTGGTCCGCCGGTTAGTATAGCGCAGCAGAACATGGCTTCACAACCGTGGCTGGTGCAATACCAACAACCACAATTCCAGCAAGTGTACCAAGGTTCTGAGCAGCAGATCTTTGCGAACAGTGGACAACCGTACATTCAAAACGGTCAAAACCAACCGCTTTACAGTGGTCAAGTCCACCAACCATATCAATCATACCAACATCAATTACATTATGCTGGTATGCAAAGGCTCACTGCTCAGGCGATTCCATCGTGTCCTGGGTATGCTTCACCTAACCTGAATCAACAGTTACCATTCGTGGCAACTCTAGAGTTACCTGATTTACACTGATTAACAAACGATCCAATTGCTTACGCCCCTTGGTGGCCAGCGATTCCTCACAAACTTCCATCGGACATTCCTAAATTCAATGGAAATCCAGGCGAAGACCCGTCGAATCACATGATGAATTTTCATCTGTGGTGTTCATCAAACACCCTGAACGATGATTCGATAAGGCTTCGCCTTTTTCAGAGGACGTTAACGGGTCCAGCGGCTAAATGGTATATTGAATTACCTAGAGCCTCTTTCGACAATTTTAGCTCCCTAGCCACGACTTTCTTAACCCATTTTCAATGACCGATAAGGTATGAAACTGGAACCGAAATCCTAACCAACTTCAAGCAGACGACGGCCACCCATATATTCGATCATATACATGAGTGGCGTCATCATCGCAGGATGGTAAAGACTTACGTTCCCGATCAGCTATTAGTTGAATGGTTTATAAAGTCGTTACTTCCTGCCATAACGGAAGATGTGGCCAATGGGGGAGTCGTAACGGAGGAGAAAGTTATTGCTCGTGCACAATATCTAGACTTAGTATACACTCAGTCTGGCACGCTTTACGACAAAATACCTGACGCCCCTAGACCGGAATTCTCAATTCCTCCTCCTCCTAAATCAAATAGTGACTCTCATGCCGGCGATGGTGTGATTGGCACGGCAAACGCGAAATCGACAAAGGCTTCATCTTAGAAAGCCCGTAAGACTTCAGATCAAAATGCAAAAGAAGAAATTCTTGCTTCGGAAGTAAATTCCGTATCAGCAGATAAAGGCAAAGAAACCAATCAACCAGGAAGCAAGAAGAAGCAAAACAAAGGGAAGAAGAAGAAACAGGGTGAGTCATCCACTGAAAAAACTTCTTCAAACCCTCCTAGGAAAGGGAAACCAAAAACTCCATGTATGATATGTGACGAGGATCATTGGACAGCCGATTGTCCATACAAAGCTGAGCTTAAAAGGTTCTTCAAAAGTTCGCAAACCTCAGCTGTGTTAACTGATCCGTTTCCCAATCCAGGTCAAAATCTAGTTGATAGTGGAAATGCTTCCCCGTCGCAAGTGCTAATGTTGTCGATCTCCAAGCAACAAAATGATGCTTTGATTTCGACAAGGAACAAAGATTACGGGAATCCGCAACTGTCGAACGACAAAGGTAAAGATCAACCAAGTAGTTCGACAACAACTTCGACAGAAGTTGTACCACCCATCATTCCTGAATTAACAATAAAACCGCCAAAGGGAGTAGTACACAAGTTGACATTTAATCCTCGCGCCAGAGCGGCGCAGCATTATAACATAGTGGAAGATTTGGCCCAATCACCATCCGCTATGTCGACTCTTGAATTACTACAAAATTTCCCATCCCAAAGGCAGGCGTTGTTATCGGCTATTGGTGGGATTGATCCTAAGGATTCCAATCTTGTATCCTTTGAGCACAAAGGATACAATCCTCAGTTACCAGCTCAACTAGCTTTCCTTATTCAAGTGAAAGCCCTCAACAAAACTGTTCACCGAACAATTATTGATGTGGGGGCATCTACATGTATCATGTCGATGAGTTGCTAGAAAACTTTAGGGTCTCCAACCTTGTCGCGATCTTCGACGACACTAAAAGCATTCGACGGAAGGACGTACACCCCGTACGGTATCCTAAATAACTTGAAGGTTGAACTAGGGGGAAAAACAGTGGAAATAGATGTTGAAGTCATCGATGGGAATCTTGACTATAACATCCTACTGGGAAGACCATGGATATATGCCATGGCAGCTGTAGTGTCGACTTATTTTAGGAAGATCGCATTCCCTTTTCAAGGAGGGATTACGGTTGTCGACCAACAGAACTTCCTCCCTAATGGTTCACAAGTTACAGGAAGCATTCCCATGATCCATGGAAGCAACCATTCACTTCAAGATATCGGAGTAGGCCTACTGAAAGACCCCACATTGATGGGAACTTTCGCACTTCCACCTCCCATCTATATAGGAGAAATACCATTGGTAGCAGCCTGCAACATGATATCTTCCACGAAGGTCGCAGAAGATGATATCGACATGGATCATGCAATGGTTTTTCCCCTAAGCCCAATAGAACTATTGTAGCAATCAATGTTTCTGGCATGGGAGGTGAACCCAAATCAACGCTCATCAAGCGTTTGGGTAGATAGGTCTAGAGAATATGGTACCTCATTAGATCCTTGGTCGAAAGTGAATGGAACTGACGAAGGAATCCTACAATCAATGTTGATTGAGGGGACACCATGGAATGATTCCCACCATCGTTCCCTTCTTCCAAATTATGAAGAAGATACTCAACATGACCTTTATCACCCTTCAGTCTTTGAATTCCTATCAAATACTGTAAATACGGTGGATTCCGAGTGAAACTTATCCAATATTGAAGAGACTATAGCCATAAATATCTCGACTAAAACAAATGTTGTAGAGAATATTTATGTCGGCAAAGGATGTTCTCCTTCAGAACTGGAAATATATAACGCTCTTTTTCGCGAGTTCAGAGATGTCTTTGCTTGGTCATATGATGAAATGCCAGGCATTGAATCGAGTATCGTTGAACATGAAATTAAGATGTATCCTGATGTCAAACCAGTAAGACAACGGCTTCGGTAGGTGCACCCCAAGAAAGCCGCTGCCATTAAAGCAGAAGTTGAAAAGCTTCTCCATGCTGGTTTCATCTACTCGGTTCCTCTAACCGATTGGGTATCGAATATTGTCCCTGTTATGAAGAAACAAGGGACGATTAGAGTGTGTGTCGACTATAGGGATGTAAACCAAGCTTTTCTGAAAGACAACTACCCTACAACCTTCATCGACCAGATAATTGATGAATGCGCTGGATGTGAAATCTTTTCATTTATGGATGGATTTTCCGGGTATAATCAAATAAATATCCGCCCATAGGACCAGTCAAAGACTGCATTTATTTGTCCGTGGGGCACATTTGCTTATCGAAAATTACCCTTTGGTTTAAAGAATGCAGGGGCGACGTTTCAGAGGGCAATGAATTATGCCTTCCATGACATCAAGAACATCGTTCAACCATATCTCGACGACCTTCCGGCTCATTCGCGAAAGTCGACCGATCATCCTTAGCATTTAAGAGCGATATTTCTACGTTGTCGACACTACAAGATAAGACTCAATCCACACAAATGTGTGTTTTGCGTCGGTTCTGGTCGTTTACTTGGCTTCATAGTCTCTAAGGATGGGATTCGTCTCGACCCTTGCAAGGTTTAGGCAATCATTAATTTGCCTCCACCTTCGAATTTTCTTTAGATTCAGAAACTCCAAGGGAAAGCAAACTTTCTGAGGAGGTTCATTCCAAATTACACAGAACTTGCTAAAGGTTATACTCGTCTTTTGAAAAAGGGTGTACCTTTTGTCTTGGATCAGGTGGCGCAAGCTTCCTTTGATGCTCTGAAAGATTCTCTAGTAAAAGCATCATTAATGTATGCCCAGACTATCAAAGAGATTTTAACCTGTATCTGGCTGCAGTGGATACGACCATTGCGATGGTTTTAGTTCAAGAAGTTGATGGAATTGAACATCCTATATATTATTTAAGTAAAAATTTGAATGATACAGAAAGCAAGTATTCTTATGTTGAAAAACTAGCGCTTGCAGCTGTTCAAGCGATTCAAAGCTTTCGACATAATGTCCTCTTTCGGAAAACTACCATTTTATCAGATTGAAACCCCATGAGTTATATACTGTCGCGACAGTTGCTGGGGGGCAAATATTTGAAATGGATAGAGATCCTTCAAGAGTTTGATCTGGAATTTGTAAAATTCAAATAAAAGAAAGCTCTAGTTTTCGCAGAATTATTGTGCGATCTCCCATCGTCGTCCAACGATGAAACATCCGAAGAATCAATCGTGGACGAGAATTTGTTTCTGATATCTACAAGCAATTAGTGGTATGGAGATATCATAATTTATCTCCAAACCCAAAAGTTCAGGCCTAACACCTCTCACACTGAACAGAAACGTATACGATACCAAGCTAAAGACTACATGATCGTCGGTGATACGCTTTACCGTCGTGGTATCGATACAGTTCTGAGGAGGTGCCTCACCCATGAGGAGGCCGAAAAAGCCCTGAATGAGTGTCATTTAGGCGCGTGTGGGGGGCATCAATCTGGATATGCAACAACACAAAAAATCTTACGAACAGGATACTTCTGGCCAACCATGTTCAAAGATTGCATAACCGCAGTCAGAAGTTGCCATGCTTGTCAAATTTTTGATAGCAAAACCGGAATACTACCCACACCTTTACAACCAATAGTTGCTGTTGGGCCTTTCGCCAAATGGGGCATCAATTTCATGCAATGTAACCCCACCTCGACCGGGGGGCATGGGTATATTATAGTCGCCATTGACTATTTTACCAAATGGGCCGAGGCGATGCCTACATTAGATAACACTAGTGAAACAGCTGCCCTTTTCTTTTTCAGTCATGTAGTCGCCAGGTTCGGCGTACCACAGGCTATAGTTACAGATCATGGATCGCATTTTCGCAATCACATGATGGTTGAATTAGCTGCCAAGCTAGGGCTGTCTCACGACAGCTCTACCCCGTATTATCCGCAAGCCAACGGACAAGTTGAAGCGATCAACAAGGTCCTGAAGCGTATGTTGCAAAGGATGATCAGAGTTCACAAAAGAAGGTGGCACCTAATCCTGTACTCAACCTTGTGGGCTTACCGAACATCGGTAAAGAATGCGACTGGGTTCACACCTTTCCAACTGGTGTATGGCCTGGAGGCAGTCTTACCAGTCCAGTGTGAAATTTCGTCTCTTAAACTCGCAATTGATCTCCTCCCCGGAACTTCAGAAGAAGAGGCACGTTTCTTGGAATTAATCCAATTGGATGAAACCCGTCGTGACGCCGCTTTGGCTAACGAAGCCCATAAGAAATGAGTCAAGGCGCAGTTCGACAAAAATGTCAAACCCCGTGTCTTCTCAGAAGGTGACTCGGTCTTGCTTTACGACCAAGAATTCGACAAATTGGGAGCAGGTAAATTTAATTCTTTATGGATGGGCCCCTATATTGTTAAACGCGTGTTAGCAAAAGGAGCCTACGAGTTAATGGATTATGACGGAATTCCACTGGCGCAACCCCGCAATGGGTTGTACCTCAAGCATTACTATGCTTAAATAGTAACCTGTGTGCTTTTGTTGTATTTTGTTTTCGCTAAAGTGTTTGTTTTGGTCGAGTAATCCACCTTTTTACATTTATTGCAGATGTCGAACCTTTCTGAGACATGTTTGGGATATGCTGACAGAGCGAGTCGTAGTTCGCGGAACCTGTCCTCCGCGGCCTGGGCCATTTTTGATCCAAGCGACGAGTTAGTGAGTTTCAGAGGTGTGTGTATTGGGCAATCAACGAATAATATCGTTGAGTATAGCGCGTTGATAGAACTACTCTCTGATGCCATCACCCATGGTATACGCCAACTAATCGTCAGGCTAGACTCACAACTCGTGATACTACAACTCAATGGTATATATTCTGTCCGCAATCCAGCTATTTATCATATGTTTCTAAGGGTTAAGATTTTGGAAAGACAGTTTGATTTAATTCAGTACCAACATATTTCCAGGAACTTAAACACATTAACCGACTCATTAGCAAACTATGTGTTAGATAGACATTTGCGACATTTATAAAAAGAAATGCATCATCAATGATGTACAAGTGGATCATATAACTCAACTGGAATAAACCCCGAAAATCAAAAAAAAAAAAAATATATATATATATATATCTATATATATCTATATATATCTATATATATATATATATATATATATATATATATATATATATATATATATATATATATATATAAGCTGTTTATCGTTTACACATAATGTTCTGTAACCGAGACAAAATTGGTCGCACGACCCAAGAACTCAAAAATGCTAGGGGGCACCCTAGCCTAGTGATGCTCATGATAGCACGCCATGGCCTGTGCAATCATGCGCAAGAGACGAGTCCATCGTCAAGGCACACCAGTAGTATGCCGCTGCAACTGTAAAGGTAACTCGTCGATCCGTACATCCGGAATACCGAGAGTAAGGCTCTCAACCTGCTCCTACATAGCTGTAAGGATCTCGGCCATGTCAAGGTCACGAAGAATAACCCTCCCAGCAGGCTCCCTTGCTGGGGCAGCAACTGGCGCTCTCAGGCGAACTGCTGGACGAACAGGACCAACATCTGCATGCACACAAGAGTTTGATTAAAGTCTTGACAGAATAATGCACAGAAACATTATGAATAAAAACAGTAAACAGTGATATGGTCGAAGATTTTTACCAATAGCGCCCCACTGTTCGCCATCCGGTAGCACCAGATTTGGATCGCCTCGGAAATCCATGCCAACATATGGATACTCGGAATAGACCATCTCCTGACGCTCGAACCACCTAAAGAAGATATTAGTGAAAGAAATCTGAGATTGACCAGCATGCCTAGACATGTGATCAACCCATCTCTGCATGTGTGGCTCGGTGGGAGAAGGCAAGTCGAGTGCAATATACTGAGGCTGCATCAGTGGTATTTTCTCCAAGGCAAAGGCAGTCAAAATAGAACCAAATTCAAAGTTCTTCAGCTTCCCGTCCTTTACCTTGGTCAACTAACTTTTCATCTGAAGAAGTACTGCATCACACCAGTTGAATACTTTCGGTTGGAGAGACTCCAAGGCGTGCTGCACATAAGATCTGTTGGCAACATGAAGAGATGCACTACCAGCCATCCTACCAATAGTATACAGAATGGACCTGAGAGACCTGTCAGTAATCTCACTGTTGTTGGGAAAAGTATCCAATACGGAATGACCCTATCCCACTCTAAGGGTGATAGTACCTCAGCAACAATCAAAGCAAAGCTATTTGAGATTACTTCTTTATGAGATGTAAAAGAGGGGAGAAAGAGATCCACTAACCGATGTCTTCCACTAATGATTGATCCAATCTTCTCTCCTTGCTGCTTGCCCCAGTTCCTTGCTCTTTCACTGGCCCAGCTACACCAAGATCCTGCAAAATGGCAAGAGAGGGAAACTACAAGAAGCATACATTCATAATTGATTCAAGGATTAGAATAAATCAAATACACAAGTATAACAATACACCATTGAGACACATGCATATAGAAGAACCTCAAATGCTTTATTAATGGAAGAAGTAAAGTTCAGGAAGTGATACAACCATAAGAGGCCCAATCCAGCATCACCTCCCAGCAAAAAGAAATCTCCTCTTCACCTCCTTCAAAGCAAATCACCCAATAGTTCTAAACTCAAACCAACAGCAATTCTTTACATTCACCAAATTCTAGCCTCCTTAGACCTCATGAGAGAGATCTATATATAGGATTTTTGGAGAAAGGATGAGTCAGCTTGAGAGCTGACTAGTGTCCTCTCTCACTTCAGTTATTCTTCAGTTCTTGAGTCCACTTGGAGGTTCTTGCTTCCACTTGGAGATCTAGACCCTCTTACTCATCACCAGTCGAATTCCTTGATCCAAGTGTCAGTTTGGAAGCTTCCTGGGCATTGACACCTTGAGGAATGACTGTGCCACATGTCCCAATTCGCCCAGCGCAGGTAGCCTTCTTTGCAGTTGACATTCAGCGCAGGTAGACAGTGGAGCAGTTGACATTCAGCGCAGATGCTCAGTGGAGCAGCTGACATGATCCAGAATTGCCTTGTTTTTGAGTGTTTTCAGGTGGAGAACTGTTATTCAGTGCTGTGGTTTGCTGACCTTGTTCCTCTAGGGGTAGGAACAACATGTTTAGGGACTTTGGATCCCTTAGGTTATGGACATTTCATGCTTCATGCTTTAAGGCACAAAAATGTCTATAACAGTTGCCCCCTAAAGTATGAGGTCGTTTATCGGGTGAAATGCTTTATCAGGAGGCTCCGAAGTTCATTCAATCGCTGAGAGGTGACCTGTAATAAAATACAATACAATACATTATTTTTCATTCTGCTTTCATGATCTAGCCGAGGCGGGCATTCCCATGCTCAGCTTTATAAATACATTTTGGTACATAGAACAGACAATCGTCTGATGGTAGACTGATAATTCTCTGCTGAAATTATCATCCTTTGAGTAGGATGATCATCTGCTGCAATGATGTACATGTCAAATGTTTTTATATTTCCTAAATATATATCGCAGCCCGGATGGATGAAACTAGATCCGGGGTCTTCAAACTCGTTCGATCTTCACTCTAAGTACAAGTCGATCCATGTGAGAATTGCGCTGAAGTCGAACATGGAAAGACATCGCTTGATTACCGGTCAATGATGTAAACCGTTAACAAGCGCGAGAGGAATCACCGATAATGATAATGACCCTCAAGTTACTGCAGTACAATTCACGTGGTGTGAATAAAGGACTTGGCGTCGAACACCACGCAAAATCTTCTGGTCGAAGGTCATTGATGTATACCTATCGCCGGAAGTGAGAAACTTGCCATTGAGGCATGCAAGCTTCAAAGTACTGAGGGGGTTGTTCCTAGATCAACTTCTTGGATAATGAGCTGAAGTCGAAAAGAAGCGATCCGTCAAAGGAGGGCCTTAAGGAATCCCACATCAGTGACACGGAATGGAGCTAATGATTTTAATGGAGGTGAAAACAATCTGTGAAATATGATTCAGGGTGGCGATCATGGATGGATGAAGGATAATGTATGGCAGTGGATGGGACATGGTTGACTCTTTCTGAACAACATCTCTTGAACATATAACGACACTGATGCGATGGATCGGTAGCATTACCCCAAATGTGGATGGTTTGGCGAGACCATGGTGATGAGATCGGTGAATGAAACAACCCAACCCGATGTGGTACGGAGGAAAAGTGTCATGTTCAAGAGCGACTTGCTACCATCAAAGCTTTGAGGTTCTCCCAATTTTTCCCCAGTCATTTCTGACCAGTACCTCTTTATTTTTGTCAAGCTTGAGGAGGATAACATATGCTTGTTCTATAACCTGCCCTTCGGGCAAGCCCATCGCTATGTTTTAACGAGCCTAGTGATAGGGAAACTCGTTCTCGTCTAAAGACAAGTTTGTCGCTATTTAATCATTTTAACGAGTCTAACGACAAAGAAAACTCGGTCCTTTTCAATTTTAGAGAGTCTGAAAAGGTACATAAAGTTAACTCCAAAATTTCCTTTTTCGTCATCTAATCCCTTAAGTCCGAAAAAGTATAAAACAATACAGAAGGGATGAGTTTTCGATAACTTTAACGAGCCGAATAAAACAAGCGCTCAACCTTTTTGTGCAATAATCCCTCAGGTCCAAAAAGATTAAAATCTAGAGGAGGGATAGCTCTTCTGGTCACTTTAACGAGTTGGAAGGCCAAAACTTGGCAAACTTTTCATATTTTACGAGTCAGTTGAAAAGAGCTTAAAGAAGACTCGTCTTTTGAGGAACGAGTGATAAACAGGGATAGCAGCAGATTCCAGGTACAGGTTGGAATTTTCCAATCACGGCAGTGTCACAAGGATGGCTAGGTGAAATCACTCTTCACAGCTGTTCCTCAAAATGGGTAAACAATCATATGGAGGTGAACGATCGGCCAAATGAAAGTGGAGGTGGCAGGTGCAAAACACGACCAAGGCTTTTTATGGCTGATAAATTTACGATCACAGTGGTTATTTACCGAAATAGGTTCATTTTTTATTTAAAAATGAGCTTAAACTCTGGAGGAAACATTGCTCACTGCTTATATTTATTTTTTAACGAGCATGAAGACCGCGTTAAAACTGCTCGGATCTTGCGTTTATTTTTTAACGAGCATGAACTTTATGCTAAAACTGCTCGAATCTCGCTTTTCTATTTTTTAACGAGCATAAATTCCGCAGTAAAACTGCTCGAACATATGATCAAATTTTGATTTTTTACCATTACTAGCTTTTCTCTTTTCAAGGATAGTACTGCATTCTCAATTGCTGCAACAAAATTTGTTAGAAATGAATAATATTTGCATGAAAATGAGATTATAACCCTAATATTTCACTTTGAACTACGTAAAAAGCCATTAAAAGGTGTTTTTACCTCTCATTTACCATTTCATTTGCATTTGGTTTGTTGGAGCTCTGGAGGTGCCTCTTTCCCCCTTGATTTTGACCAGCTGATTCCGGGAGATTCTGCGGACGATTTTCGGCGCCGTCTAGACCAGGTAGGAGCTAAACCCTAGCTCTTTCTTTTCATGGTTTCCTTTTCCAGTTTTATGTCTATTTTTCAGTCTTTCTGGGCCTCAGGGGTTTTTCCAGGGCGCCCTAACTTCAGCGCAGGTTCCCCATTCGAAAACTGCGCTGAATTTCAAGCTGCCTTAAGGCAGCCTGACCTTCAGCGTAGGTGGGACACTCTCTACCTATGTTGGGCTTAGAAAACTGAGCTTCCAGCTCATTTTTTGATGAATTTTCGCCAGTTTTTCATCAAAATCAGGAACTTACTCCTTCTCTTGTTTTCTTTGCAGGGAACTTTGAACAAAATGTCCCTTACATGGCGAGAACGAGAACATGAAGAGGAGGACATGATTGCCCTCCATGACCCTGTCACGGTGAACGCACTGCGGAACTGTGGCCTGCTGAAGTTTTTTGTATATCTAGCATGAGAGCACATATCACTTTGCTGCAGTATATTCTTGATGCTTGGGATCCTATTAACCAAGTATTCCAGATTAGGGGAAAGTCCATCCCCTTGACCATAGAGGACATGTACTTCTTGACTGGATTGTCAAGGCGAGGTGCCCCCATTTCCTTGTCAGGTACGGCCCGGGGGACCGATTCTGTGAGAGATTATGTCCGCCAGTATTGCAGGGAAGGTTCCCATCCGAGCAGAGACGGCAAGATTGTTATCCGTGAGATTACTGACAGGTCTCTCCGGTCCATTCTGTATACCATTGGTAGGATGGCCGGCAGCACAGCTCTACATGTTGCCAACAGATTTTATGTGCAGCACGCCTTGGAGTGTCTCCAACCGAAAGTATTCAACTGGTGTGATGCAGTACTTGTTCAGATGAAAATTCAGTTGACCAAGGTAAAGGACGGGAAGCTGAAGAACTTTGGATTTGGTTCTATTCTGACTGCCTTCGCCTTGGAGAAAATCCCACTGATGCAGCCTCAGTACATCATACTCGACTTGCCTTCTCCGACCGAGCCACGCATGCAGAGGTGGGTCGATCACATGTCTAGGCATGCTGGTCAACCTCAGATTACTTTTACTGATGCCTTCTTCAGGTGGTTCGAGCGCCAGGAGATGGTCTTTTCCGAGTATCCATATGTGGGTATGGATTTCCGAGGTGATCCGGATTTGGTGCTACCGGATGGCGAACAGTGGGGCGCTATTGGTAAACTCTTTGACCATATCACTGTTTACTGTTTTATTCATAATGTTGTTGTGCTTTATTCTATCAAGACTTTTAATCATACTCTTGGGTGCATGCAGATGTTGGTCCTGTTCATCCAGCAGTTCGTCCGAGACTGCCAGTTGCTGCCCCGGCAGTGGAGCCTGCTAGGAGAGCTATTCTCCGCGACCTTGACGATACTGAGACCCTTACAGCTGTGCAAGAGCAGGTTGAGAGCCTTACTCTCGGCATTCCCGATGTGAGGATTGATGAGTTACCTTTACAGCTGCAGCGACACACTACTGGTGTGCCTAGACGATGGACTCGTCTCTTGCGCATGATTGCACAGGCCGTGACGTGCTATCATGAGCACCACTAGGCTAGGCTGCCCCCTAGCACTTTTGAGTTTTTGGGTCATATGAACAATTTTGTCTTGGTTACAGAACATTATGTATGAACTATAAACAGCTTATATATATTTTGATTTTCGAGTTTTATTCTGGTTGAGTTATATGATCCATATGTACAATCATTGATGATGTGTCTCTTTTATAAATGTCGCAAATGTCTATCTAACACATAATTTGCTAATGAGTCGGTTAATGTGTTTAAGTTTCTGGAAATATTTTGATATTGAATTGAATCAAATTGTCTTTCCAAGATCTTAACCCTTAGGAACATGCGATAAATAGCTGGATTGCAAACAGAATATATACCATTGAGTTGTAGTATTACGAGCTGTGAGTCTAGCCTGACAATTAGTTGGCGTATGCCACGTGTGATGGCATCAGAGAGTAGTTCTATCAACGCGCTATACTCAGCGATGTTATTCGTTGATTTCCCAATACACACACCTCTGAAACTTACTAACTCGCCGCTTGGATCAAAAATGGCCCAGGCTGCGGAGGATAGGTTCTGCGAACTACGACTCGCTCCGTCGTCATATCCAACACATGTCTCCAGAAGGTTCGACATCTGCAAAAAATAGAAAAGGTGGATCACTCGACCAGAACAAATACTTTAGCGAAAACAAAATACAACAAAAGCATGCAGGTTACTATTTAAGCATAGTAACGCTTGAGGTACAACCCGTTGCAGGGCTGCGCCAGTGGAATTCCGTCGTAATCCATTAACTCGTAGGCTCCTTTTGCTAACACCCTTTTAACAATGTAGGGGCCCATCCATAAAGACTTGAATTTACCTGCTCCCAATTTATCGGATTCTTGGTCATAAAGCAAGACCAAATCACCTTCTGAGAAGACACGGGGTTTGACACTTTTGTCGAACTGAGCCTTGACTCGTTTCTTATGGGCTTCGTTAGCCAAAGCAGCATCACGACGGGTTTCGTCCAACTGGATTAATTCCAAGAAACGAGCCTCTTCTTCTGAAGTTCCGGGGAGGAGGTCAATTGCGAGTTTAAGCGACGAAATTTCACACTGGATTGGCAAGACTGCTTCCAGGCCATATACCAGTTGAAAAGGTGTGAACCCGGTTGCGTTCTTTACCGACGTTCGGTAAGCCCACAAGGCTGAGTACAGGATTAGGTGCCACCTTCTTTTATGAACCCCGATCATCCTTTGCAACATACGCTTCAGGACCTTGTTGATTGCTTCAACTTGTCCGTTGGCTTGCGGATAATATGGGGTAGAGTTGTCGTGAGATAGCCCTAGCTTGGCAGCTAATTCAACCATCATGTGATTGCGAAAATGCGACCCATGATCTATCACTATAGCCTGTGGTACGCCGAACCTGGCGACTACATGATTAAAAAAGAAAAGGGCAGTTGTTTCACCAGTGTTATCCAATGTAGGCATCGCCTCGGCCCATTTGGTAAAATAGTCAACAGCGACTATGATATACCCATGCCCCCCGGTCGAGGTGGGGTTACATTGCATGAAATCGATGCCCCACTTGGCGAAGGGCCCAACAGTAACTATCGGCTGTAAAGGTGCGAGTGGTCGTCTGGTTTTGCTATCAAAAATTTGACAAGCATGGCAACTTCTGACTCCGGTTATGCAATCTTTGAACATGGTTGGCCAGAAGTATCCTGCTCGTAAGATTTTTTGTGCTGTTGCATATCCAGATTGATGCCCCCCACACGCGCCTGAATGACATTCATTCAGGGCTTTTTTCGGCCTCCTCATGGGTAAGGCACCTCCTCAGAACTGTATCGATACCACGACGGTAAAGCGTATCACCGACGATCATGTAGTCTTTTGCTTGGTATCGTATACGTTTTTGTTCGGAGTGAGAGGTGTTTGGCCTGAATTTTTGGGTTTGGAGATAAACTATGATATCTCCATACCACTCATCGCTTGTAGATATCAGAAACAAACTTTCGTCCACGATTGACTCTTCCGATGTTTCATCGTTAGACGACGATGGGAGATCACACAATAATTCTGCGAAAACTAGAGCTTTCTTTGATTTGGATTTTACAAATTCCAGATCAAACTCTTGAAGGATCGCTATCCATTTTGAATATTTTCCCCCTAGCAACTGTCGCGACAGTATATAAGTCATGGGGTTGCAATCTGACAAGATGGTAGTTTTCCGAAAGAGGACATAATGTCGAAACCTTTGAATCGCTTGAACAGCTGCAAGCGCTAGTTTTTCAACATAAGAATATTTACTTTCTGTATCATTTAAGTTTTTACTTAAATAATAGATAGGATGTTCAATTCCATCGACCTCTTGAACTAAAACCATCACAATGGTCGTATTTGCTGCAGCCAGATACAGGTTAAAATCTCTTTGATAGTCCGCGGCGTACATTAATGATGCTTTTACTAGACAATCTTTCAGAGCATCAAAGGAAGCTTGCGCCACCTGGTCCCTGACAAAAGGTACATCCTTTTTCAAAAGACGAGTATAAACTTTAGAAAGTTCTGCGTAATTTGGAATGAACCTCCTCAGAAAGTTTGCTTGCCCTTGGAGTTTCTGAATCTGAAGCAAATTTGAAGGTAAAGGCAAATTAACGATTGCCTGAACCTTGCAGGGGTCGAGACGAATCCCATCCTTAGAGACTACAAAGCCAAGTAAATGACCAGAACCGACGCAAAACACACACTTGTGTGGATTGAGTCTTATCTTGTAGTGTCGGCAACGTAGAAATATCGCTCTTAAATGCTGCGAATGAGCTGGGAGGTCGTCGAGATAAGGTTGAACAATGTTCTTGATGTCATGGAAGGCATAATTCATTGCCCTCTGAAACATCGCCCCTGCGTTCTTTAAACCAAAGGGTAATTTTCGATAAGCGAATGTGCCCCACGGACAAATAAATGCAGTCTTTGACTGGTCCTGTGGGCAGATATTTATTTGATTATACCCGGAAAATCCATCCATAAATGAAAAGATTTCACATCCGCCGCATTCATAAATTATCTGGTCAATGAAGGGTGTAGGGTAGTTTTCCTTCGGACAAGCTTGGTTTACATCCCTATAATCAACACACACTCTAATCGTCCCTTGTTTCTTCATAACAGGGACAATATTCGATACCCAATCGGTTAGAGGAACCGGGTAGATGAATCCAGCATGGAGAAGTTTTTCAACTTCCGCCTTAATGACAACGGCTTTCTTTGGGTGCACCTGCCGAAGCCGTTGTCTTATTGGTTTGACATCAGTATACATTTTAATTTCATGTTCAACGATACTCGAGTCAATGCCTGGCATTTCATCATATGACCAAGCAAAGACATCTCTGAATTCGCGAAAAAGAGCGTTATATATTTCCAGTTCTGAAGGGGAACAACCTTTGCCGACATAAATATTCTCTACAACATATGTTTTAGTCGAGATATTTATGGCTATAGTCTCTTCAATATTGGATAAGTTTCGCTCGGAATCCACCGTATTTACAGTATTTGTTAGCAATTCAAAAACTGAAGGGTGATAAAGGTCACTTTGAGTATCTTCTTCAAATTCCGGAAGAAGGGAACGATGGTGGTGATCATTCCATGGTGCCCCCTCAATCAACATTGATTGTAAGATTCCTTCGTCAGTCCCATGTACTTTCGACCAAGGATCTAATGGGGTTCCATATTCTCGAGACCTATCTACCCAAACGCTTGACGAGCGTTGATTTGGGTTCGCCTCCCATGCTTGAAACATTGATTGTTACAATATTTCTAGAGGGCTTGGGGGCAAAACAATTGCACAATCCATGTCGACCTTCATAGAAGATATCATGTTGCAGGTTGCTACAAACGGTACATTTCCTGTATAAATAGGAGGTGGTAGCGCGAAAGTTCCCATCAATGTGGGGTCTTTCAATAATCCTACTTCGATATCTTGAAGCGAATGGTTGCTCTCATGGATCATGGGAATGCTTCCTGTAACTTGTGAACCATTAGGGAGGAAGTTCTGTTGGTCGATGACCGTAATCCCTCCTTCAAACGGGAATGCGATCTTCCTAAAATAAGTCGACATGACAGCTGCCATGGCATAAATCCATGGTCTTCCCAATAGGATGTTGTAGTCAAGATTTCCATCGATGACCTCAACATCAATTTCTATTGTTTTTCCTCCTAGTTCAACCTTCAAGTTATTAAGGATACCGTATGGGGTATAAGTCCTTCCGTCGAAAGCTTTTAATGTCGTCGATGATCGCGACAAGGTTGGAGATCCTAAAGTTTTCCAATAGCTCATCGACATAATACATGTTGATGCTCCCTCATCAATAATCGTTCTGTGAACAGTTTTGTTGAGGGCTTTCACTTGAATAAGGAAAGCTAGTTGAGCTGGTAACTGAGGATCATATCCTTTGTGATCAAAGGATACAATATTGGAATCCTTAGGATCAACCCCACCAATTGCTGATAACAACGCCTGCCTTTGGGATGGACAATTTTGTAATACCTCAAGAGTCGACATAGCGGATGGCGATTGTGCCAAATCTTCCACTATGTTATAATGTTGCGCCGCTCTGGCGCGAGGATTAAATGTCGACTTGTGTACTACTCCCTTTGGCAGTTTTATTGTTAATTCAGGAATGATGGGTGGTACAACTTCTGTCGAAGTTGTTGTCGAACTACTTGGTTGATCTTTACCTTTGTCGTTCGACAGCTGAGGATTCCCATAATCTTTGTTCCTTGTCAAAATCAAAGCATCATTCTGCTGTTCTGAAACCAACAACATAAGCACTTGCGACGGGGAAGCATTTCCACTATCAACCATATTTTGACCTGGGTTGGGAAATGGATCAGTTAACACAGCTGAGGTTTGGGAACTTTTAAAAAACCTTTTAAGCTCAGCTTTGAATGGGCAATTCTTCGTGTAATGATCCTCTTCATCACATATTTGACATGGATAAATTTGTTTCCCTTGCCCAGGAGGGTTTGAAGAATTTTTTCGAGGAGATGATTCACCCTGTTTCTTCTTCTTCCCTTTGTTTTGCTTCTTCTTGCTTCCTGGTTGATTGGTTTCTTTGCCCTTATCTGCTGATACGACATTTACTTCCGAAGCAAGAATCTCTTCTTTTGCATTTTGATCTGAATTCTTACGGGCTTTCTTTGACGAAGCCTTTATCGATTTCGCGTTTACCGTGGCAATCACACCGTCACCAGCATGAGAGTCACTATTTGATTTAGGAGGAGGAGGAATTGAAAATTCTGGTCTAGGGGCGTCGGGTATTTTGTCGTAGAGCGTGCCAGACTGAGTATAAACTAAGTCCAAATACTGTGCACGAGCGATAACTTGCTCCTCTGTTACGACTCCCCCCTTGGCCACATCTTCCGTTATAGCAGGAAGTAACGACTTTATAAACCACTCAGCCAACAGCTGATCGGGAACGTATGTTTTCACCATCCTACGACGACGACGCCACTCATGTATATGATCAGATATATGGGTGGCAGTTGTCTGCTTGAAGTTGGTTAATATTTCTGTTACCGTTTCATACCTTATCGGTAATTGAAAATGGGTTAAGAAAGTTGTGGCTAGGGAACTAAAATTGTCGAAAGAGGCTCTTGGCAGTTCAATATACCATTTAGCCGCTGGACCTGTCAATGTCCTCTGAAAAAGGCGAAGCCTTATCGAATCGTCGTTTAGGGTGTTCGACGAACACCACAGATGAAAATTCATCACGTGATTCGATGGGTCTTCACCTGGATTTCCATTGAATTTAGGAATGTCAGATGGAAGTTTATGAGGAATCGCTGGCCACCAAGGGGCATAAGCAATCGGATCGTTGGTTAACCGGTGTAAATCGGGTAACTCTAAAGTTGCCACGAATGGTAACTGTTGATTCAGGTTAGGCGAAGCATAACCAGGGTACGATGGAATCGCTTGAGCAGTGGGCCTTTGCATACCAGCATAATGTAATTGATGTTGGTATGACTGATACGGTTGGTGGACTTGACCACTGTAAAGTGGTTGGTTTTGACCATTTTGGATATACGGTTGTCCACTGTTCGCAAAGATCTGCTGCTCAGAACCTTGGTATACTTGCTAGAATTGTGGTTGTTGGTATTGCACTAGCCATGGTTGTGAAGCCATGTTCTGTTGTGCTATGCTAACCGTTGGACCAAGGTTTGGGGTAATTGTACCCGTTTGTACCTGTGTCGCCCCACCAGTTGGTGATTGTGGTTGTGACCCATGGTCAAGTGGCTATTGCATTACAACCTGAGAAATCTGAGGTTGACATGCAACAGGTATCGCTTGAACTTGTGGCACAGTTACAATAGCCGGTGTGGTCGGGATGTTCGTCATAGGTACACACTACTGCATAGAATATACACCCCTTGGTTGTTGAGGTAGCATAGGTACCCAACTACTTGATGCAATTCCAGTATAACCTGAATACTGTTGAGAACTGCCATATGGGTATCCTCCCAGAGGAGGTAATGAAAGGGCATACTGCTCCCCATACGGTAGCAATCCGGAACTCAGAGGGATAGTTTGTCCTTGAGGACTGGATGGCCCAAGTTGACCTCCATGAGGATCAATCTGTCGAGTCTCAACGTAAGAGTTGCCGGATATTATTCCGGATGAACAAAATGGAACAGACCACACTGTCGTCATAGTCCCTTGGTGGACTCCTTCTAGCGGTTGTGAGCTAGTTGGGACAGATGGTATGCCGGCAAACATCGTTGGAGTGATGGCAAGGGCTTCTGCTGTCGCTGTGTCGTTTGACACAGTCCTAGATGATGACGGTTGTTCAGACATTTTAAGTCTATCCAATAGATTGCCTAGCGATTCTACAGGAACCTCCACTTGTGGTGGATTAACTTCTGATGAAGGAAATAGAGTGACCCCGACTCCAAAATGGGTTAGAGTACTTGCTTGCGGATCCTCTGCAATTTCCTCTATTGAAATCAAACCCGGTGGAAGAGGAAGACCGTCAGGTCCGTAAAACATTTCTGGTGCCGAAGAAGTGGTTGTTTTGACAGCAACAGTTGTTTGAGGAACAAAACTCTCTAGACCGGTTACAGATGGAACTGGTTCAGTTATACAAGTATTTGCCCCCAGACTAGGATCAGTATTACTGTCCTTCTGTGGCTGTTGAAATTCTTCTATAGAGGCAGGGTTTCCAGAAATGTTTGGAGTAACCGGAACCTCAGATGCAGTTGGAACACTTGTTCTAACTTTTATAGGAGATTTTGAACCGGTTAAACTAGTTCGCTTCGTTCGTACTGTTTTCGATTCCGGGGACAAAGACGGTTGACTCGTAAGCCTCCGCGAACAACGGGATTTCAATTGACTTTCTTCCACGATTGCGGATTACTCGATCAACCAAAATATTAAAAGGGGAAATTTGTGTTTCCGAATTGAATGAATTTTATTAGACGCTTTTAGACACAACTTGCTTTTTCACTTTTTAAGAGTCGAGAAAAAGCTAAAGATGACTCTAGTCTCCTTCGATGTTTTAACGAGCCCGAAGTGACAAATGCTCGGATGGACTTTTTCAGTTATAGAGTTTGAAAAAGGCCAAAAGAAACTACTCTGGAGATCTAGGCAGAGGGTGTGCCAAACCTTTCGCAAAACCACAGAATACGTTTTACGGTACGGGTGGTCGATCTTCGTGAATGCTGTGTTCACTGCATTGCGATCAGTAGGGTGGTCGACACGGCTTCCTAAGGATAAAATATATATGCCTATAGGGGTCTCCCAATATATACGCGACGGTACGTGGGAGCACAAGTCCGTATTAGTGCCACCGACTCTCAGGAGGAATCACCCACCTTCTTCGAGATCGACAGTCACTACGTTTAACGACGCCGGAACACGTCTCTAGCTTAGACCTCTATGTGTTTGCGTTATGTTTCAAAGCGTTGTAAGGTTCATTCAATATATTTTAAGTTGATCTTTTTAAAGTTTGCCTTTCAAGGTTCACCACGAGATGTATGATACAAATTCCTAAATGCAGTCTAAAGATGAGAAGCAAGCTTTTTTCAATCTTTTCAACTTATGAAAATCTTAACTACTGAGGGAAAAGAAAGACATCATCTTTTCACACATATCATAGAGCAAACACTAATGCACTTTTTCCTAAATCAACATGCAAACTTATCAAAATGCGAAATGCACAATGCAAGTATTTCTTTTCTCTTTCTTAATGTTGATGTATTACAAAAAGAAAGCTGTTGTATAACTTTGAATCCAATTTCAAGTGAAAGCAAACAAGCTTTTGTCCAAAATCAAAAGACACCTTAAGATTTACTTGTTTCGACACTAGAAATACATAAATTCAAACCATATGACGAAAGAAAAAGCTCAATCAGCTATGAACAGCAAACAAACTAACTCTTAAGATCAAAACGACACTTATCACAGGTCTAGATCTAAGAGGCCACAGCAAGACTAGTTCACTTTCGTTATGGGAAACTGCAAATGATGTAAGAAATACACAAAGAACAAATACAGTTTCTTTATACAACCGAGGCGGAATAGTGGCAAAGAAATGTGGTTTCAGATATGTACATTGACTGATAACAGGCTGCAAAAATAAGGATGAAAACAGGGCAACAAAAAGCAGGGAACCCCAGTTGCACAAGGCCTAATTGATTCAGCGCAGGTAGTACACTGTCAGTTTGACATTCAGCGCAGGTAGCTCCTTCGGGACCTGCGATGAAATGCAGACTGCCTTCACAGTGTCTGCAATGAAGAGAGAAACTCTCATTTTTCTCAGTTTCCGGGTTACAGATTGCTCAAAAATCAACAGTTTTTGGCCAAATCAGAAGCTATCAATCAAGTACACACTAAAGGATGAAAAGGAGGATGAAAAGCTATCACTAAGAGCTATTCAGAGTCCTTGTGGATCAGCTCTTCAAATCATAAACACGCCCATAAATTGAGCTAGAGTAGTTGCCCTCTACTTTGCATTTGAAAGATCCAAATGCAGTACGATTCGGTACTCCCTGTGTTTAGGAAATGAATAGAAAAAACACAAACAACCAACAAGATACGATCCCCAGCGGAGTCGCCAATTTGTTATTGGGAAAAGTATCCAATACGGAATGACCCTATCCCACTCTAAGGGTGATAGTACCTCAGCAACAATCAAAGCAAAGCTATTTGAGATTACTTCTTTATGAGATGTAAAAGAGGGGAGAAAGAGATCCACTAACCGATGTCTTCTGCTAATGATTGATCCAATCTTCTCTCCTTGCTGCTTGCCCCCAGTTCCTTGCTCTTTCACTGGCCCAGCTACACCAAGATCCTGCAAAATGGCAAGAGAGGGAAACTACAAGAAGCATACATTCATAATTGATTCAAGGATTAGAATAAATCAAATACACAAGTATAACAATACACCATTAAGACACATGCATATAGAAGAACCTCAAATGCTTTATTAATGGAAGAAGTAAAGTTCAGGAAGTGATACAACCATAAGAGGCCCAATCCAGCATCACCTCCCAGTAGAAAGAAATCTCCTCTTCACCTCCTTCAAAGCAAATCACCCAATAGTTCTAAACTCAAACCAACAGCAATTCTTTACATTCACCAAATTCCAGCCTCCTTAGACCTCATGAGAGAGATCTATATATAGGATTTTTGGAGAAAGGATGAGTCAGCTTGAGAGCTGACTAGTGTCCTCTCTCACTTCAGTTATTCTTCATTTCTTGAGTCCACTTGGAGGTTCTTACTTCCACTTGGAGATCTAGACCCTCTTACTCATCACTAGTCGAATTCCTTGATCCAAGTGTCATTTTGGAAGCTTCCTGGGCATTGACACCTTGAGGAATGACTGTGCCACATGTCCCAATTCACCCAGCGCAGGTAGCCTTCTTTGCAGTTGACATTCAGCGCAGGTAGACAGTGGAGCAGTTGACATTGAGCGTAGATGCTCAGTGGAGCAGCTGACATGATCCAGAATTGCCTTGTTTTTGAGTGTTTTCAGGTGGAGAACTGTTATTCAGTCCTGTGGTTTGCTGACCTTGTTCCTCTAGGGGTAGGAACAACATGTTTAGGGACTTTGGATCCCTTAGATTATGGACATTTCATGCTTCATGCTGTAAGGCACAAAAATGTCTATAACAATCACGGATAACGACCTTGCCATCTCTGCTCGGCTGAGATCCTTCCCTGCAATACTGGCGGACATAATCTCTCACGGAGTCATTCCCTCGGGCCGAACCTGACAAGGAAATGGGGGCACCCCGCCTTGACAACCTAGTCAAGAAGTAAATGTCTACGATGGTTAAGGGGATGGATTTGCCCCTAATCTGGAATACTTGGTTGATGGGATCCCAAGCGTCAAGCATATACTGCAGTAAGGAGATCTGTGCTCTCATACTAGAGATACGGAAAAACTTCAGCAGGCCACAATTCCGCAGTGCGTTCACCGTGACAGGATCATGGAGGGAAATCATGTCCTCTTCTTCATGTTCTCGTTCTCGCCATGTAAGGGACATTTTTCTCAAAGGTCCCTGCAAAACAAACAAGAGAAAGAGTAAGATCCTGGATTTGATGAGAAACTGGCAAAATTTCATCAAAAAACTGTGCAACAAAACCAGTTTTCTGTGCCCAACGCAGGTAGCAAGTGTTCCACCTGCGTTGAAGGTCCAACTGCCTTAAGGTAACTTGACATTCAACGTAGGTTTCGAGTGAACCACCTGCGCTGATGGCAGGGCACCCTAACAAAACCCCAGGTGCTCAGGGAGACAGGGAAACAGGCACAGAATGGAAAAATGAAACCATGAAAGGAAAGAGCTAGGGTTTAGCTCCTACCTGGTCCAGACGGCGCCGAGAATCGTCCACAGAATCTCCCGAAATCAGCTGGTGAAAATCGAGGGGGAAGAGGCACCTCCAAAGCTCCAACAAACCAAGTTCAAATGAAATGGTAAAATGAGAGGTAAAAACACTTTTTAATTGCTTTTTACGTAGTTCAAAGCGAAATATTAAGGTTTTAATCTCATTTTCAAACAAATTTTATTCATTTCTAACTAAGTTTGATGCAGCAATTGAGAATGCGGTACTATCTTTGAAAAGGGCTAAGCTAGTTATGGTAAAAAATCAAAATTTGACCATATAAACGAGCAGTTTTAGGACACAGTTCATGCTCGTTAAAAAATAAACGCAAGATCCGAGCAGTTTTAGCGCATAGTTCATGCTCGTTAAAAAATAAACATAAGTTTGAGCAGTGTTTTTCCGCGTTCAAGCTCGTTAAAAAATGAACCTATTCTGGTAAATAACCATTGTGAATGTAACTTTATCAGCCATTAAAGCCTTGGTCGTGTTTGCACCGTCACCTCCACTTTTCATTTGGCCAATCGTTCACCCCCATATGATTGTTTACCCATTTTGAGGAACAACTGCGAAGAGTGATTTCACCTAGCCATCCTTGTGACACTGCCGTGATTGGAAAATTCCAACCTGTACCTGGAATCAGCTGCTAACCCTGTTTATCACTCGTTCCTCAATGGACGAGTCTTCTTTAAGCTCTTTTCAACTGAATCGTAAAATATGAAAAGATTGCCGAGTTTTGGCCTTCCAGCTCGTTAAAGTGACCGGAAGTACTATCCCTCCTCTAGATTTTAATCTTTTTGGACCTGAGGGATTATTGCACAAAAAGATCGAGCGCTTGTTTTGTTCGGCTCGTTAAAACTATCGAAAACTCATCCCTTTTGTATTGTTTTATACTTTTTCGGACTAAAGGGATTAGATGACGAAAAAGGACTTTCGGAGTTAACTTTATGTACCTTTTCAGACTCTCTAAAAATGAAAAGGACCGAGTTATCTTTGTCGTTAGACTCGTTAAAATCACTAAAAAGCGACAAACTTGTCTTTAGACGAGAACGAGTTTCACTATCGCTAGGCTCGTTAAAACATAGCGATGGGCTTGCCCGAAGGGCAGGTTATAGAACAAGCATATGTTATCCTCCTCAAGCTTGACAAAAATAAAGAGGTACTGGTCAGCAATGACTGGGGAAAAATTGGGAGAAACTCAAGAAAACTTTGATGGTAGCAAGTCGCTCTTGAACATGACACTTTTCCTCCGTACCACAATCGGGTTGGGTTGTTTCATTCACCGGTCACATCACCATGGTCTCGCCATACCATCCATAATTGGGGTAATGCTACCGATCCATCGCATCAGTGTCGCCATATGTTCAAGAGAAGTCGTTCAGAAAGAGTCAACCGTGTCCCATCCATTGCCATACATTATCCTTCATCCGTTCATGACCGCCACCTTGAATCATATGTCACAGATCATTTTCACCTCCATCAAAATCATTAGCTCCATTTTGTCTCACTGATGTGGGATTCATTAAGGCCCTCCTTTGACGGATCGCTTCTTGTCGACATCAGCTCATTATCCAAGAAGTTGATCTAGGAACAACCCCTTCAGTACTTTGAAGCTTGCATGCCTCAATGGCAAGTTTCTCACTTCCGGCGACAGGTATACATCAATGACCTTCGACCAAAAGATTTTGCGTGGTGTTCGACACCAAGTCCTTTTATTCACACCACGTGAATTGTACTGCAGTACCTTGAGGGTCATTATCATTATCGGTGATTCCTCTCACGCTTGTTAACAGTTTACCTCATTGACCGGTAATCAAGTGATGTCTTTCCATGTTCGACTTCAAAACAATTCTCACATGGATCGACTTGTACTTAGAGTGAAGATCGAACGAGTTTGAAGACCCCGGATCTAGTTTCATCCATCCGAGCTGCGATATATATTCAGGAAAGATAAAGACATTTGACATGTACATCATTGCAGCAGATGATCATCCTACTCAAAGGATGATAATTTCATCAAAATTATCAGTCTACCATCAGACGGTTGTCTGTTCTATGTACAGAAAATGAATTTATAAAGCTGAGCATGGGAATGCCCGCCTTAGCTAGATCATGAAAGCAGTATGAAAAATAATGTATTGTATTGTATCTTATTACAGGTCTCCTCCCAGCATTGGATGAACTTCGGACCCTCCTGGATAAATCATTTCACCCGATAAACGACCTCATGCTTTAGGGGGCAATTGTTATAGACATTTTTGTGCCTTACAACATTGAGCATGAAATTTCCATAATCTAAGGGATCCAAAGTCCCTAAACATGTTGTTCCTACCCCTAGAGGAACAAGGCTAACAAACCACAACAATTCACAGAAGTTCTCCACCAGAAATTGCTCAAAAACAAGTCAATTCAGGATCATGTCAATGGCTCCACTGGCTGTCTGCGCTGAATGTCAATGGATCCACTAGCTACCTACGCTGAATGTCAAAGCCAACACTGGCTACCTGCGCTGAGCGAGAGTGGACATGTGGCAAGCTCATTTCTCAAGGTGTCAAAACCCAGGAAGCTTCCAAAATGACACTTGCCTCAGGGAATTCGACTGGTAATGAGTAAGAGGTTCCAAATCTCCAAGTGGAAGCAAGAACCTCCAAGTGGAATCAAGAACTGACAGAGGGAGAGGACACTAGTCAGATCTCAAGTTGACTCATCCTCTCTCCAAAACATCTATAAATGGATCTCTCCTCCATGAGATCTAGAGGCTGGAATTTTGTTATTGCAAAGAATTCTGTTGGTTTGAGACTGGAATCATTGGGTGCTTAATGCTTTGAAGGGAGGTGAAGATAGGAATTCCATTTTGCTGGGAAGGAGATGCTGGATTGGAGCCCTCTGGGTTGTATATCTTCCTGAACCTTGTTATTCATCAATAAAGCTATCTTTGTTTCTCCTATATACTGATGTATCTTTGATGTATGATTGCATTAGTATGTTTAGTTTACTTCTAATCCTGAACTAGTTATGTTTATGAATCTATGTCTTTGTGTAGTGTTCTTCTCTTGTAATCTTGCAGAGACCTGTTGAAGCTGGGCAAGCGAGAAGGCAAGTAGATGTGAACATCCAAAGAGAAGAGGAATCGGATCGAGGGACAAACGGAAGACACCGGTTAGTCCATCCATCTCTCTTCATTCTTAATTCATAAAGGAAGAATACTAGAATAGCTGTCTCTGTTTGTTGCTAAGGCACTGTCACACCTTAGGTGGATAGGATCGTCCTGCATAGGCATTTTTCCCCACAACAAGTAGGCTTCTTGTCCCCCAACATTTTCCAGTGCTTAATCTGTAAATGGCGTTGGGAATGGATTGTTAACACATGCATCGTTGAGCTTCCTAAGATCCATACAGATGCGAATTTCTCCCTTCTTTTTTTTCTCCTATACAACCATAGGACTTACCCAGTCGGATTCCTCCACTGGTTCAATTATTCCTACTGCAAGCATTTTATCCAATTCTTCGCGGATCTTTGTTTTATATTTTGGATTCAACTGATAAGGTCGCTGCTTGACTAGCTTTTTATCCGGCTTTAGAGTTATCCTCATCATTCCTAGATTGCCGAGGATCCCTTTTAACTCTGTGATTTTGGTCAAGAATAAATCTTGATATTATCGAAGTAACTCGATGACCTTCTCCACGATGGCATCATCCCAGTAGTCCCCAATTGTTGCATACTTCAGCTCGTCCTCTGTGCAAATGTTTACCTGTTTCGTTTTCAATGGCACGGTGATGTCAGGGTCCTCGATCGCTGGTCCATGAACCTTGTGACTCCCCTCCGTTTCTAGAATATTTATGTTTCTGGGGTCATCCTCATCATCTTCTACCTGTACGTTGTAACATTATAGGGCCCGGCTCAGTTGGTGCAACTAGGCTAGATGCACTATTTCTTCTGGTTCCAATGGTACTTTGAAAATGGCAGCCTTCACGACTTGCAACGCATCGTCAACAGTATCCATCCATTGGTCCTCGAATAAGAATGTTAATAAAAATCCTTCGTGCAAACATCCCATTCACCCGTACCATGTCGGAGCTCTGTTTCAGTATACCAGTTCCTTGGGATGACATCCACAGTATGATAAAATAAGTGTACCCACTCTAGTTGGGGCTTTTCTCCATAGGCCTTGGTCCATCTAGTAAGGTGCATGCGCGGGTCATCACGTCCATCGTATTTCTCAATTATTCATAGTTCTAGCTTCCAAAACCTTATCTGCATCATCCACCAGTAGCCACGCTAGTTTTCAAAGGTTCCTTCATGTGTTCCCCACCAATGCGCAGGCGTCACACGTAATGCCCATTTTAATGCATCAAACTGTTGGTGCTCTGGTACCGTGTTTTCAAACTTGATCAGGAATTCATCTACCGTCGTCAGTCCATCATACATTGGTAGTTCTAGATCTTGAGCTTTTATGCAACACAGTGACCTAGTCATCATGTTGCATTTTAACATTGTTACACCATTCAACCGATTATGCCACTACTTGTCTTCCTCATCTGAATCCACAGTGCAGGACTCTGCACATTCTCATGATATTCTTTCTTCTGTAGTCAAGTTGACCCAATATCGATTTCATGCAGTGATCTTGTAGATATAATCCAGCTCATCATCACTTCCTTCTTCGCGCACAGGTTTAGTGTAACGTGCTCCTTCAGCTGGGTCTAGCGGAATGACTACACGGAGTGACTTCTTCTCAAATATCATTTTCCACTTCTTCAAATTAATGACCCCATTCATATCTGTGGCCCATTTTATCCCTAACAAAGAACGGTAAGGGCTACTTTCATCCATGATTTCTATTACCTCAAAGTCCATTTGAGTGCTCACACCTTCTATATCTATCGTAATTCCTTGTAGTGTCCCCATGGGCAGGATCTTCTGTTGGTTCGCCATCCACAATTGAATAGGAGACCATTGTAGTGTTGGCTTGCCCATGCACTCCCAAGTCTATTTAGGTAGCACGTTTTAATCCGAGCCTAAGCCCAGAATGATCTGATCCATTTCATAGTTGCCAATCTATGCCGTTAATCGCATTTCCCGTCCAGTACGTGAAGCATGTTTCCCCAATTTTCAGACCACGCGAGGTTCACCAGACCCTGCGCACCTAGTTATCAGCTTTTGTAATCCTTTAACTGCCTTATTGTCGCAAAGAAATTTTATGCATGTCTCTATAAAGGTAGTTAGCATCGAGGGATCCGTTTGCGGTTTGGGTTGATCCTTACTACCTAGGCTAGAGACCTCCGCGAAGCTCTCCCTAGCTTCCAGACATGTCTCCTTGAGAAACCCTGTGTCTTCCTTAGTTAGTTTCCCCTTATCCTCCCCTATGGTCATGCCACTTCTGAGCATCATGTTTACATTGGGGTCTTCCTCGCGTGTTTTGGACCTCATCATTTGGACGTTCTGCGTCTCGGTAGGTTGTGCTTCCCTTTTCTCACGTATCTGCGCTATCAGTGTGGGGCACTCTATCATTTCATGATTGAATTGCTCACAGTAGGGGCATGATATCCTAGTTGGGTTGGTACAATCACACGCGTAGTGCCCTGGTCCTCCGCAGTTTTAACAGATTAGTTGCCCGCGACCCCTTCCTGGCCCCATTCCTCCCCGTCCTCGTCCCCACCCCTGGAACCCACCGCGCGTTATCGCCATGGCTAGATCCTGACTTCACGCCTCAGTATACATCCTGTAGGCAGGTGTTTGAACCATCAATATTTCATAACTACGACAATCTCGTTCATCATGTCCCACCTATCTACAAAAATTGCAAAATAGCTACTGGGGGGTCTGGGTAAACTTTTGCAGTAGGTGACAATTGTCCGTGTTGTGCTTTCCTCCTACTTGACAGATTACGCACCAGAGCGAGGGTGTCACACTTGGCCCCGCCTATGCCTTTGGCCGCAACGACATTGGTCCCCCCGCTGCCAAATATTTTGTGAATATCAGACAATGATCCTTATTGTTATCGAGAAATCTAGTGTCTATGCAGAGCTGCTAGTCCCACTAAGATGGGTAGCTATCTTAGAAACAAACAGATTAAAGTTACTTGTTTTTCCTTTACGAGAGAGAGATGAGAAAGAAGAAGAGAGTACCAACCTCAGTCTTCCGCTTGGCTCCTTGCTTTTTTCCTTTCCCCTTTGACAGAATCTTGCCACTGCTTCCTTACTTGTCTAGCTTCAAAGAGCACCTGTAGATTCATAACAGCATAATACCATTAAAGCATAGAGATATTTCACTGTAAACAATATAGGATCAAATATATATTGACCATACAAATGCATATAACAAACACAATATTCAGAGATACACAATAATATGGAGGAAAACTCAAATAGCTTTATTTGTAAAAGTCATAGAAGAGAGGATTACAACCACTTGGTCTGAGTCAGCACCATCCTCCCAGCTTGAAAGCCCTCTTCACCTCACACAAAGCAAGATCACCCAACAAACTCTTCACAGATAAACTAGTAGCACCTCTTTTCAAATTACCAAATTCTAACCTCTAGATCTCTTGGATGAGGGATCCATTTATAGATATTTACAGGGGGGTGAGTCAACTTTTGGGATTTTGATTAGTGTCATCCCTCTGATAGTTCTTAGTTCCACATGGAGATTTTAGATCTCTTACTCATCCTTGGGCGAACTCAAAGAGGCAAGTGTTAAATGAGCAGTTTCTAGAAGATTCTCTGGGTTTCCACCTAGCAAACTACTTGTGCCATTTGTCTGCTCTCACTCATCGCACCCTATAGAAGGACTTTCCAGTATGCATCGCACTTTTTGCATGTGGCAGGTGAGATGCATAGCACCTTTAGCACTGGGCAGTCTGTATGGTCTTGCTTTGACCAGTTCTGAGTGGTTTTTCATGGAGAACTTCTGGGAGATTGTTACACTAAAAAATGTCACCATGACCACTTACAGTTAGTATGGCTCAAATCAACAGTCATGCTACCCTCTTAGGAAATTCTTATGCCTCTGCTATCCATCTCAAACTCAAAGAAGAGAGAAAGTCTTGTCAAAAATATGTTTATCTCTGGGGTCGCAGGTTCTCTCTAGCCTTACCTGCGGGGACGCTCACAATGTTCACAAAAGGTGCGTCCTTGGACGCTCTGTATGTTAAGGGACAGGTGCGTCCTTCTGTAAAAGGAAAAATGCGTGAGTTTCATCTTAAAAAAGTTACTTGTGGTTACTTCTAGAACTTTCTAGAGGTCGGTTTGATGAATTGGATGCGCCTCCAGTTGGTTCATGTATCTCTATTAAGGAGGAACTTATCCCATCAATAAGGGAGCTATCCCACCCAAAGAGGGAGATTATCCCATTGATGGTGGACCTGAATAACCTCTTTATAGCACTATAAATAAAGACATTGAGCCAGAGGGAGGGGAGGTTGGAGCTATACATTTTCTTTGGGTAAATTCTGCAGGAATTAGGACTCCCATTTAGAACCTTGTGAGGAGAGATTGTCTTTGCTTGATTCTACTTGGAAGTGGGTGAGCTTTGTCAAAGTAGAGGAAAACCCTTGATGGACCCTGGGAGGAACTTGCACAACACCAAGGCCAGGTTGTAAGAGTTTCTTTGTTTCGTTATTAATACAAACTGGTTTATTTTTCTCAATAGCTTGTGTTAATGAGTTATTTCATGTGTTCCTTGGTCTGCATGTTGAATATATGTTTTATTATATGAAATGCAAGTGCTTGGTAATTGTTTGATTGTTTGTGGTTGCAGGAATTGACTTGAAGGAGGAGCTCATCCGGATCGGCAAGGACGGACTACAACAACCGCGTTTTGGAATAAGGTAAGCCTAAACACTTGTAGTTTTCATGTTTTAAAAGGTATATTTAGAGAAAGATCACTCCATTTTGTCTTGTTTGTCGCTAGAGAGTTTAGACTCCTAGGGAGGTCAGTTGTGTCCGCACAAACGACTTTTTCCGCCACGACAAATTGGTGACTCCGCTGGGGAATCCATTAATGAGAGAGTCTTTTCCTTTGGGTGAACTTTGCTCTGTGAAAATCACTTTTATTTTCTGGTTTTTGACTGTGAGAATTAGTATTTGGGTGGCTTAGCTTTAGATTTAGTTAGATTTGGTTTTTCTCAACTTTTCCAGAAGGACGCACCATCTGAGTACTGCACAGTGCGTCTTTGGACGCGCTGTTGCCGTTTGCACAGAGCGGGCCCGCACCTGTTATAACGGGTTGCCTGCGTCTTCCTGTAAAATTTAGGAAAATTCCATTTTTTGCTTTAATTGCTTTTAAATTTTGATTTTTCTTAGTGTTTTCTACCCAGATCCTTTAGTACCCTGTCAAGAATTTTCACCTGAACTTGTTTTGTGAGCTTTGAGTGTTTTAGTGGATTTCAACGAAGTTTAGGCCTAGGGTTTGATTTTTCAATAGGTCCTGTAGTGACTTTGACGGTAGAAAGTTGTCCAGCCTTAGATCTCTCTGGTTAGTCAGCCTTCTTAGAAGTCGGGCCTGTCGTAAAGTCTCCTTGTGTAAGCAGCTTGCCATTTAAGTTGTTTTGGGTCAAATTTCGAATTACTTGTTTATAAAGTGTTGATTTCCATTTTACAAAAGAACAAAAAGATTGGAGTTTTGTTTTGACTAGTTTTTGGTTCTGCAATAAGCTAGTCCTTGATTTGATTGTGATCAAGTAAAACACCTTAGAATAATCATTGTTGGTTTTGGCCTCGTTAAGATTGCTTAGAGTAAATTTACCTTTTAGTTTGCTTATGAGTGCATTTTCATAGATTTTAATAGTTGTTAAGATTGATTTTTGGTTATACTAGATTTATTTGCTTTATTAAAAGAAAAATACAAAAACATCTTCTTTAAAAGTCTTGTTTCAAGTAGCTTTTTGTTTTTGAAAGAGAAAAAGAGTTTTTTCGTGCATGTAAAGAGCGGTCATGTTTTTTATGCTTGGAAAAGACAAACGAATTGTTTCTTTGATTGTCTTCAATTAAGAAGTTGCTTTTATAAAGATTGCATTCTCTCAACTTTTTAGTTAAGCAATTCATCGAAAAAGTAAAGTAGTGGGTAAATCATCCTAGGTGCATTTTGTAGTGGTTTCGAGTCGAGTCAACACACCACTGGTTTCACTTCCATCACCTTTTGACTTAAGAAACAACCTTAAAAGTAACGCTTAAATTAAAATCAATCTAGTAATTTTTATTTTTCTAGGGCTCTGAAACACCAACATAGCTTAGGCTAGGGTCTTGGAGTAGGTGAGTACTTAACTCTCCAAGACTACAAAACCAAACAGATAGTTTATCTTGAGTAGATTAAATCCAATTGTTTCAGTTATACTCTGGGAAAGCTCCTCTTAAAGGAGAAGCACGAGCTCGTGTCCGAACCAGTGAGGGGATCATTCCTCCCTCGTTGGGAACGACGCCAGACAGTACGTATTACAAACGGTAAACCTCGGATTAACCATTGTCGAGGAGCCAGGGGTCACTTATCGGTAAACCTTGGATTATTGTCAAGGAGCTGGTAAGGGGATTGAGCTTGTTACTCTGCCCTTGCGTGCTGTCGGAGTTTAGACTGTTCCCCCAGGTGTAATTGTTGTGATTGGTAACTTTAGTGACCATAATCTTTAGGGTTCTACCGAGGTGACGGTGGAGGGAAGGTCCCACTGTACCTGGAGCAGACGTCGGTTATACTCACTTGGATTTTCCGGGGGGTTCACTTCACTTCGAGACGGTTAAAGTGGAGGAACTTGTGCCGGTCTATTCATTAAGCAGGTTGCCGGGGTAACTGTTCCACCCGCCATTTCTGTACTGAATCCTGCGAGGTTGGGCCTAATCACCAACTAGCGCTTTTGGTCCGGAAGACTACTGTTTGTGTGTGGTTTGACGCTCTAGATTATTTAGGCGTGTGCTTCAAATTTGTTTGCTTCTTTAGAAGACTTTAGGTGGTTTGATTTGAAATTTTTACTTTGTTTTTGTGTGTTGTAGTTAAAAATCTTTAATTGTGGCGGAATTACCGAGACAGTCCCGTAGACTTCGGGGCCAGTCTCCTGAAGTTGTTTCTGTGGCCGAATTGTTGAGAAGATCCCGTAGACTTAGGGGATCCCCTCCTCGAGACGACCCGGGTAATTTAGAAGGGTTAAAGGTCCTTGTAACTCCTCCTAGTGACAGTAGAGTAGGTTCACCTGAAGAAGGAGAATCTTCCTTGGTAGTCCATCCAGATTACCAAAGTTTAGAAACAGGTTACAATCCCGAAACTGTTACAGTTTCCGAGCTTGCTGGTAGTTTTTCATCTGCCAGTGAAACAGGCGAAGAACCTGAAATTTCCGAACCTGTTACTCCAACTTCTAGTGTCCCTGATTCACCGAGAATAGAAAGAATTATCACCGAAAATCTACCTTCTGGTTTGATTGCTATAGAAGAACTTGCTCCAGAAGAAGATATAGGTGTCTCTCACCTTGAAGGTCAACTTACTATTGATCTAAGGGAGCGTGAATCCATCTTTTACAGTCCTCCTAGAAGTACTTCTTGGTACCTTGCGTTAACCAATTTTTTAGACAACTCAGTCGGTTTTTCCACACCTCGTACTCCTTTTCCACCCGGAGGTATTCATACTCCTGTAAATATGTCTGGTCAGTCGTCCGTGTTTACACAAAGTCCTGAATCTTTTTTACACGGCGGTCCTTCTGTTCCCACTGGGTATCAGTCACTTTCTGGTACCTTTGCGGGGGCATCTCCTCAACCCATTGATCATGGGTTATTTGCTGGAAACAGTGGTAATATACCATTGGGTGTAGGAGACATTTACATGATGTCAGGTTCAGTTCCCGTTTCCCAACCTCAAGGTGGCCAATTACCGCCTGGGGGGCAACCGCAGTTAACGCCTGGGGGGCAACCTCAAGGTACACAAATCGTGTCTGGGGGGCAACCTCAAAGTCGTATGTACCTATGGTGCAATACTTGCCTCAAGGTCAACCTCAGCCTCAATATGTACCCCAAGGTCAACCTCAGTATCAATATCAACCTCAAGGATGGCAACCTCAAGGATGGCAACCTCAAGGGTATCAACCCCAAAGTTATCAACCTCAAGGGTACCAACCTCAAGGTCAAGGTCAACCCCAGTATCAGTATTTACCTCAAGGTTATCAACCTCAAGGTCAATACTCAAGTCAAGGTTATCAACCGCCTCAAGGTCAGTCATATGTTCCAAGTATGGGAACTGCACCTTACAATTATCAATCCTACCCTCAATCTGGTTATGGATCTCAGTACCCTCAACCTGTTACGGGTCAGTACCCTGGAATGTTAGTGTGGGATCCCTCACAGGGTCAACAGGTGTTGCAGCCAAGTGTACAGATGCTTCCTCAAGCTGGACAACCCGTAGTTTCTGGTCCAACCCAGCAACCGCAACCTGTCCAGCCAAATGTTCAAACTTCTGTAGCTTCGGTAGTTACTCAGCCGTCAATTGCACCTAGTACTCCATCTCAAACGGCTGCTGCAACTATCGCTACATCTACCATACTTACTTCTGGAGTATCGACGGCTCCAGTTTCTACTATCCCTGTTACCACACCTCAGACATCTTTACCGTTGTCTGGATCTACGATTCAAACCACGGTCCAGATGCCTGTAGGTCAGCCTGGTATAAGTACGGTTGTGACTACTCAACCTCAATTTGTTCAACCTCCGTACCAGGGACAGTACCAACCTGGGCAAGCTGTCCAACAACCGGTTTACCAGTATCAACCGTATCCTGGGTACACTTATCAACAACCTCAACAACCCCAGTACGGTCCGGTTAATCCTGGTTTTCCAGGAGGATATAATATCCCAAATGCGACTCCTGTTCCTAGTTATCCTGGATATCCTCCTCCTGGGGCTGGTATTGTGACCCAGAGTTTTAGAGATCCTAACCGGCAGTTACCGTTTATTGCAACTTTGGATTTACCCGACTTGACGCGCCTAACGAACGATCCAATTCAATATCTTCAGTTCTGGCCGCCAATGCCAAATAAGTTGCCCAGTGATATACCCAAGTTCGAAGGTAAGTCTGGAGAGGATCCGTCCAATCATGTGATGACTTACCACCTCTGGTGTGCTTCGAATTCTATCTCAGATGATTCCATCCGCTTACGTCTTTTCCAGCGTACACTCATTGGTCTCGCGGCCAAGTGGTACATTGAGTTACCACGGGCCTCTTTTTACAACTTTAGCCAGTTAGCTACCTCGTTCTTAACTCACTTTCAGTTGCCGGTCAGATACGATAACGGCACAGAGTTATTAACTTCACTAAAACAATCGACGTCCACGTATATTTCTGATCACATTCATGAGTGGAGACGTCGAAGGCGATTAGTGAAAGTTTTTATCCCGGACCAAATCTTAGCTGAATGGTTTGTCAAATCATTATTACCGAAGATTACTGAAGATGTCGCTAAGGCCGGAGTAGTTACTGAGGAGCAAGTCATTGCTCAGGCACAATACCTTGACTTAGTTTACACTCAGTCGGGTACGTTACACGAGAAAATTCCGGATCTTCCAAAGTCGAATCAAATCGCTGCTGCTCCTTCGGGATCTCATGCCGCTGATGGTATGATTGGTATCGTGACTACGAAGAGCAAGAAGAAGTCTTCCAAGGCTTCAACTACTCCAATTATCACTTTGCCTGATTCTCCGACAGGAGAGTCTTCTCCTGAACTCACCGCCGACATTCACGCTGTAGAGTCATCTACGGCCAAACCAAAAAACGGTGGAAAGAAGAAAGGAAAGAAGAAGGCTAAAGCAGACAAGGCTCCAAAGGAGAAAACTGAAAAGTCGGAAACCAATGACGACAAATGCAAACCTCGATATCCTTGTCTTATTTGTGAAGAGGATCATTTTACGAGAGATTGCCCTCATCGGGCCGAGGTTGTAAAAATAGTCAAAGGTTCTCCCACTCCTGCTGTGTTAAAGAATCCATTTCCAGAGCAGGAGAATAAGATGATAGGTTCTTCTTCGAATGCCAGTGAAGAACCCATTTTGATGATGTCTCATGTGAGGATTGCGACTCGATCGCAAGATTATGGTAGTAAGGCTCCTGTTGATGGCAAAGAAGCAGAATCTTCTCACTCTAACCCATCAACCTCAGCTCCTGGTTCCGATCCACTACAGATCGAAAAACCTAACCCAGACTTAGTGATTAAGCCGCCCGCCAAGGGTGTACTTCGAAGGTCTGCTTTCAATCCACATGCGAGAGCAGCCCAGAATTACAACATTGTTGAGGACTTAGCTGTTTCACCTTCAGCAATGTCGGCACTCGAAGTGCTGCAATCATGCCCAGCACAACGGAAATTGCTTTTGTCGGCTATCGGAGCTGTCGATGTTCAGGACCCGAACCTAATGATCTTTGATCTAGAAAATAGTACACCACGTCTCCCCCATCAAATGGCTTTCCAAATTCCAGTGATAGTCAAAAACAGGCCTATTCATCGGACTGTGATTGATGAGGGAGCTTCTACGTGTATTATGTCGATTCAATGTTGGAGATCGCTTGGTTCTCCTTCGTTGAACCAATCCCCCACCATCCTTAAGGCCTTTGATGGCCGTGGGTTCCGTCCGTTTGGTATTCTACAAGAATTGCCTATAGGGGTTGAAGGTAAAACCGTTAGTCTGGATGTGGAAGTGGTTGATGCCCCTCTAGACTACAACCTTCTTTTGGGTCGAAGTTGGTCATATGCTATGACAGCGGTCGTTTCATCGGTCTTCAGAGTAATTAAGTTTCCACATAACGGTAAGATCGTGACTATTGATCAGCTGACATACTTTTCATCCGACCCAGCCTCTTCAGAGAGTATCCAGCATGTTGGTAAAACGACAATCCCTTATAGGGATGTTGGTGTAGGTTTAGTTAAGGATTCCGGTTTACTGGGAACTTTTCCTCTCCCTCCACTCAACGCAGATCCTTCGTTTGCAACCATTCATATGATTACATCAGAAAACATTATTTATGATGATCCTTGGTTCGTCCCATCTGACTCTGAGATAGACTCACTCGGTGATGTTATGCCTTTGAGTCCATATGAAATTGCTTATGAAGCTCTCATGTCTTTTACTGACTTTCATTCAACCGAAGTCGACCAAATGAATGTGGTCAGTGAAGAGTCACTTTTACCTCACCCTTAGAACGGATAACGTTTCCCGAAGTCGTGTCATCTGACGAACAACTTCGCGAAATCCTAAGTGTAGACGATCTACCATGGGAAGATCTCCATCACAGATCTTCGTTTTTACCTAAGGATGATGCATTTGAAAATGATTTTTCATCTATCTTTACCGCTGAATATGTCAAAGACGCTCAGGATCCAACGAAACATTCTGATTCAGAGTTGAATTTAGGGAATATTTCTCGTACTATTCCCATTGATATTTCAGTGAAGCCCGGAATCGAGGAAAACATTCATATAGGTGCCGCATGTACTGAAGAAGAAATCCAAACTTACAAGGCCCTATTCCAAGAATTCCGCGACGTGTTTGCCTGGTCTTACGAGGAAATGCCGGGAATTGATCCTGCCATTGTTATTCATGAAATAAAGACCTACCCGGATGCTAAACCCATCCGGCAACGGTTGCGTCAAATTCACCCTCGAAAAGCGGCTGCGATTAAAGCAGAAGTCGAAAAGCTGTTGAAAGCAGGTTTCATTTATCCGATCCCGTTAACGGATTGGGTATCGAATATTGTTCCAGTCAACAAGAAACAAGGAACAATAAGAATCTGTATCGACTATAGGGATATAAATCGAGCTTGTCCAAAAGACAACTATCCTACGCCTTATATCGATCAAATTATTGATGATTGTGCCGGAAGTGAAATGTTTTCCTTCATGGATGGTTTTTCGGGCTATAATCAAATCAATATTCTACCTGCCGACCAACCAAAAACGGCATTCATTTGTCCATGGGGGACATTTGCTTATTGCAAGTTACCTTTTGGGCTTAAGAATGCCGGGGCCACTTTTCAACGGGCGATGTCTTATGCATTTCATGATATCAAGCACATTGTGCAACCCTATCTCGATGATTTGCCTGCTCATTCTTTACATCGAGCTGATCACCTTGTCCACCTACGAGCAATCTTTATGAGGTGTAGGCATTATCGAATTCGGTTGAATCCCCACAAGTGTGTTTTCTGTATAGAAACAGGTCGATTGCTGGGATTTGTTGTTTCAAAAGCCGGCATTCGCGTCGATCCCTCGAAAGTCGAGGCTATCATCAAATTGCCTCCTCCTTCGAGTTTGCGCCAACTCCAAAGTTTGCAAGGGAAAGCGAACTTTTTACGCCGATTCATCCCAAACTACGCCGAGGTCACTAAAGGTTTTACACGGTTGTTGAAACAGAATGCACAATTCTTTTGGGACGAGATTGCCCAACAATCTTTTGATGCACTTAAACACGCGTTGACCCATGCACCGTTATTGCATCCTCCCAACTACAACCAAGACTACTTCTTATACCTCGCAGCTTCGCATTCCACCATTGGAATGGTGTTAGTTCAAGAAGATGAATTCGGAGCGGAGCATGTGATATATTATCTTAGTAGGACCTTGAATCCAACTGAGCTAAAATATTCGCATGTGGAGAAATTGGCCCTGGCAGCCGTTCAAGCTGTCCAGCGTTTTCGTCACTACATTCTTCTCCGCAAAACTACAGTTATTTCGGATTGCAACCCTATGATTTATATTTTGACAAAACAACTGCTAGGGGGCAAGTACTCTAAATGGATTGTTATCCTGCAAGAGTTCGACTTGGAGTTCGAGAAGTCCAAGTCTAAGAAATCCTTAGTTTTTGCGGAATTGATGTGTGATTTCCCGAGTGCTGACACAGAGACTGTGGCAGAGGAGTCCATTGCGGACGAATCTTTGTTTCTTATCAGTACTGTAGATCCGTGGTACGGGGATATAATCATTTATCTCCAAACCCAAACCTTTCGGCCTGAAGCTTCCAAAGCGGAACGTCGAAAAATTCGGTTTCAATCCCAGCCATACAAAATTATTGGAGATACACTTTATCGCCGGGGGGCAGACTTAGTTTTTCGACGTTGTTTAACTCACGAAGAGGCTGAGAGGGTTTTGAATGATTGTCACTCTGGAGCATGTGGCGGTCATATGTCTGGGTATGCCACAGCTCAGAAGGTGTTGCGCGCTGGTTATTTCTGGCCGTCTATGTTTAAAGATTGTATCATTGCAGTCAGGAAGTGCCACAACTGTCAAGTGTTTGATCACAAGATGCGCGCTCCACCTGCTCCTCTCCACCCTATAATTGCCGTTGGTCCATTCGCCAAATGGGGTATCGACTTTATTACTTGTAACCCTCACTCGGCCGGGGGGCATGCGTATATCATCCTTGCGGTTGATTATTTTACTAAGTGGGCCGAGGCGATGCCTACATTCGACGCAAGCGGCAAAACAGCTGCAGTTTTCGTATTCAATCATATCATAACTAGGTTTGGTGTCCCACAAGCAATCATTACTGACCATGGGAGCCATTTTCGAAATGTCATGATGACTGAGCTTACAAGCCAGCTTGGTTTGCGCCACGATAGCTCTACTCCTTATTATCCGCAAGCCAACGGTTTGGTTGAGTCTATCAACAAAGTTCTAGTTACCATGATCCGACGAACCATTGGTGTTCATCGGTCGAATTGGCACAACATGTTATTTTCAGCGCTATGGGCATACCGAACCTCAGTGAAAAATTCAACAGGGTTCACTCCTTTCCAGCTAGTTTATGGCTTAGAAGCTGTGTTACCCATTGAATGCGAAATCCCATCACTTCAAATGGCTGTCGAATTACTTCCAGCTACTTCCGAAGAGGAGACACGTTTATTGTACTTGGCTAAATTAGATGAGACTCGACGTGACGCTACATTGGCAATCGAGACTCACGCGAAACGAATGAAAGCTCAGTATGATAGAAATGTAACCCCTCGAAGTTTTTCGGAAGGAGACCTAGTACTATTATATGATCAAGCTAACGATAAGCTAGGTGCCGGAAAATTCGTTCCCATGTGGCATGGGCCCTACATTGTAAAGCGAAAGCTAGCAAAAGGGGCTTATGAGCTAGTTGACTTTGATGGGGACTCTTTGGGTAAACCCAGAAATGGACTTTACCTAAAGAGGTATTATGCTTAAATGATGGAATGGAGAAATTTTTAGATAGGTTAGATTTTCTTTCTAGCTAGCAAGTGTGTTAGTTTAGTCAGTGTGCTTAGCTTAGAGAGTGTGGTTTTTCGTCGTTATTCTGGCTTATCTTGGTTTTACTCTTGATATTGCAGATGTCGACGCCTCTCCAAACATATATTGGATTTGCTGATGGTGCTTGTCGTAGTACACGGAACATCTCTTCCGCAGCTTGGGTTATCTATTCGCCCTCTGACGAGTTAGTTTCTATGCATGGGGTAAGCCTCGGTCAAACAACGAACAACATTGCAGAATACAGTGCAGTGATTGAATTATTATCCGAATCTATTTCATTTGGAATTCGACGTTTGACAGTGAGGTTAGATTCTGAACTTGTTGTATTACAGCTTAATAGAGTTTATGCCATTAGGAATCCTGTGTTATTAAGGTTGTTTTTGAGAGTGCGTCTCTTGGAACGTGAATTTGATTACATTGAATATCAACATATTCCAAGGTCTTTGAATACATTAGCAGATGCAATTGCTTCTCGAATGTTGGACAGACATTTACGATAATCATGCAAGTAAATTTAAAAACATTTCATCACATATGTTAAACAAGATAAGCCGGTAATAGTGATATATATAGATAGAAGTGTGTCAAAAAATATATACATCGTCTTCGATCATAGGTTGAAAACACCTTATGATCGGCAAAATGATAGTACAAAAGTCAAAATGTCACATGTGACTACAAAAGTGACTAGTCAATCACTGGTGGTGCTCTCTGTATGACACCACTGCGCGGGCTACCTTACGCAAAAATCTCCTAAACGGTCCAGGGACCGCGACTACGAAGCGCTGAAGCCGGGTAGGAATGTCATCCATAGTAGTCTCAGGTATATCTGCCGTGAGACGCTCTAGATCATGCTCCAACTCAGCTAGTACTTCCGCAGCCGCGTCCTGTGGGGCCGGTACCGGTGCAGCTGGATGTAGTCTATCAAAAGGCCGGAGGTTGGCTGGACGCTGTGGACCAACATCTGCATTTTGAAAATTTTACTGTTAGTTTTGAGACGATATATATGAAAAATAAAAAATACATAATTAGAGAACTTGTGAAAATAAAAGTACCTCTGTCATCCCATTGTTCTCCCGGTGGAAGAACCATGTCCGGATCACCTCTAAAATCCACTCCGGCATACGGAAAGTCCTGTATCGAAAAAACCTGGTCCTCTAACCAGTGAAAATAACTATCTGAGAATCGAACCACTGTCGCACCCTCGTCAGGATGCCGGGCCATCACCGCAACCCATCGTATCAGCTTTGGCTCCCGAGGACCCAAGATATCAACAGTGAGTTGCTGAGGGATCAGCATTGGAACTCTCTCCAAGGCAAAGCTCACGACTAGAGGCCCATATCCAAAAGTCTTTAGTCGTCCGTTCTTTGCCTTGGTCAGTTGGCTCTTCATATGAGCCGACACAGCTTCACACCAGTTGAAAATGGTGCCTTGGTAACAGTCAATTGCCATCCGCATTTGGGATCCGGAAGCAATGTGTAAAGCGGCCGCGCCGCAAATTCTGGTAACCGTGAACGCTATGACTTTGAGTTCCGGCAAAGTGATGTGTTTTATCTCTATGCCTTTTGAATGGTGAGCCCCAGGTGTGCACCACTCGCCGCGGAGACTATCAAGGGATTGGCCACCCGGCCTAGTCCCCGCAAGACTGAGTTGCTCACCTCTGTTCGACAAGCCAGTGAGAAAGTATACATCCGAGGGCTCTATCTCGAGCTGGTGCCCTCCTATGTAAAAGCATTGTTCTTGAACGTTCCATCGCTCAACCAGCCATTCTAAGAATTTTACCTGGCCCCTCATGCCCGATATGGTCCAATATTTGTATAATCCGCATGCTCTTAGGGCATCCAGGGAAGGTTGATGATTTATTGCAACTTCATCATCCTCTACATGCTCTCTTTCTCTCCAATCTAACATGGTTAATACCCTGCACATCAAAAATAGCAATTAGAAATTGATTTGGGAATTTTTGGTGGTTTTTTGAGAGAGTTGGGGTTTTGAAATGCGCACTTCTCGGAAGACGCACCCCAGCTTTGTAGCACAGGGCGCCCGGACGCGGCTGGCCTAAAGGCGGGCCGCGTCTTCCGACCATTTTCCCGTATGAGAAAAAGTCGGGGGACGCGGGTCACCCGAAGGGCACCCGCGTCCGCCGAGAGGCACATTCCAAAACCAAAACCCCCCCAAAAAATGAAACTAAGACCTAAAAATTGATTCTAAACGGATAGAAATGCAGAGTAGGATGTGTAAAATACCTGGATAAGACGGCGTTCGATTCCGACGGTCGGATTTTCCGCAGCGACCACGGGAAGTTTCTTGTCAAAAGCTCCTTTTTCAACCTCAACAATGAAACGGTAAAAATGACATGGTAAAAGGTCTTTTTATAGGTTTTTTGGATGAATTAGTTCATTTTTTACCATGAAAAGATGTTTTTCGATGTATTTTTGCCTATTTTAAACAGGTATGAGTAATGTGTTGCTTTTGTGCAGGACAAAGGGGTTTCGAGGGAAATTGTAATTTTTCACAAACAAAAATATCAGAGTCATCTTTTAAGCCCTTTTCTGACTCCTAAAACATGAAAAGATCGCCGAGCGTTTCTTTTACACTCGTTAAAACGGAATTAAAAGACGGTCCCCTTTTAGCTCTTTTCTGACCGCAAAATCAGGAAAAGATTGCCGGGTTTTTGTCGTTTCGAACTCGATAAGGAAATAAAACGACGTGTCCTTGATCGCTTTTTACTTTTCAGGTCAACGACACTATTATGAAAGTACTCCTTGGTCGCAAGATCAAGCGGTTCCCCCAGGTATTATTTTATACTTTTTTGGGCTTGAGGGACACAAATATACGAAAAAGTTCAACCTGGAGTCTCCTTTTGTTTTTTCAGACTCTCTAAAAATGAAAAACGCCGAGTTTCTCCTATACTGGACTCGTTAAACTTTTACAGTAAAGGACCTGTTCAATTACAAACAGGAACAAACCACTCCTTCCTAGGGTTCGAATTTAAACTAGGTTGGACTTGTCCGAAGGATGAGCTTATAATCAAGCATATGTTATCCTCCTCAAGCTTGTTAAAAATAAAGAGGTACTTGCCAGAAATGGTGGGGGAAAAGAGAGAAGAATGAACCTGTTTGTTACCTTTTGTCTCAAAAGAAACTTTATTACCACTCTTGAACACGACACTTTTTCATTCACCTGGGTTGGGAAATCTTTTACCTCACAGTTGACCAAACCACTTTGAAAGTCTTTAACCGGGTTCCGGGGATTAACTTTGAGTTATTTGTCACCAAGCCATCTGTCGTGTCGTTATGTGTTCAAGAGGTCTGCAAGCAAAAACTTTCATCTGCAAAATACTTGTCATCCATTTGACCATCCCTGAGTTAGTCCTTACAGCAACATTTCTTCAACTTGAACAATGATTTCGTGTTGCGGGCTTGCCTACAACGGGTCGCTTTCTATCGACATCGACACATTATCTAGAAAGATGACTTAGGAATCGACAGCACCTTGAAGTCTGCATGCATCAATGGCAGGTTTCTCGCCTTTGACGTCAGTTTACATCATTGACTTTCGATCAAAGGATTCCGTGAAGTGTTCGACATCAAAACATCTATTCACATTTCACGGGTTGTGCTTGGTACTTTGAGAACCATTGACATTACTGGTGGTTTCTCTCACGCTTGTTAACAGTTTGCATCATCGACTGGTAATCAAGTGGTTTCTAACATGTTCGACATCGAATCATTTAATCACATGGCTAGAATCGTACCAATTCAGGAAGTAGAAGTGAAGACCCTGGATCTAGTTTCTACCATCCAGACTGCAAGGAGTTTTGTATTCATTATCTATGTAGACTAATCATAAACAGATGGCTGCGTCCATACTGTGTCTACAAAAGTCTATAAAAATGATGTACTGCAAGATCATTCCTGTATCAGAATAGTTAGTCCATTAGTTAAAGTTTTGAATCTGAGTATGGGAATGCCTACCTCAGTGATGATATAATCTTATACATGTATTTTGTGTTGAAAATTGCAGGTTCCAACCGGGTCATCCACAAGACAATCCTTGAAATGATAAAGCGCTTCACCCTTCCTAGAATTACAAAACCCTAAATCTATTCCAGGCTTCGCACTTTAGGGGGCAATCTGTTACACTAAAAAATGTCACCATGACCACTTACAGTTAGTATGGCTCAAATCAACAGTCATGCTACCCTCTTAGGCAAGTCTTATGCCTCTGCTATCCATCTCAAACTCAAAGAAGAGAGAAAGTCTTGTCAAAAATATGTTTATCTCTGGGGTCGCAGGTTCTCTCTAGCCTTACCTGCGGGGACGCTCACAATGTTCACAAAAGGTGCGTCCTTGGATGCTCTGTATGTTAAGGGACAGGTGCGTCCTTCTGTAAAAGGCAAAATGCGCGAGTTTCATCTTAAAAAAGTTACTTGTGGTTACTTCTAGAACTTTCTAGAGGTCGGTTTGATGAATTGGATGCGCCTCCAATTGGTTCATGTATCTCTATTAAGGAGGAACTTATCCCATCAATAAGGGAGCTATCCCACCCAAAGAGGGAGATTATCCCATTGATGGTGGACCTGAATAACCTCTTTACAGCACTATAAATAAAGACATTGAGCCAGAGGGAGGGGAGGTTGGAGCTATACATTTTCTTTGGGTAAATGCTGCAGGAATTAGGACTCCCATTTAGAACCTTGTGAGGAGAGATTGTCTTTGCTTGATTCTACTTGGAAGTGGGTGAGCTTTGTCAAAGTAGAGGAAAACCCTTGATGGACCCTGGGAGGAACTTGCACAACACCAAGGCCAGGTTGTAAGAGTTTCTTTGTTTCGTTATTAATACAAACTGGTTTATTTTTCTCAATAGCTTGTGTTAATGAGTTATTTCATGTTTTCCTTGGTCTGCATGTTGAATATATGTTTTATTATATGAAATGCAAGTGCTTGGTAATTGTTTGATTGTTTGTGGTTGCAGGAATTGACTTGAAGGAGGAGCTCATCCGGATCGGCAAGGACGGACTACAACAACCGCGTTTTGGAATAAGGTAAGCCTAAACACTTGTAGTTTTCATGTTTTAAAAGGTATATTTAGAGAAAGATCACTCCATTTTGTCTTGTTTGTCGCTAGAGAGTTTAGACTCCTAGGGAGGTCAGTTGTGTCCGCACAAACGACTTTTTCCGCCACGACAGAGATGATGTAATCAGCTGACCTTGCTCCTTTAGGGTATGAAACAACACTTTTAGGGACTTAGAAGCACTTGGTTTATGGAAATATGTGATTGGGGTTGCAGTGGCAAAATATGTCTATAACAGTTGCCCCCTAAAGCATGGGGTCGTAAATCTTTTGATGTCGGGTGAAATGCTTTATAGTGAAGATTCGAGGTTTTTTCGCACTGGAAGGTGACCTGTAATAAGATACAGTACAATACATTATGTTCAATAATATTTTTCATGATCTAGGTTAGGCGGGCATTCCCATGCTCAGCTTTGATAAATTCATGTTCATGTACATAATATAGACAACCGTCTGTGTGCAGACTGATGATTATGGTAGAGACATCATCCCTTAGTTTGGATGATTATCTGTGTAGGAATGATGTACATTTGATGTCTTTATTTTCCTGATTATATCGTAGCTCGGATGGATGAAACTAGATCTGGGGTCTTCAAAACTTGTTCAATCTTCGCCTGAAAGTACAAGTCGATCCATGTGAAAAAGATGTTATAATCTTGAAAATGGAAGGACATCGCCTGATTACCAGCCAATGATGTAAGCTGTTAAGAAATGCGAGAGGAATCACCGTCGATGATGATGACCCTCAAGGTACTGCAGTAAAATTGACGTGGTGTGAATACATGAGTTGATGTTAAACACCACGCAAAATCTTTCGATCGAAGGCCATTAGTGTAAACCTGTCGCCGGAAGTGAGAAACTTGCCATTGAGGCATGCAAGCTTCAAAGTACTGGAAGGTTTGTCCCTAGGTCATCTTCTTGGATAATTAGCTGACGTCAACAAGAAGTGACCCGTCATAGGAAGGCATTAATGGATCCCACATCTATGACACGGAACGGAGCAAATGATTTTGTAGAGGTGAAAACGATCTGATGATACAAGGTTCGGGGTGGCGGTCATGAAAGAATGAAGCGTGAAGGTATTGTAGCGGATGAGACACAAGCTGGGTAGGTGAATTCTTTGAGCGACTTCTCTTGAACATATCGGCGACACTGAAATGTATTGGTACCATTAACCCCAAAAGTGGATGGTACGATGGACCAATGGTGATATGACTAGTGAATGGAATAACCCAACCCAACTCAATCATGGTGATGGAGTGAAAGTGCCATGTTCAAGAGCGACCTGCTACCAATAGAGTTTCTTCAAGTTTTCTTCCCAATTTTCCCTAGTCATTTCTGACCAGTACCTCTTTATTTTTGTCAAGATTGAGGAGGATTACATATGCTTGTTCTATAATTTTCCCTTCGAGAAAACCCGTCACTATGTTTTAACGAGCCTAGCGACAGTGAAACTCGCTCTTGTGTGAATGGACAAGTTTGTCGCTATTGTTTTAACGAGTTTAACGACAAGGATAACTCGGTCCTTTTCAATTTTAGAGAGTCTAAAAAGAGACGGAAAGAAAAGTCCAATGTTCCTTTTTCGTAGTATAATCCCTTAAGTCCAAAAAAGTATAAAACAATGCGAAAGGGATGACTTTTCGATAGTTTTAACGAGCCGAACAAGGCAAACACTTGACCTTTTTATGTAATAATCCCTCAAGTCCAAAAAGATTAAAATCTAGGGGAGGGATAGCATTTCCAATCACTTTAACGAGATGGAGAGGCCAATTGCTCAAAAATATTTTCATATTTTACGAGTCAGATGAAAAGAGCTTAAAGGAGACTCGTTTTTTGAGGAACGAGTGATGTTTTCAGATAGCAGCTGGTTCTAGGTAAGGTTTGGAACTTTCCAATCACGACAATGTAAAAAGGTGGCTAATAGGATCACTCGTCGCAGTTGTTCCTCAAAAGGGGTAAACAATCAAATGGAGGTGAATGATCGACAACAACAGAGTGGAGGTGATGGTAAGAACACGACCAAGGCTCAAAATCTGATGATAATTCATTCACAATGGTTATTTACTGGAGATGGGTTCAGTTTTTAATGAGCTTAAAAACTGGTGGAACATATGCTCATTGCTAGGTTTAGTATTTAACGAGCTTGAACTTCGCGTAAAACTACTCGTGCCAGTCGTATAATAAGGATGTCTCATCGATAGGTTCATTTTTTAGGGAGCTTGTACCATTCGAAATTATGCTCCGACTCCTTTCATTATGTAAGCTAGGAACGACCAATCCTATGAGTTTAAAGGGTTAAGAACCTACAAACTAAGAAAATAAATGGTCGCTTTTCACTTTCACGCAAAAATTTTGCATGCCCCCAGGTATAGCGAAGTAGAGTTTCCTAGGTTACCCCTCAATTTGTAGACAAAACATTTATTTTATCGGGAAAGGCCTACCTTCTCGAGGTTACCCTGCAATTTGCAGACAAAACATTTGTTCTATCGGTAAAGGCCTACCTTCTAACAAAGGTATCTTATTCTGGTCTAATCCCATTTTCCTAAACGGACGGGTGTGTCAGACCAGTCATATATCCTCTGTGGAAACCTACTTTATACCTAAAGTTTTCCTGCCGAAGTAGACCAGGGTGCATACCCCCTAGGTTTCAATCACAACCCCCAAACCACTCGCGTTCATCAGGTGGACGGACTGGAGATTGATGAGACATTCCTTGTGCAAAAAGACTTGTTAGGGATGGAATTTGACTATTAGCTATGTGTGAACCGGGGAATGAAAGCTGGTCTACGAGCTGGACCACTCTGCCTTCATGCGGAAAACACATTACTCGAAAGAGTGAGGATACGATGGCTCCCATGCTATAAATATAGTCGCACCCAAGGAGTAGATTGTAATCTAAAGGTCCTTGGACTACCATTACATTCAGATAAACGGTTTTCCTTCTCAAAGTTATAAGTAAATTTGGAAGGATCCCTAATGGTCGACTGGTTCCTTTATCAAAGCCTGTCAGACATTGCATCTCAAGCAAAAGTGGTTGCGAACCAAGCGCTTTCCAAGCAGTTGAGGAAAGGACACTCACAGAAGCCCCTTCATCGATGATGGTACCAACCATGACCATTTTGTAAGTTTGCACTATGATTCGAAATGGTACATTAGATGGTAAACGGGGTTTGCCGAGTAGATTCCAATCGAAGGAAACAACTAGGTTGCTTGGAGGTGGGACCGAATAAATGGCCGGATACAACTTTGACAAATTTCCTTCTTGTGGTAAAGGAATGGGAAAATTTCCCCCGTGTTCATCGGAGTCTGTGTTTACGTAAACAATTTGAACGGTGTCATTCTCATTCTCTTCGGTGATTGTATCATCTGAAGGTAAATCTTCTGAAGTCAAGATGGGGTCGACTGCCATCTTGACCTGTTTACTTTGGTCTGATGTGGACTTAGAGGGTCCATCTTCAATGATAGGTGCTTCGACCGACTAAAAAGGTGGGTCAGTCGGATTTTCAACTAACAATGGATTCGGCAAGAGTTTCTTGTACCCAAGAGGGAGTCGCTGCGGTGATACAAGATGATTATCCAAGACTCTTTTAGCTTCGTCCAGGAAGGGACAATGGTGGAGGGCATGATCGCCTTCACATAGTCTGCAAGGAAATTTAGATTTCCCTTTCTGTCCGGTGACTTCGCTTTCACTAGTTGACGATGTACTTTCAACATGATCGTCAGAGGTTGACGACATCGGATTGTGCAAGCGGGGAGACCAGTCCCTTAGGATCAGTGGGATTCAAGGAAAATCTCGGTGATAGTGGTCTCCCTTGCATATGACACATGGAGATTTAGGTTTAGATGGTGCAGTGTGTGGATTTTCGTTAGACAATGCGCGGTTGCCCCGTTTTGCCGTTGGCTCCTTCTTCTTCTTCTCAGTTACTTGGGTTTTAGTTTTACTATCTTTACCAAGTGAAGAGTAAGAAGGAGAGGGAGAGAAAAATGAAGTAGAAGGTTGGTAGGGAACTCTGGTATCATCTAGTTGTTGATTCGATTGTTCAGGAACCACGGTGATTTGAACGACAGAAGTTGTGAAAAGCTATACCGTCAGGCCAATTTTCAGTCTTGGAAGGGACAATGTGGCCATATGAGGTGCACCAACATATCCCCAAGAGGAGAAAGGACTAGGACTTCCCCTAACGGGAAATACTTGGTTGGTGGACTCCATTTTCTCAACCTAATACCAACGAGGGCACAATGACGTTATTCCGATTAAAATTAATTTTAGACACTTTGACACAACTTACTTTTTCAATTTTTAAGAGTCGAGAAAAAGCTAAAGATGACTCTAATCACCTTCGATTTTTAATGAGCCTGAAGTGACAAGTGCTCAGATGGACCTTTTCCTTTAAGGAGTCTAAAAAGGAATGAAAGAGACTGCTCTAGAAATCTAGATAGAGGGATTACCAAACCAATTACAAAAATGTAGAATACTTTTTACGGTATGACAGTCAATCTTCCCGATTGCTGTGTTCAGTGCATTGCGATCGATAGGGCAGCAGACACAGCTTCCTAAGGATAAAGGATATAGCCTATTGTGGTCTCCCAAAATATACTTGATGGTACATGGGAGCACAAGTCCGTACTGGCACTTATCGTCTCAAAGAGGAGGAATCACCCAACCTACGATGCAAGTGATAGTTACCAAGTTTTACGATGCCTGAATACGTCTCTAGCCTAGACTTCTAGATGTTGTGCGTTAGGTTCCAAAGCATTTTTATGTTCATTAAATTTATTTTATAGTTGATCTTTCTTAAGAAATTTGCCTTTCAGGTTCACCATGTGATGTAGATATACAATTCCTAAAATGCAATCTAAGATGATAAATAGTCATTTAATCTTCTTTTTGCAATGAAAATCCTAGCTACTAAGGAAAGAGAAATGAAATCCTTTCAGCATAGAGCAGAGAGCACACACTAGATGCACTGTCCTAAATGAAAATCAACAAGCAATCTAAATGAAAATGCACATGCATGTATTTGTTTTCCGCTTTCTTAATGTGTGAATGACAAAAAGAATGATAAATGAAAATCTAAATTATTTCTTCTTTCAAAGCGACAGTACTAATGAATTTCTTTTCAAAAAACGACAGGAAGGCAAGATGACACTTTGCGATTTTGAATTGAAAACTACTTTCGACACTTGAAATACTTATAAATTTAGATCAAATACAAGAGTAACAATGTAATCGACTATCAAAAAGATAAGTATTATTTTCTTTGACTGAAAACGACACTTGTGACACTTCCAAATCAAAAGATGATAGTTCGATTAAGCTACTATTTTGTAAAAGAGAACTGTAAATGGTGCACAATACATAAAAACGTTCACAATTACTTGTACAATAGAGGTTGGAGGCTGCAAAGAAGGGGGTTTCAACAGTGGTCTACTGATCATCGATAGCAAAACTCCTGAATAAAACTAAAGGCAGTGAAGAAAAAACCAAAATCTAGAGGCAGATCTAGTCTTATCTAATCATCGCACCTGTAACACAGGGAAACAAGGATGCATCCCACCTACTGCACATGGGAGGTGTGATGCATCCATGTTTCTGAAAGGAGAGGGTGCAATGGTCAAGGAACAAGACTTTAACATGGTTTTTGGTCACAGATTGCAGTTTAGTTAAGGGATTTAGGCCGAGAAAATGATAGTCAGTAACTACAAAGTATAGGGGCTGATCTAATGAGGTTACTCAAGCTACCAATAGGGCACTTAGGATGTTTGCAATTCAATTGTTCAGTTCATAAAAAAACCCAGAGATTTACTGAAGTAGCGTTGATATACTTTGCACTTGCATAGAAAATGCAGTTCGAAGGCTAGCTGCTTTGACTTCAGGATCCATATTTGGTTTATGAATCAAACAAATAGAGGCAAGAAATCAAACTAATCGATCCCTAGCAGAGTCACCATTTTGTTATCGGGAAATCTAGTGTCTATACAGAGCTATTAGTCCCACTAAGACGGGTAGCTATCTTAGAAACAAACAGATTAAAGTTACTTGTTTTTCCTTTATGAGAGAGAGATGAGAAAGAAGCAGAGAGTACCAACCTCAGTCTTCTGCTTGGCTCCTTGCTTGTTCCGTTTCCCCTTTGACAGAATCTCGCCACTACTTCCTTACTTGTCCAGCTTCAAAGAGCACCTGTAGATTCACAGTAGCATAATACCATCAAACCATCAAAGCATAGAGATCTTTCACTGTAAACAATATAGGATTAGATATATATTGACCATACAAATGCATATAACAAACACAATATTCAGAGATACACAAGAATATGGAGGAACACTCAAATAGCTTGATTAGTAAAAGTCATAGAAGAGAGGATTAAAACCACTTCTGACCCAGTGCCATCCTCCCAGCTTGAAAGCCCTCTTCACCTCACACAAAGCAAGATCACCCAATAATGTCTTCACAGACAAACCAGCAACACCTCTTTGCAAATTACCAAATTCCAACCTCTAGATCTCTTGGATGAGGGATCCATTTATAGATATTTGCAGGGGGGTGAGTCAGCTTTTGGGATTTTGATTAGTGTCATCCCTCTGATAGTTCTTAGTTCCACATGGAGATTTTAGATCTCTTACTCATCCCTGGGTGAACTCAGAGAGGAAAGTGTCAAATGAGAAGTTTCTAGAAGATTCTCTGGGTTTCCACCTAGCAAACTGCTTGTGCCATTTGCCTGCTCTCGCTCATCACACCCTGTAGAAGGGATTTCTAGTATGCATCGCACTTTTTGCATGTGGCAGGTGAGATGCATCACACCTTTAGCACTGGGCAGTCTGTATGGTCCTGCTTTGACCAGTTTTGAGTGGTTTTTCATGGAGAACTTCTGGGAGATTATGTAATCAGCTGACCTTGCTCCTTTAGGGTATGAAACAACACTTTTAGGGACTTAGAAGCCCTTGGTTTATGGACATATGTGATTGGGGTTGAAGTGCCCAAATATTTCTATAACACTTATCGTGGTCCTGGCCTTTACATTTTATGCACCACACCTCCTCGTGCACCTCTGGTCTGGGTGCCTTCTCCTATTTTAAACTCTGCATTTCCAAGCAGAGATTTTGTAATTGCACGTGGATCTGCTAAACTCCCGACCCAGGATCCTGTATTGGAGTCTCATGCAACCTCATTGCTATTTCTAATGCTTTAGCCTGGGTCGAGATCTTTTGTTGTGACAGCGTTGTCCTCAGTTGTGGCATTAAAGACACCACAAACCACGCGCAGTGTTGCACATTCATTAGTGTCATGTCAGCCTCTCGGATCGTAATATTCAGTCTCTGATCCAGATCCCAAGGGGTTTCTCCTGGTAGCATCACAATCTCGTTGAACCCAATGATCGACTGCGTCTCTAATTTTGGCCAGCTAAACTCTTTGTTCAATGCATCCCAGATCTCTGCTATCCCAGCATTTGGATGATCTCTAGAATTCTTGATATATCAAGTCAGCGCGCGGTCCTGTAGAGCACTCACGAAGGTAGCCTTTTTAATATTATCATCTGTAACTCTATGTGCTTCCCATACTTCCCTTACTACGAACCAAAACTATTCTGGATCTTCGCTTCCTATTCCTTTGAATACAGGAAACTTGATCGTGTTCGCCATGTTCAACTTCTGGTTTATGCGTGGGTTTGCTAGGGCCAACTGCGAACTCGCACTGCTTCTGATCCAATTGATCTTCAATCTCTTTATTTGTAGGGTTTCAAAATTATGACATCAAACATCCCTTAGGTAGATCCTGGTCCCGACAACAAAACCATTTGTTGGCTTATTGGGTCCTGACCCAGGTTCGGAAGAGTTATTAGCCAAAAAAATTTCGTAGCTACTGGCCCTTTCGGCAATAGTCCACGAAGCACAGATTGAGGTCTCACCCGAGGTAGCAGGGGAGGGAGATGGAACTAGGTTTCCACACCCTTGGGATGTCTTGATGTGGTCTAGAGGGTTCATGAACCTTCCTGTGCCTTCGTGTTACTCTGTACTGTTGTCGGGCTTTTGTGTAGATCCGCATGTAGGAATTTACAGGGTAAGTTCCTCAGACAGAACACCAAAAGGACACCGCTCACAACCAGATCGCAGATCAATACACCAATATTTTGACGTGGTTAAAACCCTCAAAGAGGGAAACAGTCCACGGCCTGAGCCAACGTGGCTACTTCAGGAAATTTATTAATAAAAGAATGAAAATTTACATATGTTGCTCTCATGCACGGATTACCCTACAAATGAACCTCCATGCGCTTTAAATATAATTCATGGACCAATCGGGTGTCAAGCCATGGATCAAGTGTCGGTAATACCAAGGAGAGAATGAACCGTCGGATCACTACATATCGTGACCGTCGGATTGTAAGTTACAAAATGTACAACGGTAAAGAAACACACTTTACCTAACTCTACACTAGACCAAGTTGTACTTAACTATTTCCTATGTGTCGGAATATCCTAACATCCCCCCTTAAGAACAACTTGGGATATGATTGAAGGATTTACAAATATGACACAATAGGAGAAGGAAGGAGGCACTAGAGCCTATCCCCCCTTAGTGACAACTTCCTGAACTCCAACCATAAATCGAAGTTTAGTGAACTTCACCTCTGTGAGAGCCTTTGTGAAGATGTCTGCAACTTGATCATCTGTTGAACAATATTGCACTTCAAGAACATGGTCGTGAATGAGCTTTCTGATGAAGTGCATGTGCAGTTCAATGTGTTTGCTGTGCTGATGTTGGACTGGATCTTTGCATAGCTGAATGGCACTTTGATTATCACACCAAAGTGTAGTCGGATGCTGCTGCTCAAAGCCAAACTCTGACAGGATCTGACGAAGCCACAAGGCTTCCTTACTAGCTTCTACAGCACCATGATACTCTGCTTCTGCTGATGAAAGAGAAATGGCACCTTGTTTCTTGTAAGCCCATGTAATAGGTCCTGAACCAAGAGTGAACACATAACTGGCAGTAGACTTCCGATCATCAGGGTCACCAGCCCAATCAGAATCAGTGAAACCAACCAATAGAGGAGATGCTTCGGCGTTGTAATGAATCCCAAACTGAACTGTACCTTGAACATAACGAAGTATTATTTTAGATGCTTTCCAATGACTTTCACGGGGGTTTTGCATGAACTGAGCAACAAGGCCAACAGCAAAGGAAAGGTCAGGATGAGTATGGGTTAGATACAAAAGTTTTCCTACAAGTTGACGGTATAAGGTAGCATAAACTTCAGGAGAAGTACAAGTGACTGAAAGTTTGACTCCAAACTGAAAGGGAGAAGGGGCTGGCTTACAGTCTTCCATGTGAAAATGACATAGAATGTCACAAGCATACTTGGACTGGGAAAGGGAAATACCCTCCTTGGATTGCAAGACTTGAAGACCGAGAAAATAGTGTAAGTGTCCTAAGTCTATCATTTCAAATTTACTTTTAAGGCTAGACTTCACATGGTTTATAAGGTTGGGATCACTACCAGTAAGGATAAGATCATCAACATAAAGAATAAGAATGATAAGAGAGTTGCCCACTTTCTTGGTGTAGACAGTATTGTCAGAATGACACCTAGAAAAGCCAGATTCTAAAAGAAAGCTATCCATTTTGGCATACCAAGCCCGAGGAGCTTGCTTGAGACCATAAAGGGATTTCTTAAGTCGACATACAAGGCTGGATTCTGTTTGTATGAAGCCAATGGGTTGTTCCATATAGATTTCTTCATGCAAGTCCCCATGCAAGAAGGCAGATTTAACATCCATCTGATGGACTTCCCATTTGAAAGAGGCAGCAAGGGAAAGAACAAGGCGGATAGAGTTCATTTTGGCAACAGGGGAGAAGGTTTTAGTGTAGTCAATGCCTTCAACCTATGAAAAACCTTTAGCAACAAGACGAGCTTTATGTTTATCAACTTTCCCATCTGGTCCATACTTGGTTCTGTAAACCCATTTTCATCTAACAAGTTTTCGTCCCTTTGGTAGAGGAACAAGATCCCATGTATCGTTTGCCAATAATGAATGATATTCTTCATTCATAGCTGCTTCCCAATCTGGATGGCCTGAAGCTTCTGCAAAGGTGTCAGGATCATAATTTACTGGAGCTTGAGCCAGTAAAGAAGAGGCTCTCTCGAACTGAGAACGTGTGCGTCGCTGATCTGTAGGATCACCGGCAAGATCACCTGCTGCATATCGAGTAGCACGAACCCATTTTGGAAGCTCAGGAGCTGAAGGAGGATTCTGAGATGGTGGGGGAGGATTGTCATCCTCACTTTCATCATCTGAAGAAGAAATGTTTTCAAAGGTAGAAGAGATAGGGAGAGGTGGCACATCCGCCGGGCTAGGCTCGCAGGCCGATATATTTTCATCAAATTTTACATCTCTTATAATGATAACATTTTTGGACTTAAATGGAATAAGTATATAGCCTTTGACATCTTCAGAATATCCAACAAAAGTACATTTTTCACTCTTAGGTTCTAAAGCTTTATGCTTTTCATCTGGAATATGGGCTCACGCTTCACTTCCAAAAACACGAAAGTGACTTACATCTGGTTTGATTGAGCTCCATGCTTCTTCTGGAGTGATATTATTTAAAGCCTTAGTAGGAGTGCAATTTATTATGTAATTTGCACAATTAATTTCTTCTGCCCAAAAACTAAGACCAAGTCCTTTAGATTGTAGCATACAATTAGCCATTTCCTTTAAGGTGCGATTCTTCCTTTCAGTTACACCATTTTGTTGTGGAGTATATGGAACAGTATGTTGCATTTGAATTCCATTCTCAGTGCAATAGTTGATGAATGTGTTTTTAACATATTCTTCACCATTATCAGATCTTAACTTAAGAATTTGATGTCCAGATTGTTTTTCAACAAAGGCCTTGAAGGCCAAAAAAGTGTTAAATACTTCACTCTTGAGTTTTAAGAAGTATACCCAAGTGCTTATGGAGAAATCATCAATGAAAGTTAAGAAATACTTGTAGCCAGAGAATGACACAACTGGAAGTGGACCACATAAATCACTATGCACAAGCTGTAAAGGGGTTGAGGCGTGCCAAGAGGCACGTTTTTCAAAATTATCCCGATGATTTTTTCCGAGTACACATCCGGAACAAACACCATCTCTGCAAGATACCATAGGAAGACCTGTCACCATATTTTCTTTACATAGATGCTGAAGGGAGAGATAGTTTAAGTGACCAAATCGCTCATGCCAAAGTTTGCTCACTTCATCGTTATGAGAAACAAATACTGAGGGAAGATTTGATGACCCAAAGTTGTGAAACTTATACAACCTTGTAGAATCATCAGTAATGCCAGTAGCCAAAATCTGTTTAGGATCTCTTAAGTCCTTGATTACAACATCATGAGGTGAAAATTCAACGATTTTGCCTTCACCTGAATGAGTTATCTGATATACAGATAGAAGGTTGCAGGATAAGGTTGGAACACATAATACATCATTAAACTGACCATTGTCTAGATGAACAGTTCCAGTCCCTACAACATTAAGAGATCTATCATCACCAACATATATATTTTTGGTGTTACAATCATTTAAGGAAGAAAACATGGCTTTGTTTTTGGCCATGTGATAAGAAGCTCCAGAATCAATGAGCCACTCATGAGAATGAGAAGAAGAAGATACATTTAATGCATAGCCAGACCGAGATGCTTGACAACCACATGCAGAAAGTGCCATTCCTGAAGATGAAGTTGAAGTTGAAGATTGCCCCAAATGGATGTTATGCTTCTTCATTGCTACTTCCAAGGCTTCCATCTTCTTAAAGCATTTTGATTCTAAGTGGCCATCTCGATTACAAAAATTTCAATGTCTATCAGTCTTCTTCCCTTTGTTTTTATTTGTCTTATCATTTTGGGGCTGAAATTGCTTAGGACCCTTGTTTGGTTTAGGACCATTCTTTTTAGGATATGACTTCTTAGGATTCTTTGAATTTGGTTGCTGTTGGGTGGCTAATGCTTTCTTGGAAGAGTTTCCAAGATTAAGAAGACCAAGGTGTAAGAGTTTTTCTTGTTCTCTTATTAAAGAATCACAAAAAGTGTCAAAGGAAGGGGGCTTGTAGTCTGTTCCTTGAGAAATGAAGGCTTCTCTTGTAGAATGGAAGGTGGAAACAAACATAGAGTAGGCTGGTCCCAACTTTGTAAGAATGGAATAGATAAAGTTACTATCTTCTTTCTTAACTTTAACACCTTCCAAAAGATATCTAAGGGTCTTGAACATGGACAAGAAATCTTCAATGAAAGAAAAATTATTAGGGTCCAATGTAAGCAACTCATTTTCAAGTTGATGGGCTCTAATTTCATTTTTAATCCCAAAAACTTTATTGATTTGTTTCATTGCTTCATCAGGAGTATCAATTTCTGCAATATGGAATCTAAGATCTGGAGAAATAGACATCCCTTTCAATCCACGTGCTTGATATTGCCTATTTTCCCATTTAGCAGCCTTATCTTCATCCTTCGGTTTCTTTTCTTGGCCTGAGGCTATTCTGTAGAGACCTTTACTTCTAAGTAAATCCTCAATGTAAGCCAACCATTGGAAGTAGTTGGTGCTGTCAAGGGTAACTTGGTATTGACTTTCCATTTCAATAGAAACTGAAGCTAAAGATGCTGAAAATAAGTGTTCCCATGGATAGATCTCGAAAAATTAGGCTGGTTTTAAAAAACTGGCTCTGAAAACGACTTCCGGATGAAGAAGTTATGGCTTTTTGAAAAAATGTTGTTGAAGTTGCCGACGAAGTGCGGGAATGTGCGGAAATGAAAAAGTCCGCCCCCACAAAATGGAGACTTGAACCCAAGACCTCTACTCTCTTAAAATAGCTTTGAACCAATTGATCTATACAAAAAATTTGAGAGAGAGAGAGGGGGGGGGGGGGGGGGGGGGTGCTTTGGGTTGCATGCTTGCTTTGAGAAAGCTCTTTTTCCCTACAAGAAAAAAAACACAAAACCCAACACGGACATGCAAAGAAAACGAACCTTATGGCTCAAAGTTAGCTTTAGCCGAAAAACTAAATATTTTCAAAAATGAACCTTGCGGCTCAAAGTTAGCTTTGGCCGGAAACTAAATATTTTCCTCAATGTTTCTGATTTTCCGAGATCACCCTAAGGCATAGGGAAAAGAGCATACGCATGAGAAAAATCCTTCCTCTCTGTTTCTGATTTGCCCAAATTGCACAGAGTCGCAGGGCAAAGAGCATACACAGAAATGAAAGGTATAGATCTGGTAATAAAAAGGCTAAATAAACCGAAACCGTAATAAATAGAGAGAAAATAACAGTAAACTGCAAATAAACACTGTATACCTCCAGATCTTAAAAATGACACAGCTAGGGCTACCGGAAACCTTTTCGCATGAAACGAAAGGGGTTCCTCACTGGAACAAATGCTCCCAACACAACAGAGTAGTCCACTCGGCCCGAAAGCAGTCAGAAACAACAGATCTAGGAAACGGCAGTCGGATGCAGTTCTACCGCTTCAGATTTGGATCACCAACAGACTCGGCCCTCAAATAGCTTCGATACCATGTAGGAATTTACAGGGTAAGTTCCTTAGACAGAACACCAAAAGGAAACCGCTCACAACCAGATCGCAGATCAATACACCAGTATTTTGACGTGGTTAAAACCCTCAAAGAGGGAAACAGTCCACGGCCTGAGCCAACGCGACCACTTCAGGAAATTTATTAATAAAAGAATGAAAATTTACATATGTTTCTCTCATGCACAGATTACCCTACAAATGACCCTCCATGCGCTTTAAATAGAATTCATGGACCAATCGGGTGTCAAGCCACAGATCAAGTGCCGGTAATACCGAGGAGAGAATGAACCGTCGGATCACTACATATCGTGACCGTCGGATTGTAAGTTACAAAATGTACAACGGTAAAGAAACACACTTTACCTAACTCTACACTAGACAAAGTTGTACTTAACTATTTCCTATGTGTCGGAATATCCTAACACCGCACAGGTGTGTTTTCTTATTAATGAATTTATTATAGATATGATCTACTTATTAATGTCTTTAAGCAAACATTTAACAATATTACCTAGTGTGCATCATTATCATTCATAAAGATAGGCTTATACTCATATAACAGATGCATAAACCAGAATATAACCAGATCCATAATAACTCAGAATCAACACAAGGTTTCAGAACCAACTTATCTTTATTAATATCTTCGTTTCACTACAATCTTCTTTCTACCCTGCACACACAGCTGTAGGGGTCTACGCACACAGTTGCAGGGGTTTGCGCACACAGCTGCAGGGGTCTGCGCACACAGCTGCGGACTCTATTAGGCCTCCACGCACATAGCTGCGGAGCTTCTTTCTCACCACTAGCACCCTTGACTCAAACTTACAAACGCAGAACAACTATTACTTTCACCAACCCATAACACATCAGACCTCTTTTTCCAAAAAGCTACCCCTACCCTTAGAGCCTTACTCTATTTATACATTCCCGTGGTCCGCAAACCATGGGAAGGCTGACTCATTTCCTCTTATTTTATTATTTTTGGGCAGACAACCCTTTGACTCGATCTATTACATTTCGTGTCTCGCGCACTTCACGAAACTTTTACAATAGTATTACCTTAAATTATGGGTTCTAAGCCCAAAAACCATTACGCGGGGAATCTGCTACTCGACACCTTTGGAAGACTTGTTTGACTCAAATGATGTCCCTAGAAAACCAAAGATGTAACCCTTAAAATCTGATATTGAGGAATGTAATATAGGCACTAGGGAAAATCCAAAATTAATTAAACTTTTGAAGTCATTACCTCCTACAGAAAAAGTGAAATACTTTAAACTATTAAAGGAATTCCAAGATGTCTTTGCTTGGAGTTATGAGGACCTCAAGTCCTATGACACCAACATCATACAACACAACATCCCCATAAAAGAAAACCAAAAACCTTTCAGAAAAAAGCCTAGGAGGATTAATCACATCCTATTGCCTTCTATTGAAAAGGAAATTCAAAGGATGTATGAGGCCAAGATAATAGCACCGATCAGATTCTATGATTGGGTTTCAACTTTGGTTTCAACAAGGAAGAAAACTAGTGAGATCAGACTTTGTGTTGATCTCAAGAATCTTAATAAAGTTTCACTCAAAGACAATTACCCTCTCCCTAAAATGGATCATATCTTACAAAGGGTAGTTGGATCAACCAGAATCTCATTATTAGATGGATTTTCTGGTTACAATCAGATTTTAGTTCACCAAGATGATCAGGCCAAAACTGTGTTTACTACTCCTTGGGGCACATTCATGTATGTGAAGATGCCTTTTGGATTGATGAATGCAGGGGCCACTTTCCAAAGAGCCATGGACATAGCTTTTGCCAAGGAAATTCATGACTTCCTAGTAATATATTTAGATGACATCACTGTATTCTCAAAATCTGATAATCAGCACTTAGATCATCTAAGGCAGGTTTTCATCAAATGCAGGAAGTATGGAATTTCTTTAAATCCCAAGAAATCTTTATTTGGGTTAGAAGAGGGAAAGTTATTAGGCCATATAATTTCAAAAGATGGTATCCGAATAGATCCTGCAAGAATAGAAGCCATCTTACAAATACAACATCCTAGGAGCATTAGGGAATTACAAGCCTTTTTAGGGAAAATTAACTTTCTTAGGAGATTTATTTCTAACTTAGTAGAATTGATTAGATCATTGAAAAATATGTTGAAAAAATATTTGACCTTAAAATGGACCGTTGAGGCTAAGAAATCCTTTGAAGACATTAAGCTAGCCTTAACTAAAACACCAGTTTTGATCAGTCCAAAATTTGACAGGGACTTCATTTTATTTTCCTTTGCTTCAGAACATACAATTGCTGCAGTTTTACTGTAGAAAAATGATCAAGGTTATGAACAACCTATTGCGTTTTTTAGCAAAGCCCTTAGAGATGCCCCCTTAAAATACAAAATAATGGAAAATCAAGCCTTCGCTTTGGTCAAAGCTATCAAAGATTTTAGAGTTTACATTTTATATTCTCATATAATAGCCTATGTCCCTAATTCAGTAGTCAAGGACATCCTAACTCAGGAAGGTCCAGATGGAAAGAGAGGGAAATGGATTGCTACCATATTAGAATATGACCTAGAAATCAAACCAACAAAGTTAATCAAAGGCCAAGGTTTAGCCAAGCTCATGGCTGAATTGAACTGTCAGGCCTTAGATATAAATTTTATTGCAGAAATGGATAATGGAGAGGAGATGGCAACTCCACCAATCAGCCAAGCCTTTATTGAATCACCTTGGTATGCTGACATCATATATGTTTGACTAAATATAAAATCTCCTCCTAAATTATCCAGGACCAAAGGTAGGTTTTTAAAAATGAAATCCTTAAAATTTTGCATAGTAGATAATGCTTTTTTTGGAGGAATTATGATATTATTCTTCTCAATTGTTTATTAAAAGAAGAATCTGACAAAGTGTTACAAGAGTTTCATGCAGGTGACTGTGGAGGATATATTTACTAGAAAACCATTGTTGAAAAAGTTCTTAGAGCCGGTTTCAATTGGCCTACTTTGTTTTCTAATGTAAAGAAATATGTAACCTTCTGTCATAAATGTCAAATTTTTGAAGGAAAGAAAAAACTTTTACCCTTGCCCCTAAAACCAATCTCTGCTAAAGCACCTTTTCAACAATGGGGTCTTGATTTCATTGGTGAAATCCACCCACCTTCCTCTGCCCAACAAAAATGGATCCTCATTGCTACAGATTATTTTACCAAATGGATAGAAGCCATACCATCAAGGTAAGCCACTGACACTGTTATAATAACCTTCCTTGAGGCCAACATCCTATCTAGATTTGGGCGCCCAACCAAAATCATCACTGATAACGCAACAACTTTGAAATCTAGAAAAATGATAGAATTTTGTAGTAAGTATCATATAACTTTGGGCCATTCCACAACTTATTACCCCCAAGGAAATGGACTACTAGAATCCTCAAACAAAAGTCTAGTAAGTATCATCAAAAAATTGTTAGAGGATAAGAAGAAAAAATGGAACAAAAAGCTAGTAAATGCCTTATGGGCAGATAGGCTAACCACAAAGAAATCAATTGGTACTTCTCCCTATCAATTAGTTTATGGAATGGAAGCTGTTTTCCCATCTTCCTTGGGAACACCAGTAATTGTTGGGTGTGGAGCCTGATTATCTTCTATATTCAAAGGTAGCACCACATTGGACCGCAGTTTGAAATGGGGGCGGCAACGCCGCTCGTAAAATATTCGCTGCAGGGGGGTCCGGTGTTATCGGGAAAAGTGTCTATTCAGAATGACCCTATCCCACTGGGTTGTGACAGAGACCTCAGAAACAAACAGGGAAAACTACCCTTGTATTCTCCTTTATGAACTATAAACGAAGATGAATAGGATGAACCAACCTGTGTCTTGCGCTAGTCCTTTGATCCAATCTCTCTTCTCTTTGACAGCTTCTAGCTATCTGCTCCCTCACTTGCCTAGCGTCACCAAGTTCCTGCAAGTTCACAGAAGAAAGAAACTACACAAAGACATGGATTTATGTTCATAAAAAGATTAGGATCATATTTAAGCTAAACATACAAATATAACACACATCAATGATATACAAGCATGTAGGAGAAACTCAAATAGTTTTATTGATAAAACAAGAAGATCCAGGAGGAGTTACAACCGATGATTCCTGATCCAGCATCAACCTCCCAGCATAGAATCCCCTCTTCACCTCCAACAAAGCATAAATCACCCAATACTCTGATATCTATCCCAAAACCAATAGAAATTCTCTGCAATGTACAAAATTCTAGCCTTTGGATCTCTTGGTGAGGGATCCATATATAGATGTATGCAAAGAGGATGAGTCAGCTCATGAATTGATTAGTGGCTTCTCTATGTCAGTTCTTGCTTCCACTTGGAGACTGAGAGCCTCTTACTCATCACTGGTCGAATTCAGTGAGGCAAGTGTCATTGGAGAAGATTCTGGAAGCTTCCATTGTCTCTCCACCTCGTGGAATGACTCTGCCACTTGTCATTTCCCGCTCAACGCACCCTGGTAGTGCATTCAAGTGCGTTGCAACCCACCTAGCCAGTGTATTTGGGTGCTTTGCAACGCAGCTAGCTAGTGGAGCATCTGAAATGATCCTGATTTGACTAGTTCTGAGCAGTTTTTGGTGGAGAACTTCTGGGAGAAGCTGTAATTTGTTGACCTTGTTTCTTTAGGAGCTGGAACAACACTTTTAGGGACTTAGGATCCCTTGGTTTATGGACATTTCATGCTTATAGCTGTAAGGCACAAAAATGTCTATAACACTTGCCCCCTAAAGTATGAGGTCATTTATCGGGTGAAATGCTTTATTAGGAGGTTCCGAAGTTCTTCTAATGTTGGGGAGGAGACCTGTAATAAGATACAATACAATACATTATCTTCATACTGTTTTCATGATCTAGCTGAGGTGGGCATTCCAATGCTCAGCTTTATAAATTCATTTTCATGTACATAGGACAGACAATCGTCTGATGGTAGACTGATGATTCTGATGAAGTCATCATCCTTTTGGTAGGATGATTATCTGTGCTGTAATGCTGTACATTTCAATGTCTTTATTTTTCCTGAATATATATCGTAGCCCGGATGGATGAAACTAGATCCGGGGTCTTCAATCTCGTCTGATCTTCACTCGAAGTACAAGTTGATCCATGTGAGAAATGTTTTGAAGTCGAACATGGAAAGACATCGCTTGATTACCAGTCAATGATGTGAACTGTTAACAAGGGTGAGAAAAATCACCGATAATGATAATGACCCTCAAGGTACTGCAGTACAATTCACGTGGTGTTAATAAAGGACTTGGCGTCGAACACCACGCAAAATCTTTTGGTCGAAGGTCATTGATGTATACCTGTCGCCGAAAGTGAGAAACTTGCCATTGAGGCATGCAAGCTTCAAAGTACTGAAGGGATTGTTCCTAGATCAACTTCTTGGATAATGAGCTGATGTCGACAAGAAGCGATCCGTCAAAGGAGGGCCTTAATGAATCCCACATCAATGACACGGAATGGAGCAAATGATTTTGATGGAGGTGAAAACGATCTGGTGATATATGGTTCAGGGTGGCGGTCATGAAAGAATGAAGTATAATGTATGGTAGTGGATGGGACACGGGTGACTTCTCTAGATGACTTCTCTTGAACATGTCGGCGACACTTATGTGATGGATAGGTAGCATTTACCCCAAATGTGGATGGTATGGCGTGACCATGGTGATGTGACCGGTGAATGAAACAACCCAACCTGACTCTGGCACGGAGTGGAAGTGTCATGTTCAAGAGCGACTTGCTACCAATAAAGTTTCTTTGAGTTTTCTTCCCAATTTTTCCCCAGTCATTGCTGACCAGTACCTCTTTATTTTTTTCAAGCTTGAGGAGGATAACATATGCTTGTTCTATAATTTTCCCTTCGGGCAAACCCATCGCTATGTTTTAACGAGCCTAGCGATAGTGAAACTCGTTCTCGCCTAAAGACAAGTTTGTCGCTATTAATCTTTTTAACGAGTCTAACGACAAAGATAACTCGGTCCTTTTCATTTTTAGAGAGTCTGAAAAAGTACGTAAAGGTAACTCCAAAGTTCCTTTTTCGTCATCTAATCCCTTAAGTCCGAAAAAGTATAAAACAATACAGAAGGGATGAATTTTCGATTAGCTTTAACGAGCCGAACAAAACAAGCGCTCGATCTTTTTGTGCAATAATCCCCCGGGTCCAAAAAGGTTAAAATCTAGAGGAGGGATAGCACTTCCGGTCGCTTTAAGGAGCTGGAAGGCCAAAACTCGGCAATCTTTTCATATTTTACGAGTCATATGAAAAGAGCTTAAAAAAGACTCGTCTTTTGAGGAACGAGTGATAAAATGGGTAGCAGCTGATTCCAGGTAAGGTTTGGAATTTTCCAATCACGGCAGTGTCACAAGGATGGCTAGTGAAATCACTCTTTGCAGCTGTTCCTCAAAATGGGTAAACAATCAAATGAAGGTGAATGATCGGCCAATGGAAAAGTGGAGGCGACGGTGCAAACACGACCAAGGCTTTAATGGCTAAAAATGCTTCATTCACGGTGGTCATTTACCGGGGGGAAATAGTTCATTTTTTAACGAGCTTAAACGCGGGTGGAAACATTTTCTCGGTCTTATGTTTATTTTTTAACGAGTTTGAACTATGCGCTAAAACTGCTCGATTAATCCAGTCATATGATAAGAATGTCTCATATAAAAATGGCAACTTTTAGATTTTTTCCCCACATCCTTTCTTAATGCAAGTTAGGAAATGACTAATCCAAAAAACGGATAAATAATCGCTCTTTGCTTGCACGCCAAAAGGTTTGCATGCCCCCAGGTATAAAACAGAGTTTCGAGGTCTCCCTCTATTCGATCTGACAAAACATTCATTTTATCAGGAAGGGTCACCCTTTATTTGAGCTGACAAAACATTCGTTTTATCAGGAAGGGTACTACCTCTTACAGGTTACCCAAAGATTGTTCTATTTACGGCGTAAACAAAACACTTCTCTGGCGATGCCTACCGAGATAAATAAAGGTGAGTGGCAGCGCTCGCCAACTTACATAACTTTGACAAGAGAATCCTATTCTAGAATAACCCCTCTTCCAATCACGGACAGGGTACAGACTAGTCATATTCTCCCGCGGAAACCTACTCTATACCCGAAGTTTTCCTGCCGAAGCAGACCAGGATGCATGCCCCCTGGGTTTCAGTCATATCCCTCCGAATTAATCGCGCTCATCGGGAGGACGAACTGGGAATTGAGACATTTCTTGCGTGAAAAGACCATTTAGGGACGGTATATGACTATTTGCTATGCGCGATCCAGGAAATGAAAGTTGATCCACGAGCTTGACCACTCTTCCTTCGTGCGGAAAACACATTACTCTAAAGAGTGAGGAGATGATGGCTCTCATGCAATAAATATAGTCTCGTCCAAGGAGTAGGTTATAATCCAAGGGTCCTTGAATGACCATGACATTCATGCGAACTGTCTTCCCTCTCAATGTTATGGGCACATGGGAAGGATCCCTAAAGGTCGATTGGTTCCTTTATCAAAGCCTGTCAGATTTCTCATTTCAGGCAACAGCAATGGTGAACCAAGCACTTTCCAAGCAATAGAGGAAATGATACTCACAGAAGCCCCCTCATCTATGATGGTGCCAGCCATGACCATTCTATATATTTGAACGATAATTCGGAATGGTATGCTTGCTGGCAAACGGGGTCTGCCTAGTTGATTCCAGTCAAAGGATACAACTAGGTTGCTTGGAGGTGGGACCGAGTAGACGGCCAGGTATGGCTCTGACGAACTTCCATCCTGTGGTAAAGGAATGGGTGGATTAACCCCATGTTCGTCAGAGTCTGTGTTGATGAAGAGAATTTGGATGGTTTCATCCTTATTCTCTTCAGTGACTGTATCATTCGAAGATAAAACCTCTGAAGGCAAGACCGGGTCAACTGCCGCCTCGACCTTTTGACTTTCATTTGGTATGGATTCAGTTGGTTTATCTTCAACGATAGGTGCTTCAGCTGACCACCTGAGCGGGCCAGCTGGGTTCTCAACTAGTGACGGACTTGGCAAGAGTTTTTTTATATCCAGGAGGAAGTCGTAATGGTGAAACCAGACGATCATCCAAAACTCTTTTAGCTTTGTCTAAGAAGGGACAATGGTGGAGGGCATGGTCGCCTTCACACAGTTTACAGGGAAATCTAGCTTTCCCTTTTTGTCCTGGGGCTTCACTTTCATTAGTTGACGGTGTGTTTTCAACATGATCTCCAGAGGTTGATGACACCGGATTGTGCAAACGAGGAGACCAGTCCCTTAGTATCCGGGGGATGCAAGGACAATCTCTGTGAAAGTGGTCACCTCTGCAGATGACACATGGCGATTTAGGCCTGGTCGGTGCTGTGTGTGGATTTTCATTAGACGACACTCGTTTTCCCGCATTTGCCTTTAGCTCCTTCTTCTTTTTCTCTTTCTTCTTCTTTTCCTTCTCCTCCTTAGCAACTTGGCTTTTAGCTTTACCAGTCTCGTTAAGCGAAGAGGAAGGAGGAGAGGAAGAATTAGAGGAAGTAGAAGGCTGGTGGGTAACTCTGGACTCGTCTAATTGCTGATTCGATTGTTCAGGAATAGTGGTGTTCTGAACGAAATTGGTTGAGAAGAGCCATACTGGCAAGCCAATTGTCAGTCCTGGAAGCGACAATGTGGCCATATGGGGCGCACCAACATCTCCCCAAGAGGAGAAGGGACTAGGATTTCCACCAAGGGGAATTCCTTAGTTGGTAGGCTCCATTTTCTCAACCTAAAGATCAACGCAGGAAAAGGGTATGAATATTCCGTTTAAAATAAATTTTAACACGCTTTGACACAACTTGTTTTTTCAGTATTAAAGAGTCGAGAAAAAACAAAAGATGACTCTAGTCTCCTTCGATTTTTAATGAGCCTGAAGTGACAAGTGCTCAGATGGACCTTTTCCGTTAAGGAGTCTGAAAAGGAACGAAAGGGACTGTTCTGGAGGTCTAGGTAGAGGGAGTACCAAACCAATCGCAAAACTGCAGAATACTTTTTAGGGTACGACAGTCAATCTTCCCGAATGTTGTGTTCGGTGCATTGTGATCAGTAGGGCAGCCGACACGGCTTCCTATGGATAAAGGTTTTATGCCTATAGGGGTCTCCCAATATATACTCGACGGTACGTGGGAGCACAAGTCCGTACTGGCACTTATCGTCTCAAAGTGGAGGAATCACCCAAACATCAGTGAGGACAACAGTTACCAGGCTTTACGACGTCGGAATACGTCTCTAGCCTAGACCTCTAAATGTTGTGCGTTAAGTTACAAAGCGTTGTTAAGTTCATTGAATTTATTTTAGGTTGATCTTTCTTATGAAGTTTGCCTTTTGGGTTCACCACGAGATGTAGATGTAATTCCTAAAATGCAATCTAAAGATGATAAGCAAGCTTTTATCTCTTTTCAGCAATGAAAATCCTAGCTACAAGGGGAAAAGAAGACACAATATTTTCTCAAAGAGCAAAGAGCACACTGTAAATGCACTTTTTCCTAAATCAAGCCAAACAGTCTGTCAATATGCAAATGCACATGTGCATGTATTTGTTTTTCACTTTCTTAATATTGATGCCTAAAAAGAAAGTTTGTGTACAAATTTGAATTCGCTTTCAAGTGAAAAACACAAACAAGCTTCTTTTCGAAATCAAAAGGTAGAGACGATTACGACACTTTATGATTTTGAAGTAAACACTTGTTTCGACACTAGAAATTCACAAACTCAAGCCAAATGCAAAAGTAAAAGCATAATCAACTGTCAACAGCAAATAAACTTTCTCCTAAGATCAAAATCGACACTTACGACAGATCTAAATCCAAGGACGACAGTATGACTAGTTTACTTTTGCAATGGGAAACTGTAAATGACGTAACAAACACACAAAAACAAATACAGTTTCTTTTATACAATATAGGTGGAATTAAGGCAAAGAAAAGGGGGCTTTTAAACAGACACACACACTGATCACAGGCCGCAAAAATCAGAGGCAAAACTGGAAAAAATGAGCAAAGAACCTCAGTTGCACAGGGCTGAGCTGATCAACACACCTGCTACACAGAGAAACTGAATTGCAACGCAGGTAGCCCTCTCGGGAACTGCGTTGAAATTCAGAGTCTCTTCACAGAGCCTGCGCTGGAGCAGAAACGAGAATTCTCTCCGGGTTCTGGGTCACGGTTTGCAGTTTAATCTATGGTTTTTGGCCAGGTAAAAGGAATCAGTAATGTACAATCAAAGGGTTGATTTACAAGAGGTTTAAGAGCTATCACAAAGGGTAATCAGATCATTTGTGAATCAGCTGTTCAGATCATAAACAGATCCAGTGAATGGATCAAAGTAGCAGATGTCTACTTTGCAATTGTAAATGGAAAATGCAGTTTGATTCGCTACTTCTAAGTTTATGAGATTAACAGCAATAGAAACACAAACAAAACTAACTAGACACGATCCCCAGCGAAGTCGCCATTTTGTTATCGACTAAAGTGTCTATTCAGAACGACCCTATCCCACTGGGTTGTGACAGAGACCTTAGAAACAAACAAGGAAAAATACTCTTGTATTCTCCTTTATGAACTATAAACGAAGATGAATAGGATGAACCAACCTGTGTCTTGCGCTAGTCCTTTGATCCAATCTCTCTTCTCTTTGACAGCTTCCAGCTATCTGCTCCCTCACTTGCCCAACGTCACCAAGTTCCTGCAAGTTCACAGAAGAAAGAAACTACACAAAGACATGGATTTATGTTCATAAAAATCTTAGGATCAGATTTAAGCTAAACTTACAAATATAACACACATCAATGATATACAAGCATGTAGGAGAAACTCAAATAGTTTTAATTGATAAAACAAGAAGATCCAGGAGGAGTTACAACCGATGATTCCTGATCCAGCATCAACCTCCCAGCATAGAATCCCCTCTTCACCTCCAACAAAGCATAAATCACCCAATACTCTGATATCTATCCCAAAACCAACAGCAATTCTCTGCAATGTACAAAATTCCAGCCTTTGGATCTCTTGGTGAGGGATCCATATATAGATGTATGCAAAGAGGATGAGTCAGCTCATGAATTGATTAGTGGCTTCTCTCTGTCAGTTCTTGCTTCCACTTGGAGACTGAGAGCCTCTTACTCATCACTGGTCGAATTCAATGAGGAAAGTGTCATTGGAGAAGATTCTGGAAGCTTCCATTGTCTCTCCACCTCGTGGAATGACTCTGCCACTTGTCATTTCCCACTCAACGCACCCTGGTAGTGCATTCAAGTGCGTTGCAATGCACCTAAACAGTGTATTTGGGTGCTTTGCAATGTAGCTAGCTAGTGTAGCATCTGAAATGATCCTGATTTGACTAGTTCTGAGCAGTTTCTGGTGGAGAACTTCTGGGAGAAGCTGTAATTTGTTGACCTTGTTTCTTTAGGAGCTGGAACAACACTTTTAGGGACTTAGGATCCCTTGGTTTATGGAAATTTCATGCTTATAGTTGTAAGGCACAAAAATGTCTATAACATCCGGGGGGGCGGCAGCGCCCCCGAAGCTAAAAACAGCTGTAAAATTTCCTTGTAAAAGTATAGTAATTTCTAGTCAATCTGGGCCGTTCATTAGGAGGATGATCTGATGGTAGAAATTATGTTTAGTTTAGGGTTTTTTTCCCTAAAAGGCAACCGCTCTCTTTGTATGAGGGCATTGTATTTGAGGCTGTGTGATAGATGTGTATTCTGTGAGCGGGAAATAGAGAAGTGAGACTATGAGAGAAAATAGAGGATATTATAGCGAATCTGATGTAGGTTGTGTCTCTTCATTTTGCTGGTTAATAGAAAGGAAGGACTGGCTGTTCGGGGTGGACGTAGCCCAAACTGGGTGAATCACGTATATCTGTGTCTCTCTTGTTTTATGCGCTTTCTATATTTATATTTTTGCAATATTTATGTGTTCCTTTGCTCCATAATATATAATTTTCTAAGAACTGGTATCAGAGCCGAAGGTCTATTTGGCTGATAAACTCACAGGAAAGAAGGGTTCCTAGTTCGAGTGGGAGCAATGGCGGAAGATGGTAAGTTTAGGGTCGAGAAATTTAACGGCCAAAACTTCTCGCTGTGGAAGATGCAGATGGAAGATTATCTATATCAGAAATATCTGTACCTACTATTGGGCGGAAAATCAAAGATGCCGACGGGTATGACAGATCAAGAATGGAACCTTCTTGATAGAAAGGCACTCAGAACAATACAGTTGTGCCTTGCTGCGTCAGTCGCCTTCAACATTTCAAAGGAAACCACGACAGAGGGTTTGATTCAGGCGTTGTCGAAACTATATGAAAAACCCTCAGCCTCAAACAAGGTATTTCTTATGAAACGGTTATTTAATATGAAGATGTCAAAAGGTGGATCTATTGCAGACCATTTAAATGATTTTAATACAGTTACAAGTTAGTTAAGTTCTGTAGAGGTAAAATTTGATGATGAAGTTAGAGCTCTGTTATTCTTGTGCTCATTACCAGAAAGTTGGAATGGTTTGGTAATGGCCATTAGTAACTCTGTTTCTGGATCTAGTACTTTAAAGTTTGATGATGTTGTCGGTGCTATCCTTAGCAAGGAAATGCGACGGAAAAGCTCCGGTGAGACATTAGGAAATGCTTTGAGTGCAGAGTCTAGAGGAAGAAAAATGGAAAGAGGAAAGAGCTTAGGATATCGCAGTAAATCAAGGAAAGGCAGATCCAAGTCCAGATCGGGGATAGTGTGCTGGAAATGTGGAAAGAAAGGACACCTAAAGAAAGACTGTAGATCTCGGAAGGGAAAAGAAGTAGATGCACATCAAGAAAACAATCATGAAGCAAATGTGACAGGTGAGGTGTTACAAGATGCTTTGATTCTTTCTTTCGAAAATATTACTGATTCCTGGGTGGTAGATTCAGGGGCTTCATTCCATGCCACACCTGATAAGAAATACTTTCATGACTATGTTCAAGGAGATTTTGGACAAGTTCGTCTGGGTGACGATAAACCCTATAAAATCATTGGAATGGGTAAGGTTCTTGTAAAACAACACAATGGAAACCAATGGCTATTAAAGGAGGTAAGGCATGTTCCAGATCTAAAGAAAAATCTGATTTCAATAGGGCAGTTAGGCAGTGAAGGTTGTGTGACAACATTCACAGATAAAGCTTGGAAGGTCACCAAAGGAGCCCTGGTAATAGCAAAAGGCGAAAAGGTTGGTACATTGTATTTATGTAATGGTATTTATAACTCTGTTAATGCTTTAACTTCCAAAGGAGTAGATGCAGCATTATGGCATCATAGGTTCGGACACATGAGTGAAAACGGGATGAAGATTCTTCACTCAAGGAATTTGTTTCCGGGTTTGAAGAATGTTGATTTGGACTTCTGTGAGAATTGCATTTATGGAAAACAGAAGAGAGTCAGATTTCTCAGAGTTGGGAAAGAAAAGAAGAATGAAAAATTAGACCTTGTGCATACAGATGTATGGGGACCTGCTCAGGTATCATCTCTCGGTGGCTCTCGTTATTATGTTACTTTTATTGATGATGCAACTAGAAAAAACTTGGATTTATTGTATTAAGAATAAATCTGATGTATTTGATACTTTCAAGAAATGGAAAGCTTTGGTTGAGATTGAGATAGGAAAGAAATTGAAGTGTCTTGGATCAGACAATGGAGGTGAATATTGCAGCAAAGAGTTTGATAGGTACTGTTCAGAGCATGGAATTCATAGAGAGAAGACTGTTCCAAGAACACCACAAGAAAATGGTGTGTAAGAAAGGATGAACAGAACAATCATGGAGCGTGCAAGGTGCATGAGATTGCATGCAGGATTGCCTTTACAGTTTTGGGCAGATGTTGTAGATACTGTTGTTTATCTAATAAACAGAGGGCCTTCAAGTTCCTTGGATGGTGGTGTTCCAGAGGAAGCATGGATAGGTAAAAAGGTAAACTACTCTATTTTAAAGCCTTTTGGTTGTGAGGCCTTTTTCCATATTGATAAAGAAAATAGAACAAATCTTGAGGCAAAGTCAAAGAAATGTACCTTTATTGGAAATGGTGTTAATGATTTTGGTTATCGCTTATATGATTATGAAAATCACAAAATCATTAGGAGCAGAGATGTAATATTCAATGAAAAGGTCTTGTATAAGAATCAGTTGCAGGAAAAGAAACAGGAAAAGGAAAACAAGGAATATGCATTTCTTGATGAAATCACTGAAAAAGTAAAGGTGCCTGAAAATAATCATAATCAACAACCACAACAACAACAACCACCACAACAACAACAGGCACCCCAAACACCTGAAAGTGGTGTTAGAAGATCTACCAGGATAAGTAGACCCCCTGAATGATACTCTCCTTCATTATATTATTTATTGTTGACTGATTCCGGTGAACCCGAATGTTATGAAGAAACAATGCAGGTTGAAAGCAGGAAGAAGTGGGAGGTAGCCATGGAAGAAGAGATGGAATCCTTAATGCATAACCAGACTTGGGATTTAGTCAGGTTTCCTGTAGGAAAAACTACATTGAAGAATAAATAGGTTTACAGGCTGAAGGAAGAAGATGGAGGAAAACAGAGGTATAAAGCTAGACTTGTGGTGAAGGGGTTTGCACAGAAGAAAGGTATTGATTTTGATGAAATATTTTCTCCTGTTGTTAAAATGACTTCAATCAGAACTATTTTAAGTCTTGTAGCAGCTGAAGATTTGCATCTTGAGCAGTTAGATGTAAAGACAACCTTTCTCCATGGGGATTTGGAGGAAGAGATATATATGCAGCAACCACAAGCATATGAGGTGAAAGGGAAGGAGAAACTAGTATGCAGTTGAAGAAGAGCTTGTATGGCTTAAAACAGGCTCCAAGGCAGTGGTATCTAAAATTTGACAAGTTTATGTCTGAACAAGGTTATACTAGATGTCACTCTGATTATTGTGTTTATTTGAAAAAGCAAAATGATGGCAGCTATATTATATTGTTATTGTATGTATATGACATGCTTGTTGTAGGATCTAACATGCAGGAAATAACTGTGCTCAAAAGAAAATTGTCAAATTCATTTGCAATGAAGGATTTGGGAGCTGCAAAACAAATCCTTGGTACGAGAATAACTAGAGACAGGAAAAACCGTAAATTAACATTGTCTCAGAATGAGTACATACAAAAGGTGTTGAAAATATTTAACATGCACAATGCAAAACCAGTGAGTACACCTTTTGCTAGCCATTTCAAACTTAGCAAGGAAATGTGCCCAAAGACCCAAGAAGACATGGATTATATGTCTAAAGTTCCATATGCATCAACAGTTGGAAGCTTAATGTATGCAATGGTCTGCACAAGGCCTGATATTGCACATGCAGTGGGAGTTGTAAGTAGGTACATGAACAATCGAGGAAAGGAACATTGGGTGGCAGTGAAATGGATTCTTAGATATTTGAAAGGTACCACAAATCAAGCATTATGCTTTGGTGGTCGAAACATCTCCCTACAAGGATATGTTGATGCAGATATGGCAGGTGACAGAGATAACAGGAGGAGCACTACAGGATATGTATTTACTGTTGGAGGAACAACTGTCAGTTGGGTTTCAAAAATCCAAAGTGTTGTTGCACTTTCAACAATAGAAGCAGAGTATGTTGCTGCTACAGAGGCTAGTAAAGAAATGATTTGGTTACAAAGGTTTATGGGTGAATTAGGTAAGGAGTATGATATGGGAACATTATACAGTGATAGCCAAAGTGCTATTCATCTTGCAAAGAACTCAGCATTTCATTCCAGGACTAAACACATACAGCTCAAGTACCATTTCATACGATCAATGTCGGAAGATGGAGAGTTGAAGCTGGAAAAGATACACACTAGCCAGAATCCTGTAGATATGCTAACAAAAGTTGTAACTAGGGAGAAACTGAGAATATGCTCAGTTTCAATTGGTCTTCAAGGATGACGATGAAGATGAGAAACAGCCAGGTCCAAAGAGGAGTCATTGTCTAGCAAATGGAGCAGCGGTGGAGTTGCTACAATCAGTCTCCAAGTGGGAGATTTTTGGGTGTGGAGCCTGATTATCTTCTATATTCAAAGGTAGCGCCACATTGCACCCCAGTTCAAAATGGTGGCGGCAACGCCGCCCGTAAAATATTTGCTGCAGGGGGGGTCCATGGGGGGGCAGCAGCGCCCCCGAAGCTAAAAAACAGCTGTAAAATTGCCTTGTAAAAGTATAGTAATTTCTAGTCAATCTGGGTCGTTCATTAGGCGGATGATCTGATGGTAGAACTTATGTTTAGTTTAGGGTTTTTTGCCCTAGAAGGCAACCCCTCTCTTTGTATGAGGGCATTGTATTTGAGGCTGTGTGATAGATGTGTATTCTATGAGTGGGAAATAGAGAGGTGAAACTGTGAGAGAAAACAGAGGATATTACAGCGGATCTGTTGTATGTTGTGTCTCTTCATTTTGCTGGTTAATAGAAAGGAAGGACTGGTTGTTCGGGGTGGACGTAGCCCAAACTGGGTGAACCACGTATATCTGTGTCTCTCTTGTTTTATGCGCTTTCTGTGTTTATATTTCTACAATATTTATGTGTTCCATTGCTCCATAATATATAATTTTCTAACAGTAATGAAGCTGCTCCAATAATTACAGGTTGAACCAAATGACATCCAAAGAAGAATCAATCAAACAATTCACTTGCAGCAAACTAGGGAAGAAGTGTACATCAAATCTCAAGTTGTGCAGGAAAGGATCAAGAAGACTTTTGATAAAAGGACTAAAGCAGAAGATTTTTACCTAGGGGACAAAGTTCTAAAATGGGATTCAAGGAGAGAAGATAAAGGTAAACATGGGAAATTTGATTTCCTATGGAAAGGCCCATATATCATTTATGCTTTTAGAGGTAATAATGCTTTCTTCCTCAGAGAAATGGATGGCACAGAAGTAGAAGGACGACCAGTGAATGGTTGAATGCTCAAACACTATGTTGAGCCTAGTTAATTAATTCACTGATCATTTTTAAATACTTTACTTTCAAAAGTCTAGATTTGATTGGATGGTGATTTTTGAAGTTGAAGCCCAGAGAGAAGGCCCTAACCTTTAAAAAGTTTTATCGTCATAAATAGAAATAATGCAAAAGAATAAAAGAGAAAGTTTCAGGGTAATATCACAACAATTCAGAAGGCCATTGATCTACAAAGTTCTTGACATTTCACTAGGAAATGCCATCCCTAAGTGGAGCCATTGTTAGGTTCTTATACCAATTGTAGTCATAATTTTTGAATGATAGATATTAAAACTTGTAATATGTACATACCTTTGTTTTATGCAAATGCTTTCCATATTGATAAATTAAAAAATGTAAAGAGGGTATGTCTTAAAAAGAATAATCAAAGGACAAAAATAATAAAAAGGTAAAAAAGGATGAAAAATATGAACCCCAAGAAAAGGAAAAAGACCATGAAAGTGAGCAAGCCAAAATGCCACTACGATTTACTTTTTGTGTAGAATAAATGATTGTGTGCAACTTGTAATCCTTGCCACGATCCATGATGGTCAAAATGTTTAAATTTGACTATTTCATGTTTTTAATCTCTTGTCTATAGATAGAGAATAAAAATTTGGCCAAACAGTGTAACCTTGGCAGATAAGTAGATAGGTAGAGTAAATAAAAGGAGCTCAACTGTTTAATCTGAGCCCTTGGATGTAAGAAGGTTAGATTTAGTTAGTTTACTATTGTAAAGGGAAAAAAAATGTTTGATAAGGGTTTGCTAGCTCAAATGCACCCTAATAAAGAGAAGAAAAAAATGGTAGGATGAGTAGATGGGTAAGTAGAAGAAAGTTTGCAGAAGTATGATGATTGGTTAGAAAAAAGCATATATATCATTCTCATCATAAAAGTTCCAGATATGAATGAACAATCAACCATGAAAATGAGTTGCAAAGTCAATTAATTAGCTTCCCCCATTCATTTCACCCCTTTACTTTACTAATTTCACATAAATAAAGTTCAAAGTACTCAAAATCCCTTAAGTCAAAGAGGCTCAGAGCATTTCTCTGACTTTTGGAGGGACCAGACCCTCGGCTCAATGACTTATGTATGTTAAGTACTAAATTCCCCTCATAAAAGTTCATCACCCCTTCAATTCATTCATTTTCCTAAATAATGTTCCTTTCCCAAGGATAAAACACTTTTGCCTAGGAAAAACATTCCCCCCCCCCCCACATAAAGCATTTTCATATCAAAAACCCATGAACACACATTACCCTAAGTATTAATGTTAAATATGTGAAAACATTAAATTCATAAAAAGAGCATTTACTTATTGATTTTTCCCTTTCCGATCATCTTTCATATTAATTATTAATTTTATTATATTATTTCCCAATGAAAAACTCATTTCCCCGTATATATATAGCTCCTACATATTGATTAACCCTACCCCTTAGTTTAAATATAAAATATAACATATAGTCACCCTGACCAAAACCTCTAATTGATCGATCTACGATCAAAATAAATAAAGCGCCATTTTAAAATCCTTCATTAATCACCCCGACGACATAATCCCGCCTTAATTTGTCTTTAACCTGATACCGCTGCACTTAAGCACCCGCCAGGCCCCCCATTAGTCTTCGTGCAGTTTCCCTGCACGATCACTTCCCTCCACATCCGATGAACCTTATTCATATCGGGCCAACCTAGCCGCCGAATAATACCCATCTGATAAAGTGGTTTAGCCACTAGCCCTCGATGCTACGTGTCAGCCGATGAGTGGCATTGGTGGCCTCTCCCAAATACCACCAAGTGCTCAAAAGCGGTGCGATAGAAACTGTTTACTGTCTGCCCACTACACGAAAAATTGACCACTCTTCACCCCATACTCGTCAAAATTGACTTTTGCGCATAAAGCCAAAAAAATCTCCAAATCATTTGTTTTCATCAAAATTTCAACTGTAAACCTTCGAAATGCATGCACGCACCTGCGAATGTCGAATTTGTCAACCCACATCCAATTGAACTCAGAGGCACCACAGAGCACCCAGTTAGCTTTCCAGCCTACACAAAGTCCTTTCGACCATTTGCAGTTGCCAGCTGCCCTGTTCAGAGCCGGTTTACCTCAATTCCAGGTATTTAAGCCAAAATTCACTCAAAAACCCTATCCATTTCAAAAACAGTTACTGAGTATTCTTAGTTAAGATAAAAATTAATTGAAGAAACTCGAAGAACTCAAAACTACTCTGTGATAGACCACCATTGCCCTAAAAACACTACAAATTACCTCCTCCATTCCCAAATCTACAAGAACTGAGAATGGCTGCCCCAATTGCCACGGATGTAAGACCTATCACCACTCCCCATCTAGACCTGGACCACCTTCCCTTAGCTGATAAGGATTTCCAGATAAAGGACACTTTTGTCCTAGAATCCCTGCTCAAAGTACATTGTTGAAGCAAGGATAGATACTTGAACCATGCTGATGAAATTGGTCTTTGGAAGTCCAATTTGCCCAAGTACCAGTTCCCAGAAGTCCACATTTTCCCAGAAAGTTTCCACTACTATCATGCCAATTATATTCCTAGTCAAACAGCAGTCATGTCCCTAAGCCAAACCATATTGTTCACCATTATTGCTGAGTCTATAAATGAAATCAGCCTCCTGTTCACTTGATGGCCCCTCATCATGCATGGGCTTCTTGTCCTTGTCCTATACCTATGTTGTCAATGTAGGAAGCGAGGCCTCTTCCACCTAGGGTGGAGATAACACTTGCTTTTCTGCTGCAAATAAATGTCTACTGCCTCTCTGATATGTGATGAATATCGGCATAGTAGCGGTCTGACTGACGTTTGAAACATGCTACTATAAGAGGACAAGCCAATAGCTCTGTGAGTGTAGTTGGCTCCTCTCAGATGTGTTTTCCTCCCTTATTTGGTCTTCTCGGTGCATGAATTTCTTGGGAGGAATCACTCACTGTTTCCTCAACCCTTTCATAAGCTAAATTAGTTTCCATATTTGCCACTGTTTGATGTTCAATGATGAGTATGAATAGATTTTATATCAAGAATAGGTGTTTGCTATTTGATGAATTGAATTGATGAGTGGGACTGTGAATGAGGGAATTTGTGCTGACTATAGGGTTATAAGGGAGTGATATGGTTTGGGGAATGAGGATTAGGGTTTAGGGTAATAATGGGAATTTGTTGTTAGGGTTTAGGATTTTGGGGATAGGGGGGTAGGATGAATGTGAATGAGAGAGGGGTAAGGGATATGAAATGAGGGGAGTGTAGTGGAGGAATGTGAAAATGATTGCAGGGAGAAAATAGCAACAATGACAACTTTTGAAAACCCTAGATAGTTTTTTAGTACAATGTGCAGCAAACTAGGGTTTGTCTTTTCACCTATTTACACACCATCAAGGAGGATGAAAACTCTTGCAATGGCACTTAGGGATGATTTAATTACTTGGAAAAATGAAGTATTTTCAATTTGGAGGAATATTTTAATGAAATTCAAGTCTTTTAGCCATGTGCGTCGTGCCTCCCATGTGTGCCACGCCAGTGTAAATTTACACTGGAAAATTTCTCTTAGTGCGCCGCGCTCCCTCTATGTGTCGCGCCCTTTTGCAGGAGACTTTTGGAGGCCTTCCCGGTGTCAAAATTGGGTGCAAGATAGCTCATTGGAAATTTCTTTGAGTCTAATTTCCAACCCAGCCGGAATTTTTCAATTTGGAGTTCATTTTCCCTATCAAAATCAAATCTCCCAAGACTGGTAAAAATGTGCCAAATGAGGCTGCCTAAAGGTAGAGTGTTGTTACAGTCAAATTTTGAATGCCTTCCTCAACTCCAAATTGATCTCATGATAGCTAATTGAAAATATCTTTCTGTCTAGTAATCATTTGACTCATCAAGAAAGTCATTTGACCAACCAAGCTAGGAGAAAACTTGATTTTCCCAAGGTCACTTCAGAGGTGCATAAATTCTCCCGAGGCAATTTTATTTTTGACATTTCTCTAAAACCATGACACCTGTGTAAAAGGTGAAGGATTTGTTTCTTCCTTGGCCTGTTTTGGACAAAAACGTCTCTCAGTTTTCAAAAATTCATCTTTTATTGCTCAGAAACATCATTTGAGTGAAACCTATCCCGATGTGTGGAACAGGGGATTTGTCGAAATGAAGCGAAATGAAGGGGATAGGGAGCTTCTAAATTCTTGAGGAAATTTTGGGAAGTAGGGAGGGATGTTAGGAAGTAGGGGAAAGTGTAATCTCTGAAATTGAGTGAGGGGAAGGGGTCCAAAAGGGCAAAACACAGGTCTAGCCTAGAAAATAGGGTTTGTAGCAAGAAACTAGGGTTTGTGTGAAAATGAGGAATTTGGGGGATCTCAGTGATGGGAAATGTTTAATAAGGTACATTAAGGATAGGGGAAGGTGTATGAACATTAGGATACAAGTGTTGCTGATGATTAGACCATCCAAGAGAAATTGCCTTCAAAACCCTAGGAGAGGGAAATGACCGTAGCTAGGCGCAACTGAAGCATGAACAAGGTGTAAAATGACCCATTGAAACCTGAAATGATGATGAAAACCCTCTAAATGATGGTAGACTCATCTGAATAGTGACATAGACTGACATTTGGACAACTTTGAAAGGAGTGAAAGAAAACCCTAGACCTAATGCATAGTGACCAAATTTTGCTTGAAGACTTACTAAAATGACAAAATTTGACCTTGACACTCTGAGACCACTTTGTAAGATCATATTTGATCACTGGAGGAAGGCTACAAAGGCTGACACTAACATTGGCTCCAATGGGGATGGTAGCTCCTTGGAGGTGCCAAGAACAGCAGATCTCTGGAAGAGCTAGACAGTGCCTTCATTCATTGGGCTATGGAGTCATTATTTCAACAAACAACACAAGAATTCAACACATTTATTGACTGAAACTTGACTTAAACTGACTTAATTATGAAACCAACATGACTGAAGAAACCGACTTAATGCAAAGGGAAATGACTCATGATGACAGCCACCTACGTACTAATGAAATATGTACAATCATGTGTAATGTGTCTTCCAATGTAACCAATCAAGCAAATGCCTTTTTGATTGATTCTCCTGATGAGATCTCCTGGTCAACAACAGATACCGGTAACTGGGCATCCAAAAACACAGTTGACCATGATCTCCTTCATCACTGGATACTGCAATAATTACCTTCACTGCTGACTGCAACAGATTTGCCATTGGATCATGAAAAACATGAAGATTTTCCTCCTGCTGAAGAAACAAGGTGTCCTTTTCTTGTGATGCTGATCTTTTCTCATAAATAAGAGTATGTTCCTGGTCTTCAAAAAATTCTGAACAAATAGATGAGCAGATTTCCTCTTCAAAGAACATTTCAAAACATGAGACATATGAGGAAGAGTCTTAAAGGGAATCTTGAATGGTCTGGTCTGCTGAAGTTTGAATATATTGTAGGTCATCTTCATATGATATGACAGCCAGATTGTCTTTGCATTCTTCAATCAAGAGAAAAGAACCCTCAAATGATTCTTGAAACCCAACACAATCATTTATATCATCTACCATAAATTCACCCAGAGCTTTTTCACTTACTTGAACAAAGATCTCATCTTGCTGTTCATAGAGGGAATGAGCTACCTCCTCATGAAGATCCAGTTCTGGTGAGATAAGGTCAGTTGGGTCTATACCTCCGTTTTCTCCATTTGAGGCAGCCTCAACCATGCAACTCCCTTTTTCCTCCTCACCATCTTTCTCTTGATCTGATTTATCATCCCCATTATCTGAGATTGGAACACCATTTTCTTGCATATCGTCTTTTATTTCCACCAGATCTGAAACAAAACTTCTTCTTTCATCATTTCTAGCCATACGAAAATCTTCAGCCTGCTGATCTATAAAGCTTCCCACAGGACTGTCATCCTCTTCAGAAGAGGAAAAATTTCCACCATCACCTTCTTGACCGTGTGCACACTGTAGATCTGTGTTAACTTGAGCTGGAACATGAATGTTCAAGAGTTGATCTATTTCATTTTCAAACAAAGGAGATAATGCTTTTCATTTTCTCTTGCACGAACAATGATTTTCTTCAATATTTTCAAGTGAAGGAGTGTACAAATTTTCCTCAGACTGCTGATCCATTTCATGTAATTCCTGTTGACCGTCAAGATGAAAAATTCCTTCATCTTCCACCGTACTAAAATCTTGATACTGTTGCAGATTTTCATGATCGTCTTTATGTTGCTGAAATGGATTTTCATACAGGACTTCCATGATCTCTTCATCCATGAAATTATAATCTTCATAATATTTTTCAAGGCTTTCAATAAACCATCAGCGTATTTGCAACAGTCATGAACTAGATTTAATGATGGATAAGATTCTTGATATCTTTCAATGAACAGGGCATGAAAATCCTTTAAACAGTAAATACAAGTAGGCGGCAAACTTTCATACCAAGAATGGGCTTCACCTTCCAAAGTGGCCAGGAATATCTTCATCAAGAAATCTCCAGGAAAATCAACCTTCAACTTGCGAATATACATGTGAAATCAAACTAGATGTAAAGCAGCGTCCTTCTTACCATCATCTTTAAACGTAGGCAGGTTCCTTGACCAATCTAGCTTCGGAATTTTATTTGGAAAACCTGGGATGTGATCTCAGCTCATGGGAGCGTATCTTCTTGCAATCCACTCCATTTTAAAAACAAATCTCAAAGCTATTGATCCCTCTATAGTGGAGTCACCATGAAGCACCGGTTGCTGGATTCTTTAGTGAAAGGAGTCGCCAAGCGAAGGATTTCAGCTATCCTCTTATGATTGATCATTGTTCACCATCAACAATCAGCTCTAAACTTGAGATATGTACTGGGGCAAAGCAATCTTCAAGCAAACCATTGTCGTCCCCAATGGATTCGCCACTATGTTAGCACCTAAATATGCCTTAGGCTGAAGGAAGGAAAAATTCAGGGTAACAACAAACCACGCTCAATCTGGTAGCTAGCCCTACCAGAACAGGAGAGGGCTATCTCCGAGACACGCTCAGTGAATAAGTAAACGGAAAGGTCTGAGATGACTAACAGTGAAACAGAAGAGGAAAAATTTCCACCATCACCTTCTTGACCGTGTGCACACTGTAGATATGTGTTAACTTGAGCTGGAACATGACTGTTCAAGAGTTGATATATTTCATTTTCAGACAAAGGAGATAATGCTTTTCATTTTCTCTTGCGCAAACAGTGATTTTCTTCAATATTTTCAAGTGAAGGAGTGTACAAATTTTCCTCAGACTTCTGATCCATTTCATGTAATTCTTGTTGACAGTCAAGATGCAAAATTCCTTCATCTTCCACCATACTAAAATCTTGATACTGCTGCAGATTTTCATGATCGTCTTTATGCTGCTGAAATGGATTTTCATACAGGGCTTCCATGATCTCTTCATCCATGAAATTATCATCTTCATAATATTTTTCAAGGCTTTCAATAAAACCATCAGCGTATTTGCAACAGTCATGAACTAGATTTAATGATGGATAAGATTATTGATATCTTTCAATGAACAGGGCATGAAAATCCTTTAAATAGTAAATACAAGCAGGCGGAAAACTTTCATACCAAGATTGGGCTTCACCTCCCAAAGTGGCCAGGAATATCTTCATCAAGCAATCTTCAGGAAAATCAACCTTTAACTTGCGAATATACATGTGAAATCAAACTAGATGTAAAGCAGCGTCCTTCTTACCATCATCTTTAAACGTAGGCAGATTCCTTGACCAATCTACCTTCAAAATTTTATTTGGAAAACCTGGGATGTGATCTCGGCTCATGGGAGCGTATCTTCTTGTAATCCGCTCCATTTAAAAAAAAAAATCTCAAAGCTACTGATCCCTCTGCAGTGGAGTCACCATGAAGCACCGGTTGCTGGATTCTTCAGTGAAAGGAGTCTCCAAGTGAATGATTTCAGCTGTCCTCTTATGACTGATCGTTAGCTGGCATGGCTCCTATTGCATGGAGAAACCAGCCTACAGCTGACCCTCAGTTAGAGGGTGTCGAGGGAGGAGAGTTGATCCAGAACCTCAAGGGGCTTGCCCGGGGAATTCCAGACTATGCCCGACTGGGCGTTCTGGGCCAACATCTGCATACACATATAAATGTTGTCTGAACGAACATGTATTAACAAAAAATCATAAAACACAAAATCAAAATGAGGTCATACCTATCTCCTTGTCCCAGTCCTCCCCCTCTGGCAGTGGGAGGTCAGGGTCACCGATGAAGTTTGTCCCCGCATACGGCCAGTCCTCCACCATGATCAATTGGTGGCGAAGCCACCCAAAAAGCTCAGGTCTGAATGACATTTGCTGACCACCCCCCCCCTCTCGGCATCAGTGCCGCCCAACGAGCCAGCCTCGGCTCTCGAGGTGCCAGGTCAGGAACAAGGGCCCCTTGGCCTTGGAAGAGTGGCACACGTTCCAAGAAGAACATCACCAAGATGGAACTGTACCTGAACTGTTGCAGCTTGCCACGCTTGGCCTTCGTTAGCTGCCTCTTCATATTGGTCGTCACAGCTGACACCCAATTGAAGACTGTCGGACTAAGGCACTTTGTCGCCAAGATCAGGTGGTTCTTCGTAGCTTCGTGGGGTGCCTATGCCCCTACAGCTCGTGTAATGGTGAATAGTAAAGCTCTGAGTGTCAGGTCCTCAACATTGGGGATATCCACTTTCGAGCTGCCCAGCCCATATCTTGCCCTTAGGCAAACTCGAGCCTTCACCTCTTCCATCTTCTCTCCAGATGGCCTGCTACCAGTTAATTGGGGCACCAGCCCTCGTCGTGACATCCAATAAGGAAGTAGACATCAGATACATCTAATTCCAATATTTGGTCCTGTATCCGGAACACCTGTTCCTGTTCGTTCCATAAGTTGATCAAATACTGCAAGAGCTCTGGCTGTGCTCGCAAATAGGACAGTAGGAAAAATTTCTTGAGCCCACAAGCTCTGAGAGCTTCCATGCAGCCCTCATCTGCTATGGCCAATTCATCTACCTGGTCATGCTCCCTTTCCTTCCATTGGATTTTCATTTTGATCGTTTCTCTGGGTCCACATGATCAACAACATTGAATGAGATCCTTGGAAATTTAAAAACGCAGTGAAAATTGCTTTAAATCGTTAAAATTTGAGCAAAAAACCCGCGCAGCCGTTGGCGCAACTGTTTCTAAAACAGTCGCGCCAATGGGCGCGTGCCTTTAGGGAAAGTTGCCCCATTGGCGTGGGTCCGTGCCTGAAACCTGCGCCAATGGGCGCAACCCTCATTTTTTAAAATCCCTCCCATAAAGGATGAAAAAGCAATTTAAAACAAATTTGAAACGGATGGAAATGGAGTGGGGAAAGAGACCTCTTACCTGACACTGACGACGCTCCGAATGGTCAACTGGATCTGTCGCAATCGACGCTTGAAGATCGCACACCAAAAGCACTAATGTCACTCTCAAGAGGTAAAAGTGAAAAGTAATTTTTTGTTTTACCATTTTCACCCATTTTATAACTTTTTGACCCTCAAATAGGTTTTAAAAGTCATTTTATGAATATTTTAATATATATTTGTGTGGAAAATGGATTTTACACTGGTTTCTTGTGCAGCGACAGGTGTTTATACGGCTTAGGCGATGAAACGAGTTGTATTTTATAATTTTTTCGGACTTGGTAAATACACGAAAAATTCACCCTGGAGTCATCTTTCTACTCTTTTCTTACTCTCTAAACCTAAAAAGAACGCCGAGTTGTTCCTCTCGACCTGTTAAATGTAAATGAGAGGCGGTCATCTTTAAACCCTTTTCCGACCGTGTAAAAATGAAAAGATCATCGGACCCTTGTCATTTCAGGTTCGTTAACGGTTACGAAGCGACGTGGTTTCGATCGCTTTTTTACTTTTTCAGGTCGAAATCACGACTCATGAAAAGCACTCCTCGATCGTAATGGTTGCGCGGTTCTGTCGAGCATTGTTTTATACTTTTTCGGGCTCGAGAGACACAACTTTATGAAAAAGGACACCCCTGGAGTTTACTTTTCTACCATCTTTTCAAACTCTCTAAACATGAAAAGACGCCGATTTCTTCCTTTGTCAGACTCGTTAAAACTTAATTACATCGGATTCCGTCGAGATGACGCCTTTCATGCATATGCTATCCCCGTCAAGCTTGTTGATAAAAATAACTGGGGTACTCGCCAAAAATGGTGGGGAAATATGGAACCACAATTATTGTCATGTCGGCAGTATGTAACTCTTGAACATGGCACTTGTCTGCATTCGTGTCTGGGTGGGGACATCTCATCTTGTTTTTACACTTGCTTCCGTGGGTTTGGGTTATCCTGTTTGACCTCTCATCTACTCATTGCCCTGTCACCATGACCCCTGATCATTTAATGTCAAATAATGCCAAGTCCAGTGTCGTGCTACCAATATGTTCAAGAGAAGTTGACCTCTGCAGAATGCTCAACCTCCCTCTGATACCTCACACAAAACATCTTATCCTTCTCTGTCTCATGTCGATGCTGTGGGAAACATTATGGCCCACCTTTTATCAAGGTCACTTCCTGTCGACTTCAGTTCATTATCCAAGAGGTTGACCTAGAGACTCCCTTCAGGTGCCTTAGAGCCTGCATGCCTCAATGGCAGGTTCTTCGTGTTCAACGCGAGGTTTTCATCATTGGCCTCCGATCGAATGATTCTACGGGTTTTCGACACTGGCTCACTGATTCTCATGCCGTAGATTGTACCTATAGTACCTTGAGGACCATTGTCAATATTGGTGGTACCTCTCGCGTATGTTAATAGTTTTCATCATTGACTAGTAATCAGACGTTGTTCTTGCATGTTCGACTTTGACTCCCATATTCGCATGCTTGAACTTGTACTTTGTTCGGGTCGAGATGGAGCGCAAGACCCTGGATTTTGTCTGTTGAGATCCAGGTTGCGATTTTGTGGATTATTATGATCATTACATGACTCATTCACTAGATGGTTGTGACCATGCCTGAGTCTACTTATGGATCCTTACTGGATGGCTGCACCCATACCTTGGATCTGGATTTTTATGTACTCTGCTATGGATGGCTACGCCCATACCACATACATCATGTACTTGAGATATTAGATGTACTTCTTCATGCAGGTTCTCCAGCGGTAGTGTTTTTAGTTGGCCATGTTCTTATAAAGCATTTCACCCCTCTCTCTCTCTCGGGCTTCATGCTTTAGGGGGCATGAACAATGATCTCATCTTGTTGTTCATAGAGGGAATGAGCTACCTCCTCATGAAGATCTAGTTCTGGTGAGATAAGGTCAGTTGGGTCTATACCTCCATTTTCTCCATTTGAGGTAGCATCAACCATGCAACTCTCTTTTTCCTCCTCACTGTCTGTCTCTTGATCGGATTTATCATCCCCATTATCTGAGATTGGAACATCATTTTCTTGCATATCATCTTTTATTTCCACCAGATCTGAAACAAAACTTCTTCTTTCATCATTTCTAGCCATATGGAAATCTTTAGCCTGCTGATCTATAAATTTGCCCACAGGACTGTCATCTTCAGAAGAGAAAAAATTTCCACCATCACCTTCTTGACCGTGTGCACACTGTAGATATGTGTTAACTTGAGCTGGAACATGACTGTTCAAGAGTTGATCTATTTCATTTTCGGACAAAGGAGATAATGCTTTTCATTTTCTCTTGCACGAACAATGATTTTCTTCAATATTTTCAAGTGAAGGAGTGTACAAATTTTCCTCAGACTGCTGATCCATTTAATGTAATTCCTGTTGACCGTCAACATGAAAAATTCCTTCATCTTCCACCGTACTAAAATCTTGATACTGCTGCAGATTTTCATGATCGTCTTTATGCTGCTGAAATGGATTTTCATACAGGGCTTCCATGATCTCTTCATCCATGAAATTATCATCTTCATAATATTTTTAAAGGCTTTCAATAAAACCATCAGCGTATTTGCAACAGTCATGAACTAGAATAAATGATGGATAAGATTCTTGATATCTTTCAATGAACAGGGCATGAAAATCCTTTAAACAGTAAATACAAGCAGGCGGAAAACTTTCATACCAAGATTGGGCTTCACCTTCCAAAGTGGCCAGGAATATCTTCATCAAGCAATCTTCAGGAAAATCAACCTTCAACTTGTGAATATACATGTGAAATCAAACTAGATGTAAAGCAACGTCCTTCTTACCATCATATTTAAACGTAGGCAGATTCCTTGACCAATCTACCTTCAGAATTTTATTTGGAAAAGCTGGGATGTGATCTCAACTCATGGGAGTGTATCTTCTTGCAATCCGCTCCATTTAAAAAAGAAAATCTCAAAGCTACTGATCCCTCTATAGTGGAGTCACCATGAAGCACTGGTTGCTGGATTCTTCAGTGAAAGGAGTTGCCAAGTGAATGATTTCAGCTGTCCTCTTATGACTGGTCGTTGTTCAGCATCAACAATCAGCTCTGAACTTGAGATATGTACTGGGGCAAAACAATCATCAAGCAAACCATTGTCGTCCCCAATGGAGTCGCCACTATGTTAGTACCTAAATATACCTTAGGCTGAAGGAAGGCAAAATTCAGGGTAACCACAAACCACGCTCAGTCGGGTAGCTAGCCCTACTAGAACACGAGAGGGCTCTCTTCGAGTCACGCTCAGTGAATAAGTAAACGGAAAGGTCTGAGATGTCTAACAATGAAATATTGAACTTAGGCTAGTAAGTAAATATGGATACAAGAAGCAATTTTTTATGAATAACTGAGTTTCTGGGATGGTATGGGACCAACGGACAACAATGAGCAGAGAATTTAATACAAAGGCACAGATTACTTTGTGAGGCAAGATAGGTGGAAATTCTATCAATTTAGTTTGAAAGAACGCGGAATGGAGGAATTGCTTAGGAGGGTGAAAAGGGCATAAGTACATGAATCCTTTTCAACAGAAGAAGAGCACTGAACATGAAATTTTCCCACAGGCAGAGCAATAAAAATGAATTATACCTTATTTAACTTAGAAAATTTCACTGGAAATGAATATGAAATGAACTGTGAAAGATTACGAAATAGATATGAAACATAAGAGACACATTTGCTACACTCACAACCACATGAATCTCATGAAACATAGCTGTTGCCTTTCATTAATCCTCTGTCAAAATATACAATGAAGAACTGAGTTTCTCTCCCACAGTCTCCCAGAAATTACAAGCCAACCAACCCTTTGCAAATAGTTTGCATACAATATATAAAATGTGCCATGAAGAGATAGAACGCCCAAGGTTGGGGAGTTACTCAAATCATTACAAAATGGAGGTGGAAAGCCAACCATTAGCTACAGGTGCAGCATTACAAACATGACAAATGGCTTGGGTGACTATTTTCCTTCCTTTGCCACTTGGATAGAAGCCAATATGGAATGAAAATACTTTAAATGACACCTTAGGTGCTGAAAAAGTGAAATGTAGATGAGCGGACCCACTCGGAGAAGTCGCGAATCAAAATTTCGCGAAACGGGCGCGATTTTGGCCTTTTTCTCTATATGCGCCATGCCACTTTGGAGGATGTTTTGAGGTACCTGCAGGAGTCCAAAATGTGCCCAAGTGTGCTTGTTGGAAATCCCGGCCTGTCTACTTTCCAACCCAAGTGGAATTTCTAAATTTGGTGCTTATTTTCCCCTCCAAAACTTCATTCTCCCAAGACTGCTTCCTGTATGTCAAAATAGGGGTAGAGAGGTCATTTGTTGGGTGTTTTTGACCTCCTATAGACTCAAATCATGCCCAAATTTATTTTCCAAGCACCAGTAGTCGTGATTTTGCATGTTGAATCCAAAAATGCAATCCATTTCCAATTTGGAGCTCCCAATCCTAAGCGTCGTGCCGCACAGGGAGAAAAAACCTGTGTTTTGACCAAAACATTAACATTTGATCTAAGAGGCACTATGCTGGACCACAAAAGCTTCAGCTAAGATTCAAAGTTGATCTTGATCTTTTGCCTCTTTTGTTGCTTTCCTCAATTTTGCCTTCAAACTCCTTATCTAGGCCTTTGCACTCATATTTCGTGCCTTGTAATGATAAACCATCCTCCTTAGTATGGTTTTGTCTCTATCGGCCTTCTCCAGCAGTCTCTCCAGGTGGATGGTTATCCGCTCTAGCTAGGACTCACGGTCATTGTGGATCTCTTGCTCCAAGTTAGTGAGCTCGATCCTCCTTTGTTGGGCAGCTTGTCGATTCTCATGGATGTTTTGCAGCTCCATGATCTCATGCTGGTCCTCAAGCTGCTTGTTTCTCTACTCCAAATACTTGATGATCCATTTCGCCCTCTCCACATTGAGTGACAAGTCTTGGATCTCCGTGTTCTGCTCCTAAATAGTCATCCTAAGTCGGGCGCTCTCCACATCTGCAGCATCATCCTGAATGAGGATGAAATTGGCCTCCTGTTCACCTGATGGCCCCTCGTCATGCATGGGCTTCTTTTCCTTGTCCTGTACCTGTGTTGTTGATGTAGGAAGCGAGGCCCCTTCCACCCCGAGTGGAGATAACACTTGCTTTGCTACTGTAAACAAATGTCTATTGCCTCTCTGATATGTGATGAATACCGGCATAGTAGCAGTCTGACTGATGTTTGAAACATGCTACTGCAAGAGGACAAGCCAATAGCTCTGTGAGTGTAGTGGGCTCCTCTCAGATGTGTTTTCCTCCCTTATGTGGTCTTCTCGGTGCATGAATTTCTTGGGAGGAATCACTCACTGTTTCCTCATCCCTTTCATAAGCTAAATCAGTTTCCATATTTGCCACTGTTTGATGTTCAATGATGAGTATGAATAGATTTTATATCAATAATAGGTGTTTACTATTTGCGGAATGGAATTGATGAGTGGGACTGCGAATGAGGTATTTTGTGTTGACTATAGGGTTATAAGGGAGTGATATGGTTTGGGGAATGAGGATTAGGGTTTAGGGTAATAATGGGAATTTGTTGTTAGGGTTTAGGATTTTGGGGATAGGGGGTGGGATGAATGTGAATGAGAGAGGGGTAAGGGATATGAAATGAGGGGAGTGTAGTGGAGGAATGTGAAAATGATTGCAGGGAGCAAATAGAAACAATGACAACTTTTGAAAACCCTAGATAGTTTTTTAGTACACTGTGCAACAAACTAGGGTTTGTCTTTTCACCTATTTACACACCATCAAGGAGGATGAAAACTCTTGCAATGGAACTTAGGGATGATTTACTTACTTGGAAGAATGAAGTATTTTCAATTTGGGGGAATATTTTAATGAAATTCGGGCCTTTTAGACCTGTGCACCGCGCCTCCCATGTGCGTCGCGCCAGTGTAAATTTACACTGGAAAATTTCTCCCAGTGCGCCGCGCTCCCTCTGTGCACCGCACCCTTTTACAGGAGACTTTTGTAGGCCTTCCTGGTGTCCAAATTGGGTGTAGGATAGCCCCTTTGAAAGGTATTTGAGTCTACTTTCCAACCCAATCATAATTTTTCAATTTGGAGTTCATTTTCCTTGTCAAACATTAAATCTCCCAAGACTAGTAAAAATGTGCCAAATGAGGCTGCCTAAACCCAGAGTGTTGTTACAGTCAACTTTTCAATGCCTTCCTCAAATCCAAATTGAGATCATGATAGCTCATTGAAAATATATTTGTGTCTAGTTATCATTTGACTCATCAAGAAAGTCATTTGACCAACCAAGCTAGGAGAAAACTTGATTTTCCCAAGGTCACTTCAGAGGTGCATCAATTCTCCCGAGGAAATTTTATTTTTGACATTTCTCTAAAACCATGACACATGTGTAAGAAGTGAAGGATTTTTTCTTCCTTCACCTTTTCTGGACAAAAACCTCTCTCATTTTTAAAAAATTCATCTTTTATTACTCAGAAACATCATTTTAGTGAAACATATCCCGACGTGTGGAACAGGGGATTTGTCGAAATGAAGCGAAATGAAGGGGATAGGGAGCTTCTAAATTCTTGAGGAAATTTTGGGAAGTAGGGAGGGATGTTAGGAAGTAGGAGAAAGCGTAATCTCTAAAATTGAGTGAGGGAAAGGGGTCCAAAAGGGAAAAACATAGGCCTAGCCTAGAAAATAGGGTTTGTAGCAAGAATTAGGGTTTGTGTGAAAATGAGGAATTTGGGGGATCTCAGTGATGGGAAATGTTTAATAAGGTACATTAAGGATAGGGGAAGGTGTATGAACATTAGGATACAAGTGTTGTTGATGATTAGACCATCCAAGATGTTGGGTGTGGAGCCTGATTATCTTCTATATTCAAAGGTATCGCCACATAGGACCCCAGTTCGAAATGGGGGCGGCAACGCCGCCCGTAAAATGTTTGCTATAGGGGGGGTCCAGGGGGGGCGGCTGCGACCTTTGGGAGCCCCCCCCTGGCGAGGGGTTTCAGGGGCAACGCCCCCGAAGCTAAAAACAACTGTAAAATTGCCTTATAAAAAGTATAGTAATTTCTAGTCAATCTGGGACGTTCATTAGGCGGATGATCTGACGGTAGAACTTATGTTTAGTTTAGGGTTTTTTGCCCTAGAAGGCAACCCCTCTCTTTGCATGAGGGTATTGTATTTGAGGCTGTGAGATAGATGTGTATTCTGTGAGCGAGAAACAGAGAGGTGAAACTGTGAGAGAAAACAGAGGATATTACAGCGGATTTGCTGTAGGTTGTGTCTCTTCATTTTGCTGGATAATAAAAAGGAAGGACTGGTTGTTCAGGGTGGACGTAACCCAAACTGGGTGAACCACGTATATCTGTGTCTCTCTTGTTTTTTGCGTTTTCTGTGTTTATATTTCTACAATATTTTATGTGTTCCATTGCTCCGTAATATATAATTTTCCAACACAAGAGAAATTGCCTTCAAAACCCTAGGAGAGGGAAATGACCGTAGCTAGGTGCAACTGAAGCATGAACAAGGTGTAAAATGACCCATTGAAACCTAACATGATGATGAAAACCCTCTGAATGATGGTAGACTCAGCTGAATAGTGACATAGACCGACATTTGGACAACTTTGAAAGGAGTGAAAGCAAACCCTAGACCTAATGCCTAGTGACCAAATTTTGCTTGAAGACTTACTGAAATGACAAAATTTGACCTTAACACTTTGAGACCACTTTGTAAGAGCATATTTGATCACTGGAGGAAGGCTGCAAAGACTGACACTAACAGAGGGTATGTCCTAAATTAAAAATAAAAGGACAGAAAGAATGAAAATAGGTCACAAAAAAAAAAAATGAAATATATGAATCCCAAAAGACAAAAGAGACCATGGAAAGTGTGCAAGTCAAAATGGCACTACTATTTACTTTTTATGCTTAATAAATGATTGTGTGCATCTTGTTACTTATGCCACAATCCATGAATAGTCAAAATGTTTAAACTTGGCTATTTCATGTTTATAGATAGAGAATAAAATCTGACCAAACAGTGTAATCTTGGCAGATAATTAGATAGGTAGAGTAAATAAAAGGAGATCAACTGGTTAATTTGAGCCCTTGGATGATATAAGGTTTGATTTAGATAGTTTTTTATGTAAAGAAAAGAAAATATTGATAAGGGTTTTCAAGTTTAAATGCACCCTAATAAAGTGAAGCAGAAAATGGTAGGATAAGTAGATGGGTAAATAGAAGAAAGGTTGCAGAAGTATGATGATTGACTAGAAAAAAAGAATATTTATCATTTTTCATCATATGTTCCAAATATGAATGGACAATCAAACATGTAAATGGATTTCCAAGTCAATTAATTAACTTCCCCCATTCATTTCACCTCCTTACTTAACTAATTTCCCATAATAAAGTTCAAAGTACTTAAAACCTTTAAGTCAAAGAGGCTCAAAGCATTTCTCTGACTTTTGGAGGGACCAAACGCTTGGCTCAATGACTTATCAATATGAAGTACTAGATTCCCCTCATAAATGTTCACCCCCCTTTAGTTCATTCATTTTCCTAATAATACTCCTTTTCCTAAGGTTAAAACACTTTTTGCCTAGTAAAAGCAATTTCCCCCATATAAAACACTTTTCATACCAAAAACCCACAAACATTCTTTACCCTAAGTATTAATGTAAAATATGTGAAAAACATGTAATTCATAAGTAAAGCATTTTTCTTAGTGTTTTCCCCTTTTCGCCCATTTTTCATATTAATTACTAACTTTATTATATTAAATCCCGATAAAAACCCAATTTCCGGCATATATTTAACTCCTATGTACAAATTAACCCTATACCCTAGTTTAATTATAAACTATGATTTTCACCTTAAAACCCAGTCAAACCTTTAACTGGTTGATCTGCGATCAAGTTAATAAATCCCCCTTTAATCCTCCGTTAATTACCCTGATGGCCTAATCTCAACTTAAACCTAATATCGCCGTAATTAAGTGCCTGTCAGGCCCCCCACTAGCCTCCGCACAGCTTCCCCACTTGATCATCGTGCACTCGTTCCCCTCCTCATCCGACAGCCCTCATCCATATTGGGTCTGTTAGCCTCCTATTGCAATAGGTTTCATATTTCATGATTGACTGTTTTATATGCCAAATATGTCATATTTTCAATCTGCAAGGTTCCATATTTTCAAGAAGTTCCATTTTTGAAGAATCATAACATTTTTGAAGATTTTTACAGTTAAGGGAAAGCCAAACAGCTTAATCTCGGCTTCCCTAGGTTTAAATTGCTTGTTTTAGAGGATAGAGAATGAATCTCTGTCCAAACAGCTTAAGCTTGGCAGATCAGTAGCTAGGTAGAGAAATGAAGGAGCCCAACTGCTTAATCTGGGCCCTTGGAAGATATAAGGGTACATTTAGATAGGAGGGCAGTCAAAAGAAAAGAAGATAATCAGGGTCTGCAAGTCCAAGTGCACCCATGCAAAAAGAAGAAAAAATGCTAGGTAAGTAGGTTGGGTAAGTAGTTTGGTGGTTGTAGAATCAAGCTATGTGATCCATTTCATGTTTTTCAAGTGTTATATCTATTCAGATCACAATTATGAGGCAGTTTTTCATTTGGAGGAGCTCAAGCGAGGCATGTCTAACTCCCCCTTCTTCTTATTCCCCAAATCATTCACTAACCTCCCCAAACAGGTCAAGGTCTGCTTGATATCTCTTAAGTTTCATAATTTGTCATATCATTGGCCTAAGTAAAGGTTTTCTTTGCTTAGGAGTACTCTTATTCACTCTACAAGTCATTTTTCCCTTTTAAGTGGCCTAAGATCTCTAAACTTAGCACTTTCTTGTCATTTTCAAATTAACTTCTAACATTATTACGTAAATCCCTATTTGTTTCCCCTTCCCCTTACTAAAAAGCACTAAATAGCTCCCCTATGTACATATTCCCATCCCCTGGCACTATAGCCCTATAACATCAATTTGGGGAAATGCTGAGTTCATTTGGGGCTTAGCATTAGCCTTCCGCGTCCTAACCCTGGGATTAACTTAACATTTGGTTAAGTTAATAACCTCTTTCCTCACCACTTTACCCATAACATTTCATCATTTTTACCCTCTCGCGCTCATCGTTTAAAGTTTAGAAAAATGTTTGAATAAACATTAAACACCACTAGCGCATAACCCAAAAACCCAAAGTTTTTGAACCCCTCGCACATAAATAAATCAATCTAATATTCAGCGGGCCCCTGTACACTAGCCTGCCGCCAGCTCCACGCTCCATCGGCCCTCCGATTCCGCCCTCCCAGATCCAACAACCCAGGTGCATTTCGGAGCCACCCCGATGTTTGACGCTTAGCCTCCGATAGGCTAGCGGTTTCCCCACCGTACAAAAGACGCATGTCTCCACGTGATTGTATCGGAGCCCCTCTGACACATACTGCCCTCATACAGAAGGCGGTCCGATGAAACCACAAACCACCTTCTGTCTCTCTGCCCCTGACGTCAGCACCACGTCGTTGCCACCACATCTGCCTCCGTCCCTACCCCGTCAACCTACCATACTACCACGTCACCTACCATGTCACCCTGTCCTACCAGGACCCGCCGCTGACGTCATCACTGAAAATGCGCGAAGGGAAAAAATCGCAGCAAAGAATGCCCGAAACCAGAAACTAAGGCAGTTTTCGATGTGCGATTAGCGCTCGCATCGCTAAGAAAAATCACTCAAAATGGAGGGCTTCTCATGGCTCGTCTACCTGCAAAACCCAAAAATTTGCGGGAGGAAACAGGATTTCTTCATGTATGTTCATATTCAATCGGCCAGCGCCGATAGCATTCTAGAGGCCACGAAAAACATTTGCAGTAGTTATTTTTGCCTTGAAAGGGCAGAAAAGGGGCTACTTGACAGTTTCAAGAGAATCAGAGGAAAGATGAAGCCCAGATTCAATTAAAGAGTATCAATGAAGCAGCAAAGAGTATCATAGGCAATATCAGAGCAGGTGAATATTAAAGGCCTCCATCCAAGTCAAAGAAGCAGTAAAGGCCATTCAAAGCTCATCAGATTGAAATTAGTGCACATTAAAGCCACCTAAAAGCAGCAGAACCGCCTCACTACACCGAGCTACCAAGGACACCATATTAACTTATTTTGATGCAGCTACCTCCAGCGTAGCTCAAATAAATATCTTCTTGCATTAACTTGAGGACAAGATTAGGTTAAAGAACTCATTTCCCTCTGATCTGTTTAAGATCTGCTGTAATAGATATTTTTGGATATTTTCTCTATATAAACCTCCCTAATTCATTGTTTAAAGGATTGGTTGGTTGATAATCCTCATTCGAGACTTGTGTTGTATATTTTGAGAGCTCTATAATCAAAGAGTGCTAGAATGCTTTGGATGAAGAACTGACTGTTGTGTTATTTAATGGTCGAAGAGTGACTGTGGAATTCTTGTGCTACTACATGGCTCAATAAGTGTTTTTCTAACTCTGTTTATAGTTTACATATGTTTATGCCACCATTGTGTTACCATCTAAATAGCAAGAAAGAAGAATAACTTAGGTTTTGCTTGACTGCACCCTATGCTCAGTTATTGTTATTTCTATATGTTTTCTTTAGAAATGGTTATGAATATGCATACTTAAATGATCATGTTTACCCTGTTTCTTTCACATATGACTGTTATTTAGGAATTCTTGACTGCTCCTTGTTACACAGTAATTTGTCACCATTGGTCACCGTCCCTATCGCCCTGTTTCCATACATTGGAGGACGCATTCCGGGACCTGTGAGCAGTGACATAACCCAAAAACACTTGCATTGTGTTCCCCTGAGTATGTACTTCATGTTCCCTGAAGACACCTTCTGCAAATTATCCCTGGAAAGTACTTTTTTTCCATTGGCGCAGGTCCACAGTATCTTACCCGCGCCAATCACTGAGATCCTCAAAAGAGGGTGCGACCACTGGCGCTCTGTCACAGAACAACACCCGCGCCAGCCCATTTTGGTATAATTTTTGCCAAAAGCACGCCCTTCTACTTTTTCCCTTCAGATCACGAAGCCTTTTGAGGGAAAAATCCAGTTGATAGAGGTCGAGAGTCATCATCTATCCTTGACATCTATCCACAGTGGCTTTTTCAGGGATAATGCCAATCCACAATGGGTGTCTTGGTTCATCGAAGCTTTCTACCTTCTCCATCTATAAATATTTGTCCTCATGCATTAGACAGTCCAGTGCTAGTTGTTGAGTCCTTGAGTTCTTGGAGGAATGCTAGTTGTGATTATGTTTGTCATGAGTGATAGTGAAGCATAGAGAGGTTATGCTGCTGGAGAGGAGGTACATTGCAAGACACATATAGTTGCTTGCCCAGCCAGAGGAGAGGTTCAACGTCAGAGCCTTGGTTGTAACTTTTCCTGTCTATTATTTATTAATGAACGACTGCTATTATAGTTCCAATCTCATCATCTATTATAGTGATGTTTGATTTATTTCCTTTCTGACTGAAATATAGTTGTGCCTTGGTGGATTTTATGCTGGTATCTATTTCTTCCTTTGCATGTGCAGGTGTCCGTTTATCATCTACTGGAGCGAGGGAGCGGGAATATCAACTCTGCTTCGACTATAGCGTTGGATTCCAGGTTGGTCTTCTTAATTCACCTTTGATGTACAACTAGGAACTTGCGTGGCAGCGTGGTTTGATTGTGGCTAGTTTTGTTTTAGGCTAGTGGGATCGCCTCTGTCCGCAGAGGGGATTTACCTACCCAACAATTTGGCGACTCCGCTGGGGAGAAGCTATTTGAAGTTTGTCTTGCATGTTAATTTTCTCTTGCTTGCTTGAGTGAATGAGCTTCCTGGGTCAGTTTTGAGTTTATTCTTTACTGTTTGATCCATCTGAGCACTGTCAGCCCGACCTGGGGTCGTGTTATTTATTTTTCTAGCCGGCAAGCTTAATTGGCGCGGTTATTACTCTGATAGTCGCGCCAGTTGGCGCATGTTGCTCAAAAGCAACTCGCGCCAATCCTTTGGTATCGCAAGTTGCAGGCTGACAGTCGCGCCAGCCCTGTAAATTTTGCCTGTGTGTGGGTGGAAAGCTCTTTCAGCCTCTTTTTATATCTCTTACAGCCTCTGGAAGTGTGTTGAACCTCTGTTTGACTGGTCTTACCTTTATCCTTCAGTTGTTTGCTTATTTCTATTGATTTTCGCCTCAACCCTAGAACATCTAGTGGCTTTGCATGTCTAGCCTTCTGTGGGAAGTTCCGGTCTTTTGATTTTCCAGTCAACTTGTTGGTTGTGCTCCGCACCTATCCAGTGGTTTGTTAAAGCTTGGTCTTCTATGCTTTGGGTGACTCACTTCTAGCCTCTTTGGATTTTACTCGACTTCATTCGAACTTAGATTACATGGTTCATTGAAAGTCTTTGTGTTTTTCCTTACTTGCATCGTTCATTTTAGTGTTTCAGAATTGGTTCTATTTCATTGAGTAAACTTGGATTATGTATACTTGTGCATATCTCTTAAGATTTGTTTAAATGCGTCATGCCATCTTAAAGGAAAGAAAAACAAAATATCTTTTGCATCATATTAGTTAGCGTTTATTGTTATTTGTTGCTATTTAAAAAGAAAAAGACAAAATTTCATTTCTTGTTATTAGCTGCATTAGGATCTTTGTTGTTTGCTGGGTGATCATTTCATTTGTGTAAAGATCTCAACCCTCCTGTAGGTAGAATTCATCGAATGAAATCGTATAGTTTTGGCATGTAGTTTGCATTTAAGAAGTTTTTGAGATATCACATACGGTAGGACCAAAAAACTGAAACATAATTGAAGATAAACTTTAAAATAAACTCAATGAACATAACAACGTATTGGAACATAACGCAAATACTCTAGAGGTCTAGGTTAGAGACGTGTTCTGGCGTCTTTAAACCTGGTAGCTTACCGTTGAGTGGTTGGGTGATTCCTCCACGGTGAAACGATAGATGCCAATACGGACTGAGCTCCCACGTACCGTCGCGTATATACGGGAGACCCCACTAGGCTATTATCCTTTATCCATAGGAAGCTGAGTCTGCCGCCTTACAAGCCGTAATGCACTGAACACAGCATTCGGGAAGATTGACTGCAGTACGGGAAGTCCTTGGTTTTCATCTGATTGCTGTTAGGACTCCACTATGTATCATTTTTGCTATATATTTTGACACCACTCTACTCTTAAACCATGAACTTCATTGTCTTTTTCATCTACTTTATCCCAAGGTATATAGAAACCTCTTCTTTATTATATGTTTAATCTATCTTACATTTAATTCCGCAATACTCTTATATTTTATCATTAATTGAAGTGCATTGTTGCTAACACAAGTCAAAGATCGCAGATAAGTTATATGCCTTGTTGGGAACGAGCTGCCGTTGCCGAGACAGCTGACTCCGTTGCTGAAACAGCTGACTTCGTTGCTGAAACAGCTGACTCCGTTGCTGAAACAACTGACTCAGTTGCTGAAACAGCCGTCAAGCACGCAAATCCTGTTATGCGTAATTTGCGATTCTGGAAGAACTTTTTGTGGAATAGTAGCAGCAGCACAAAGATACGGTTACCTGGATCATCCTGAAGATAGCACTTTTATTGTCTCGGTTGTAACAGCATCTCTTTTTGAAAGAACAGAATAGTCCTGTTTTGGAAAAGAAAACAGAATCGAGATAATGAAGATTCGCTCTCATGTAAATTGTAAAAGATGTCTCCTCTTTAAAAAGAGGAGACATCATCATTAGAAGGGGGTTGAATTGTAAGTTACAGGGGAGTATTGTGTGAGAACTGGAGCTAGTCTCCTTCTGTAATGTATCAGCTACTTTGACAGATGAATAAAAACTTCTTTTGAGCGTTCCAATTTAATTCTTTCTCCTGGGGAATCTTGTGAGAAGGAAAGGGCCCGCCTTCCTCACAAGATTCACCCTTTTGGTTCCTGTAGTTTGCTTATTTCTTTATGTGTTTGCACTTCCCTTAATTCTGTTGTTGGACACTAGTTACACAGTTTTGCAATACTCTGTTTCTTTAGCGCTACACGTATTGAATGCATGAATGAATGATGTTGGGAGCATGTGCTGAAGATTCCTACATAAAGGAAAAGGGTCTTGCTCCCATTGATTGCTTTCCTTTGCCTGCAGTGTGATTAGAAACAAGAGGACAAGTGCTGAAGGTTCCTGTTCCTGGGAATAGGGTCTTGATCTCTTGAAGTTACTTTTCTTACAGTGTGATTAAGTGCCAGGCAGCAGGTGCTGAAGTTCCTCACCAAGGAATAGGGTCCTGTTCCTGCTATGGTTGAATGATTTCTTTCCTTGTAGATTGATTTTCCTTTGCTGTAACAGAGAAATCATTTCTGCTATAATTTAATTGACTTCAGCTTTGATTAAGTAGAGTGTGAATTAGTAGATTGATGAATTTAACAAGTGTGTATCTTTCTTTTACTACAACATCGATTCCGCTTTTGAAATTGAGCATATCCAGTGCGTTATTATCTTTGAAATAAAAAGACCTTCTCGGGTTGACAATTTATGTGGAGCTCGAATTGTGAAAACAATTAGAGCGACCAACATTTTGGCACCGTTGCCGGGGAAGGTAATTATAGATTTCAAAAGCATTCATCTTTTCTCTTTAAATGTGCAGATTGTATGAGAGGACGAGGAAACCAGAAGAAAAATAACCGCACAGGTGGCAAGGGCTGGGGAGGACGAAAAACTTTTATTGACGAGATTGTATCGAAGGCTGAATCATCACAAAGATTAAGTTCTCGGAAATCAAAATTTCAGCGTTCCCCTCAGTCAGATTACAGAACAGAGGAAGTTGTGGGTCCTGAAAATACAGAAGAACCAGCAGTCAGTGCTGAAGAGTCAGAGGAAAGTATTAGCAGATCAGTAGAACACATTGAGGAAATAGTAGAAAGCGTCGGACGACCGGTAGAGAACATTGAAGAACCAATAGAGGATTCTGACGATCGAGAAAGTGCAGTAGGAGGGCCAACTATGGAAGATAGCAATGATGCCTTCCTCTTTGGAGGAGGACGTGCAGGTCCTGAAGAAGAAAGAAGGGATGAAAATTCCCTCTCTACCTTGGGATTTCCCATCAGTGATCTCCCTGCAGGAACAATGAAAAATATTCCATTGTCTGCTCTACCTAACTTTCATGGTTTATCCACTGAAGATCCTGACGAATTTCTTTTTGAATTTGATATATTATGCAGAAGTTATGATTATGTTACTAATGCTCAAAAGTTGAAGCTGTTTCCAGCCACCTTAAAAGGGAATGCTTTAAGATGGTTCATGAGCCTTGGAAGTCAGGTAATCACAACATGGGAGCAGATGAAACAAAAATTCCTGCTTAAATATCAAGACTACTGCCGGACGAGAGAGAAGAAGGATGAACTATTCAATATGGCACAAAAGTCGGATGAAAGTCTGGAGGACTATATAGAAAGGCTGCAGTACAACATACAGAGATCTGATCATCCGGATATAAGTAAGGAAATTCGTAAAACAATATTACTTAGAGGTTTAAGGGATGATTGTTTAAATATGTTAAATATGCTTGCTAAGGGAGATATATCTAAAGAATCATATGATGAGATTTGTGAACTTGCTAAAAGGTGCTCTAGGGGAGCTGCAAGAAACAGAATAAGAGATTCCACCTATTCAAGGGTGCAGAAATCAGCCAATGGAGGAGCAACAAGAGCAGAAATAGGTAATTTACTTGAAGAATTTAAAACCGAAATGTTAAGTTCTTTTGCTTCGCAGATTGACACTTTGCAGGTTAAGAAGAAGCAGGCCGAAGCAGAAGCAACTCTGGCTGTCTTTTGCCCGAAATGTAGAGACAAACATCCACTAAGGGAATGCCCAAAAGATAAAATACCAATTTGCACCCTTTGTGAGAAAGATCATGAGACAGAACAGTGTCCATCTCTACCAGGAATAAAAGCAGCGTTGCAGCCAACGGAAGAAGAAGCTAAAGCAGTTTACCTGCTAACTCAAAGAAGACAATGGCAACCTAAAGGGCAAGGTACGAACTCTGGTATGCCATTTAATCGTTGGAACAATTATTCTGCTTTTGGCCAAACAAGTTACCCCCCCTTCAACCAAATGCAATACCCACTTTTCAATCAAATGAATTTCCCACCCATGCAAATGCAAAACCCTCCCTTTGTTGACCCTTCAATGTGGACTCCTTGGCCTCCACAGCAGCCACCTCCTTTCAATCCTTGGAACCCAAATTGGAATAGTCAATCACTCCCGTATCCAAATCAATTGCCTCAATTCCAACAATCACTCCCTCTGCCATCAAATGCTCCGCCAAACAACCAAATGAGACCCCAACTACCTGTGCAACCAAATCCTAACCCCAATAATAAAGTTGTGCAAGTCATTGATATTCAGAATCAGTCTATATTTCCTACTATGCAATGTAATGATATTCATTTGAGATCTGGAAGAATAGTAGAGCCTATTATTGATGACATAACTGATTCAGATAAAAATGAAACCGAGAAACAAAAAGAAGCTCAACCACCTCCTAACAAAAATGTTGAAATAACAGAACCACCATTCCCCGAGCGTTTGGTTTTAACCAAAACAGCTGAAACACCTGCTTTTAATTTTATGGGGGAATTGCAAAATTTGTATATTAAAATTCCACTTTTACAAGCATTAAGAGATGTACCAATTTATGCCAGAACATTAAGAGATATTTGTGTTAAGAAACCTGGTAGGAAAACCAAGGATCCCCTTACAGTACATGTGATGGGAGACTTGTCTGCATTAATGTTCGGAAAAGCCCCTCCTGTAAAATATGGTGATCCTGGCCATCCTACTGTCACAGTTCAGATTGGTAAAACAATGATTCCCCGAGTTCTGGTAGACTTAGGTGCAGCAATTAATATAATGACTCTGGAAACTTCACAATTGTTACAGCTGAATAACACAATCAGAGATACACCCACCATCTTAGAGTTAGCTGATCGTTCCACAATTAAACCAGAAGGAATTGTTGAAGACCTACTCAATTCAGTTGAATCCTGGAAATATCCAGCTAATTTTGTTGTATTGCAGACTAAAACAAAGCTGGGGGGACATCCCTTAATTCTAGGAAGGCCATGGTTGGCCACAGCTGATGCATTTATTAGTTGCAGATCTGGTTCAATGACAATTTCTAATGGTTATGAAACAAAACAATTAACTCTTTATCCTCACGCTATGCCAGTGGTCAATAATGAAGATTCTATATGGATGGATTATGATGATAATGCTGTTCAGCCTATTCTAACTATAGGACAAGCTTTAACTCTTAAAGACAATACAGAGGATGAGATAATCAATAATTTTATTTGTGAACCTTCTTCTGTCTTTGCTGAAACACACAATCAATTAACTGCAATTTTCGAAACTGATGCACAAGAAAAGATTGAACCTGAAGATTCATCTCAAACTTTAACCACGATCTCATCTAAAAGCATAACAGTTGAAATTGAACCCGGCAAGACATTAAACATAAATCCTGATCTAACAGATGCTGAAACGCAGCAACTAATGAAGTTATTGCACGAATATAAGGAGGCATTTGCCTGGGATTACACGGACATGAAAGGTATTTCTTCTGAATTATGTACTCACCGAATTTACATTAAAGAGGGATGCCGACCTGTTTGTCAACCCCAAAGACGAATGAATCCTAATTTACGAGAAATTGTTAAAGAAGAACTTCAAAAATTGCTTAACGCAGGATTTATACACCCCATATCTGACAGTGAATGGGTTTCCCCGTTAGTAATTGTTCCTAAGAAAAATGGGAAATGGAGGGTATGTGTCGACTATAGAGCTTTAAACAAAGCTACTCAAAAAGATCACTTTCCCTTACCTTTCATTGATCAGGTGTTGGATAGTCTCGCAGGGAAGAAATTCTTTTCTTTTCTAGATGGATTCAGTGGGTATAATCAGATAAGAATTGCACCCCAAGACCAAGACAAGACCACTTTCACCAGCCCCTGGGGAACTTTTGCCTATAGAGTTCTTCCATTTGGGTTGTGCAATGCACCAGCAACTTTTCAAAGAGCTGTTATAGGAATTTTTTCCGATATGCTGAATGATTGTATGGAAATATTTATGGATGATTTCACCCCTTATGGTGTGTCTTTCGAAGAGGCATTACAAAACCTTGAGAAAGTACTTAAAAGATGTATACAAGCTCACCTCTCCTTAAGTACCGAAAAATGCCATATGATGATGAGTGAGGGAATAGTGCTTGGACATTTTATTTCATCTCAAGGTATTCAGGTAGATCCATCTAAAATATTGGTCATTCAGAATCTTTCTGTTCCTAAAACTCAAACTGATGTGAGAAGTTTTCTGGGACATGCTGGTTATTACAGGAGATTTATTAAAGATTTGTCTAAAATAGCTTCTCCATTATTTGTATTGCTTATGAAAAATGCTGAATTTAAGTGGACTAATTCTTGTCAGAAAGCTTTTGAAGAGCTGAAGCATCAGTTGTCTACTGCTCCTATTTTGAGGGGGCCTGACTGGAATCTTCCATTTCACATATCTTCTGATGCTTCAGACATTGCTATTGGAGCTGTTTTGGGACAAGAGGAAAATCATCTTCCTTATGCTATATACTTTATCAGTAAGAATATGACCCCTGCTAAGCTTAACTATACAGTTACCGAGAAAGAGTTCCTTGCAGTAATCTATGCCATTAATAAATTCCGACACTATATCACTGGTTATCCTACTTTTGTGCACACTGATCATTCAGCTATTAAATACTTAATGAACAAATCTGTCACAAATGCTAGAGTTACCAGATGGCTATTATTATTGCAGGAATTTGATATTACAATTGTAGATCGGCCTGGTAAAGAAAATGTGGTGGCTGATTTTCTTTCACGGTTAAAAACTGACAATGATATTCCAGTAGATGATAGTTTTCCTGACGAATATTTGTTTGCAGTTTCTGCTCACTCTCCATGGTATGCAGATATTGCTAATTATTTGGTTGCAGGAAAACTACCAGCACACCTGTCATATAGAGAAAAGAGAAGAATTGTTCAACAAAGTGCCAGGTACAGCTGGATAAGCGGGTGTCTCTTCTATACTGGGCTTGATCAGGAGATCCGAAGATGCATTAGAGAAGATGAAGTGTATGACATATTGAAAGCTTGTCATGATGGCCCTTGTGGAGGCCATTTTGCTGATAAAAGAACAACACATAAAATTCTGAGGATGGGTTACTATTGGCCCTCATTATTCAAAGATGCAAAGAAGTATGTAAGGGCTTGTGACAGCTGCCAGAGAATGGGTCAACACAATCATAGAGACCAAATGCCATTAAACCCCCAGGTAGTTTCTGAACCATTTGAAAGATGGGCCTTGGACTTCATAGGACCCATTAACCCTCCATCCAATCAAAGAACCTATATATTAGTCTGTACAGACTATATGACTAAGTGGGTGGAGGCCAAAGCTCTTATTAGAGCCAATGAGGAGGCTGTTCTAGCCTTCTTATTTGAAGAGATTTTCACTAGATTTGGAATTCCTAGAGAGCTAGTTACTGATGGAGGACCTCCATTCAATTCTCATGGTTTTAAATCTACCCTTCACAAATATCATATTCAACATAGAATGACTACACCATACCACCCCCAGGCCAATGGGCAGGTGGAAAGCACAAACAAAGTTTTAGAGGCCATTCTAACTAAAACAGTGAAGGACAACCGAAAGGATTGGTCCCAAAGGCTCCCTGAGGCATTATGGGCTTACAGGACTACTTGGAGAAACACTACAGGTTTTTCTCCCTATGAATTGGTTTATGGTAAAAATGTTGTTTTCCCTGTGGAATTTGAAATTAAAACATTAAGGACTGCTTTAGCTGTTAATCTTGATTTGAATGATGTGCAGACAGCTAGATTGCAGCAGCTTTTGGAGTTGGATGAAAAGAGATTAGATGCCATTCATCAAACAAACATGATACAGCAACAAAGGATGAAGTGGCATGACAAAATTATCAAACACAAGCAGTTCCAAAAAGGTAATTGGGCCTTGTTGTATGACTCTCGGTTTGAAAATTTTCAGGGAAAGCTACGTACACGTTGGCTTGGACCATATGAAGTAGATGATGTTTTTCCAAACGGAACGGTAAGACTGGTAACAATTGATGATGCTAAAACACCTCTACTAGTCAATGGCCATAGGCTCCGTCTATATAAGCGCCCTGTTTCTAAAGAGGATTTCAAGACTGCTTGCATGACTGATATTCATTATCTTTTTCTAGGGGAGTCTTCTGCTCCTCACAGCACTTAATTTTCTGCACTATATTTTTAGTATTAGATTAGATTTAGCACTAATAATCCCTGTCAAGGATTGGCATATTACAATTGAATTTTGCAGATTCTGGAAAAAGCAATAAGGAGGACAGATTCATCATGAGAAGATCTGAAGCTTTAATCAAGAAGCTTCTTCCCATCATTTTACCCTTTTTCCTAAAGCAATATCCCTCCATACCCACATTATTTCCATTATTCCCACTCCCACTATCCCTGAAATATCCTCCTTCAGTCAGTATTTCCCACCCCTTACTGCTGAAATTATCCCTTATCAAATATTTTCTCCATTTACAGACCTAAGTCACTTATCCCATTTCTCTGATTTTTCCCGTTGCTGAAACACCTGTTTCAGCAACGTATCATTGATTTTTCCCGTTGCGGAAACACCTGTTTCAGCAACGTATTATTGATTTCTCCCGTTGCTGAAACACCTGTTTCAGCAACGTATCGTTCATTTTCCCGTTGCTCAAACACCAGTTTCAGCAACTTGTTATCATCAAAACAGTATTCCTCTTTGCTGTTATATGAGCTTTCTGGTTCTCCACGATTATACTTCAGATCCTTTTGGTGAAAATTATTCAGCACGTACCAGATTCAATTACACTCCCGTTCTAAAAAAATCTACAGATTCTTCCATGTACATTAAAGCTATTTTGAAGCAACCGACACTTCGAATTATTAAATCAAAGGTAAAATGTAAGGTATAAGGTTTTAATGTAATTCGGTTAAATCATATTAAAGAGAGGATTTCATTTATAATGATTTCATATCTTTACACGTCCAATCATTATTACACCATACGTAGGGGGGGGAATTCCAAAAATAGAACAATCATTTCGCATGAACCAAGCTGCCGCCCGTTGTCATATCTATTTCTGCCGTCATTTAGACTATGCAGCCTCTGTTGCAACAACTAGCGCGATCAGGGTCTATGTTTACTGTGTCGGTGCCTCTGCGGAAAACTCAAAGCTACAGCCATGGGAGGGTCGGCCGTTAGACATGAGCCCGGCTCCATAAGTCTTCTTCAATTGTTTCATGAAGTTTATCAGATCTTCCAACAAGCGGGATGGACAGTATATTTTGAAAGGTTGGGGGAATTTAACCAGGAACAAGTCTTAGAATTTGCACAAAACCTTGAAGACAATTTTTCAGTGGTCCAAGGGGTTCGCATTTCAGTGACAGAGGATTACATAGTTCAGGTATCAGGGTTGCCAGCTAAGGGTACTCACTGGTTTAGCAGGAAGCAGGTCGTTCTTAACACGCAGCAAGAATTTCTGCACCCGGATGAGTAAGTGGAACCCAGAGGCCGCGGGGTTAGTCTGCACTCACTTCCTCAACCATGGCCATCAGTGGCAGAGTTCATCAAACACTACTTAACATGTGAGGGGCGTTATCAGGTAGTGTACAATCATGATTTTGTTTTGATGAATCACTTGAGGAATGGACGACTGATTAATATCCCCTATTATCTGCTTGGTTGTATTAAAAACATGTCTTATTATTGTAAACGAGCTAAATCTCCAATGTCATCCCTTACCCATCACCGTTTATGCCAGTTGCTGATACAGAGGGGTTTTGCTCAGCAAAATCCCCCTCTGCACGCCCCACCTGAAATTCCCCAGCCGCCCGAAATTCCTCAACAAGCCCCAACACCCCAACCACCCGAAAATTCTCAGGATATTCCGGAAATTCCTCAGCAGGACCAAACGCCCCAACCATCTGAAAGTCCTCATGACATTCCAGAAATTCCTCATGAAGAACAACAGGAAGGAATTCCACATTCCCCAGTTGACCCAACCCCGAGCTCGCCTCATTTAGCAGAGCCAACTGCCCCCACTATTTCGGTCCCTAGTGACGACTCTCTAACACCCCCTTCCTCACCCGTTAAGAAAAAGAAGAAAACCTCAACAGTCGCAGTCTCCAGACCACGGACAAGGTCCACATCTCAAATTCTTACCCCTCCGGAAAACCCTGTCCCCAGAAAGAAACCCTCCCTTTCAAAGAAAAGGAAAGGCAGTAATTTTGCTGCCTTCCTACCAAAAAGAAAAAGGAAAACGACTGTTGAGACAAAACTCACCTCCATTTTCCCTGACCCTGCCACTATTCTACTAAAACCTTTATCCCCATCCCAAACTTCCCAACCCGTCTCGTCCGAAGGCACTGCCACACAAGAACCAGTGCCCCGGGATAATATGACATTGTTTATGGGCCAAGAAGTGACTGCTCCACAAGAACCAGTCACTTGCCCAGTGACTGAAACACAAGAACCAGTCACTGAGGCACAAGAATACACCAAGCAGGACGACAGTGGGAAATCACCAGTGACTGAAACACAAGAACCAGTCACCTGCCCAGTGACTGAAACACAAGAACCAGCCACTGGAGCACAAGAACCCATTTCTCGCCCAGTGGATGAAACACAAGAACCACCCACTGTGGTACAAGAACCAGCTACGACTGTGCATCAACAAAATATTCCAACAGAGCCAACCAGCACACAAGGTTCACATACTATGACATCTCTACTGGAGGAGAATGAGTTCCTGAAGTCTGAATTAGAAGCTTACAAAACTGAACTAACCATGGCTCGAGAGGCTTTTGAAAGAGAACTGAATCTCCATACATTAGCACACGTAGCCTCAATGCAAAATAAGGAGCCATGTATGGAATATATGTGCAAGGAGTGTGGCAGCATTTACCAGGATGCAGGCTACAAAGTAGTTAAAATTCAGCTCCCTGAAGCATCTACGACAGATGGAATAAAAGAGGAATGCCCTACTGCTCCACAAGAACCAGTAGGACCCTCTATAAAGCAAGAAGAAGAAATCAAACCACAGATATCCCATCCTTTGCAGGTTGATGCAGCCATCCAGACAGAGGAAACAACGTCCCAACCCACTACTTCTGATGCAGCCATCCAGACAGAGGAAACAACGCCCCAACCCATTACTTCTGATGCAGCCATCCAGACAGAGGAAACAACGCCCCAACCCATTACTTCTGATGCAGCCATCCAGACAGAGGAAACAATGTCCCAACCCACTACTTCTGATGCCAAGACACAGACTCTGCCATGGAATCAATTGGAACAGATGAACAAATGGAAGAAGCAATATGCTGAAGAACAAGATATAATATTACGACAGCATAAGTTACAATGGCAGAACCATGTATATGCCAACTGGGATAGTTGGGACCAAATAATGCAAGAGCACAGGGAGTATAAAAAGGAAGCCAGAGAGTCTAAGGCAAAGATAGCCTTGATGTTTTCATTAGTGCGGAAATTGATGGTTACGCGCAAACCCTCTGTAAACTACTCTCTCTTTCTTTCTGAACGATTAGTTTATTTCCAATTAAAAGCAATAGCAAATGGCAGACCATATGAATTAATGACTTCAGAGAAATTTGTTGAGACCTTTAAGGAGGCCCCTGAAAGTGACCAGCATCTGCTGTGCGAACTCTACCTTCATAATGAGGCCATTCCTGAAGATAGGAGAGTTAATCTTATTCCAATTGCAGGAGATATACAAATCAGGGCATTTGCTTCATTTTTGTCTAACCAGCTCACTTGGCAGACTGCGTTCACTGCAAGCAGTCATAATGAGGAGAATAAACTCCTGTGGATTAGACCAGAGCCTGTAGGCCCAGCCACGTTTATAGCACAATATTATGAATTCTTGCAGAAGCCAGGAATGAACGAGTACATGCAGCAATTACAGGCTTCAATACTTTTTAAGTGTCAACAGCACATTAGAATGAAGGGTACTGCTGCATTGAAGGCCAATGATATCTTTTGGCAGCAGTCATGTAAGGAAAGACAGGATTATCATCCTTTTAACCCTCTCAATCTTCAAGCTGCATTATCCAGGGTCCCTAAGTACATTGATTGCATTCAACATTGTGGAGTAAACTGGATCGGGTATCATTTCCGTTTTCCAATTTTATGGCTGCCTTCAGACAAATATCAATGTCATTACCAGTTGACTGACAGAGAGGAAGCCTTGGCATGGAAACATTTGCAGACCGACAGCGGATTCCGAGCTCCTACAGATGCCACCTTCTCCAGCTACTGCTTGAGTAATTTGCATGCTCAGTCCCAGTACTCAGACTCTGATTCAGACTAGGGGTTGCCTGAGGACATGCAACATTTTTAGCTGGGGGGGATGTTAGGACTCCACTATGTATCATTTTTACTATATATTTTGACACCACTCTACTCTTAAACCATGAACTTCATTGTCTTTTTCATCTACTTTATCCCAAGGTATATAGAAACCTCTTCTTTATTATATGTTTAATATGTCTTACATTTAATTCCGCAATACTCTTATATTTTATCATTAATTGAAGTGCATTGTTGCTAACACAAGTCAAAGATCGCAGATAAGTTATATGCCTTGTTGGGAACGAGCGGCCGTTGCCGAGATAGCTGACTCCGTTGCTGAAACAGCTGACTCCGTTGCTGAAACAGCTGACTCCGTTGCTGAAATAGCTGACTCAGTTGCTGAAACAGCCGTCAAGCACGCAAATCCCGTTATGCGTAATTTGTGATTCTAGAAGAACTTTTTGTGGAATAGTAGCAGCAGCACGAAGATACGGTTACCTGGATCATCCTGAAGATAGCACTTTTATTGTCTCGGTTGTAACAGCATCTCTTTTTGAAAGAACAGAATAGTCCTGTTTTGGAAAAGAAAACAGAATCGAGATAATGAAGATTCGCTCTCATGTAAATTGTAAAAGATGTCTCCTCTTTAAAAAGAGGAGACATCATCATTAGAAGGGGGTTGAATTGTAAGTTACAGGAGAGTATTGTGTGAGAACTGGAGCTAGTCTCCTTCTGTAATGTATCAGCTACTTTGACAGATGAATAAAAACTTCTTTTGAGCGTTCCAATTTAATTCTTTCTCCTGGGGAATCTTGTGAGAAGGAAAGGGCCCGCCTTCCTCACAAGATTCACCCTTTTGGTTCCTGTAGTTTGCTTATTTCTTTATGTGTTTGCACTTCCCTTAATTCTGTTGTTGGACACTAGTTACACAGTTTTGCAATACTCTGTTTCTTTAGCGCTACACGTATTGAATGCATGAATGAATGATGTTGGGAGCATGTGCTGAAGATTCCTGCATAAAGGAATAGGGTCTTGCTCCCATTGATTGCTTTCCTTTGCCTGCAGTGTGATTAGAAACAAGAGGACAAGTGCTGAAGGTTCCTGTTCCTGGGAATAGGGTCTTGATCTCTTGAAGTTACTTTTCTTACAGTGTGATTAAGTGCCAGGCAGCAGGTGCTGAAGTTCCTCACCAAGGAATAGGGTCTTGTTCCTACTATGGTTGAATGATTTCTTTCCTTGTAGATTGATTTTCCTTTGCTGTAACAGAGAAATCATTTCTGCTATAATTTAATTGACTTCAGCTTTGATTAAGTAGAGTGTGAATTAGTAGATTGATGAATTTAACAAGTGTGTATCTTTCTTTTACTACAACATCGATTCCGCTTTTGAAATTGAGCATATCCAGTGCGTTATTATCTTTGAAATAAAAAGACCTTCTCGGGTTGACAATTTATGTGGAGCTCGAATTGTGAAAACAATTAGAGCGACCAACAATTGCCAAGGTGTATAAGCAGTTTTACGGATTTTTTGGTAAACCTTTTGCCTAGAGTATCCAGAGTAGTCACTTTTGATCCTTTTCAGACTCCCTAAAAGAAAAGGTGCCTGTGAGCGTCTTGGCACTTCGTGCTCATTAAACATTCGAAGGAGACTAGAGTCATCTTTTATCCTTTTCTCGACTCTTAAAATATGAAAAGGTTAAGTTCAGTGTCTTAAAATTTATTGGCCACGGTAACATTTACCCAATTAGATTTTGTTTATGTTAGCTTGAGTAGGATTATTTCTCGTTCAATGGCAGCCTTCCCGGCGCCCACCGGCCAAGGTGTTCCTCCTGATGGAAACCCTCATCCATTTCCTTCTATTGGAAATGTCTGTGTTCAGTATATCGCAACTTTGTCTTTGCCTGGGTTAACCATTGGTTTGCCCGTATGGTTGTTTTCAAACTTTGTGGTCTTGAGTGTGATAACTCCTGTTCCGCCACCACCTCCTCCACCCGAACAACACCATGTTGATTCTAAGGTGGACCCCTCCCCTTCTTCGCCTATTGTTGCGTCCTCATCTTCTACTTCGCCTGGTGAAACTTTGGATTTCAGTAACCAGGTGGCTAAGAAGAAGAAGAAGAAGACCAAAAAGAAGAAGTCTCCTAAGGGAAAGGTCGCTTCTACCCCGAAAATATCTGAAGTAGAACCACCTTCTGCTCCTCCGCAGAAGGTTAAGTCTCCTTGTCGATTATGCAAGGAGGACCATTTTCTTTCTGATTGTCCTGGTATTCCTAGGATCCTAGATATATGGTCCCGTGACCCGACTCGCCCCTTGTCGTCGCAGATTGACGATACCTTATCAGTTGGTAAGAGAAAAGCGAAGGTTCATTTCCCTTGTCAACTTTGTGAAGGTAATCATCTCCTTCGCCTTTGTCCACTTATGGATGAAACCTCCCGTCTTTTGGAAAGTCTGTCAGCTCCCTTACCCCAACTACCCGCTGGATATCAGCGTCTTTTTGCAACCGCAGATCATCTCTCCACTAACCAAGTAATCAAGCATGATTCCTCTTTGATCCAGCCTTCTCTTCCCGAACCTAGCTGTGCTCAGCCTGTTCCAGACCAGTCCCTGGTCGGAACGAGTGTTGATTTACATTCATCATCTATGCACCACTTTATCATCAAGGATGAACCATCTGAATCCAAACCAAACGAAAGTCCAAAGGTCCAGATGACAGTTGACCCGGTCTTTCAAAAGGTCCAGATGACAGTTGACCCGGTTTTCCCTTCGGAAGTTCCATCCTTAGATGATATTACATCTGAATCCAAACTAGATGAAAGTCCAACGGTCCAGATGACAATTGACCCGGTCTTTCAAAAGGTCCAGATTACAAATGACCCGGTTTTGCCTTCAGAAGTTCCATCCTCAGATGATATTATCACTGCAAAGAATGAAGACCCCACCGTCCAAATTCTATTCATCAACATAGACTCTAATGATCAAGTGAGCATCCCTCTCATTCCTTCGCAACAGGAAGAAAGTCCATCAGAATCATATCCGGCCGTTTATCCGGTCCCACCTCCAAGCAACCTAGTTGTTTCCTTCAATTGGGATCAACTAGGCAATCCTCGGTTACCAGCCTCCATACCATTTCGAATTATAGTCCAAGTCTACCGAATGGTTATGGCCGGTACAATTATTGATGAGGGATCTCCTGTGAGTATCCTTTCTTCAACAGCTTGGGAGGCACTTGGTTCGCCACTACTTCTGCCTGAGATGAGAAACCTTACAGGTTTCCATCGAGAAACCACTCGACCTTTAGGAATTCTTCCCAATGTCCCTATCACATTAGAAGGGAAGACCGTTCAAATGGGCGTCATGGTAGTCCAAGGTCTGTTAGATTACAATTTACTCCTTGGACGAGACTCTATTTATCGCATACGTGCAATTGTGTCCTCACTCTTTAGAGTGATGTGTTTTCCGCACGAAGGAAGGACGATCAGGATCGTAGACCAACTTTCGTTCCCCGGTTCACACTTCACATATAGTCATCTACCATTCCTAAATGGTCTTATTTCCACAGGAAATTCCTCAACATCCACTCCGTCATTCTGATGACGGCAGCTGACCCGGGCGCGTGACTGAAGCCCGGGGGGCATGCATCCTCCTTCAAAATTGAGTCTTTCCAAGTGAACCTTCATTCCATCCACTCCGTGAATGCCATGAAGCTTGGGGGGCATGTACCTCGATTTGCATTATCATGCTAGGGGCATGCAAATTTATAGCAACCATAGTTTTTCATTTCAAGCTTGTGTAAACATGAAACCGAATCCAAGCAAAGTTCTCCATGGTTCAAGCTTGTGTAAAAATGAACCCATACCTGATTTACATCCCGTGATTGCCTTTTATCTGCTAAATTCTGCTAGATGAGCCTTGGTTGTTTCATTCCATCGCCACCATCTCTTGGGCCAATCATATGCTTTCACCTGGTTTTTTATCCTTTCTTGAGGAACCGCAGCGATGAGTGGTTTATATTAGCCAGCCTCTTGACCATTACATGTTTTGAGCAGTTCCACCATTTCCGGAACCAGTTGCTACCCTTTATACCACTCGTTCCTTCAGGACGAGTCGCCTTTACGCTCTTTTCTGACTCGTAAAATATGAAAAGATTGCCAAGTATTTTTCCTTTTTGACTCGTTAAAAGAGAATAAAAATGAAGGTCTGCTTTCAGCTCTTTTCTGACCATTTAAAAACGAAAAGATTGCCGAGTTTTCCCTCTTGACTCGTTAAACGTTAAAAAGGGGCAGTCGTTTTAAGTTCTTTTTGTCGACCGTTAAAACATAAAAAGATTACCGGGTTTTTTTCGTTTCAAACTCGTTAATGGTTACGAAGCGACGTGATTTTGATCACTTTTTTACTTTTTCAGGTCGAAATCACTAATTATGAAAAGTACTCCTCGATCATAATGGTCGGGCGGTTCTTTCGGGTATTATTTTATACATTTTCGGGCCCGAGAGACACAACTTTACGAAAAAGGACACCCCTAGAGTTTCCTTTTTGTCGACCGTTAAAACATAAAAAGATTACCGGGTTTTTGTCGTTTCAAACTCGTTAATGGTTACGAAACGACGTGATTTTGATCACTTTTTTACTTTTTCAGGTCGAAATCACTAATTATGAAAAGTACTCCTCGATCGTAATGGTCGGGCGGTTCTTTCGGGTATTATTTTATACTTTTTCGGGCCCGAGAGACACAACTTTATGAAAAAGGACACCCCTAGAGTTTCCTTTTCTGCTGTCTTTTCAAACTCTCTAAACATGAAAAGACACCGAGTTCTTCCTTTGTCAGACTCGTTAAAACCTGATGACATCGGATTTTTTCGAAATGACACACCACAAGCATATGCTATCCCCATCAAGCTTGTTAAAAATAACTGGGGTACTCGCCAGAAATGGCGGGGGGAAAAGAAAATTTTTGAACCATAATTATTATCGTGTCGGCAGTATGTCGCTCTTGAACATGGCACTTTTCTGCTTTCAGGGTGGGGATATCTTATCTCATATTTTTCACTTGCTTCCATGGACTTGGGTACCTTATTTGACCTCTCATCCACTCATTGCCTCGTCATCATGACCTTTGATACATTGATGTCAAATACTACCAATTCCATTAATGTGCCGCCGATATGTTCAAGAGAAGTTGACCTCTGAAAAGAAACAACCTCCATCTGATAGTTCACATGATCTTGGTTCACAACATTATATCTCTGTCTCGTGTCGATGATGTGGGAAACATTATGGCCCACCTTCGATCAAGATCACTTCCTGTCGACTTCAGCTCATCATCCAGGAAGTTGATCTAGAGACTCCCTTCCGGTGCCTTGGAGCCTGCATGCCTCAATGGCAGGTTCTTCGTGTTCGACGTGAGGTTTTCATCATTGGCCTCCGATCGAATGATTCTACGGGTGTTCGACTTCAGATCACTAATTCACACGCCGTAGATTGTACCTATAGTACCTTGAGGGCCATTGGCATTATTGGTGGTACCTCTCGCGTCTGTTAACAGTTTCCACTATTGACTGGTAATCAAACGATGTTCATGCATGTTCGACTTCAGCTCATATATTCACATGCTTGAACTTGTACTCTTGTTCGGGTCGAGATGGAGCACAAGACCCTGGATTGTGTCTGTTGTAATCCGGGTGTGATTCTTGATACATGACTCATTCACTGGATGGCTGCGGCCATACCTGAGTCAATTCATTGATCCTAACCAGATGGTTGCGTCCATACTGTGGATCTAGATTATTTATGTACTCTCTTATGGATGGCTACGACCATACCACGTACATCATGTAATTGAACTATCAGTCGTGTCTCTTAATGCAGATCCTCGGTGGCAACTATATGTGTGTTCTTGTGTGTTCTTGTAAAGCATTTCACCCCTCTCTCTACCTCTCGGACTTCATGCTTTAGGGGGCATCTGTTACACAGTAATTTGTCACCATTGGTCACCGTCCCTATCGCCCCGTTTCCATACATTGGAGGACGCATTCCGGGACCTGTGAGCAGTGACATAACCCAAAAACACTTGCATTGTGTTCCCCTGAGTATGTACTTCATGTTCCCTGAAGACACCTTCTGCAAATTATCCCTGGAAAGTACTTTTTTTCCATTGGCGCAGGTCCATAGTATCTTACCCGCGCCAATCACTGAGATCCTCAAAAGAGGGCGCGACCACTGGCGCTCTGTCACAGAACAACACCCGCGCCAGCCCAGTTTGGTAATAATTTTTACCAAAAGCACGCCCTTCTGCTTTTTCCCTTCAGATCACGAAGCCTTTTGAGGGAAAAATCCAGTTGATAGAGGTAAAGAGTCATCATCTATCCTTGACATCTATCCACAGTGGCTTTTTCAGGATAATGCCAATCCACAATGGGTGTCCTGGTTCATCAAATCTTTCTACCTTCTCCATCTATAAATATTTGTCCTCATACATTAGACAGTCCAGTGCTAGTTGTTGAGTCCTTGAGTTCTTGGAGGAATGCTAGTTGTGATTATGTTTGTCATGAGTGATAGTGAAGCATAGAGAGGTTATGCTGCCGGAGAGGAGGTACATTGCAAGACACATATAGTTGCTTGCCCAGCCAGAGGAGAGGTTCAACGTCAGAACCTTGGTTGTAACTTTTCCTGTCTATTATTTATTAATGAACGACTGCTATTATAGTTCCAATCTCATCATCTATTATAGTGATGTTTGATTTATTTCCTTTCTGACTGAAATATAGTTGTGCCTTGGTGGATTTTATGCTGGTATCTGTTTCTTCCTTTGCATGTGCAGGTGTCCGTTTATCATCTGCTGGAGCGAGGGAGCGGGAATATCAACTCTGCTTCGACTATAGCGTTGGATTCCAGGTTGGTCTTCTTAATTCACCTTTGATGTACAACTAGGAACTTGCATGGCAGCGTGGTTTGATTGTGGCTAGTTCTGTTTTAGGCTAGTGGGATCGCCTCTGTCAGTAGAGGGGATTTACCTACCCAACACTCCTAGACAAACTTTCATTCACCTTCCCTCTCTGTTAGCTAATGAAAGATTCTTAGTTGCCTTTCATCTCTGACCTTCATTCCATCTTTATTCCAGCCTGATATTGTTATATGTGTAGCTATCCTGCTCTGTACTCCTCTCCTGACCAAGAAAACGCAACAACATGCCCTATTCCATGACTCCATGCCCAATGGTTTGAACTTCTCACTCTATGCATCCCAACTCTGCTTGAAAACATCATCCTTCCCACCAAAATCAAAACAAAACCCATGTACACCATAACTAGCCTAAAAATCAACCCAAAACAAAGTTAAATTTTAAAGAGAGAGCCCTCTCTGACTGCAGGTAGGCTAGGACCTGTAGCCCAAAGATTGGTTTGTGGTTACCTCGGCCGTATCCCTTAAGGAGACAAGGGACAACCTGAGTGATAACATCATTGGCGACTCCACTGGGGACCTTATTCAGAAAATTCCAAAAAACAAGTTAGAAGCTGGCTCCCAAGAAGAAAACACATAATACTAGGTCAAATCCAGACCCAAATCCACCAACTGTTTTTGAAAATCCCAATTTAATCTCTTGAAACCTTAGCAAACAAAAACAAGAAGAGGTTGCTGATTCTAGTCCTGAAACAGTTCAACCAAGCTATTTTCCAACCCCTGTTAAAGTTTTGTTTCGTTCAACCCCAACTTCCCCTTGTTCGTGATCCACCTCTCCAAGCGCCTTTTCCCCACCTCCATTCACTGCGCATACTACCACTACCACCACTGTTATTACAGCTCTTCCAGCTATTCCATTCATTCCACTCATCCCTGTAAATATAGCTAACAGATATGCACCTTTACAGTTACCTGCAAATCTAGGGGCTATGCCTCAGGACTATCAAACCAAAATCACATATTTTGAAGGTACTGGTTCTGTCACAGCCCTGCAACATACCAAGAAAATGTAGGACTATTTTGAGAGTTATGAAATAGATGATGATAGTGTAAGAATGAAGATTTTTGTCCAAAGTTTAACAGGAGATGTTAGGCCCTGGTTTAGAGCTCTTCTTGCAAATTACGTAGCTGACCCAAAGGCCCTTTACCAAACATTTCTTAACAGATGGGAGAAGAAGAAGGACCCTCTGCACATATTATCCGAGTATGACACTATCAAAAGAGGCCCTCAAGAAGTTGTCTTAGACTATTGTGCTAGGTTTAACAATGTTTACAACGCTATTCCACAAAACCTTAGACCTCTACCTGATCTTGCTTTATACAAATTCCCTGATGGATTTGATTCAGACATGGCTTATCAGTTAAGGGAAAGAGCCCCTCAAACCTTAGCAGACATGCAGAATGTAGCTATTAGTGTGGAGGCAAATCTGATTGCCGAGCGAAATAGAGCAAGAGCTGAGAGAAGAACCACTTTTAAAGATGAACCTTTAGCCTTTGAGAAAAAATTGGACACAATCATCAAAGGCATGGACAACTTTGAAAATAGAATGGGAATCATTGAAAGAAAAGCCTCATGGGAAGGACAACAAAACAATCCTATCAGAAATCCAAACTTTAGAAAAAATCAAAACCCAAACGTTGGAAGGGCAAGTCCTGACTAGGATATAAGACCTCCTTTTCATGAAAACTATGTTGAAGCATCCACATCTAGTGAGCAGATAGAGGACACTCACATAAACTTGATGGGTTTGAAGAGTGAACAACAAGTATTTCTAACCCAAGAAGACCAAGATGACCATGATATAAATCAATTTCAGACTAAGTCTGGAGAGTCATTTGACTTCAAACAAGGCTATGATTCAGTTGTCTACGAAGTCCATAAACAATACAAATTGAGAACAAGAACCATTGAGTGTTTGATCCCATCAAGCCAAAGGATGCCAAGAAAGCTAAGAAAGTAAAAGACAAGGCTGCTATCACAGAACCTGATGATAAAACAGACCCAAAATTAAAGGAAGTGACCATAGAGGATCTATCTGACATACAACCCTATAATAACCAACCTTTTGTATCCTTTCCCTCAAAAGAAAATGTAAATAGCACTCCTCAAAGCCTTCCCAAACCAGAAAAATCTCAAGAAATCACTGATAACCAAGAGAAGATCACTGAAGATACAATTGAAAAGGGAAAATCTTCCAGTCACAATACTAAAACACAGTCAGAAAAACCTTTTGATTTAGAAGAAGAAATTGGTAAATTAAAGATATCTATTCCTCTCTCTGAGCTTGCCAAACATGATGTGTACAGACAGCAAATCAAAAGATCACTGCAAATGCCAGAGAACAAGGATGATGTTAATGTCTTAGATAATCAACCTGAATTACTTTTTGGTCCTGAGGTCAATGGTAAATCAGGACATGGAGTTGTTCTACCCTTTTATGTCAGTTTTCACATTCATGATAAAGTGTTGCACAATGTTATGTTTGATTCAGGTGCCTCACACAATCTAATGCCCAAAGCTGTAATGGAGAAGCTAAACCTTGATGTCACTAGACCCTACAAAGACTTATTCTCATTTGCTTCTAGTCAGGTCAAGTGTTTAGGCTTAATCAAAGACCTTTGTGTGTCTTTAATCCAATTTCCCAACAAAACGATCCTAATGGACGTGGTGGTTGCTGGCATTCCACCAAAGTATGGCATGATCTTATCAAGATATTGGGGAGCAAAACTCCAAGGATCTCTCCAACTAGACCTCTCCTATGCCACTATTTCAGTCTTTGGGCAACCAAAGAGACTGTATAGAGAAACACTGATGAAGTATGTGGTAAGTAGTGAGGAAAAACCCCAAAACTTTCCCATTTACTCAATCCATTCTGATATGGATTCCTTTATATTGTTCAATGATGACAGCTGCCCTCCCACTGATGAGAAGCCTTTGCCTTTAGAACAAGAAACATGCATCAATCAAGAGTTGGTTGCCCATACCTGTGAAACTGTTAAAACAATTAGTGCAACCAGCATACAAGAAGAACCACATGAAGCACAAAACCTAGGTCCACCCAATCCTAAAATGACTGAAACTCTTAATACTAACCACAAGCAAGAAATCACATGGTATTTAGAGTTTGATGGTTCTGTTAATAAGCTAGGAGCAGGGGCAGGAATATGGATTCACAATACACATAACAGCCATGCAGAGGGTCATGCTTACAGACTAAACTTCAAATGCACCAACAACATGGCAGAGTATGAGGCTCTCTTTTTAGGCCTTAAACTGCTCAAAGCTCTAGGAGCTGCAAAAGTGTCCATTCTAGGTGACTCTGATTTGATCATTCAACAGATGAAAGGTAACTTTGTTACTAATGACAATAGGCTAAGAGCTTATAGGTCTGCTGCCACAGAAATACTCAATTCCTTCACCAAATCCAAGCTTGCTAAGATTTCTAGAAGCCATAACATGCATGCTCATAGTCTAGCTACTTTTGCTAGCACTTGCAAGCTACCCTTTGAGCCCAATTACCACTTTACTGCTGAGATAAAGCACAGGCCTGCTTTCCCTAACAATATCAAATATTGGCAAGTGTTTGAGGATGATGCTCAAATCAACAATTTTCTTACCTTACAGCAAGAATTCTCAGCTCAAACATTGATGAAGATGTCGTGGATGACCCACAACAGCAAATGAGCCAAAATGAGCAAACTATAAAAGCTAAAGCAGCAAATCAAATGCTGCACCCAACCATTTTTTATGAGAAAAACATGCAAGAGCTGAAGAAAATGCATTTAGATGAAATAGTTGAAGCAAAGGCTGAATTGATTGATTTAAAAGACAATTTTCTACCTGTTGGCCTCACTCCATTAGAAGACATATTTGATTCAAACAATGTCCCCAAAAAGCCAAAGATGCAGCCCTTAAACGCTGTTGTGGAAGACTGTAATATTGGGACAGCAGAGAAGCCCAAAATGATTAAATTGTCCAAGTCTTTGCCTCCCGATCAAAAACCAAAATATGTTGATTTATTTAAAGAGTTTCAAGATGTATTTTCCTGGAGTTATGAGGACCTTAAGTCCTATGACACCTCTATTATTCAACATACCATTCCCTTAAAGCCAAATCAAAATCCCTTCAAACAGAAACTAAGGAGAATCAATCTTGTGCTTCTCCCTTTGATTGAGAAAGAAGTGAAAAGAATGTTTGAGGCCGGTATCATAGCACCCATTAGATTTTCAGAATGGGTATCCAATCTTGTTCCCACAAGGAAGAAAATAGGGGAGATTAGACTATGTGTGGACTTAAGAAATCTGAACCAAGTCTCCCTTAAAGATCACTACCCACTGCCAAAAATGGACCACATTCTACAAAGAGTAGTGGGGTCATCTAGAATCTCTCTGCTAGATGGCTTTTCAGGTTTTAATCAAATACTTGTTCACCCGGATGACCAAGACAAGGCAACCTTTACAACACTGTGGGGAAGATTTAAGTATGTGAAGATGCCTTTTGGACTAAAGAATGCAGATGATACCTTTCAAAGGGCCCTGGACATTGCATTTGCCAAGGAAATCCATGATTTCCTAGTGGTTTACCTTGATGACCTTACTCCTTTCTCAAAATCTGATCAAGAGCACCTAAAACATTTGAGACAAGTGTTCCTAACATGTAGGAAATATGGCATTTCCTTGAACCCCAAGAAGTCTTTATTTGGCCTTGAAGAAGGCAAATTTCTAGGCCATATCATCTCAAAAGATGGAATTAGAATAGATCCGGAAAGAATCCAAGCCATTTTGCAAATCCTTTATCCGAGAAATATCAAAGAACTGCAAGCATTCCTAGGAAAGATCAATTTCCTAAGGAGATTTATCCCAAACTTGGCCGAGCTGATAAGAATGATAAATAAAATGTTAAAGAAGGATTCCAAGGTAAAATGGACTTTAGAGGCCAAGCAAGCCTTTGAAGGCATAAAATCTGCCTTAACCCAAGCCCCAGTCCTCCCAAGTCCTCAATTTTATAAAGATTTTATCATTTTTTCTTTTGCATCTGAACACACCATTGCTGCTGTCCTTTTGAAAAAGATGACCAGTGAAATGAAAAGCCAATTTCATTTTTCAGTCGGGTCCTTAGAGATGCACCCTTGAAGTAACAAATCATGGATAAGCAAGCATATGCCCTTGTTAAAGCAATCAAAGATTTCAGAATTTACATTTTATATTCACATGTGATTTCTTATGTGCCAAATGCTGTTGTAAAAGACATATTAACTCAAGAGGGCATAGAAGACAAAAGAGGAAAATGGATTGCCAATATCCTTGAATATGACATTGAGATAAAACCCACCAAGCTGATAAAGGGACAAGTTTTAGCTAAACTGATGTCCGAAACCAATTTTCAAGCCTTAGACATTAATCAACTGGACAACGAACAGGAGCTGGCGACTCCACAGATCAGTGAAGCGTTTTTGCAATCCCCATGGTATGCTGATATATGTTTTATATTGCTAAACCTGTGTGCTCATCCAGGGTTGTCCAGAACCAAAAAGAGATTTTTAAAGATGAAAGCATCAAAGTTTTGTGTCTTAGATAGTGCCCTGTTTTGGAAAAATCAGGAAGGAATATTGTTGAATTGTCTAACTATGAACGAAGTTGACAGTGTCATGAAATAATTTCATGCAGGGGACTGTGGAGGGCACTTATATTGGAAGTCCACTTCTGTTGATAAGATACTAAGGGTTGATTTCTATTGGCCCTCTTTGTTTGCTGATGTGAGAAAGTTTGTTGTTTCGTGCCACAAATGCCAAATCTTTGAAGGCAAAAGAAAGCTTCTGCCCTTGCCCCTTAAGCCCATTTAAACCGAGAAGCCTTTTCAGCAATGGGGTCTCAACTTCATTGGAGAAATCCATCCATCCTCTTTTGCTAGCATAAGTGGATTCTAACAGCCACAGATTACTTTACCAAGTGGATTGAAGCCATCCCATGTAGGCAAGCCAATGACTCCACCATCATCCAACTCCTTGAAACCAACATTTTGTCCAAATTTGGCTGTCCTGAGAAGATCATTACAGATAACGCTATTTCCTTCAAATCCAAGAAAATGATCAGTTTTTGCCACAAATTCCACATTACCTTAGGTCACTCCACAGCCTATTACCCTCAAGGTAATGGCTTGGCCGAATCATCCAACAAGAGTCTAATTAACATCATTAAGAAAGTCGTGGAGGAGAACAAGAAGAACTGGCACAAAAAGCTTGTAGATGCCCTATGGGCAGACAGATTGTCAACCAAGAGATCCATTGGGATGAGCCCATATGAGTTAGTCTATGGCATGGAGGCCAAGTTCCCCTCTTCTTTGGGAATCCCTGTTATCAAATTGCTGCAAGAGATGTAGGCAGAGCCAAACGATATCCAAAGAAGAATAAACCAAACGATCCATTTGCAGCAAATAAGAGAGCAAGTGTACGACATAACTCAGATTTTACAAGAGAAGCTCAAGAAAATGTTTGAAAAAAGAACCAAGGCTGAAGATTTCTACATAGGCAACAAAGTCTTAAGATGGGATTCAAGAAGAGAGGACAAAGGAAAGCATGGCAAGTTTGATTTCCTGTGGAAAGGCCCTTTTGTTATTTCTGCTATTCAAGGCAACAACACATATTTTCTGAAGAGTTTGGATGACAGCACAGCTGAAGAAGGCCCTATCAATGGCCGAATGCTAAAGCACTATCATGATCCCTCTTGTTGAACGCAACAGAGCTCTGTATACTATCTGTACATTAATATTTGTATTTTCAGCACTTTTTCTTATAACAGGCCAATAAGAGGGAACAACGTAGCAAATTTTGAAGGAAAGATCAAAGAAAGCTCTATTTCAGATCTCTGTTTTTGAAATAATTCCAAAGAAGTGCTCAAGTAGATTTCAATATGTTTACAAGCACCCAAAAGGCAAGAAGCAGAGCTGTAATGTTTCTGCAATTCAGCTCAAAAGGATACTGCATATCAGCTTATAAGAATTCAGTTAAAGGCATTGAGAAGAAGGAGAATTTCAGTTTACAGCAACAATTGAAGATCAAGGCATTCTGACCTGCTGTTCTTGGCTTTTCATCCTGAAAAACCATCCCCGAGTGGAGCCACTGTAAGCCTCCTATTGCAATAGGTTTCATATTTCATGATTGACTGTTTTACATGCCAAATATGTCATCTTTTCATGCTGCAAGGTTCCATATTTTCAAGAAGTTCCATTTTTGAAGAATCATACCATTTTTTAAGAGTTTTACAGTTAAGGGAAAGCCAAATAGCTTAATCTTGGCTTCCCTAGGTTTAAATTGCTTGTTTTAGAGGATAGAGAATGAATATTTGTCCAAACAGCTTAAGCTTGGTAGATCAGTAGCTAGGTAGAGAAATGAAGGAGCCCAACTGCTTAATCTGGGCCCTTGGAAGATATAAGGGTACATTTAGATAGGAGGGCAGTCAAAAGAAAAGAAGATAATTAGGGTCTGGAAGTCCAAGTGCACCCATGCAAAAAGAAGACAAAATGCTAGGTAAGTAGGCTGGGTAAGTAGTTTTGTGGTTGCAGAATCAAGCTATTGATCCATTTCATGTTTTTCAAGTGTTATATCTATTCAGATCACAATTATGAGGTAGTTTTTCATTTGGAGGAGCTCAAGTGAGGCATGTCTAACTCCCCCTTCTTCTTATTCCCCAAATAATTCACTAACCTCCCCAAAGAGGTCAAGGTCTACTTGATATCTCTTAAGTTTCATCATTTGTCATATCATTGGCCTAAGTAAAGGTTTGCTTTGCTTAGGAGTACTCTTATTCACTCTACAAGTCATTTTTCCCTTTTAAGTGGCCTAAGATCTCTAAACTTAGTGATTTCTTGTCATTTTCATATTAACTTCTAACATTATTACGTAAATCCCTATCTGTTTCCCCTCCCCTTACTAAAAAGCACTAAATAGCTCCCCTATGTGCATATTCCCATCCCCTAGCACTATAGCCATATAACATCAGTTTGGGGAAATGCTGAGTTCATTTGGGGCTTAGCATTAGCCTTCTGCATCCTAACCCTGGGATTAACTTAACATTTGGTTAAGTTAATAACCTCTTTCATCACCCCTTTACCCATAACATTTCATCATTTTTACCCTCTCGCGCTCATCGTTTAAAGTTTAGTGCTAAAATGTTTGAATAAACATTAAACACCACCAGCGCATAACCCACAAACCCAAAGTTTTTAAACCCCCCGCACATAAATAAATCAATCTAATATTTAGCGGGCCCCTGTACACTAACCTGCCGCCAGCTCCACTCTCCGTCGGCCCTCAGATCCGCGCTCCTAGATTCAATGGCCCAGGTGCATTTCGCAGCCGCCCCGACGTCCGACGCTTAGCCTCCAATAGGCTAGCGGTTTCCCCACCATATAGAAGATGCGTGTCTCCACACGATTGTATCGGAGCCCCTCTGACACATACTGCCCTCGTACAGAAGGCGGTCCGATGAAACCACAAACGCCTTCTGTCTCTCTGCCCCTGATGTCAGCACCACGTTGTTGTTAGAAAATTATATATTACGGAGCAATGTAACACATAAAATATTGCAGAAATATAAACACAGAAAATGCACAAAACAAGAGAGACACAGATATACGTGGTTCACCCAGTTTGGGCTACGTCCACCCCGAATAGCCAGTCCTTCCTTTCTGTTATCCAGCAAAATGAAGAGACACAACCTATAGCAAATCCACTGTAATATCCTCTATTTTCTCTCACAGTCTCACCTCTCTGTTTCTCGCTCACAGAATACACATCTATTTCATAGCCTCAAATACAATACCCTCATACAAAGAGAGGGGTTGCCTTCTAGGGAAAAAAAACCCTAAACTAAACATAAGTTCTACCGTCAGATCATCCGCCTAATGAACGGCCCAGATTGACTAGAAATTACTATACTTTTACAAGGCAATTTTACATTTGTTTTTAGCTTCGGGGGCACTGCCCCCGAGCCCCCACCGGGGGACCGCTAGCCCCTGGACCCCCCAGCCAGGGGGGATCGGCCCCCCCGGACCCCCGCGGGGAGGACAAGGCCCCCCGCACCCCCCCGCATGGAGGGGTGTACAAACTTCCTGGGGTATACATCCCGCTGAAACAAAGACCTCTGAACAATCATGCTCCACACACAACAATCTCCTCCTTGGAGAATGATTGTAGAAACTCCACCGCTGCTTCATTTGCTGGACAATGACTCCTCTTTGGACCTGGTTGTTTCTCATCTTCATCGTCATCCTTGAAGACCAATTGAAACTGAGCATCTTCTCAGTTTCTCCCTGCTTACAACTTTTGTTAGCATATCTACAGGATTCTAGCTAGTGTGTATCTTTTCCAACTTCAACTCTCCATCTTCCAACACTGATCGTATGAAATGGTACTTGAGCTGTATGTGTTGAGTCCTGGAATGAAATGTTGAGTTCTTTGCAAGATGAATGGCACTTTGAATATCACTCTATAACGTGCCCATATCATGCTCCTTACCCAATTCACCCATAAACCTTTGTAACCAAATCATTTCTTTACTAGCCTCTGTAGCAGCAACATACTCTGCTTCTGTTGTTGAAAGTGCAACAACACTTTGGATTTTTGAAACCCAACTGACAGTTGTTCCTCCAATAGTACATACATATCCTGTAGTGCTCCTCTTGTTATCTCTGTCACCTGCCATATCTGCATCAACATATCCTTGTAGGGAGATGTTTGAACCACCAAAGCATAATGCTTTATTTGTGGCACCTTTCAAATATCTGAGAATCCATTTCACTGCCATCCAATGTTCCTTTCTTGGATTGTTCATGTACCTACTTACAACTCCCACTGCATGTGCAATATCAGGCCTTTTGCATACCATTGCATACATTAAGCTTCCAACTGTTGATGCATATGGAACTTTAGACATATAATCCATGTCTTCTTGGGTCTTTGGGCACATTTCCTTGCTAAGTTTGAAATGGCTAGCAAAAGGTGTACTAACTGGTTTTGCATTGTGCATGTTAAATCTTTTCAACACCTTTTGTATGTACTCATTCTGAGACAATGTTAATTTACGATTTTTCCTGTCTCTAGTTATTCTCATACCAAGGATTTGTTTTGCAACTCCCAAATCCTTCATTGCAAATGAATTTTCCAATTTTCTTTTGAGCACATTTATTTCCTGCATGTTAGATCCTGCAAAAAGAATGTCATCTACATACAATAACAATATAATATAGCTGCCATCATTTTGCTTTTTCAAATAAACACAATGATCAGAGTGACATCTAGTATAACCTTGTTCAGACATAAACTTGTCAAATTTTAGATACCACTACCTTGGAGCTTGTTTTAAGCCATACAAGCTCTTCTTCAACCTGCACACTAGTTTCTCCTTCCCTTTCACCTCATATCCTTGTGGCTGTTGCATATATATCTCTTCCTCCAAATCCCCATGGAGAAAGGCTATCTTTACATCTAACTGCTCAAGATGCAAATTTTCAGCTACTACAAGACTTAAAATGGTTCTGATTGAAGTCATTTTAACAACAGGAGAAAATATTTCATCAAAATCAATACCTTTCTTATGTGCAAACCCCTTCACCACAAGTCTAGCTTTATACCTTTGCTTTCCTCCATCTTCTTCCTTCAGCCTGTAAACCCATTTATTCTTCAATGTAGTTTTTCCTACAAGCAACCTGACTAAATCCCAAGTCTGGTTATGCATTAAGGAGTCCATCTCTTCTTCCATGGCTACCTCCCACTTCTTCCTGCTTTCAACCTGCATTGCTTCTTCATAACATTCGGGTTCACTGGAATCAGTCAACAATAAATAATATAATGAAGGAGAGTATCGTTCAGGGGGTCTACTTATCCTGGTAGATCTTCTAACACCACTTTCAGGTGTTTGGCGTGCCTGCTGTTGTTGTGGTGGTTGTTGTTGTTGTGGTTGTTGATTATTATTATTTTCAGGCACCTTTCCTTTTTCAGTGATTTCATCAAGAACTGCGTATTCCTTATTTTCCTTTTCCTGTTTCTTTTCCTGCAACTGATTCTTATACAAGACCTTTTCATTGAATATTACATCTCTACTCCTAATGATTTTGTGATTTTCGTAATCATATAAGCGATAACCAAAATCATTAACACCATATCCAATAAAGGTAAATTTATTTGACTTTCCCTCAAGCTTTGTTCTATTTTCTTTATCAATATGGACAAAGGCCTCACAACCAAAAGGCTTTAAAATGGAGTAGTTTACCTTTTTACCTTTCCATGCTTCCTCTGGAACACCACCATCCAAGGAACTTGAAGGCCCTCTGTTTATTAGATAAACAGCAGTATCTACAACATCTACCCAAAACTGTAAAGGCAATCCTGCATGCAATCTCATGCACCTTGCACGCTCCCTGATTGTTCTGTTCATCTTTTCTGACACACCATTTTCTTGTAGTGTTCTTGGAACTGTCTTCTCTCTGCAAATTCCAAGATCTGAACAGTACCTATCAAATTCTTTGCTGCAATATTCACCTCCATTGTCTAATCTAAAACACTTCAATTTCTTTCCTGTCTCAATCTCAACCAAAGTTTTCCATTTCTTGAAAGTATCAAATACATTAGATTTATTCTTAATAAAATAAATCCAAGTTTTTCTAGTTGCATCATCAATAAAAGTAACATAATAATGAGAGCCACCGAGAGATGATACCTGAGCAGGTCCCCATACATCTGTATGCATAAGCTCTAATTTTTCATTCTTCTTTTCTTTCCCAACTCTGAGAAATCTGACTCTCTTCTGTTTTCCATAAATGCAATTCTCACAGAAGTCCAAATCAACATTCTTCAAACCCGACAACAAATTCCTTGAGTGAAGAATCTTCATCCCCTATTCACTCATGTGTCTAAGCCTATGATGCCATAATGCTGCATCTGCTCCTTTGGAAGTTAAAGCATTAACAGAGTTAGAAATACCATTGCATAAATACAATGTACCAACCTTTTCGCCTTTTGCTATTACCAGGGCTCCTTTTCTTACCTTCCAAGCTTTATCTGTGAAAGTTGTCACACAACCTTCACCGCCTAACTGCCCTGTTGAAATCAGATTTTTCTTTAGATCTGGAACATACCTTACCTCCTTTAATAGCCATTGGTTTCCATTATGCTGTTTTACAAGAACCTTACCCATTCCAACGATTTTACAGGGTTTATCATCACCCAGACGAACTTGTCCAAAATCTCCTTGAACATAGTCATGAAAGTATTTCTTATCAGGGGTGGCATGGAATGAAGCCCCTGAATCTAACACCCAGGAATCAGTAATATTTTCGAAAGAAAGAATCAAAGCATCTTGTAACACCTCACCTTTCACATTTGCTTCATGATTGTTTTCTTGCTGTGCATCTCCTTCTTTTCCCTTCCGAGATCTACAGTCTTTCTTTAGGTGTCCTTTCTTTCCACATTTCCAGCACACTATCCCCGATCTGGACTTGGATCTGCCTTTCCTTGATTTACTGCGATATCCTGAGCTCTTTCCTCTTTCCATTTTTCTTCCTCTAGACTCTGCACTCAAAGCATTTCCCGATGTCTCACCGGAGCTTTTCCGTCGCATTTCCTCGCTAAGGATAGCACCAACAACATCATCAAACCTTAAAGTACTAGATCCAGAAATGGAGTTACTAATGGCCATTACCAAACCATTCCAACTTTCTGGTAATGAGCACAAGAATAACAGAGCTCTAACTTCATCATCAAAGTTTACCCCTACAGAACTTAATTGACTTGTAACTGTATTAAAATCATTAAATGGTTTGCAACAGATCCACCTTCCGACATATTCATATTAAATAACCGTTTCATAAGAAATACCTTGTTTGAGGCCGAGGGTTTTTCATATAGTTTTGACAACGCCTGCATCAAACCCTCTGTTGTGGTTTCCTTCGAAATGTTGAAGGCGACTGATGTAGCAAGGCACAACCGTATTGTTACGAGTGCCTTTCTATCGAGAAGGTTCCATTCTTCGTCTTTCATACCCATCGGCATCTTTGTTTTTCCGCCCAATGGTAGGTATATATCTTTCTGATACAGATAATATTCCATCTGCATCTTCCACAGCGAGAAGTTTTGGCCATTAAATTTCTCGACCCTAAACTTATCATCTTCCGCCATTGCTCCCACTCGAACCGGGAACCCTTCTTTCCTGCGAGTTTATCAACCAAATAGACCTTCGGCTCTGATACCAGTTGTTAGAAAATTATATATTATGGACCAATGGAACACATAAAATATTGCAGAAATATAAACACAGCAAAAGCAAAAAACAAGAGAGACACAGATATACGTGGTTCACCCAGTTTGGGCTATGTCCACCCCAAACAGCCAGTCCTTCCTTTCTATTATCCAGCAAAATGAAGAGACACAACCTACAGCAAATCCGTTGTAATATCCTCTATTTTCTCTCACAGTCTCACCTCTCTATTTCTCGCTCACAGAATACACATCTATTTCACAGCCTCAAATACACATCTATTTCACAGCCTCAAATACAATACCCTCATACAAAGAGAGGGGTTACCTTCTAAGGAAAAAAACCCTAAACTAAACATAAGTTCTACCGTCAGATCATCCACCTAATGAAAGGCCCAGATTGACTAGAAATTACTATACTTTTACAAGGCAATTTTAGATTTGTTTTTAGCTTTGGGGCGCTACCCCCGAGCCCCCGCTGGAGGACCGCTGGCCCCCGGACCCCCCAGCCGGGGGGGATCGGCCCCCCCGAACCCCCGTGGGGGGGACAAGTCCCCCCCGCACCCCCCCGCGTGGAGGGGTGTACAAACTTCATGGGGTATACATCCAGCTGAAACAAAGACCTCTGAACAATCAAGATCCACACACAACAATCGCTGCCACCGCATCTGCCTCCGTCCCTACCTCGTCACCCTGTCGTACTGCCACGTCACCCTGCAACGTCACCCTGCCATGTCACCCTGTCGTACCGGGACCCGCCGCTGATGTCATGCTGACGTCATCACCGAAAAGGCGCGAAGGGCGAAAATCGCAGTAAAGAATGCCTGAAACTAGAACCTGAGGTAGTTTTCGATGCGTGATTAGCGCTCGCATCACTAAGAAAAATCGCTCAAAATGGAGGGCTTCTCATGGCTCGGCTACCTGCAAAACCCAAAAATTCACGGGAGGCAACAAGATTTCTTCATGTATGTTCATATTCAATCGGCTAGCGCCGATAGAATTCTAAATGCCACGAAAAACATTTGCAGCAGTTATTTTTGCCTTGAAAGGGCAGAAAAGGGGCGACTTGACAGTTTCAAGAGTATCAGAGGAAAGATGAAGCCCAGATTCAATTAAAGAGTATCAATGAAGCGGAAAAGAGTATCATATCGACAATATCAAAGCAGGTGAACATTAAAGGCCTCCATCCAAGTCAAAGAAGCAGTAAAGGCCATTCAAAGCTCATCGGATCAAAATTAGTGCACATTAAAGCCACCTAAAAGCAGCAGAACCACCTCACTACACCGAGCCACCAAGGACAGCATATTAGCTCATTTTGATGCAGCTACCTCCAGCACATCTCAAATAAATATCTTCTTGCGTTAACTTGAGGACAAGATTAGGTTAAAGAACTCATTTCCCTCTGATCTGTTTAAGATCTGCTGTAATAGATATTTTTGGATATTTTCTCTATATAAACCTCCCTAATTCATTATTTAAAGGGTTGGTTGGTTGATAATCCTCATTCGAGACTTGCGCTGTATATTTTGAGAGCTCTATTATCAAAGAGTGATGGAATGCTTTGGATGAAGAACTGACTGTTGTGTTATTTAATGGCTGAAGAGTGACTGTGGAATTCCTGTGCTACTACATGGCTCAATAAGTGTTTTTCTAACTCTGTTTATAGTTTACATATGTTTATGCCACCATTGTATTACCATCTAAATAACAAGAAAGAAGAATAGCTTAGGTTTTGCTTGACTGAACCCTATGCTCAATTCTTGTTATTTCTATATGTTTTCTTCAGAAATGGTTATGAATATGCATACTTAAATGATCATGTTTACCCTGTTTCTTTCACATATGACTGTTATTTAGGAATTCTTGACTACTCCTAGACAAAATTTCATTCACCTTCCCTCTATGTTAGCTAATGAAAGATTCTTAGTTTCCTTTCATCTCTGACTTTCATTCCATCTTTATTCCAGCCTGATATTGTTCTATGTGTAGCTATCCTGCTTTGTACTCCTCTCGTGACCAAGAAAACGCAGCAGCAAGCCCTAATCAATGACTCCATGCCCAAATGGTTTGAACTTCTCACTCTATGCATCCCAACTCTGCTTGAAAACATCATCCTTCCCACCAAAATAAAAACAAAACCCATGTACACCATAACTAGCCTAAAAATCAACCCAAAACAAAGTTAAATTTTAAAGAGAGAGCCCTCTCTGACTGCAGGTAGGCTAGGACTTGCAGCCCAAAGATTGGTTTGTGGTTACCTCGGCCGTATCCCTTAAGGAGCCAAGGGACAACCTGAGTGATAACAGGGCGAACCCGATGTCTGTCCTTTACCCATCTGATAAAGTGGTTTCCCCCTGGCCCCCAATGCTACGTGTCTTTCGATGAGAGGAATCGGGCGGCCCTTTACAAATACCACCGAACACCCAAAAGCAATGCGAAATGAACCACTTATCACCCTCCTACTACGCGATGAATTAACCACTATTCACCCCGTACCCACCAGAAAATAACTTTTGCATATAAAAGAAAAAAGGCACAAAATTGTTTGTTTTCGCTGAATTGTCATCTGCGAGCTTCTGTATGCATGCACGACACCTGCAAACGTCGAAGCTATCAACCCACATACAATTTCACTCCAAAGACGCTGCAGACAACCAAGTCGGCCTTGCAGCCTATACAAAACCCATTCGACCACTTACAATCGCCAACCACCCTACTCAGAGTTAATTCACCCCAGTTCCAGGGATTTAAACCAGAATTCACCAAATACCCTGTCAAGTTCAAAGTAACTAGTTGTTGAGTGTTTTTAGTTAGGTTAAAATTAATTAAAAATACTCAAGAGCTCAAGACTACTCCTTGCAGAACATCGTTGCCCTAAAAACCTTGAAATTACCCCCCATACTCAAATCCACAAGAACTGAGTATGGTTATCCCAATTGATATGGATATGAGACCCATCTCTACAACCCATTTAGACCTAGACCACCTTCCCCTAGCTGATAAAGATTTCCAGATAAAATATACCACTGTCATAAAGCTCCTGCTCAAAATACATTGCCAAAGTAGGGACAAGTTCTTGAACCAGGCTGATGAAATTAGCCTTTAGTAGTCAAATTTTCCCAAGTACCAGTTCTCCCAAGTCCACATTTTTTCTAAAATTGTGCACATGTGCCATGCTTGTTACGTCCTAAGTCATAGATGTTGGCATTATGACACAGGCGTTGTCCTTGATGGCAACTCACTCAGATGATAGATCACAGTTCAGTAGGATAACAGCACAAAGTTTAGATCATAATGAAGAAAGAGAGATATACGCAGGTTCACCATTGGCCAAGCCACGTATACATGCAGATTCGCTATATACAATTCGCGTATACGTACATATTCACTTTTACAGAATGCAAGGCGCGTATATCTTGGAAAACTAAGTTTTGGTCCAAGGTATTTGGTCCATGGTATTTTGATCCATGGTATTGGTCCAAGGTATCTGGTTCGAGGTATTGACCCCAGGTATTGGGTCCAAGGTATTGGTCCTAAGTGGTTTTGGTCCATGATATTGAGTAAGACCTAAGACTATAAAGTGAGGGGAAGATCATTAGGCCAAGACACTCAAGTATTCAATATCTGATGAAGAGCAAGATCTAGTGTACAGGTTATTAGGTTATTGTGCATAGCTGGATCTGAACCAAGGATGAACCTTAATGCTTGATGAAGGATAAGATCTAATGATGGGTCAAGATCTTAAGGCTTGAAGTGAAGTATCTTTATGTGGTTTGATCATTTATCTGAATAATTGGCGCATGTTGTAATCTGTAAATATGAAGATCTAGGTATAACTGAAGTTTGGAATTTTTGTAATGTTTAAATCATCATTTACAGATCTATACGTAGGTTCACTTTAGAAAAGCCACGTATACACGCTTGTTTTGCATATCAAAACAACGTATACATCTTAAATTTGATTTGCATATTTGTACGCAGGTTTTCCTTGAGAAAAGAGCGTATCCGTGCAGGTTTGACACATGGAAGTAGCATATACCTTATAAAATATGTTTTAGCTACTTCTATTTGTTGTTGCAGTGTTCTGGGTTCTGGCTTGGGTTCTGGTTACAACATTTTGAAAGATTAGATTGAAGGGTTGTCAAAGTGATTGATTGATTCAATTGTGGTTGGTATAAAGGATATTGGTTGATGCAGATATATTCGATGATGGATCCAGTTTGAAAATTTATGAAACGTGGTCCCTAGAAGAAAAGAAAAGATTGTAGCCTTTTGTAGGCCGGCACCTACGTACTAGTAAACATATCAGCTAGTACAAGAGCTAGGGGGTAGTAGCTCGCTTCCAGAAGAAGCTGGAGAACGAGAGAAGGTTGTATCTTTTTGCAGGTAGAAGCCTACGTACTAGTTTAAGTCTACACCAATACAAAAATTGTAAAAAGAAGTTTCTTATTATGAAAAGAAGATAGAGACAATTGCAGCAGGTGGTTTTCACCCACATTGGGTTTCCACCTTATATCTTGTGTTCATGTGTGTGATTGTTTGTTCTGCTTTTACTATACCTAGTTACTGTTTATGTGGTTTTGATGCACTAATTAAAGATCAACATATGATGAACTAACTAAATCATAAGTTTGCAGTATATACGCTAGTTGCCTTAAACACAGTTGCATATACACGCGAGTTCCATTAACTGAAGTACCGTATATGAATCTGATTATGCCAAATGAAAAATTGTTTGACTTGCTAATACTAATTTACCCCCCACCCTCTCAGTATTATTTCCAACAATTGGTATCAGAGCAGGTCCTTCAGAAGAAGCTTGATCGCTTGAAGGAAGATCCATCATCATGAGTAATAAAGAAAGAGAGGGATCCATTAGACCACCAATCTTTGATGGAAGCAACTTCGTTTATTGGAAGGTAAGAACCACATCTTATCTTCAATCTCTTGGAACAAATGTCTGGGAAATCGTGGAAGGAGGATATACATTTCCATCAGTAATAACTACAGATGCGGCGGGTAAAAAGAAATATGAAACCAATGCCAAAGTTGTCAATACATTATTGGGAAGTCTGTCACAATCAGAATTTGTCAAAGTTATGCAACTCAAATCCACCAAAGAAATATGGGATAAAATCATTCTAAGCTATGAAACAGACTCTTAGGTCAAACGTGCAAAACTGCAAACTCTCAGAATTCAATATGAAACTCTCAAAATGAACAATGATGAAATTATAGCTAGTTACTTCTTACGTATAGATGAGATTGTTAATTGCATGAAGAATTTGGGTGAAGTGATAAAAGAAGTTACTTTAGTTGAAAAGGTTTTAAGATCCTTGTCTACTAAGTTTGAATCAAAAGTATCTGCCATAGAAGAAAAGCAGGATCTTCAGACTATTACTATGACACAGCTGCACGGAATCTTAACTGCTTTTGAGATGAGAAAAAGAGGTCTGTCAGATATGAGAGAATCCATATTTAAAGCTTCAGGAAAATAAGAACTCAATTAATCAGGACATATTTCAGAAGGAGAAGAAGAAGAAAACTTTGTCAAGAACCTTCAACGGGGCTATGGAAGATTCATAGGTAAACTACCTTTCAAATGTTTTGCTTGTGGAAGAGTTAGTCATTATGCTGCCAAATGTCCTCATAAAGATAAGTTTGATAAAGGTAAGGAATCTGTAAAATGGAATAGAAAACAAAGTGTAAGTAATAAGAGCTATTATACGCATGAATATAGCGATGGTTTATCAATTAGTGATGAAGATGAAAATAGTAATGACTATATACTTCTGATGGCTTTTGAAGATGATGATTTCTTGGATGCTTTAGATGAAGATGAATTGTATGAAGAAATCTCTAAACTCAAAATCTGTTTAGAAGAAAAGAATATGATTATAGATACTTTGACATTCCAACTTGCTGAAAGAGAAAAACATAATGAAAAACTAGAATGTGAAATTGTGGGTCTAAGAAAGGATATTGAGAAAACAAAAGCCCTCATCTTAGATTTGCTAAAGGATCAGAAACCTTAAATGAAATTATCAAAGTGCAACGTTCTCCTCTGACAAAGGCAGGTCTTGGATATACTAAAGAAGCATATCAAGCACAGAAGTCGTCAACCTCCACTAAAAGCTATCTTGATGTAGCAAAGAGTAGTGAACAGTTTGACAATCGTCAGCAAAGGCATAAAGAAGATCACCAGGTAAATTAGGCTCAATTTACTTCAAGGATGAACAGAAGCTACAACCAACCTCAGGTAAATCATACTCAATATGCTTCAAGAATGAATAACAATAGAAACTACAATCACGAGGTCAGTAGATTCGATAATCGTAGGAACTTCTTTAATGGCCAATGTTTTTCATGTCATAACTTTGGACACAAAGCTATTCAATGTGTTGCTTACAAGACCATCATGACTAGAGAAGCACAAAGGATGTGACAGGGATCATGAAAAGGTCCTACAATAACTTTTCTCTTCTTGAAAATGAAATAGAATTCTCTATCTGCAACAACTTTGGTCATGAAGAATCTGAATGCATGAGTAAATTTCAGAAAACATCTCAGAAGGAGAAAACTTCATTAAGTCCCAAAATATGGAAAAAGAAAGAACCACAAATAGAAAGATGTGGTATAGCCTTTTATGCAAAAAGATAGGAAAATCAGTGGTACACCAACAGTCGATGCTCAAAACACATGACAGGTGACAAAGAAACACTTCATTCATATAATGCCTTAGAAAAGGAAAAGAAGGTCTCATTTGGAAATGACATTCCTGCTGTCATAAAAGGTAAAGGCTCTGTTCTCTTAAAAGAAAAGTTTAAAGCTGGGAATGTTATGTATGTTGATGGTCTGAAGCATAACCTGTTGAGTGTCGGTCAAATGTGTGATCAAGGAAACGAAGTAGTATTTCGATGAAATGGATTCGTTGTTTGTGAGCTTGGTACAAGAGAAATCGTGATCAAAGGTATAAGAACTCCAAAAAACTTATACATACTCAAGGGAGGACAACAACGGTGCTAATCCAAGCAAAAATGATGAACATTGGCTATGGAATAGAAGATTGGGGCATCTAATCTTCTCTCAAATAAGAAAAGCATGCAGATTCTAGGTTGTTCGTGATCTTCCTGATATCAGCATTCCAGAAAATAAAATATGCAAATCATGTCAATTTGGTAAGAAAACCAAATCGCACTTCCATGAAAAGGAAGGATCAGCTAGTAAGCCTCTTGAACTTGTTCATACTGATTTATGTGGACCATCAAGGAAAAATTCACCTCGTGGAGAAGAATACTTTATATTTTTCATTGATGATTTTTCTAGAATGTGTTGGATAGGACTTATAAAGCATAAAGATGAAGCATTTGAAAAGTTCAAAGCCTTCAAATCTTTGGTTGAAAATGAATCAAATCGCAAAATCAAATGCCTCAGATCTGATCGAGGAGGGGAATTTACCTCGGATGAATTCTTTGACTTTTGTGAAGAACATGGAATAAAAAGGCAATTCTCCACCGCAAGGACTCCTCAGCAAAATGGAGTGGTAGAAAGGATGAACATAACTGTTCAACAAATGGCTCGTGATATGCTAGATGAGTTTGGAACTCCTGCAACCTTCTGGGGTGAAGTTGAATTCACTGTCGTCACTATTCTCAACCAAGTAAATGTTTGGGTAAACATCAATCAAACTCCACATGAACTTTGGTATGGTAAGACCCCTACTGTAAAATACTTCAAAGTTTTTGGAAGCAAAAGTTACATCAAAAGGACTGATGAAAAACTTGGTAAGTTTGAACCCAGAGCAGATGAAGGTATTCTCCTTGGTTACGTTTTCTGAAGTAAAGGATATAAATGTTATAATAAAAGACTTGGGAAAATTATTGAAAGTATTGATGTTGTGGTTGATAAAGCATGCAAAAATCCAAAACAAATAAAAACCGAAGATTATGAAGAAGATGAGGATTATCCTCCCACATCAAATTAGACTAATTCTGAAGAAGAAACCAATGAAGCACCAGAAGAAGAGAAAACAATAGAAGAAAATACTTCATCCAGGTATGTTCAGAAAAATCATCCAGAGACTTAAATTTTGGGACAGAAAGAGGCAGGTGTGCAGACAAGAAGAACTATTACAGAAGCTTCAAGCTATCTAGCATTTCTATCCTCCACCGAACCTCAAAATATAAATGAAGTATGCAAAGATGAATGTTGGGTCAAGGCCATGAATGAAGAACTTGAGCAAATTAAAAAGAATAATACTTGGGAATTAGTTCCTAGACCTCATGATAAGAATATCATAGGAACTAAATGGATATTTAAAAACAAGTTGAATGAAAATGGAGAAGTTATTAGAAACAAGGCTAGACTTGTTTGTAAAGGATATGCTCAACAAGAAGGTATAGATTTTGAAGAAACTTTTGCACCTGTTGCTATACTTGAAGCCATAAGAATGTTCCTTGCTCTTTCTAGTTTTCAAAAATTCAAAGTATACCAAATGGATGTAAAATCTGCCTTTCTTATTGGAGACTTAGAAGAAGAAGTCTATATTGAGCAACCAAATGGATTCATTCTTGGAAATGATGCAAAACTTGTACGCAGACTCAAAAAGGCTCTCTATGGTCTAAAAAAAGCTCCAAGGGCTTGGTATTACCGTCTTGAAAAATATCTCCATCAACAAGGTTTTTCAAAGGGATCAGCTGATAGCAATCTATATACAAAGATTGACAATAATAAATTGTTAATACTTGTTGTGTATGTTGATGATATCATTTTTGGTAGCAATGAAGAATCCATGAGTCGGAATTTTGCTTCGGTAATGCAGCAAGAATTTGAAATGTCCTTGCTTGGTGACCTTACATATTTTCTTGGTTACAAGTTCAACAAAATAAAGATGGTATTTTTCTGTCACAAACCAAATATCTCAAACAGATCTTGAAAAAATACGACATGGAAGATTCTAAACCAGTATGTACCCCAATGGTAATAGGATGCAGTCTCAGCTCAAATGATGAATTAGCAACAGTACATCAACCAACTTACAGATCTATGATTGGAAATCTTCTTTATCTAACAGGTACCCGACCAGACATCATGCATGCAGTAGGAATAGTTGGAAGATTCCAAGCAAATCCAAAGGAATCACACCTTCAGGCAGTCAAAAGGATTTTCAAATCTCTTCAAGGAACACAAAACTTTGGTTTATGGTATCCTAGAGATACAGGTCTTACACTTCATGCATATACAAATGCAGATTGGGTAGGAAGCATTGATGATAGAAAAAGAACTAGTGGTGGTGCATTCTATATGGGTTCCAGATTAATGTCTTGGTTCAGCAAGAAACAAAGTTCAATTGCATTATCTACAACTGAAGCAAAATACGTGGCTGCTACATATTGTTGCACACAACTCCTTTGGATGATGCAAACATTGCAAGACATTCAAGTCACATGTACTCCACCCATCTCCATTCTATGTGATAATACAAGTGCCATCATTATTTCAAAGAATCCATTCATGCATACCAAGACCAAGCACATACCCATCAAATATCATTTTTACGTGAACAAGTGCTTAAACAAAAGGTCAAATTGGAGTATGTTCCCTCCAAAGAATAGGTTGCTGATATATTCACCAAAACACTGCCTAGAGAGAAATTTGAATATCTTAGACAGAAGCTGGGAGTAGTTGATGCATCATCCTGCTGTTAAATCCTATCTATTTTAGAGAAAGGTTGTTATACACGAGTTTCATAAAGCGTAGTCATGTACATACGCTAGTTTCTGTGGATACAGTCGCGTATATTTTGGTTTGAAGAAAAGCAGTGGGCCAGACTCAAGAAGAAAGGGGTCTGATATGGTTCAGTGAATTATCTACTATGCTTGATGATGGTTATATTCTATGAATGACATGTGGAAATATGTTGTCTCTCATAAGTTGTTCATACATTTATGTATATCTGATTGATAATGATGCCTTGATAACTCTTCTATTATATGAAATGATCAGATCTGACAGTGATAATTGACATAGGTTCAGGGGGAGCATATGCTTCTAATAATGCATTGTTGGCATTATCTTAGAAGATCTTGGTATAGATTCACATAGATGTTTTTGATTCAGGTGGAATAGGTTCAGGGGAGAACATGGTTGATCGTCTGGATGCTGATTGACAGATGCTACTAATGATAGTCGTTGATGACTATCATGGTCTCTGTTATATATGTCATATATTTTAATGAAAAGGTCATGAAACAACCTAAATTGTTACCCCACTATGCATGGGATGGATGATGTAATGTGTCTTGTTTTGACATGTATAAACAATTGGTATATCCCCACTTGGTTGGGAGATGGATGTATGTATGAGTCATTGGTGATAGGAATGTCATTTATGATTTATGTATAGGGTCATGTTCTTCTTTTAGAACATCTTTTTGCAGACCTTTCTTATATTCAGGGGGAGCATGGACTCGATCATGGAGCTCAATCAACACTCTTCAGCATATTAAAGAATTTAGCATGTACTCAGGGGGAGCATAACCCTTTGCCCTTGATGACAAAGGGGGAGAGTGACTTGGGGTTGACATCAAGTCCAAAGGGGGATATTGTTGGCATTATGACATAGGTGTTGTCCTTGATGGCAACTCACTCAGATGACAGATCACAGTTCAGAAGGATAATAGCACAAAGTTCAGATTAGAATGAAGAAAGAGAGGTATACGCAGGTTCACCATTGGCCAAGTCGCATATACACGCAGCTTCACTATATACAAGTCGTGTATACGTACACATTCACTTTTACATAATGAAAGGCGCATATATCTTGGAAAACTAAGTTTTGGTCCAATGTATTTGGTCCATGGTATTTTTATCCATGGTATTGGTCCAAGGTATCTGGTCCGAGGTATTGACCCCAGGTATTAGGTCCAAGGTATTGGTCCTAAGTGTTTTTGATCCATGGTATTGAGTAAGGCCTAAGACTATAAAAGGAGGGGAAGATCAGTAGGCCAAGACACACAAGTATTGAATATCTGATGAAGAGTAAGATCTAGTGTACAGGTTATTGGGTTATGGTGCATAGCTGGATCTGAACCAAGGATGAACCTTAGCACTCGATGAAGGATACGATCTAATGATGGGTCAAGATATTAAGGCTTGAAGTGAAGTATCTTTATGTGGTTTGATCATTTATTTGAATAACTGGTGCATGTTGTAGTCTGTAAATATGATGATCTAGGTATAACTGAAGTCTGGAATGGTTGTAATGTTTCAATCATCATTTACAGATCTGTACACAGGTTCACTTTAGAAAAGGAGCGTATACACGCTTTTTCTGCATATCAAAACAGTGTATACCTCTTAAATTTGATTTTCAAATCTGTACACAGGTTCGGCTTGAGAAAAGATCGTATGCACGCAGGTTCGACACATGGAATTAGCATATACCTTATAAAATATGTTTTAGCTGCTTCTATTTGTTGTTGGAGTGTTATGGGTTCTAACTTGGGTTCTAGTTACTATATTCTGGTTACAGCATTCTGAAAGATTAGATTGAATGGTTGTCAAAGTGATTGATTGATTCAGTTGTGGTTGGTATAAAGGAGATTGGTTGATGCAAATATATTCGATGATGGATCCAGTCTGAAAATTTATGAGACGTGGTCCTTGGAAGAAAAGAGAAGGTTGTAGCCTTCTATAGGTTGGCACCTATGTACTAGTAAACATATCAGCTAGTACAAGAACTAGGGGGTAGTAGCTCCCTTCCAGAAGAAGCTGGAGAACGAGAGAAGGTTGTAGCCTTCTGCAAGTAGAAGCCTGCATACTGGTATAAGTCTGCACCAGTACAAAAATTGTAAAAAGAAGTTTCTTATTATCAAAAGAAGATAGAGACGATTGCAGCAGGTGGTTTTCGCCCACCTTGGGTTTCCACCTTATATCTTGTGTTCATGTCTGTGTTTGCCTGTTCTATTTTTACTATAGTTGGTTACTATTTATGTGGTTCAGATGCACTGATTAAACATCAACGTATGATGAATTAACTGAATCATAAGTTTGCAGGATATACGCTAGTTGCCTTAAGCACAGCTTTGTATACACACAAGTTCCATTAACTGAAGTAGCTTATATGAATCTGATTATGGAAATGAAAATTTGTTTGACTTGCTAATACTAATTCACCCCCCCCCCTCAGTATTATTTCCAACAATAGAACCATCATGTCTCATGACCAGAAGGTCATTTTTACCATCACTACTGAGTCTATAAATGAAATGTTGTAGCTCCAACCAAGGCCAAACCTAACTCCCCAAATCTAAGTTAAGGAATTCTTGATTGCTCCTTAGTTTATGTGACTTCTTGTGATCTATAGCAAAGGATTCTTAATTGCCCTTTGTTCAAGATTATCCTCTAATCATGGCATCGCTGCACTCAAGAAGTAGCTAAAGATGCCCCAACTGCATCATCCACAAACATTAGAGGTCCTAGAAGCCGAGCAAGGACATGAAGAGCTCATGGACTTGGTCTTGAGGTTGAATGATCAACTCAAGGAGAAAGAGAAGGAGTTGGAAACTTTAATTCAATCGAAGCAAATCAACTTGGCCACAATCCAGAATTGTCATCCCCATGGTATCCACAACAGTTCCTTCTACACTGGTAGCATCGCTGGCACCCACAGCTCCACCTGCAACAACATTGCCAGTAACAGCTAAATCTACTACAACAACAGGTGCACCAAGGGAAAAAGCAGTAGTTTTGGTGAAATCCATTGAAGATATGTCTATCTAGGCTACAGAGATGAAAAGATTGAAGGAAAAGGTGGCAAGTTTGGAAACTGATTGCAAACTTGCCCAACTCAAGTAGAAAGAAGTAACACAAAGTGCCCAAAGAATGGGCGAGAGGATCAAAATACTAGAAAAGGATTTAACACTTGAGAAGCCACTTAGACAAACTAAGGAAATGTTGTGGGCCAATATCATTGACTCTGCCAATGATATTTGGCCATCAATCCAAGTTGGTTTTGAGCAAATAGAGCTGGTAAAGATAGCTACATAAGCTATCCAGAAAGTAAAGGAGGAGTTGGGAATAAGCTAGAGGATGCAAACAGACTCATCCACTTCCTCAACATCAAGAATAAATATGAGCTCCAAGAGCTAAATATAGAAGATAGGACTACTACCATTTTGGAAATAAGGAAGGTCCTTTCCAAAAGGAACCTTATGCTTAATTTGGAAGAAAAGTGCCACAATATGCAAGTAGACATTGATAGGTTCATGGCTAAATTTCATATTTTGAGGGAGAAAGGTATGCCCAGTCCTATGGTCATCAATAATAAACTCATGACACAATTGGATTATGGCAACAGACTCAGAAATTTGGCTAAGGAACAAGCCAACTCTTCATCCATAAGGGCATTACCAACAGGGAAAGCCTTGTATGACACTTTTGAAAACTTGTTCTTCCTCGAACATGAAATCAAAAACTTTTTCTCACCAAGACAAATTTTGCAAAATATACTAAGGCTAATGAAATCTACAGGAGAATGGTAAATGTGAAATTACCAGATGCAGAATGGTGGGAGACAATGACAGATTTATTGTGATAAATAAACAACTGAAAGTAACTTTGCAGTAAAAATGAATGCAGCAAAGTGAAACAAATAAAAATAGCACAACAGGGTCAAAGAGTAGCAAGGTCAAAGAGTATCAGATGAAAGATCAAAGTAAAAAAGACTCCAGCGTAAAAATGCCACAACTATAAGCCGACATAAAGGGCTACACCTCAACCATAAAGGCCAGCACAACCATAATTAAAGGGACAACGAGAAATAGTTCATTAGCTATCTTTATCTTCTTGCTAGAAGATATTTGTATTTCCTAGAATAAATCTCAAGTTGTTTCAAGATATTTTGTAACAAGTTTTTGTATAAATACCTCACAATTCGAAGTATGTAGGGTGGATTCCAAAACATTTCTATAGACTTTTTCTCTCAAATCAAAAATTCTATTGTATCAATGACTGGATTGGCTTACTGGATCAAGGAATAAATATCAGATATTTTACAGGATTCTTGTGTAAATTGAAATACAAATAAGTATTCTCTCATGTTCAACATTGTTTTCCTTCAAGTTTTTTCCATAATATTTATGTATCTCTAAAATCTAAATGTTATAACATGGAATGATATTTTAGAAATTGCTTAAATTTACTCTTTCTTGATTGTTATGCATTATTATATGTTTTCTTCATAAATATAAGTTAAGGAATTCTCTATTGCTTCTTAGTTTAGGTGACTTCTTGTGATCTATAGCAAAGGATTCTTAATTGCCCTTTTTTCATGATTATCCCCTATTCTCCATTCTGATCCCGATCTAAGGATTGTTAAGTGCCCTTTCACCCTGGTTGGAATTAATCCACCCATTACGCCTAAGGATTTACATTTTCTTCTGCTAGCCTGCCCTGTGAACATTCCCTTTAATAAATTGGTCTGGTCCTACTATCCATTTGTTGAATTCGTAGCCCAATGGCTTGAAGACCTAGCTCTATCCATCTGCTCTAATAATTCCACCACCCAACCTTCAAATCAAAACCAAAACCCCAAGGAACACTAAGAACTAGCCTAAAATCCCATAAGAAACAAAGCTAAATTATATAGAGAGAGCCCTCTCTGAGTCATAGGTTGGCTAGAATCTATACTTAAAAAATTGGTTTGTGGTTACCTCAGTTTCTTCCTTCTTCTAATAAATTCTAAGGAAAATTCTGAGTGATAACAGTCCCAAGCGTTAATTTATTTGCATAACCTACTTTTCTCACAATAGCATCTTAATCCAAGTGTTCAAAGATTTAATATACTTACCTCTTGGTCCCTTGAGGAAACGTCACTCTGCCTCACTATAGCTGACAGTCATATCTACCACGAACTCACTGATAAATCCTCCTATAATTCGGTCGAGCCAATGGTCCACAACTTGCGTGATCTTATCTCTTGACGCTTCTATTTTGCGCACTAATTTTGGAGTCCACATGATTTGTTTGTTGAGCCTACACCTTCCCTGATTGTCTGCTAGCTTTGTGATCCACTCATACAACTCAGAAGGAAAGGATGCAAAGAAGATTTCATGGATTTCCGTATACAAGTAGCGCTCCACCCATTATTCCTTAGATATTCGCGGATTTCTCCTTTCCTGCACTGCAAACTCGTGAATCTTCTTGTCCAACCACCCTTCAATTTCTTTCTTTGTTGGATTCCAGTGGCACGACATCAGACATCACTTATGTAGATCCCAGTCCTGGCAATGGAACAATTTGTTGGCTTGTGTGCGCCTCACCCAGGTTCAGAGTCGATTTGGCCAAACAAATCTCGGCACTACTGGCCCTTTCAGAAATAGTCCGCGGAGCACAGACTAAGGTATCACCTAAAGTAGTACGGGAGGTTGCTAGAACCAGGTTTCCACACCCTAGAGATGTCTGATGGTTTGTCAGTGGTCCGCGGTTTGACCTTGTGCGCATGTCACTACGTGCACTTATCAGTACCTTGAAGCCTGCAATGCTTCCTTCGCACAACTCTGTTCGAGGTGCGATCTGTGTTATTACCCAAGTTCTTACCTGATATTATCTGATTACTTAACTTTTCTATATAAGCCCAATTATATTTAATAGTGTTCAATATTCATACAAGTGCACACGATAAACAACACATTATAAATGCATAGAAAATCATACAAAACCAGATACACAGTATTTAGAATCAAACTTCTCTTTATTACTCTTCTTCTTGGGTTATAGACTCAACTTCTCCCTGCGCACTCAGCTGCAGGGGTTCGCACACTCAGCTACGGACTCTACTAGGCCTCTTCACACTTAGCTACAGAGCCTCTTCCTACTACTATGACCCAATACACTTAAACTTCTTCTCTATCTGTTACTACATCATTACATTAATCCATCTCTCCTTATCTCTCTTTACAAATTAGAGCCTCGCTCTTATTTATACAATCCCATGGTCCACGTACCATGGATTGTCTGAGATGACATTATATTACATTACAAGACTTAAGGCAGAAAACACGATGACTCAATATACATTTCGTGATTCGCACCCGCAATTCGCGGAGTCTTACAATATATTTGACCAAAACTTGGGCTTTGAGCTCCAAAACATGTTGTGGAGGGATTACATGCCCAATAGCCAAACTATGGGCTTTGGTAAAGCCAAGATTATGTTGCCTCAATGGGCCTAGGAATCCTTGTTGGTGAATGACGAGATATACAGTAAAGCCAAGAGGTGGATTCCTCTCTGTTGGGCCTAGTAATCCCAGGTTGGGATATGTGGTAAAGCTTGGAAAGTGGGTCTCGGTTTAGGGCCTAGTGATCTGGTGTGGATTGTGGTAAAGCCTGAGAGACTAGGAGACAAGAAAATTCCTCACGGTATAGGTGGAGAAATAATGGAAAATAACTAAAAATGAAGAAAATAGTAGCCAAATTGATAAAAATGCTTCTGAGGATAAATTTGTAACTTTTTTTCAGTTCATTTTTGGAGCTCTCTCATTATTCTATCTCTCTCTCTCTCACTCACTCTTAACACTTAGATTTTTCTTGGATCATTTTGGTACTAGGATCAAGAAAGGAAAAGAAGGCAAGAGGAAGCAGAAATCAAACAAGGGGGAGCAGGATCAAGTAGATACAACAATATTCTTTACAGGTATCGATTTGCATGTGTATTTTCCTTGCTAGATTTGGCATGCATGGTATTTCAGTGGTTATTTTACTGTTATGGAATGGTTTTTCTATGTGTGACAATGTTTTTAGCCTAGCCTTGCCATTTCAAGATAGCCATGGTATGATGGGGTTCTCATGTTTTGGTTGAGCTGGATTTCCGGATGGATTTGAAGATGAGTGAGGTGGATCTCTGAATGATTGAGAACATGGCCTAGTGGTCCCTAAACCAGACTATTGATCAAGGTAAAACCATTGGCTTAGTAACCCCAAAGCTAGACTGTCGGTTGCGGTAAATACACGATTGTGTTTCCTTGGTGGGCCTAGGAATCCTTGCCGATGAATGACATGATATACAATAACGCCAAGAGGTGGATTGTTCTCCATTTGGCCTAGTAATCCTAAGTTGTGATATGTGGTAAATCCTAGAGAGTGGGCCTTGGTTTAGGCCCCAGTGATCTAGTGTGGATTGCAGTAAAGACTAAGAGACTAGAAGACATGAAAATTCCTCATGGTGTAGTTGGAGAAATCCGGTGGCATCCATGTTTGTTTGGCCTAGAGATCAAATGGAGATCATTGTAGAGCATGTTATTACATGTTCATTGTGTTGGCCTAGTGATCTAGGATGGATTACAGTAAAGCCTAGTTTCTATTGATGAGGGTGAGGTGGTTTAGCCTCGGGATGGCCTGGTTGGTTCTTTTGGTTTGAGTCCCACATTCATGCTTGGAATATGGCACATGGGTGAATGGCTAAAGAGAGATTTGGCTCAACCATTCTATGGTTGGGTGGAACGTGGTAGTCCCATCTCGAGTTTGGATTTCGCATCATTAATATGAGGTTATTTCTCCTTGTATTTCTATTAGTATTATATTGGTTTATATGTGGATAATATGGTTGTGATTTCATTGGTATTTATGTTTCTATTACGTTGGTTATGTATGTGTTTTATGACAATGGCTATGTATAGATCTCATCATGTTTTTACTTGTAAATGAATGAAAAATGTATCTATGACCTAATAGAAGGTAATGAAAAAAATGATATGAGGGAACAATGGTTCTTAGCAATTCTCAGATAAGTATGAGATCCCTATTCTTAAATATGTTGTTTACACCTATAGATTACATATTTGTGATATGTTTGACGAAATGCTTGTAATGACTAGTAGGGGTCCAATTAAGGGCTTGTTAAAGTATTTGTTTTTGCATCATTGTTTCCCTGTTATCTTATTGATCTAAAGGTGTCATTCAATTATGGGTAGTGGCCTAGGCTCTAGGCCTGAAAAAGTGGCTCAAATCCCAGGGACACTTGCACAACATTGAGAAAAATAGTCCCTTGATGTCAGCATTCCTTGTCATGAGAGGGTCTGGAGCCCCCTAGACACTGGCAAGCCTATAGCATGAGAGCATCCAGAGGTCAAGTGGTAAAAAAAATCAGTGGCACCCAGGGGCTAGCTAGCTGAGTGGCTTGAAAGGTTCCTAGGAGTCCTATAGTTGATGTTGAAGTTTTTGATGTTGAAGTTGTCTATGTTGTGTTTCCATCAATTCCACTTCCTTAAGGTCACATGGGAGGTTGAATCTAATCATAGTAGCCTCTTGTCACATGTTTATCCAAGTTGGCTGTTTACTTGGGTAGATGTGGGAGGAGGGTGTTACAAAGTGGTATCAGAGCATGGTTCACCCCTTAGATTGGATGGGTGGTGTGATGGTCATGCATTCATGTCGTTTACATGTGTGATTAAACAACCTTGTGGTCTATGTGCTTGTTGCATATGCATGGTTTCAGTCATGGTTGTAGTGATGTCGCCATGTGAAAGAGGATGTTATTTTGAAGAATTTTGTCATGAGTGTATGATTGGTTACATGTTTTTTATCCTTGCGTATTGTTAGTGTATGCTGGTATGGTTGTTTCTTTGAGGTCCTGGTATATGTAGTTGATATGGTCATGCATTGATGCCTGGACTCTGGCTAGACTAATGGTTACACGGTTATGTGTTTATGTATTATATGTCTATATGTTGTCATGATTATGTTTATACATGTATCACATTGATTTGATGATCTTGAAGATGAGATATCCTCCCTAAACTATCATAAGGTATGTTGGTTTATTGTGATTTGTTTTAGCTAAAAAGATATACCTTTCAAGAAGAAAGATCAAAATGACTAGCAAGGTAGCACACTACAAAGACTCTCCCTATGAATTAGATGAGCAACGTGGTGTTGGGAACTCTTCTGATTTGGCAGATGCATTGAGAATATTGAAGAAAGAAATAAGGAGTTGTAAGCCATACATTGATAGGATCATACAGGGACAAGAGAAACAAGCAGAGGTTAATACTATACTCCTTCAAAGTTTGTTAGAATTGCAGCGACAAGGGCAACTTCCGACCAGCCATGGGTAGGAGGACATAACTAATGGGGCATATGGTAGTAGGTCTCATGGTGGTCACAAGTTGGATAGAGATGACACGATTAGAGATGGTATATTGTTTGATACTCTGGATAGGAGAGGTGATGGATACAAGTATTATTCTAGTTCTGGTTCTGATAGACATCATGATCATCATCATTATCATCCTTACAAGAGGAGTGATAGGGGATACTTTCCAGATGAGTGTAAGAAACCAAAGCCACCTAATTTTGATGGAGACTTGAAGAAACCAAAAGATGTAGAGGCTTGTATACTTGGGATGAAAAAATTCTTTGAGTTGCATGAGTACATAAAAAACAAGAAGCCTAGAATTGTTATCTTCAGTTTGAAAGGTAAAGCAAGCATTTGGTGGGAAGATGTGAAGTGTGTCAGAGACATCAGGACGAAGGACTTGAGTTGGCATGAGTTCAAGAGTCTTTTAAGGAAGAAATACTTGTCAGAAAGGTACTACAACAGTAAGGCCAAAGAATTATATGAGTTAAAGTTGGGATAACTGATAGATGAAGAGTACACGACTAAGTTCCTAGAGATATTGAGGTATGTATGGTATTTTAAAGATGAGAAAGCTAAAGTTAAAAAAAAAAATCAGTGGATTTCCATTAGCATTTAGAGGTCGGATTGAGTATGATGAGCCTCGGTTGCTTGAGGAAGTTACTAGGAAATTGAAACATTGCCATGAATATTCAAAGCATAAGAATGGATCTGAGCCAGGATGGAAAGGAAAATGCAAAGGTAAAGGTAAATGGAAGCAAAAAAGAATGAGGCCTTAGAATGTAGATGAGAAAGAAAATGTGGCACCACAAAACAGGTTCAATGCGGCTAGACAGGGACATAGGTCACAACAACAACATAGAGGTGATGGTACTGGTCGGTTGGAGTGTTGGACATGAGGTAAGGAGCACCTTAAGAGATATATTCCATAAAATCAGGGTGGTAGGCCTAAGATATATATTAAATAGGAGGCACAAACAGTTGGGGATGTTGGTTAGAGCATTCCTCGTATTTATGGAACATTGGATAACAAACAGGCAAACCATCACGCATCTGTCATTGAAATGGATGCTAAGCTTTATGATCAAGTTATTTCCATTTTGATTGACCCTAGATCTAATTATAGATATGTTAGTCCTGACTTGGTGGATATGTGTGGTTTGAGTATGGAATTGCATGCAAAATATTGGTTAGTTCAGTTGGATACAGGCATAAAGAAGTGAGTTCATCATTGGGTAAGAGCTTGTGCATTTTATTTGAATTGTTTCCTACTGTAGCACATTTGAATGTATTACCATAGGGATCATACAGTATGTTGTTGGGAATGGATTGGTTGTACCTTATTAGAACCAAGGTAGATTGTTATGACAAAGAAATTGAGTGTGTGGATGACAATGGGGAACCAAGACTCTTGCACAAGAAGAAGAAAGCCATATTAGTTAGGATGGTGACAACTATGCAGTAAAAGTGTAGCTGCATAAAGGGATGTGTGTTATTTGTAGTGCATAATTCTAGTGACAAGGGTAAGGAAGTTGAGGATGCGGATGTTATGAGTAGGTACCCAGTTCTACAACAGTTTCAGGATGTATTTCATAAAGATATTTCAAAGTTTCCACCTCACAGGGAAGTAGAATTTTCTATTGAGTTAGTGCCAGGGGAAACTCCAACATCAAAAGCACCTTATAGGATGAGCACACCTGAGTTGATAGAGTTGAAGTTGAAGTTGAAGGAAATTTTGGACAAGGGATACATTAGGCCAAGTGTATCACCATGGGGCACACCGATATTGTTTTTAAAGAAGAGAGATGGTACTCTCAAATTATGCATTGACTACACGGAGTTGAATAAAGTAACCATCAAGAACAGATATCCATTACTGAGGATTGATGACTTGTTCTATCAGTTGAAGGGAGCAACAATGTTCTCGAAGATTGATCTGAGATCCAGATATCATCAGGTACGCATCAAAGAGGAGTAAATTTACAAGGCAACTTTCCAGACCAGGTATGGGAATTATGAGTTTGTTGTAGTTCCATTTGGCTTAACTAATGCTTCATCTACATCTATGTGCTTAATGAATAGTGTGTTGTGTCCATATTTGGACAAGTCTGTTATTGTGTTCATTGATGAAATATTGTTATATTCTAAAAATGAGGAACAACATGCTAAACATGTAGCAACAGTGTTGAGATTGTTGAGAGCATCCGTTCTACGCTAAGCTCAACAACTGCAGTTTATTTGAGGTACATTACTTTGGACATGTTGTCTCCAAGGAGGGCATTGCAGTAGATCCAGAAAAGATAAGGGCCATCATGGAGTGGGTATCTCCCAGGAATGTGGATGAGATGATATCTTTCATGGGGTTGGAAGGCTATTACAGGAGGTTCATCAGGAACTTCTCACAGCTTTGTTATCCTATAACATCATTGCAGAGGAAAGGTAAGAAGTTTGAATGGACAGAGAAGTGTGAGGCAAATTTTGAGCACTTAACAAATTGTTGACACATGCTCCAATGTTAAAGATCGCATATCCAAACAAGGAGTTTGTAGTGTGCAAAAATGATTCCAAGAGAGGAATTGGTGGATTCCTTATGCAAGATGGACATGTGGTATTCTATGAGTCATGAAAACTAAACGAGCATGAGAAGAAATACTCGACGCATGATCTTGAGTTAGCAAATATCATACATGCATTGAAGATGTGGAGGCATTATCTTCTACATAGGAGGTTTGTTTTGATGAGTGATCACATTTGGTTGAGGTATTTGTTTGACCAACCGAATTTAAATGCCCAACAAACTAGATGGTTGGCCACAAGCAGTGTGTTTGACTTCAAGATCAGGTACATCAAAGGAAAGGAGAACAGATCGGTAGATGCTCTTAGTAGACGGGTACCTGTAAATCACTTAACAACTATAAGCTCCTATGAGACAGACTTGCAGGATAGGATCTTGCAGACAGGGCAGCAGGATTTCAAGTATATGGATATTGTGCATAGGTTGCAATAGAGTAAAGATACAGGTGCATGCACAGGTAGTAGTACAAGTGTAGGCACAGGTAGTGGTACAGGTATAGGTGTTATAGACATTTTTGTGCCTAACAGCATGGAGCATGAAATGTCAATAATCTGAGGGATCCAAAGTCCCTAAACATGTTGTTCTTACCCCTAGAGGAACAAGGTCAGCAAACCACAGCACTGAAAATCAGTTCTCCACCTGAAAACACTCAAAAACAAGCAGTTTCTGGATCATGTCAGCTGCTCCACTGAGCATCTGCGCTGAATGTCAACTGCTCCACTCTGTACCTGTGCTGAATGTCAAAACTAATGAAGGCTACCTGCGCTGGGCGAGATTGGCCAAGTGGCACAGTCATTCTGCAAGGTGTCAACTGCCCAGGAAGCTTCCAAACTGACACTTGGGTCAAGGAATTCGCCTTGTGATGAGTAAGAGGGTCTTGATCTCCAAGTGGAAGCAAGAATCTCCAAGTGGACTCAAGAACTGAAGATTAACTAAAGTGGGAGAGGACACTAGTCAGCTTCATGCCAGTCTCAAGATGACTCATCCTTTCTCGAAAACCCTATATATAGAGCTCTCTCATGAGGTCTAGGGAGGCTGGAATTTTGTGCAAGTAAGGAAGTGTTGTTGGTTTGTGTATAGAACTATTGGGTGATTGCTTGAAGGAGGTGAAGAGGAGATTTCTTTCTGCTGGGAGGTGTTGCTGGATTGGGCCTATTATGGTTGTAACTCTCTCAGAACTTTGCTTCTTCTATTAATAAAGTATTTGAGGTTCTTCTATATGCATGTGTCTTTATGGTGAATAGATTCTTGTATATTTGATTTATGCTAATCCCTGAATCGATTATGGATGTATGCTTCTTGTAGTTTCCTTTTCTTGTGCTTTTACAGGATCTTTGTGTAGCTGGGCCGGTGAAAGAGCAAGGAGCTAGGAGCAAGCAGCAAGGAGTGAAGACTGGATCGACTATTAAGCGCAAGATAACGGTTAGTAGATCATCCTTCTCTTCCCTCTCTCATCTCATAAAGAAGTAATCTTGAATAGCTTTGCATTCAGTTGTTGCTGAGGTACTATCACCCTTAGAGTGGGATAGGGTCATTCCGTATTGGATACTTTTCCCAACAACAAATTGGCGACTCCACTGGGGATCGTATCTTGTTGGTTACTTGTGTTTTTTGCTATTCATTTTATAAACAAAGGGAGTACCGAATCGAACTGTATTTGAATCTTTCGAATACAAAGTAGAGGGCAGCTACTCTAGCTCAGTTTCTGGGCAAGTTTATAATTTGAAGAGCTGATCCACAAGGACTCTAATAAGCTCTTAGTGATAGCTTTTCATCCTCCTTGTCATTCCTTAGTGTGTCCTTGACTGATAGCTTCTGATTTGAGCAAAAACTGTGAATTTTTGAGCAATCTGTGACCCGGAAACCACCAAAAACAAAAGTTTCGTTCTTCAGTGCAGGTTGTACAAAGGCTGTTTGCATTTCAGCGCAGTTCCCGAAGGGGCTACCTGTGCTGAAGGTCAAACAGGCAGTGTTCCACCTGCGCTGGACCAGTCCTACCTTGTGCTGCTGGGGTTTCCTGTTGTGTCTTGCCTTGTTTTCACTCTTGTTTTTGCTGTTTGTTGCCAGTCAGTAGGCCTATCTGAAACCAACTTTCCTTGTCACTATTCCGCCTCGGTTGTATAAAGAAACTGTGTTTGTTCTTTGTGTATTTCTTGTACATTTACAGTTTCCCATAACGAAAGTGAACTAGTCTTGCTGTGGCCTCTTAGATCTAGACCTGTGATAAAGTGTCGTTTTGATCTTAAGAGTTAGTTTGTTTGCTGTTCATAGCTGATTGAGCTTTTGCTTTCGTCATTTGGTTTGAATTTATATATTTCTAGTGTCGAAACAAGTAAATCTTAAGGTGTCTTTTGATTTTGGACAAGCTTGTTTGTTTTCACTTGAAATTGAATTCAAATTTATACAACAGCTTTCTTTTTGCATCTCACCAACATTAAGAAAGAGAAAAGAAATACTTGCATTGTGCATGTGCATCATGACAGCTTGCATGTTGATTTAGGGAAAATGCATTAGTGTGTGCTCTATGATTTGTGAGAAAAGGTGTTATCTTTCTTTTCCCTCAGTAGTTAAGGTTTTCAAAGTTGAAAGATTGAAAAGCTTGCTTATCATCTTAGACTGCATTTAGGAGTGTTACTATACATCTCGTGGTGATCCATAAAGGCAAACTGCTAAACAAGATCAACCTTAAAATAAATTGAATTTACATAACAACGCATTGAAACATAACGCAAACATCTAGAGTTCTAAGCTAGAGACGTGTTCCGGCGTCGTTAAACGTGATATCTTAGCGTTGAGTGGTTGGGTGATTCCTCCACGGTGAAGCGATAAGTATCAATACGGACTTGTGCTCCCACGTACCGTCGCGTATATATTGGGATACCCCTATAGGATCAAAGCCTTTATCCATAGGAACCGTGTCGGCCGCCCTACTGATCGCAATGCAGTGAACACAGCATTCACGAAGATCGACCACCCGTACCGTAAAACGTATTCTGTGGTTTTGCGAAAAGTTTGGCACACCCTCTGCCTAGAACTCCAGAGCAGTTTCTTTTGGCCTTTTTCAAACTCTATAACTGAAAAAGTCCATCCGAGCATTTGTCACTTCGGGCTCGTTAAAACATCGAAGGAGACTAGAGTCATCTTTAGCTTTTTCTCGACTCTTAAAAAGTGAAAAAGCAAGTTGTGTCTAAGCGTCGTTATAAAATTTATTTTAAACGGAACATAATCACCTCCTATTCCCGTGTTGATCTTAAGTTGAGAACATGGAACGCCCCAACCAAGGAACTCCACATGATGGAAATCCTAGTCCATTCTCCTCTTGGGGAGAAGTTGGTGCGCCCCACATGGCCACATTGTCGCTTCCAGGACTGACAATTGGCCTGCCTATTTGGCTATTCTCAACTAATGTAGTTCAGACCACCATGGTTCCTGAACAGTCGAGTCAACTGTTAGATCAGTCTAGAGCTGCCCACCAGCCTTCCACTTCTTATAACTCTTCCTCTAATCCTCCATCTTCGCAAGGTGGGGCTGGCAAAAGCCAAGCTCCCATGGAGAAGAAGGAAAAGAAGAAGAAAGAAAAGAAGAAGAAGGAGCCTAAGGCGACTGGGGGCAAACAAAAGACATCTGACAAAAACCCACACACAGCACAGACCGGGCCTAAATCGCCATGTGTCATATGTAGAGGAGACCACTTCCATAGAGATTGTCCCTGTATTCCCCGGATACTAAGGGACTGGTCACCTCGTTTGCACAATTCGGGAGCATCAACCTCTGATAGCCATGTTGATTGCTTACCGTCAACCAGCGAAAGTGAAGGTTCAAGACGAAGAGGGGGAGCAAGATCCCCCTGCGGATTGTGTGAAGGTGGTCACGCCATCCACCGTTGTCCCTTCTTAGACGAAGCAAAGAGAGTTTTGGAAGATCACCCAGTTTCACCGGTAATACTTCCTCCTGGATACAAAAAACTCGTGCCAAGTCCTTCGTTGGTTGAAAATACAGCTGGCCTGCTCAAATGGTCAGCTGAAGCGTCAGTCATTGAAAATGAACCTACTGAATCCAGACCAGACGAAAGTCTAAAGGTCGATACGGCAGTTGACCCGGTTCTTCCTTCAGAGGTTTCATCCTCAAATGACACCGTCACTGAAGATTCATCTTCAAGTGACACCCTCACTGAAGAGAAAAAGGATGACACCATCCAGATTCTTTTCATCAACACAGATTCTGATGAGCCTCAGGGCAATGCGCCCATTCCTTTATCGCAGGAAGGAACATCGTCAGGGTCGTATCTGGCCGTGTATTCGGTCCCACCACTAAGCAACCTGGTTGTGTCCTTTGATTGGAACCAACTAGGCAGACCCCGGTTACCAGCCAATATACCATTCAGAATCATCGTCCAAATTTACAGAATGGTAATGGCTGGAACTATCATTGATGAAGGGGCATCTGTGAGTATCCTTTCCTCGATTGCTTGGAAAGCACTGGGTTCCCCGGCGCTTTTGCCTGAGATGAGGAATCTCTCGAGTTTTGATATAGGAACCAGTCGACCGTTAGGGATCCTTCCCAATGTGTCTGTTACATTGAAAGGGAAGACCGTTCAATTGAACGTAATGGTCGTTCAAGGACCCTTGGATTATAACCTACTCCTTGGACGAGACTATATATATTGCATGGGAGCTATAGTCTCCTCACTCTTTAGAGTAATGTGTTTTCCACACGAAGGAAGAATGGTCAAGCTCGTAGACCAACTTTCATTTCCGAGATCACGCATCGCAAATAGTCAAATACCAACCCTCAATGCTCTATTCACCCAAGAAATGTCTCCACCCCCAGTCCTCCTTCCCGATGAGTGCGAGTGATTCGGAAAGATGGGACTGGAACCCAGGGGGCATGCATCCTGGTCTGCTTCGGGCAGAGGAAACCTTGGGTATAAAATAGAATTTCCGCGGAAGAATATGACTAGTCCGTACCCCGTCCGAAAGAAGGAAGAGGGGTTGTTCTGGAACAGGATTCTTTTGATAAGGTTACTTGTCTGACAAAGGTCATTCACCATTGTCTACTTCGGTAGACAGTGCCGAGGAAGTGTTTTCGTTTGATGGTGTTAACAAAACAATCTTTGGGTAACCAGGAAGAGGCAAGCCTCACCCTTTAAAACAAATGTTTTATCGGATAAGTAGGGGCAGCCTTGAGATTGTATTTTATACCTGGGGGCATGCAACCTTTTGGAGTGCAAGCAAGGGACGACTATTTATTTTTTAAATTTTTAGGTCCTCCCTTTAAACCTGTAGGTCTAACCCTTTAAACTCGTAGGATTAGCCGTTTCCAAACTTGCATAAATAAAGGATGTGGGGCAAAGGTCAAAATTTGCCAAATTAGGAGCATAGCTTCGTGAGATAAAGCTCCATAAAAAATAGCTATCTCACAGGAAACATTTCTTATCTTATGACTGGTATATCGAGCAATTTTACCGCGGAATTTATGCTCGTTAAAAAATAGAAAAGTGAGATCCGAGCAGTTTTAGCGTCATAGTTCATGCTCGTTAAAAAATAAACATAAGCTTTTGAGCAGTGTTTTGGCGCATTCAAGCTTTTTAAAAAATGAACCCAGTACCGGTAAATAACCATTGTGATCGTAAATTTATTAGCCATAAAAGCCTTGGTCGTGTTTTGCACCTGCCACCTCCATTCCATTTGGCCTATCGTTCACCTCCATATGATTGTTTACCCATTTTGAGGAACAGCTGCGAAGAGTGATTTCACTTAGCCATCCTTGTGACACTGCCGTGATTGGAAAATTCCAACCTGTACCTGGAATCTGCTGCTATCCCTGTTTATCACTCGTTCCTCAAAAGACGAGTCTTATTTGAGCTCTTTTCTCCTGACTCGTAAAATATGAAAAGTTTGCCGAGTTTTGGCCTTCCAGCTCGTTAAAGTGACCGAAAGAGCTATCCCTCCTCTAGATTTTAATCTTTTTGGACCTGAGGGATTATTACACAAAAAGGTCGAGCGCTTGTTTTATTCGGCTCGTTAAAATTATCGAAAACTCATCCCTTCTGTATTGTTTTATACTTTTTCGGACTTAAGGGATTAAATGACGAAAAAGGAATGTTGGAGTTGACTTTCTCTACCTTTTTAGACTCTCTAAAAATGAAAAGGACCGAGTTTTCCTTGTCGTTAGACTCGATAAAATGATTAAATAGCGACAAACTTGTCTTTAGACGAGAACGAGTTTCCCTATCGCTAGGCTCGTTAAAACATAGCGATGGGCTTGCCCGAAGGGCAGGTTATAGAACAAGCATATGTTATCCTCCTTAAGCTTGACAAAAATAAAGAGGTACTGGTCAGAAATGACTGGGGAAAAATTGGGAGAACCTCAAAGCTTTAATGGTAGTAAGTCGCTCTTGAACATGACACTTTGTCCTCCGTATCACATCGGGTTGGGTTGTTTCATTCACCGGTCTCATCACCATGGTCCTCGCCAAACCATCCACATTTGGGGTAATGCTACCGATCCATCACATCAATGTCGTTATATGTTCAAGAGATGTGTTCAGAAAGAGTCAGCCGTGTCCCATCCACTGCCATACATTATCCTTCATCCACCCATGATCGCCACCCTGAATCATATTTCACAGATTGTTTTCACCTCCACTAAAATCATTAGCTCCATTCCGTGTCACTGATGTGGGATTCATTAAGGCCCTCCTTTGACGGATCGCTTCTTGTCGACTTCAGCTCATTATCCAAGAAGTTGATCTAGGAACAAAACCCCCAGTACTTTGAAGCTTGCATGCCTCAATGGCAAGTTTCTCACTTCCGGCGACAGGTATACATCAATGACCTTCGACCAGAAGATTTTGCGTGGTGTTCGACGCCAAGTCCTTTATTCACACCACGTGAATTGTACTGCAGTACCTTGAGGGTCATTGTCATTATTGGTGATCCCTCTCGTGCTTGTTAACGGTTTACATTATTGACCGGTAATCAAGCGATGTCTTTCCATGTTCGACTTCAGCGCAATTCTCACATGGATCGACTTGTACTTAGAGTGAAGATCGAACGAGTTTGAAGACCCCAGATCTAGTTTCATCCATCCGGGCTGCGATATATATTCAGGATATAAAGACATTTGATATGTACATCATTGCAGCAGATGATCATCCTACTCAAAGGATGATAATTTCAGCAGAGAATTATCAGTCTACCATCAGACGATCGTCTGTTCTATGTACCAAAATGAATTTATAAAGCTGAGCATGGGAATGCCCGCCTCAGCTAGATCATGAAAGCAGAATGAAAAATAATGTATTGTGTTGTATTTTATTACAGGGCACCTCTCAGCAATTGAATGAACTTCGGATCCTCCTGATAAAGCATTTCACCCGATAAACGACCTCATACTTTAGGGGGCAACTGTTATAGACATTTTTGTGCCTAACAGCATGGAGCATGAAATGTCAATAATCTGAGGGATCCAAAGTCCCTAAACATGTTGTTCTTACCCCTAGAGGAACAAGGTCAACAAACCACAGCACTGAAAATCAGTTCTCCACCTGAAAACACTAAAAAACAAGTAGTTTCTGGATCATGTCAGCTGCTCCACTGAGCATCTACGCTGAATGTCAACTGCTCCACTCTGTACCTGCGTTGAATGTCAAAACTAATGAAGGCTACCTGCGTTGGGCGAGATTGGCCAAGTGGCACAGTCATTCTACAAGGTGTCAACTACCCAGGAAGCTTCCAAACTGACACTTGGGTCAAGGAATTCGCCTTGTGATGAGTAAGAGGGTCTTGATCTCCAAGTGGAAGCAAGAATCTCCAAGTGGACTCAAGAACTGAAGATTAACTAAAGTGGGAGAGGACACTAGTCAGCTTCAACCCCGTCTCAAGATGACTCATCCTTTCTCCAAAACCCTATATATAGAGCTCTCTCATGAGGTCTAGGGAGGCTGGAATTTTGTGCAAGTAAGGAAGTGCTGTTGGTTTGTGTATAGAACTATTGGGTGATTGCTTGAAGGAGGTGAAGAGGAGATTTCTTTCTGCTGGGAGGTGTTGCTGGATTGGGCCTATTGTGGTTGTAACTCTCTCAGAACTTTGCTTCTTCTATTAATAAAGTATTTCAGGTTCTTCTATATGCATGTGTCTTTATGGTGAATAGATGCTTGTATATTTGATTTATGCTAATCCCTGAATCGATTATGGATGTATGCTTCTTGTAGTTTCCTTTTCTTGTGCTTTTACAGGATCTTTGTGTAGCTGGGCCGGTGAAAGAGCAAGTAGCTAGGAGCAAGCAGCAAGGAGTGAAGACTGGATCGACTATTAAGCGCAAGATAACGGTTAGTAGATCATCCTTCTCTTCCCTCTCTCATCTCATAAAGAAGTAATCTTGAATAGCTTTGCATTCAGTTGTTGCTGAGGTACTATCACCCTTAGAGTGGGATAGGGTCATTCCGTATTGGATACTTTTCCCAACAACAATAGGTGCAGGTGCAACAGATGTGGATTATTTCCTTACAACATATGGATTGGTTAGATTCAGAGAAATTATATATGTGCCAGATAATAGTGAGCTCAAGAAGGTGATCTTGAGGGAGTTTCATGCGAAACCATATTCAGGTCACCCAGGATACAAGAAGACGTTGACCGAAGTGAAGAAATTTTATTATTGGATGAATCTGAAGAAGGATATAGCATAGTTTGTGGATAGGTGTTTTGATTGTCAATGTGTGAAGGCAGAGTGTAAGCATCCAAGTGGACTGATATAGTCGATTGTGATTCTAGAGTGGGAATGGGAGGCCATTTCCATGGAATTTATCACAAGGGTAAAAACGAAAGTGAGACAACATGATTCCATCATGGTTGTTGTGGATAGGTTGAAAAAGGTTGCACACTTCACTTCAGTGAAGTCTACATTCTCAGTGAGCGATGTAGCATAAGTATTCATTTGAGATGTGGTCAAATTGCATGGTGTTCCAAAGAAGATTGTGTCAGACAGGGATGAAAAGTTCACTTCCAAGTTTTGGAAGGCGTTATTTGTAGGTTTGGCATAGAGTTGGCCTTCAGTATAACTTATCATCAACAGATGGATGGACAGACAAGGAGGGCCAACCAGATATTGGAGGACATGTTAAGGATAGAGAAGATGTCTAGGTGTCTTGGGTCATAGTAGTAGGAAGAGGCTCTGCAGGAGTGCGCAAAGGCCTAGTAGAGTCTGCAGCTAAATGCATGGACCCCTACAGCGAAGTACATAGGGCGAAGTTGAGTTTGTAACCTAAGAAGAGGAATAATAAAGAGAAGTTTGATTCCAAATACTGTGTATCTATTGTTGTATTTCTTTCTATACATTTATACTTTTTTGTTTATCGCGCGCACTTATAATACTGAACACTGGTAAGTATAATTGGGCTCACACAGATAAGTTAAGTAATATTGGGTTAACTGTAAGGACTTGGGTAATAACACGGATTGCGCCTCGAACAAGACTACGTGAAGGAAACATTACACACTGCGAGGTACCGATAGGTGCGCATAGCGATGTGCGCGCAAGGTCAATCTGCGGACCACTAAAAACCATCAGACATCTCCAGGGTGCAGAAACCTAGTTCTAGCACCCTCCCATACTACTTTAGGTGAGACCTCAGTCTTTGCTTCGCAGACTATTGCCAAAAGGGCCAGTAGTACCAAGATTTATTTGGCTAAATCATCTCTGAACCTCGATTAGGCCCATACAAGCCAACAAATGGTTCTGTTGTCGGGACTGGGATCTGCATAAGAGATTTTTGATGTCATGTCACTAGAATCCAACAAAGAAAGAAATTGAAGAGTGGTTGGACAAGAAGATTCACGAGTTCATGGCGTAGGAAAACAAGAATCCGCGAGTATCTAAGGAACAGTGGTTGGAGTGCTACTTATATACGGAAATCCACGAAATTTTCTTTGCATCCTTTCCTTCTGAGTTGTATGAATGGATCGCGAAGCTAGCAGACAATCAAGGAAGGTGTAGGCTCGACAAACCAATTGTGTGGACTCAAAAATTAGTGCACAGACTAGAAGCATCATGAGATAAGATCGCACGAGCTGTGGACCATTGGCTCAACTGAATTATAGGAGGATTTATCACTGAGTTCGCGGTAGATACGACTGTTAGCTGCAGTGAGGCAGAGTGACGCTTCCTCAAAGGACCACGAGGTAAGTATATTAAATATTTAAACACTTGGATTAAGATTCCATTGTGTGAAAAGCGGGTTATGTGAATACATTAATGTTTGGGACTATGTGAAGTGGGAAGATCTACAGAAGTTAAGGTAGTGAAGAATTAGAAACCAGTCCCTTAATTTCACCCTCGCAGGAAGGTGAGGAAGAGCTTTCAAAAGTTTCTCCGAGAAGCGTGGTCAGTTTGACAAGGCAGCGAATTTTGTGCTTACCACCTCCACCTACACCGCCACCCATCTCACCCCCCTCACCTCCATCTCCACCCACCCCACCTCCGCCACCACCACACTTCAGTATGACGAGTGCGATCAAACTACCGGTATTCAGAGGAGTAGGTAATGAAGATCCAGACCAATTCTAGTTCGTAGTAAGGGCGGTATGGGAAGTACAAGGAGTCATGGATGACGATATCAAAAAGGCTACGCTGGTTAGCGCGCTACAGGATCACGCATTAACATGGTACATCAAGCATTCTAATGATCATCCAAACATGGGAATCGCAGAAATCTAGACCATGCTGAACAGGGAATTCAGCAGGCCAAAGTCAGAGACATAATCAATTATTAGGTTTAAGGAGATCATGATGCTCCGAGGTGAAACCCCCTGGGATTTGGACCAAAGACTAAAGGGTATGATTCGTGAAGCCAATATGACTTTTTCGAATGGACAACACCACACATGGTTTGTAGCGTCACGAACACCGCATCTAAGGACAGCGTTGTCACAGCAGAAACTTTCCACCCAGGCCGAAGCTTTAGAGATGGCAATGAGATTGCATGAGACTCCTATACAAGACCCTAGTCTAGGAGTCCAATAAATCCACGCGCAACTGCAAAATCTGTGTCTAGAGATACAAAGTTTGAAATAGGACGGGACACCTCGGCCAGAGGCACGTGAGGAGGTATGGTGCATAAAATGGAAAGGCAAAGGGCATGACAAGGACCATTGTCCAATGTTCGTGAATTACTTGGCGGGAGGATGGTCGATGTCATTAAGACTTGAGGTGCAAGTAGGACCCAACGCGGCACCTGCACTATGGCGTGCGATCTGTTATATAGGAGGAAAAAACACTATGGATAATTGTCATCTATTACAGAAGTATAGGCAGACGTCCCAACAATTGTTTTGTAATTTCTACAGGTTGGTAGGCAATGATGAACGCATCTGTGGGAACTATGAACTAATGATGGATCAGACTCCTGCCTATAGGGTGTAGACCGAAATGTGAGCCCTCGACCCAAATGCAGGAATGGCGCACACTAGATTTCAGGGGTGCAGACAAGGTCGAGGTGGAATGGGGCCAGGAAGAGGTCACGGACAACTAATCTATTACAATTGTGGAGGGCCAGGACATCATGTTTGTACTATGCTCAGTTTGATCATGAGGCAGAAAACTGCCCTTCATTGACAGTGAGGATGCGCGAAAAAGGGGTACTCCATCCCCCTCCAACTCAGAATTTGAAGATGATGAGGTCTGAACCGCACGAAGAAGACGTGAATGTAAACATGATGCTCAGGAGTGGTATGACCACTGGCGATGATAAAGGTAAGTAGTTAGAAGACAGTGTGTGGCTTCACAAGGCTCCTACAAAGGAACCCAAATTTGATTTAGAATGTGTTATCTCAAAATCAGACCCTGATAGGCTGCTGGTCAGGTTGACTCTAAGTAACTATTTCAAACCTACTTTAGGCTGAGGCTTAGCCTCCTCAACCTGAGAGGGCTCTCTCTGGGTATAATAATTATTTTGATTAAAAATAAGATGGCTAACTCTTGTAGAACAACTGTGACAAATATGAATGCTGGAAATACATTAAACAAGTATCCATTGGGCCTATGGAGTCAACAACACCTTAATATAACAAAGATCTTGACCTTACATGGAAGTCAGGGCATTCAGCATTTGAATATTCAGAACATACACTCATATGGAACCACACAGTTTACAGATGCATACAGGAAATCAGAGCACATTCAGTGAATTCTGAGTGATTATACATCCATACCACTATAAACAAAACTAAGAAAAGGAAAACATCACACATTCTGAATATAAGAAATCCTTCATGAATCCTGAGAAGTAAAATCAAAATTATATTACTGAAAGTGAGTCTTTACATAAGCCAAATACTATGCTCTGTTATAAAGTTTTCCAACCCTCATTACATTTCTGTTTCAGCTATATATAGAACTCTTATTCTAACTGATCGAGATTCCTCCTCCAGCATGAGGGGAATTCGAAAACTATTTCTAATGACACCTATCAACCATTTAACTAACTAATAAATACAACAAAGTGCTGACTGGAGTTTTTTTAGAGATTTAAATCAACTATGACTCTAACTCCATATTATAAGTATGATGGCTTCTCCTCGTTCTTTGACATTTGGCCCTCTTTCAGTTTAGCTGAGATGGGTGTTTAATGCTCCATGTTGACCTTGGATGCTGAATCTTTTTAACTGCTCAGAAATATTAGGAGATTACCCTTGCTTCTCGGCTTCAGTTTTCCCCAAAATATTCGAATGCACAGAAGCATGACCTTTAGCCTTTAATTACCCCAAAATGTAGAAGACTGCCACGTCCTTGATGCGTTGTAAGCTTTTCCCATGAACATGTGTGCAGGCAAAAGTTTCTTGCAGGCAAACCGTTTGATATATCCTGAACTGTGGTAAAGGTGTTCACTTTACGACAAAAATTGGATTTGAATATTAAACCTTTTTAAGCGTCCACCTGTCTTGACCTAATTGACTGTTGACAGCTTCAGATGATGTCTTGCATGCCCTTTAGACGTTTTCCTTCCAAAATTCCCGCTTATAATTCAAACTGCTTGAATTGCGTAAAAATCATCACCTTCAGCAGTTTCGTAGCGCGCTACGAAACTGCTGAGCTTTTTTTTTTTTTAAACAGCTTGCTTTTGACCCGAGACCTTTATTAGCCGAGTATTTGATTGCCAAAAACTCCCTTAAACTTTCCACATGTCGAACAGGGATTTATATTTCCTCAGAAAGATAAGATTAAGCAAATTTGTCAAAATTTTGGAAACAAAACCTTACTTGAAATGAAAACTCATTTAGCAGGTAGCTGGCTTAGCTGTGCCTTCAGATCTTCAATTTGTTTCTTCATAGCCTTATTCCCAGCTCTCAGTTGCATATTAATCCTTCTGATGTACTTGGCTTCTTTGATTGCTGGTATTGTCCATGTGTGAAACTGTGAATGGCCATCAACCACTGAATTCAACTGGGCTTCTAGGGTTTCATTCCCTTTCCATAGAGCTTTATAATACTTTGCGTGTATAACTGCATGTTTTCTAGCGGCTTTCTTCAATTTGGCAATCTCATATTTAGCTGATTCTAATTGGCTCTTTATGGCTGCTATATTATCTCCTTGAGATGTGATGACTATTTTGCTTGCGTTTTTCTGTGTCTCTTCCCCTGTTTCCTCTCTTCTTGGCAGTGCTTCCTGTACTTGCTGGAATCTCCTTGTCATAGGTCTTCTAGGTTTAAAAACGAATTCTTCAGCTGGCACATCAAATTTAAGCCTTTTTGAGGCCTTGGATTTCTTGGTGCTTTCTTGTTCTGACTGCATCAATTCGATTTGAACTGGTAGAGACTGCTCGAATTCAATAGCCTGTAATAAATCATTTAAACTTGCCTTGGACACTGGACTGTCTTCGACTGCTATAGCTTTACCTTTCTCCTTATTTATCTGGCTTCTTGTTCTTACCCTTGAGACTACTCTAGATGTGCTTGTTTCAGGTACAGTCTTTTTACCATGAACTTTTTCCTTAGTTGATTGCTGAGGTTGATCTTGGATGATGAGTGGCTTCACTTGTTTTCTTACTTGCGACTTTGGAACTCTTTTAGCTCTTACTTCTGTTTGGAGCTCAGCTATTGTAGCCTCTCTAACAGGTTGAGGAATGAGGCCAGTCTGGCTTTTGAAGCCAGCCATAAAAATGAATGAATTCCAATCCCTGTCTATCTTTTGGAGCCCATCTAAAACCAGTATTTTAATCAAACCATGATGAAACAAAGAGGTTTCACAGTCCTCTTTCCTCAGCTGTACCTTATCACACATCTTACTCAAACTACGGAACAGATAAAAAGGTAAGTCTATGGAGACTTTCCCGGTGAAATGCAAAAGTAGTTTGAAATGGTAAGAATAAACCTTGTTATACCTTCCTTCACAAGTCAAATATTTCTGTATGCAGGTGAGTAAGAGAGCATAATGTTCTTTGACATAATTCCTGGGCACTGCCTTACTTAAATCTTCATTTACATAGTCATCCTTCAAAAACTCCTTGCAAGGATTCATGTCAAATTTTAAATTTTTGAACCATTCCTCTTGTCCTCTTGGGATCTCTGTCACAGCAGATATCACTTCTGGAGAAACCTGCACTTCTAACATGGCTACCTTTGAATTCAAACCAGTGAAGTTAAGTGCAAATTCCTTAGTTACCTGTGCATGTCCTCCTTGTAACTTTTTGCAAAAGTTCCAGCACCCGGCCTTTTTAAACGCTTTCTTCACCTCTTCATTTCTCAGCGTTATATCCAGGACTTCAGGTTCAGTCCTTAGACATTTGCCGGATCTGTGCTCTTTTTTCTCCATGGATCCTTCCAAATCTTCGCACACAAAGACTACCAGCTCCGGTTGGAATTGTGATTCAGCTTCTTTTTTAATTCAGCCTCGCTTGATTATCAACCTCGCTTGATTATCAGCCTCGCTTGAATTTTAAACTCTTCCGTTTAAAACCTTTCAAGATATAATCTTGCAGATTTTTCATTCATGCAGGACTTACGGCCATCATTATGGTTTATGCATGGTAAAATTTCTTGGGAATAATAATTGGTGCATATCAACAGATCTAGTGGTGGTGTTGATCTAGTGGTGGTGATAGTGGCAATGAGCGTTAAAATGTGATAAGAAAGGTATATGAGCTGACATGAGAAGACATGGCTGACGACTCACCTAACGGACTTGACATTTCGGGAAAGATTCGCTGCGGAATGTACGAATCCATGATTTCGCAGCGCTGTTAGTTTTGAATTTTAATGATGCGCTGCGAAACTGCCTAATCATGAAGCGCTGCGAAACTGCCTAGTTATGATTGCGCTGCGAAATTGGCGAATTGGAATAGCGCTGCGAAATCACGAAAAGGCACGGTGACTCACATAAGACAAGAGGTGGCTATAGAACAATGATGGGTAGAGGGGAACCAATGGGAGTTGAGAACAACTTGAGTTAAAAACTCTTTTAAAAACTCCAAATCCTACGGGAAGAAAATTAAAACGAAATTAAACTAGCACAGACCTTTGTCATCGGGCTAGGATAGAAAATTACATGTATCAGTTTTTAGTTCTAAGTGATAACAGAACGCGCGAAGGAGACATTCATGGAAGCTAAGAAGATCTTCACAGAGGCCTCTGCTTCAGGTAGTAAGGATCAACTAGAACCAAGGATGGATCCTTCAATGCTCACTACCTTTCTGGAGACATGCATGAAACTTCTACATGACAGCAAGGCGGTAAAAGGACTACATGAACTTATCACTAGGTGCGTGGGGTTAGGAGAACTACGCGTGGTCCAAAAACTTGGAAAGCATGCATTGCGCACAGGAAGGGAAATGAGGTCGACTGTGCAAATCGACGGACGTGAAATGGATCAGGTAATCCTGGATCTTGGATCAGATGTGAATGTACTACCGAAAAAAACATAGGAACGCATGCGTAGACTCATTCTACAATGATCTCCTATTTAGTTGTGAATGGCGAACCAATAGAAGATCTTGCCCATGGGAAGATTGCAAGGGGTAACGGTGGATATTGAAGGTGCGAGCGCGTAGGCAGATTTTGAAGTGATAGAGATTGTCAATGACAGCAATCCCTATCTCGCATTACTAGGAATGAACTAGGCCACCGATATGAATGGAGCCATAAATCTGAAGAAGCACAAAATGATTTTTGAGAAAAAGTCACTACGCATGGTAGTACCACTAGATCCATCCGAAGGAGCGCGATACATTAAACTGGTGCATGACAATGATAGTGATGACGATCTCGATTGCATCTACAATATAACTATGTGATAACAGGATTGGGTGAATCTGACTGTAGATGGAAGTATTTCGTGGGAGCGCGAAAGCTCCTTCACTTCAGATTTAGATGAACAAATAGAGCGCTGGCAGAATCGGATGCACGAAGTAACAATGCTTAATTGCAACATGATGGTTAGATCATTGCGTTGCGTGAAAACACAGGCAAGGGATCTTCCTACATATGATGGGTTGACAGCAGTGGATGAATTCTTGAACAAATTTGAAATTACAGTACCAGAACAACAACGGTTTGATGCTCTAAAATGGGCACTGCGTGCAACGCCCACAAGATGGTGGGGTACACATCAGGGAAGTTTTGAGGATTGGCACAGATGTAAAAGGATGATATGCCTACAATTTGGGAAACCACAGATGCGGCTAGCAAACGAGTATGATGGATGCGATGATACACATACACACCTCACGAAATGGACCAAGGTCTACAGGGACGAGCCACAGTGGGAGTGGGTGCATTTTTTCTGTCATACTCTGGATGTTATACCCATGAATTGGTATACTGAGACAGAGCTCCGCCATGGCACGAGCGAATGGGATATCTTGCGTGAAGGATTCCTGCTAACCTTCATGTTTGAAGATCATTGGTCAGATGTTGTTGATGATGCATTACAAGCAGTAAAAGTAGCTATCTTCAAAATACCCCAGGAACTAATGGAAGTTCTTCAGCCAGAATGGGTGACAGAGCTGAGCTGTGCGCTGGAGTGTTACAATGTAAATGTTGAGGAGGATGATGAAGACCCACGAAACATTAACATTCTAGAAACAGAAGGTTGTCACGAGGTTTGAGGACCATTAATTGAGGATCCCGACATCATTGCGCCGCTAAAACCGAAGCAGGTAAATATTGGAACAGGGGCGAAGCCGAAGTATGCAATGCTTGGGGACTATTGGGATGATGCCATGGTGGATAAGGTCACTGAGTTACTCCATAAATACCACAATTTGTTCCTGACCAAAATTATGGACTTAAAAGGGATCATTGGAAACTTAGGGATGATGAAGATCACCCTGAAACCCGATGTGAAGCCCGTTATGCAGCGACCTTACCGCTTGAACCCGAAATATAAAGAAAAGGTCTATGAAGAATTAGACAAAATACTCATAGCTAGAATTATTGAGCCAGTATAAGAATCCGACTGGGTGATTCCTATGGCAGTACAGGAGAAAAATCAGAAGGGAAAAATAAGAATATGTGTGGACCTCAGGAAGCTGAACGATGCCTATGTACAAGATCCATTCCCAACACCATTTACAGATGTAGTACTGGAGAGTGTTGGCGGTTAGGAAGCATACTCATTCACGGATGGGTTCTCAGGGTACCATCAGACCAAGATCGCGTCGGAAGATGGGAGAAAAATGACCTTCGCAACAGAATGGGGTTGTTTTCAATACATCGTTATGCCGTTTGGACTGAAGAATGCTCTAGCTATATTTTCACGCATCATTGTGGTTGCATTCAAAGAATACATCCACAAGTTCTTGGAGGTCTATCTAGATGATTGGATTGTATTTGGATTAGTTAAGCACCATACATCAAGCTTATGATTGATGTTGGATACTTTTTGCTGCCACCAGATTGCACTGAACCTTAAGAAGTGCACATTCCTCGTTCCCTTTGGAAACTGGCTGGGACATGTGGTCTGCAAACGAGGACTGATGGTGGACCTTGCAAATATTTCCGTTATTCAAAATTTGGAAGCACCGTGAAGTGTTAAACAAATGCGCGCTACCTTGGGACACACCGGATACTATAGGAAGTTCATCAAGAGTTGTGCATAAATAACAGTGTCAATGGAAAAGCTATTGAAAAAAGATGTTACATATTACTGGAATGATGATTGCATTAAGAGTTTGGATGTCCTGAAAGGGAAACTGGCCTCCGCTCCAATCCTGGTCTTCCCAAAATGGGATGTGGAATTTCATGTACATGTTGATGCGTAGTGTATTGCACTAGGAGACATACTCACACAAGAGGGAGCGGAGGGCATGGATCACCCGATCGGGTTTGCAAGTCAAAGATTGTCCAAAGCAAAAAAGAACTATTCCACCACTGAGTGCGAGGGATTAGCGATGGTGTACGCACTCTAGAAATACCGACACTATTTACTTGGAGGACATTTCAAGATGTATACCGACCATTCCATGTTGAAATACCTGGTGAATAAACCTGTGATGGGGGGGGCGCATGTGCAGATGGTTCTTACTATTCCAAGAATATTATTTTGAGGTCATAATCAAGTCGGAGAGCTTGAACATAGGACCAGATCACTTGTCACGAATTGAGACGGGTGAGGAACCAACAAATTTGGAGGAGGGACTACCTGATGCACAACTCTTTGCAGTGCACGTCGCAGACAGACACTTTGAAGATATCATCCATTTTCTAACAACAGGGACTGCACCGAAGGAAGACTTGGTCCAACAGAAAAAGGAATTGGTGGTGTGCGGAGCGGAATTTTTTGTCATTGCGGGGTACCTGTACAAAATGGTAAATGATGCAATATTGCAAAGATACGTACCTAAATTTGAACGAGGTCAGATCCTCGCGAAAGCACATGGGGGTGCTGTAATAGGACACTATGCAAGACGCATGACCGCATAGAAGATTCTTCACGTGGGGCTATGGTGGCCAACCTTGCACCAAGATTCGAAAGCACACTGTAAAGCCTGCGATATATGTCAAAGGAATAGAAAACCATCACGGAGGGACGAGGTGTCATTAAATCCACAAATGAAACTACAGCCATTTGAGAAATGGGAAATTGACTTTGTAGGACCGATCAAACCTCAGGGAAAGATGGGCGCATGCTACATCATTACCACGACGGAGTACCTGATGCGATGGGCAGAAGCGCAACTGGTTAAAGACTGCATGGCTACTATGGGTGTGAAGTTGTCATTTGAAAACGTGTTGACCCAATTTAGTTGTCTGAAAATCTTAATGAGTGATCGCGCAACGCATTTCCTAAATGAAACCATTAGCGTGCTCACAGAAGATTTCCAGGTGTATCATCAGAAAATTACATTGTACCACCCACAAGCTAATGGGATAGTAGAGGCATCCAACAAAATACTAGATACTACACTGACCAAAGTGTGCAATGTGCAGCGAAACGACTGGGACCTACGCGTACTTGTCGTACTATAGGCTAACAAGATGACGTGCAAAAAACTGACAGGACAGACACCTTTCCAATTAGTCTATGGCACGGAAGCTGTCATGCCGATGGAATACATAGTACCTAGTCTGCGAATGGCAGTGCTCACAGGCATGACAGACCGCGAAGCTCTGGAAGAAAGGCTCACACAATTAGAAGAAATCAAGGAAGAACGGTTTCTTGTTGGATTTCAACAGCAGGTATATAAGCAGCGTGAAAAGGCCTGGCACGACCACCATATCAAGCTGCACACCTTCAAGGTAAATGACTTAGTGCTGCTATATGATAGTAAGTTTGAAAAATTCCCACGGAAATTCAAAATGCATTGGCTGGGACCATATGTAGTTAAGAAGGTCACAGATGGAGGCATGGTCCAATTAGTCAAACTAAATGGAGAACCCTTCCCAGGAAAAGTAAACGACAGTCGTTTAAAGCCCTACATGGGTGGGTCGGCTATCTGACTAACCGAACAAAGCATAGTCTTCATAGCCCGAGGAGCCGGACAAGGGCGCAGGACTATAAACATATGCAGCAGATGTCGGTACAGAGGAAAGGACACAATTTAGACACAGAGGGTTCAGAAGCACGAATGCAGTAGGTTCAGCAAGCAGCAGCACAGGGCACTGCCGACATTCAAGTTGTTCGAGAGTAGTTGGAGGGACTCCTTGCCAAGATCACCGCACCAATAGAGTAATTCGAGGGCGAGTCATGATGTTTGTTTTTGGGGTCTGTTGGGCATGGAATCCCCCCCCCCCCCCGATAGCATGTTTTGGGGCTCAAAGCCCAAGTTTTGGTCAAAGATGTTGTAAGACTCCGCAAATTGCAGGCGCGGAGCGCAAAATATATGTTGAGTCATAGGGTTATTCACCCTAAGTTTTGTAATGTAATGTAATGTCATGTCGGGCTACCCATGGTCTGCAGACCATGGGATTGTATAAATAGAGCGAGGCACTAAATTGTAAAGACAATAATTGGAGATAGAGGAATGTAATGATCTAGTAGAAGATAGAGAAGAAGTCTAGGTGTCTTGGGTCATAGTAGTAGGAAGAGTCTATGCAGCTAAGTGCGCAGAGGCCTAGTAGAGTCCGCAGCTAAGTGCGTGGACCCCTGAAGCTGAGTGTGTAAGGTGAAGTTGAGTCTGTAACCTAAGAAGAGGAATAATAAAGAGAAGATTGATTCCAAATACTGTGTATTTGTTGTTGTATTACTTTCTATACATTTATACTGTTTTGTTTATTGTGCACACTTATAATACTGAATGATGTTAAGTATAATTGGGTTCACACGGATAAGTTAAGTAATCGGGTAATATTGGATTAACTGTAAGGACTTGGGTAATAATAGGGATCGCACCTCGAACAGAACTGCACGAAGGCATCATTACAGGCTTCGAGGTACTAATAGGTATGCGTAGCAACGTGTGCGCAAGGTCAATCTGCAAACCACTAAAAACCATTAGACATCTCTAGGGTGCAGAAACCTGGTTCTAGCACCCTCACATACTACTTTGGGTGAGACCTTAGTGTACACTCCATAGACTGTTTCCGAAAGGGCCAGTAGTACTAGGATTTGTTTAGCTAAATCATCTCTGAACCTGGGTCAAGCCCATACAAGCCAACAATGATGGTCTAGTTGTTAGAGGGGAATCTAGTCATCAGAACTTCAGCAAGGTGACTAAGTGTGTGAACGAGTGAAATATGCATACGTGATCTTGCAAACACACACTTACATGACTTGATGACAAGACGAATCAAACCATCCAGACACGCATGCTCCACATGGCTGACTGATGGTGTGAGAGACAAGCACGACACTTGTGATTGATCGTTGGTTGATTGTGACGACGCTTGCGCGACAGTGTATGTGACTCCATGTGTGAGCATGATGGATGTTTACGTAGCGAACACAACATGTACACACGAAGCAAAGACATGAGTATGACTAGAACATGGTTGCAAGCATGACATTAACATCAACATTCAAAAGCTATCGTTGGAATGATCAAGCAAGGTGGGTGCAAGGACTCACATGAGCTCATGGAGTGAACCCGAGTGCATGCAATCATCAAGTAAAAATATCAAAGGAGGCTACGAAATTGGATGTAGGCCAAAATTTTGGAGGGTGTTGTAGCCGCTATAATAGGTCTCAAATGGCTTTGGAAGTTCAAGACCCAAAAAACTGCCAAAAATAGTAAATTGTGCTACAAATAAGGAAACTGAAAAAATGAAAGAAACAATGGCGGGGGTCCAAGTGGAATAGGTGAGTGGCCACCAATATCCACCTGGATTATTCCTCCCCCCTAGGAAGCAATGGTCCCATTGCGTTAATTTCCTCCATGAGATGTGGAAAATTCTACTGAACTTGGTCCCTGGTGAGCCCTGGTGGAGTTGGTCTACTTTGAAAACTCAATATAGTTGGATCCTTTGTTTTTGGGTGTTCTTGATCTATGTTTCCATGATATGATCAGTTGTGGCTTGTTCCATGCAATCTGGATTTAACCCTGTAGGTGTGAGCTATTATGCAATGTCTGATGTGTCTAGTAATGGTGGGATGTATGGTTGAAGGCAGTTGACATCGAACACTAGGTGCAGGCCAAGGAATGGAGGAATGCTGAGCTCAAATGCATTGTCTCCCACATCCTTGGTAATGGTGTAAGGATCATATCAGAGTGGTCAGAGTTTTCGATAGGCTTCGGTAAGGTGTTCCTTTTGAAAATGCAACCAGACTTTGTTTCCCACCTAAAACTTATGTGGCACCTAATGTTGATCATGTTGCTAATTGTACTTGGCATTTGATTTCTCTAGAATGTCGTGGAATTTCTGGCAGATATGTTGGATGTGCTCAATGAAGTTATTTTCCTTATCGGCTTCTGACTAAACATGAGCTGAAACTGCCTGAGTAGCTGCAAATGGTATGGCCACATCAATGGGACATAGTGGCTAAAATCCCAAGTTTGTGGCCAGTCGAGATATGGAGAGTCCAGTTATAGACATGTTGGACATAGGGGAGGCTGTCATTCCATGTGCGTTGATGCTTTGAGTTGTACATGTGCATAATGTGTACGATCATCCTGTTGATGACCTCTTTCTAGCCATCAGTTTGGGGATGGAAAGTTATGGACTTAGTGAGCTTGGTGTCCAGCATCGACCAGAGACTAGACCAAAATGTACTGAGGAACCTGTTTTCCTGATTTGAGATGATACACTATGGGATTCCAAAGTGTACCCACACTCGGTCAAAGAAGAGTTTAGCAGTGGTTTCTGCTGTGATATTCTTCTTGTAGGCCGCCATAATGTCCATCTTTGAGAATCTGTCAATGACCACAAAAACACGTTCATTGCCATGCTTATTAGAAGGAAGGCCCGACATGTAATCCATGGAGATGGATTCCCAAGGTCGACTAGTGGTAGGCAGCTGAGTATAGAGGCCTTGCTTCTTGATGGTCAGTTTGGAAATGGCGCAGGCAGTGTAGGATCTAATGTACTTCCCGACATCCCGTCGAAGATTCAACCAATAAAAATACTTTTACAGTACTGCCACTGTTTTCTCGACCCTGAAATGCCCAGGAGCCCGACTGTAGTGCACTTTTGAAATCATCTTGCCACACTCGCTTGATGGAACACAAAGGTGTACCATGTGGCATAATAGGGCATCCTAGAGGTGAAAATCTAGAACTTGCTGACCCTCTAAAAGCTTCTAGTATGTGTGGCCAAATTCTGGGTCACTTTTCTAGAGAAGTGGCCAATCAGAAGTCTCGTGCCGACAAGAGTTGAGCACGGTGGTTAACGCCATGATCGGTGGTCAGCTGAGGCATTCTGCAACATTATTGGTGTTGCCCTTATTATACTTGATATTCAAATGGAACTGTTGTAGGTATGTGGACCACTTATGATGGTGATCATTTTGCAACTTCCCTTGCATCTGCATGAACTACAGGGGTCGATGGTCTCTGTGGATGACTATTTCCTTCCCCAAAATGCAATGCTTCCATTATCGACAGGCCTGCACAATGGAATAGAACTCGTTTTCCTAAGTGGGATACTTCTGGACTGTGTGAAAGTGTTTCACTGTGATATTCCACTGGATGCCCCTGTTGAGTAAGTACTACCCTAATAGCATAGTCTGAGGCATCTGCCTCTATCTCAAATTGTTGTTGCAAGTATGGTAATGTGAGCACTAGCATAGAGCAGAGGCAATGTTTTAACTTTGCAAATGCCTTTTGTTGAGATTTAGACCAAAATAATTTTTCTTTTGCTCCTTCCTTGGTGACTTCACTCAAGGGCCAAGTGATATGAGAGAATCCCAACACGAACCTATGGTAGAAATTGGCAAGACCCAGAAAGCTACAGAGCTTTGTTAGAGTGGTTGGGGCTAGCCAATCTTAAATGACTTGGATCTTTCTTGGATCCACATGCACCCTCTGTTCATCAATAATGTATCCCAGATATTGAACTTGGATCATGCCAAAAGTGCATTTCTCCAAATTGGCACACATGTTGTGTTGCCGCAGTGTTTGGAGAACATGTTGGATGTGGTGGAGGTGCTTTTCCCAACTCTGGCTGAAGATCAGGGTGTCATCCTAGTATACCACTACAAGTGAGTTGGTGAATGGTTGAAAGATGTCATCCATCAGCCTCATGAGGGTTTCACGAGCATTCGTCAACCCAAAAGGCACAACCAACCATTCGAAAAGGCCCTCCTTGGCTTTGAAGGTAGTCTTCCACACATTGAAGGGTTCGATTGGTACCTGGTGATATCCAAACTTCAAGTCGATCTTGCTAAAATATTTTCCCCCATTGAGATGGTCCAGACGGTTATCGATCCATGGGATCGGGTACCTATTCCAAAAAGTGATCTTGTTCAACTCTCGATAGTCAATACAGAGTCTTCAAGTCCCATCCTTCCTCTGTACCAACATGATCAGGCTCCCACAGGGTGATGAACTCGGCCGGATGTCACCTTTCTGCAACAGCTCTGGAATTTACCTCTTGATTTTGTCGTTCTCCATAATGGAGTGCCGATAGATTGGTCCATTGGGCAATGGCACACTTAGGGTTGGATTGATGGAGTAATTGACCTGACAGTTCAGAGGCATACCTACAGGGGAGGTGAAGATGTCCTCGTACTCCTCCACGACCTTGTCCATATATTTTTGTTGTGTGAAGGGGCCTTGTTTAGAGGTCGTGGCCACCATCTTCTTCTTTCCCCGAGGGCGTATCATCAGGAAAATAAATTTCCTGGTTTTGGAAATGAGCTTACTGCATTGTTTTGCAATAACCAAAGAGATGGCGGAGGCGGTGCTACCTCCGGTATCTGGAAGTAGAAGAGGCGCTCCTCCTCCTCTGGATATTCGGGTTCCTCCTTCTGGATATTCATGGTGGGAACAGTGGCGTTGGGCTCTACATTGATAATCTGTTTCCCTTTGTCATTCTCCTTGTCGAGTTCTGACTCAAAGTTATAACATGCATTTGATTCCAAAGCCTTTAGCTCGGCCACTAGTGATTTCTTATCCCGACACTCACTTGTGTTGTGAGTGGAGCTCTTATGGAACTCACACAACCTTCCCATGTCCTTCTTCAACTTCATGGTGTTGTTCTTTGATTGAAGCTTTGATGGGTTTTCTTGGGCTACCCCACCTTGGCTTTTTCCTTTGTTCTGTGGTTTGGGGGCACCTTGCCCTTGCTTCAGATTCGCAGATCCAAAGTCTCGCTTCTTCTGTTTAAACTTATGCTCGATCTTGAAGGCATATTGGTATAACGTGTCGAGTGAGGAGATTTCCAAGAACTCCATCTCGTCCTGTATGTACCTATGTAGGCAGCCGCAGTACTTGAGTACCAAATGTTTCTCAGAATCCTTGATACCCAACTTCGTGCTAAGGGTATGAAATCATTGGTAAACTCTGACATATCTTGGTCCCTTCCCTGCTACAGCGTTGTCCACTTTATGTATTTATCCTCATAGCTCCCGATAGGGTAGTAATTTTCCTTGATGGCATCCCAGAATGAGTTCTAAGTGGGTGTGGTTGAAAGCAGTGAGGTCGTAATTTCATCCTTCTACTTATAGTAGGTTTCCCACCAGTCCTTGACGTGGGGGGAAACTTTGAGAAGAGAAAAGGTAATATTTTCTCAGCTGGAAAAAGATTGACGAATTAAATGATATTTCCGTTCCAGTGCTTGTCTCTTCTTCTCTCTCTGAATGAGACTCTTTCTCGCCATAATAGTTCAGTCGGTACTATTACCTACCAGGAATCAAAATATAGATCAGAATCATGAACAAAAAAATATCCTTCTACCAGATTTAACCATTTATCTATGGCATCTGCATCTATTTGGCTCTCAAATATGGGAATGTAAAATTTTACTTGTACCTTAAAAGGAGTGGAGCCTCCAGAGTGGCTGTTGGATGCATCGCCAATGGGCAATCGTTGAAGGATCTGGGAAAAGTTATCCATCATCATGTTCCTTTGTTTCTCAAGGGCCTCCTCGAGCAATACTTTGATAGGTTCTCCTTCCCCCTTATCTTTATTTTCTTCCCCCATGGGCGACCGTCAAGGTTTGTGAGGTTGATCTTGCAAAGGTTCAACCAGATCGAGCCCTAACTCCTTATATCCCAACCTCGTTGGACACATGCAAAGAAAAACAGAGAAAGAGAAGACCCCTCTAATAGCATTGATCTAGATTTAAATAGGAACGCAAAAAATTACAGACATAGCCATAAATACAAAGATGCAGTAGAAATAACACTTCATTTCATTAATATCAAATACTAAAATGTGCTTACAAACAGAATGGAAATAAGACTAGCTCGAGTGATGGTAGCTTATCTCTAGGAAGAGATGTGGTGGCTACATGCCTCTGAACTGTGTTACAATGAGGCTCAAAGGCATATTTATTATTTAGAAACAATGGAAAATCCTAAACATCCAAAAACCTAACCCTATGAGATGAAGCGCCAATCTATGGGTCCCGTTTGGGTAAATTGGTACATCAACTCTCCGAGGTCGTAACTTTGGCTTACAATCTCTATTTGACGCACACAATACCTTGTTAGAAAGATCTATCCGAGAAATAAAAGTTTTGAACGACCAAAATTTGTCAACGAGGCATTTTGGTCCCATTTTTCCCAAAAAAACGTCATTTAGGGCCTCAAAACGGCTCTGGAAGTTCAGGACCCGAAAAACTGCCAAAAATAGTAAATTGTGCTACAAATAAGGAAAATGAAAAAATTGAAAGAAACAATGGTGGGGGTCCAAGTGGAATAGGTGGGTGGCCACCAATATCCGCCTAGATCGTCTATCTTGTGAAGTTGAATGTGGGGAGAAACATTATTTTTTATATAACAAGCTATTCCTCCAATCCCACTACAATAGAATTTCTAGTTCCATGTTGACCACAAGACGAATCCATCCAAGTGAGGGACATTAGACTCACCATGATCTCATGTTTCAACTGAAAATATAATATTAATTTCGCTAGACACAAGATGTTTATGCCATGGAAAGCCATGACAATTCCCAAAAAAGATCTAGAGCATTCCAAACTCTTATTTATTATTATTTGTGTGGTCTCTATCTCTACCAATAGTTTTTCTATTTCTAACTTTTCCCATTTCCCTTCCTTTCTAGCTTCATTTATCTTTTGAACCTCATCCTTAACTCAATGTCATATATTGGAATGTGATCTTCATTTAAATAAATTTTTGACCCTTTTAAGGTCAAAGATTTATTGACTATGCCAAATTTAAGATCTGTTAGAAAATTATATATTACGGAGCAATGGAACACATAAAATATTGCAGAAATATAACCACAGAAAACGCACAAAACAAGAGAGACACAGATATACGTGGTTCACCCAGTTTGGGCTACGTCCACCCCGAACATCCAGTCCTTCCTTTCTATTATCCAGCAAAATGAACAGACACAACCTACAGCAAACCCGCTGTAATATCCTCTGTTTTCTCTCACCGTCTCACCTCTCTGTTTCTCGCTCACAGAATACACATCTATATCTCAGCCTCCAATACAATGCCCTCATACAAAGAGAGGGGTTTCCTTCTAGGGCAAAAAACCCTAAACTAAACATAAGTTCTACCGTCAGATCATCCGCCTAATGAATGGCCCAGATTGACTAGAAATTACTATACTTTTACAAGGCAATTTTACATTTGTTTTTAGCTTCGGGGGCGCTGCCCCCGAGCCCCCGCCGGGGGACCACTGGCCCTCGGACCCCCCAGCCGGGGGGGGATCGCCCCCCCCCCCCGCACCCCCCCACGTGGAGGGGTGTACAAACTTCCTGGGGTATACATTCGCCTGAAACAAAGACCTCTGAACAATCATGCTCCACACACAACAATCTCCCACTTGGAGAATGATTGTAGAAACTCCACCGCTGCTTCATTTGCTGGACAATGACTCCTCTTTGGACCTCGCTATTTCTCATCTTCATTTTCATCCTTGAAGACCAATTGAAACTAATCATATTCTCAGTTTCTCCTTGGTTACAACTTTTGTTAGCATATCTGTAGGATTCTGGCTAGTGTGTATCTTTTCCAGCTTCAACTCTCCATCTTCCAACACTGATCGTATGAAATGGTACTTGAGCTGTATGTGTTTAGTCCTAGAATGAAATGTTGAGTTCTTTGCAAGATGAATGGCACTTTGGCTATCACTGTATAACGTGCCCATATCATGCTCCTTACCCAATTCACCCATAAACCTTTGTAACCAAATCATTTCTTTACTAGCCTCTGTAGCAGCAACATACTTTGCTTCTGTTGTTGAAAGTGCAACAACACTTTGGATTTTTGAAACCCAACTGACAGCTGTTCCTCCAACAGTAAATACATATCCTGTAGTGCTCCTCATGTTATCTCTGTCACCTGCCATATCTGCATCAACATATCCCTGTATAGAAATGTTTGAACCACCAAAGCATAATGCTTGATTTGTGGTACCTTTCAAATATCTGAGAATCCATTTCACTGCCATCCAATGTTCCTTTCCTGGATTGTTCATGTACCTACTTACAACTCCCACTGCATGTGCAATATCAGGCCTTGTGCAGACCATTCCATACATTAAGCTTCCAACTGCTGATGCATATGGAACTTTAGACATATAATCCATGTCTTCTTGGGTCTTTGGGCACATTTCCTTGCTAAGTTTGAAATGGCTAGCAAAAGGTGTACTAACTAGTTTTGCATTTTGCATATTAAATCTTTTCAACACCTTTTGTATGTACTCATTCTGAGACAATGTTAATTTGCGATTTTTCCTGTCTCTAGTTATTCTCATACCAAGGATTTGTTTTGCAGCTCCCAAATCCTTCATTGCAAATGAATTTGCCAATTTTCTTTTGAGTAAATTTATTTCCTACATGTTAGATCCTGCAACAAGCATGGCATCCACATACAATAACAATATAATATAGCTACCATCATTTTGCTTTTTCAGATAAACACAATGATCAGAGTGACATATAGTATAACCTTGTTCAGACATAAACTTGTCAAATTTTAGATACCACTGCCTTGGAGCCTGTTTTAAGCCATACAAGCTCTTCTTCAACCTGCACACTAGTTTCTCCTTCCCTTTCACCTCATATCCTTGTGGCTGCTGCATATATATCTCTTCCTCCAAATCCCCATGGAGAAAGGTTGTCTTTACATCTAACTGCTCAAGATGCAAATCTTCAGCTGCTACAAGACTCAAAATAGTTTTGATTGAAGTCATTTTAACAACAAGAGAAAATATTTCATCAAAATCAATACCTTTCTTCTGTGCAAACCCCTTCACCACAAGTCTAGCTTTGTACCTCTGTTTTCCTCCATCTTCTTCCTTCAATCTGTAAACCCATTTATTCTTCAATGTAGTTTTTCCTACAGGCAACCTGATTAAATCCCAAGTCTGGTTATGCATTAAGGAGTCCATCTCTTCTTCCATGGCTACCTCCCACTTCTTCTTGCTTTCAACCTGCATTGCTTCTTCATAACATTCGGGTTCACCAGAATCAGTCAACAATAAATAATATAATGAAGGAGAGTATCGTTCAGGGGGTCTACTTATCCTGGTAGATCTTCTAACACCACTTTCAGGTGTTTGGGGTGCCTGTTGCTGTTGTGGTGGTTGTTGTTGTTGATTATTATTATTTTCAGGCACCTTTACCTTTTCAGTGATGTCATCAAGAACTGCGTATTCCTTGCTTTCATTTTCTTTCTTCTTTTCCTGCAACTGATTCTTATACAAGACCTTTTCATTTGAATATTACATCTCTGCTCCTAATGATTTTGTGATTTTCATAATCATATAAGCGATAACCAAAATCATTAACACCATATCCAATAAAGGTACATTTCTTTGACTTTGCCTCAAGCTTTGTTCTATTTTCTTTATCAATATGGACAAAGGCCTCACAACCAAAAGACTTTAAAAAAGAGTAGTTTACCTTTTTACCTGTCCATGCTTCCTCCGGAACACCACCATCCAAGGAACTTGAAGGCCCTCTGTTTATTAGATAAACAGCAGTATCTACAGCATCTGCCCAAAACTGTAAAGGCAATCCTGCATGCAATCTCATGCACCTTGCACGCTCCATGATTGTTCTGTTCATCCTTTCTGACACACCATTTTCTTGTGGTGTTCTTGGAACTGTCTTCTCTCTGTGAATTCCATGCTCTGAACAGTACCTATCAAACTCTTTGCTGCAATATTCACCTCCATTGTCTGATCTAAGACACTTCAATTTCTTTCCTGTCTCAATCTCAACCAAAGCTTTCCATTTCTTGAAAGTATCAAATACATCAGATTTATTCTTAATGCAATAAATCCAAGTTTTCCTAGTTGCATCATCAATAAAAGTAACATAATAACGAGAGCCACCGAGAGATGATACCTGAGCAGGTCCCCATACATCTGTATGCACAAGCTCTAATTTTTAATTCTTCTTTTCTTTCCCAACTCTGAGAAATCTGACTCTCTTCTGTTTTACATAAATGCAATTCTCACAGAAGTCCAAATCAACATTCTTCAAACCCGGAAACAAATTCCTTGAGTGAAGAATCTTCATCCTCTTTTCACTCATGTGTCCAAGCCTATGATGCCATAATGCTTCATCTGCTCCTTTGGAAGTTAAAGCATTAACAGAGTTATAAATACCATTGCATAAATACAATGTACCAACCTTTTCGCCTTTTGCTATTACCAGGGCTCCTTTGGTGACCTTCCAAGCTTTATCTATGAAAGTTGTCACACAACCTTCACTGCCTAACTGCCCTGTTGAAATCAGATTTTTCTTTAGATCTGGAACATGCCTTACCTCCTTTAATAGCCATTGGTTTCCATTCTGCTGTTTTACAAGAACCTTACCCATTCCAACGATTTTACAGGGTTTATCATCACCCAGACGAACTTGTCCAAAATCTCCTTGAACATAGTCATGAAAGTATTTCTTATCAAGTGTTGCATGGAATGAAGCCCCTGAATCTACCACCCAGGAATCAGTAATATTTTCAAAAGAAAAAATCAAAGCATCTTGTAACACCTCACCTGTCACATTTGCTTCATGATTGTTTTCTTGCTATGCATCTCCTTCTTTTCCCTTCCGAGATCTACAGTCTTTCTTTAGTTGTCCTTTCTTTCCACATTTCCAGCACACTATCCCCGATCTGGACTTGGATCTTCCTTTCCTTGATTTACTGCGATATCGTGAGCTCTTTCCTCTTTCCATTTTTCTTCCTCTAGACTCTGCGCTCAAAGCATTTCCTGATGTCTCACCGGAGCTTTTCCATCGCATTTCCTCGCTAAGGATAGCACTGACAACATCATCAAACTTTAAAGTACTAGACCCAGAAACGGAGTTACTAATGGCCATTACCAAACCATTCCAACTTTCTGGTAATGAGCACAAGAATAATAGAGCTCTAACTTCATCGTCAAAGTTTACCCCTACAGAACTTAACTGACTTGTAACTATATTAAAATCATTTAAATGGTTTGCAACAGATCCACCTTCCGACATATTCATATTAAATAACCGTTTCATAAGAAATACCTTGTTTGAGGCTGAGGGTTTTTCATATAGTTTCGACAACGTATGCATCAAACCCTCTATCGTGGTTTCCTTCGAAATGTTGAAGGCGACTGACGCAGCAAGGCACAACCGTATTGTTCCGAGTGCCTTTCTATCGAGAAGGTTCCATTTTTCATCTTTCATATCCGTCGGCATCTTTGTTTTTCCGCCCAATGGTAGGTATAGATCTTTCTGATACAGATAATCTTCCATCTGCATCTTCCACAGTGAGAAGTTTTGGCCGTTAAATTTCTCGACCCTAAACTTACCATCTTCCGCCATTGCTCCCACTCGAACCAGGAACCCTTCTTTCCTGCGAGTTTATCAGCCAAATAGACCTTCGGCTCTGATACCAGTTGTTAGAAAATTATATATTACAGAGCAATGGAACACATAAAATATTGTAGAAATATAACCACAAAAAATGCACAAAACAAGAGAGACACAGATATACGTGGTTCACCCAGTTTGGGCTACGTCCACCCCGAACAGCTAGTCCTTCCTTTCTATTATCTAGCAAAATTAACAGACACAACCTACAGCAAACCCACTATAATATCCTCTGTTTTCTCTCATCGTCTCACCTCTCTGTTTCTCGCTCACAGAATACACATCTATATCTCAGTCTCCAATACAATGCCCTCATACAAAGAGAGGGGTTGCCTTCTAGGGCAAAAAACCCTAAACTAAACATAAGTTCTACCGTCAGATCATCCGCCTAATGAACGGCCCAGATTGACTAGAAATTACTATACTTTTACAAGGCAATTTTAGATTTGTTTTTAGCTTCGGGGGCGTTGCCCCCGAGCCCCCGTCGGGGGACCGCTGGCCCCTGGACCCCCCAGCTGGGGGGGATCGACACCCCCGCACCCCCCCGCGTGGAGGGGTGTACAAACTTCCTGGGGTATACATCTGGCTGAAACAAATACCTCTGAACAATCATGCTCCACACACAACAAGATCAATACAACATATCCTGACACCGATCAATCTCTCTTTATATCAGAGTATCGTTTTCAACCTCTTTTGGTTCTATGAGATAAGTTGTTTAAATTTGTGACTTATTTCTTAGTTCTCCTTTTAATATTTCTAGAGTGACCTCTTGTAGATGCTACAACCACCCTCCAAAATTTTTCCTATTCTTTAATTTTGGAGCCTTCCTTTTGTCCACAGGAGCTTATCTTTTATTGTCGTCAAGTATTCGTGCTATGATAAATACTTATCTTTTCATGCTTTGCTTGTGATGTACTGATCCCGACTTGATATCTTTGAAACAAAAGTTAACTTCTGACTTGACCTTGCAACATTGTTGGGGTTGTCTACAGAAACTACGCAATCTTGGAAGGCATGCCAACCTTGCTTCATTGGAGTTATCCAAGATTCCAAGCCATCCCATACAATAAAATAAAATAAAGTAACATATTGAAGAAATTCTCTTTAAAAGGGTAGAAATTTCTTCATTTTTCCCAGAGACCATGTCAAAATAGACCACTTTGGACATTTGGCCTTGTAACAAAGAATCATGATTACACCTCTCAGCGCTGCTATCTAATTTCACAAAATCGCCATTTAAGAAAAAGCTTGTACCCACTTGGTCCCTAGATTGCATATCTCAAACTCACTATCTAATTCCTCGCTTCTCAAAAGCAACATATACAAAAGTAGATATACCCATTTGATTCATGGAAGACGTATAATAAAGCATGGATAGTTCATTGCCTAAAATTTGAGTAATTGAAAATAATATTTACAATCCCAAAAGAAGGAAAAGATGAGCTTTCTAGGGCTACCATTTTTCCTTGATGTGTGATTATTGAAAAAAAAATCTTTAAAGTAACCTTAAAACCCTTTGATGTAGACCTAGCTACAACTATGGAGACAAAATTAGGTAGACTGGTAACCTGGACCATGATCTTGAAAACAACAAATAGAAATTAATCCATGCATGCTCTAGAATGTGTTAAAGTTGCATCTAAACACAAATGACTATTCAAATTATCTAATTTGTCTATATGCACTCATAAACGGAAGTGATGCACACATACATACGCAACAAAATCTTAGGAATTTGAGATATATTATGCACCATGATCTATTCACTAAGCTCTTGATAAGAAGTTGATGCCTCTATCTCATAGAAAGCACTAGAAAATAAAAAGATTTAAAAAAAACTAAAACCAAAATGCTAAGAATTAGATACTTTGAATAGTGAAAAAAACATTCCATTTTTTAAAATCCTTAGCCTTACATACAAATTAAATTTAAATATATGAAACTAACGACCAAAAAACATTAAACGAAAAAAACATAAATGAACACAAACAACATGCAAAAATAGATATAAAGAGATGCAGAAATAAACACAAAATTAGGTTAAAATTTGACATCATATTAAAAACAAAAATAAATACAAATAAGACAAATGGAAAAACAACTTATTAAAAAAAGACAGAAGACACCACAATAAGATGCCAAAAGACTTTTAAGACACCAATGAACAATATCATCTTCACAATCCATTCTTTACCTAAAATCGTGTGGGCCCTACACACACATAGGCTACCTTACGGTACTAAATGAACCCCTCAACGGCAAAAAAAAAAAAAAAACCTCCTGTTCGACCATGTTTAAGATATGGACTTATTTTATTTGACATAAAACTAAAATAATAATGATAAAATAAAATTTATTTTATTTGACATAAAACTAAAATAATAATGATAAAATTATTTTATTTTAGTTCAGTTTTTAAAGTCATTCCTTCAACCATTATTGTGGAACTCTCGTGGACCGATCTAGCATTAACATGAGAATTGTCCTTTTCATTCTTCGTGATATTTCTCTTTCATCATATTTTATAAATAATTTTCAATTATTTAAATTAATGTAGAATTTTTTTAACTCACACTATTAATATTCATAATATATTTTAATAATACTAAATATTTATAATATTTTTTAATAATATTAAATAAGATTATTATTTATTTTTTTTTTTCTCAGTTAAGACTAACTTAAGTACCCACGGGGGATTTGAACCAGTGACCTATCGCAAGGAGTGCCTTAACAGTGCACCCAATCACCGTCAATCCAAAGCCCCGTGGGCTAAATAAGATTATTATTAATGTTCATGGAAATTAAAATTAGTTTATTGAATTTTAATAAAGGTAAGAGATTATTTAGATTTCTATAAAATTTTATTTATGTGCTTATAAAGTATTAAGAGAAACGTTTCAAGATCATTATGGTTTTGAGAATTTACAAGATTATGAAGATTATTTTTTTGACATATAATTTAAATTGTGATTTGATTTAAATATAGGTAGAGTATTTTAGGAAAGTATTTTCCATCTTCAATCTTCTTAGTATTGCAGAGATGACATATTCTCGCATCCCACAATGTTATTGGAATTGTCCATAGCCCTATTTCATTATGTAGCTATAATGACATCGACTCCCTTAAGTTTGTCTTAAGAGAATGGAGTGTATAGACCCAAGCTCCAAGGTTACTTTATGGAGATGGGTTTATCAAAAAAATATTGATCCTTCAACCACCTTAAACTCCTTTTTGAGTTCATCATTGTCTTTTGTGCATCAAGAGATTTCCAACGATATGAATTTCATGAGATCTAAGCTTTAGTCACAAATTTATGCCCATGAATATTTTCCCTCCTACATGTCATGCCAACATCCATACCATTTCCACATGGCACTCCTTTTTCCCCCATGTCCCCATCATACAATGCCATGTCAGCAACACGTGGTAATCATGACCCACACGTTGGAACTATACATGACCACTTCCTCAAAGCAGCATGCTAGCTCAAGGGTCACATCTCGATTGGGATTTCCAAGAACTCCCATTAGATATAAATTTATAAGATCTCTCGGCTTATGTTATCCAAACCTTCTTGAAATCCACATCACCCTTACCTCAGTTGCCACCTAACCTTCACCTCAACATTTTTGCATCACTCCAATCCTCATTAGCATCAACCATATTAAACTAGGTCCCCACACTCAATCTCCCACTTGATCTCAATCTACATTGTAGTTTTATTATACCTAGCTTGCCCCAAGCCAAATTCATCTCTTTAAGAGGAATTTTTACTGAGGGTTCACCATTCAACTTAGGGTAGAGAACATGAAGGTCACTCTTGCTTATACACAAGAGTCAATAATATACCTTACAACCATTGAGCCATGGCATGTCAACACTCACAATATGGCCACCGTGGGCTCGCATAGCATAAGGGGAGTCCATTAATCCAACAATCCAACAGTTCTTTCCTCTTCCCCAATGGCTTACATCCTTAGTTAAAACCAATTATTTAGGAGTTTGTTTTGGCCCGTTAGCTTAGGATAAGTGCTTCCACATCGACTTCCTTATCCAATTTAAGTAAGATCTCAAGTTCCACATAGTTCTACTATGACTTAGAATGATTTCTATCACCTTTCTCTCAGAGTCACACTCTCATCCCCACGTGTGGTTTAATGTTTTTCTCATAGGATTCTCTAGTTTATTTACATGCACTTATTTGGTTTTCTCACATACAACAACACACTAGGCTATCCTATGCACACATTTCTCACCTGAACACACTTCATTCATTGTTATATCTTTTCATTTCCCCAACCATGCACACAATTCCCAATAGGAGAATTTGAGGCCCCTTCCTTGTGATGCATGGTTAATCGAAAATACCAAAAATGGGCATGTATCCCATACCTCAGGACCGTTTCAATACCAATCTCTTTACTTCCCATAAATGTTGGGAGTTTGGTGGTTTAACTAGCAATTCAGAAATCAAGACATTCAATTCAAGTGAGATATGAAGCTTCCCAAATCTCCCTCACAACTTTCCCTTAGGAAGCAATATTTGTGTCAACTGTTCACTTCTTCAACTTTAGCAATATATTAAATAAAAATGCATATTTGAAGTCTATCAAAATATCCATGTTGGCCATCCCCAACATTATAAGCCTTAACTACCATTATAAAACTTAAGGTTTTAAAAAGGGGTGGTATAGTAATTTGTTGGAGTTGGTTCAAATTTTAGCAATATTGATTTTCTTCTACTAGTGAGAACCAAGGGATATTTTAGATATTTTAGATTAGAGTTGGTCACTTCCTTCTAGTATATTATCTTTTTATTTTATATTGTAGTTATTTATTGTAGCACTAATTCTGTTTAAATTTATAAATAATATTTTTTTTTAATATTATTAGTATTCTAAGGGGAGGCAGTAACAAGTGGGATTTTGCAAAACCTAGATGGAACAAAAGTCTTTGATTACCCATGGGTGTTAGAAGAAGAATCCAAAAATCAAGTGGAGTGTGTAGCATTATTTATGGGACTTCATTCATAAAGTAAGAGACAAATAAAAAATATCGTCGTTCTTTGAGATTTAGAAATCATAATCAAGTCAAAGCAAGAAAATCAAGCAAGAAACAAAAATCAGGGGATGACTAAAAGCTACACCAAGATCAAGCAAGAACTTGAGAAGTTTGATGAGGTATTCTTCTTCCACATATTAAGAAAAAACAATGGATATGTAGACATCTTGGAAAAGGAAACAACAAATGTTCCTCAAGGAAGCTTGGTCACTTCATATGGGAACTATGAGTTCAAATTTCATAAGTTTTCTATGACTTTTATATCAAAATATTCATTTTTATCCTTAATATCCCTCCACTCTAATGAATTATTAGATTTCATCTCTAACACCAAGAAATTTTTCACTTTAGTTCACAACCTTCATTTGCATTATTGCATACTTGGTACCTTCCCTTATATTAATACTTTCCTACAATATACGCTCCCTCATCTCTCCATAATTAACAATGGTGGGATTACTACAATGAGAATAATGTGAAACGTCTTTTGATCTTATCATAGATCTGTCATGCTTGACCTTGCTATGTATACTCATGTCTCTCCGATGAATCTTAGGTTTTATTTTCCAACTCTTGAAGGGAATAAATTTTATGATTTGTAGTATGGCATTCATTATCTCCCTAGTAACTCTACTTCTATTCTCTATGTTTTATTTGACTTGTCATTTGGGTTGGGGATTTCTTATATATTTCAAGGTATTTTGGGGTCTTTCAACCTCGAGAATAATTTGAACATTTCTCACCAATATGGTTGTTTAAGGGTTCGAGTCTCTAACATTTATGCTCATCAACCTCTCTCTATCAGGTGCATTATGGCCTTCAGTCCTTAGGGGAGCCTCTATTTCATTTCTCTATTTTGTTTTTCCCATAATGATGGCACTCCTCGTGTCTATTATTTTCATCCCCTATCCATAATTTGATATAGATTCATATCTTCCCCCAAAGTTAATCTTTGTGTAGGTTCCTCTAGTATTTACCAAGAAGACATAATGCATACAAATGTTATGGATCAAATTTAGCACCTTCAACAGATATAAAGATAGGTTTGGGACCAAATAAATAATCTTATCCTTCATCTAATGGAAACTTATGAAGATGACATAGTAGGGCTATGAATTGAGAACATTCTAAAGAAAAGAATTGAAGATATGGTCTTCTACATTACACAACAAAGGTAGTTCTTCAAGGGTTCGTAGGTTCTAGGTGATGAAGGCACATAAATGAATAACATATCCAATATGGCATTAACCAACAAGAAGAGAAGTTGTATAAAGAAGATCAAAGATGAATTATGGCTCAAAAACTATAGCTTCTCTTTGTTTTCATGTTTTCCAAAGTAATTTTCCTTCAAGGTTCTCATGTACAACAATATACTTGTAGTAGCTTCAAGAAAATCCCTACCTTCTAATCCTATTTTACATAAAGAAGGCATGTTATTATAGTTGTGTTGCAAAGGAGCATCATGTATTTTTGTACACATTTTCCATTCTTTTATGTAGCCTAATATTAATACAAATACCAATAGTTCTTGTGATATATATATATATATATATATATATATATATATATATATATATATATATATAGATATATAGATATCTTATTGCTATTTTCTAAATTGACATTTTCCTATATTCTCCAATGGTTAGCCAAGATGTGGCATCTTGATGTCATCCCTACTTGAGTCGTAGGTAAGAAATTTTGGGGAGCATCTTATCATCCATGTTGTTTATCTTGTTCATGTACAGTAAGTACCTAATCATGGCCATGGACTCAATGGAGGAAAGACTCATTTCATTGAGGAGGATATGATAAGGTGCGTTACATTTAATTTTGAGAATATACGTTATAAAATTATCATGAATCTATTCTTTCTTTCTCTAATATTCTCTAACGATACAATATTCCAAAACATTGTATCCATATGAGGTAATAGGAGTCACACAAGTATCAAAAAGAGTTTTTTTCTTAATCCATAGCAAAAGGTCCACTAATTTACACTTATTTTTATGTTAATGGTATGCTCTCCGCCCTCCTTTTATCGTTTTCTCAACACTATAGTTCCAATTGAGCTTGTGATGAATATTGATTCCAAAATATTTGTATGAAGGTGCCTCCTCAGAGTTATGGTTGTCATATATGAAAGTTCCATAGGTGGTCCTTATGGATTTCGTTATCGTAACCTTTTTTTTGCTAGTGTTCATAGTCATAACCATATTAGAGAGAAGTCTTTGAGGATTTTAAATGATTACTGAGGTCATAGGGACTTTGTACAACCCTTAGCTTGATGAGTATGGCCGACCTTACCTAAGTCTTTGGTGAGACTGAATTTAGGGTTTCCATGACACTCATGAGGGAGAAAACTAAACAATTAAGGTGCTTCACACCTATATTGAGCGAGGCTATTATATTGGGCATATGGGCATGCCAAGAGACTTACACAAGCATGGACCACATAGAAAAGACATGAGGTGGGTTGAGTGACACTCCATTGGTAGTGACAACATGATTGGTTGAGTGGGAGAATTTGATAAGTGCACAAGATGTTTGACCAAGCGAATAAGTCACATAGACAACATTTGGAGAAATTTGGGGGTGGCATGCATGATTACGGGGAAGGGTCAAATAAATTTGTAGAACTCATGGCGCTTAAGTTGTTACTGGTATTTGTTCTATAACATAGCATCACATCTCTACAAATTTTTGGGGATTCTTAGCTCATCATAAAATGGACAAAAGGATTGAACATATGTTATAACCTCAGGCTTCAACCTCTGTTATATGACATACCCTGTGACCTCAAAACAACTTTCTCATCTTTTACTATCTCTCACATTTACAGGGAACACAACACATCTGCGGACACCCTCTCTAAAGAGGTTATTTTGTTGGTTCGTGGGACATGGGAAATAATGAAAGAACTTTGAAGGAAAGGCCTATGAGTTCCATCATAGGCCATTCATCGACGATAATAGCACAAATTGAAAATGTGGATCAATAGTTTTTTGTTTTATATTGGCTCTACTATTTTTTAACAATTTCAATAACTGAACTGTCAAAGTGGCTACTTACACAACCCATTTTATATATTTTTTAAACACATCATAGGCTTACTCTTAGATGTCACTTTTCATCAATATTTCAGATGATATTTACTGCTCTTTCCAAAATAGATTTGCAACCAACAATACCATCAAGGATTTTTTATTTATTTTTATAAACCATCAAACAAATATATGTTATATACAAGAAAAATATAATTTATAATTTAGTTTCTTAGTAATAATAAAATTTCATTGTTTAATCTGAGAAAAATAAATAAATAAATAATATTAAATTTAAATAAATAAATAAAAATTATGAAAAAAATAGTATACCATATGAAAATTAAAAGAAATTTAGAGTGATATTGATTATATATATTCCTTAAATAAATTCAATATGCAAAATTAAAAGAAATTTAGAGTGATGTTGATTATATATATTCGTTAAATAAATTCAATACGAAAAGCTATAAGAAATTTACTTTTTGAATTTAATTAAAATGATATTGATGATATATATCAATGAAAAATAAAAGATAATCATTATAATTTATGATAAAAAGTTAGATAAATTATTAGAATGTATCAAAATTCATCTTATATAGCGGCAGCGATGATATATATCAATGTAAAATAAAAGATAATGATTTTAATTTAGGATAAAATGTTAAACAAGTTATTAGAATTTATTAAATTTATAATATTTTTTCTTTAAAAGTATTTAATATTTGAAATATATATATTTCTTTTAAATTTATAAATATTTTTTTTTATTAATTAAAAAATATCAATTTGACTCCTCAAAAACGTTATACAACTCCCTTAAAAACGTTATACAACTCAATTTGACTCCTTTGCCTTCTTTTTTTTTTTTTTTATAACTTTAACTTTATGTAATTCTATTTTTTTTTTCTGAAAAATTGTATGCAACTCAATTTTACATTATAACATGTTTTTTCTTTAAAAAGTCTATGTAATTTAAATTTCTATGCATTTTTAATCAATTTTTTAAAATAAATCAACATCAATAACCACGGTACAAATAAAGGTCCCATAAGGGGATTTGCACCAGCATCACCAACTTCAACCAACAAAGCAAATACGACAGGAGATATTATTAATTAATATAAGACATTGTGTTAGCGTTCATACGTGTAAATCAATCCAAGATATAAAACATAACTCTGTCCACCATCGAACCGAAATGTGTCCAAATAGGTCCAATGTTGTTCTTACTTTATCTTTATATATATATCTATATATATATATATATCGGAGACCCCTTGTGGATCAAACAAATTATTGTGGACCTCTCGTGGATCAATCTAGCAGTGACATGAGGATTGTCCTTTTCATTCTTCGTGATATTTTATTTTTATGTGTGATATTTTTTTTAATGTATCCCATGGAGAATTAATTTCTCTTTCATCACATAATTTAAATAATTTTCCATTAGTTAGATTAATGTAAGAAATTTTAACTCATAGTATTAATATTTATAATATTTTTTAATATTAACAATTGTACCGAGATGTGTAAAGAAACGACGATAAGAAATAAGAGGAGTGAGAATATGGAATGTAATAATCAAGTGAAATCTATGGATAGTGAAATACAATCAAAATTTGAGTTTCTATATGTCTTCTAAAGATTGTAGCAAGAGATTAAATTCAAGAAGAAATTTAAACTAACATAAATGTCCCAAACTAATGGCAATCCTTGCAGGCAGAAGGTACATAACAGAGGAGTTATAATTCTATGGGGTTTTCTAAAATGGCACGAAATAAGTTGTGAATATGGAAATGATGAGTTATCTATCAACTAAAGCTATCAATGGCACTTGGGAGAAACAAATTTTATTAATTAGTTGTTGTGAAGATGACCAAACATCGAATTTCAAATAGATTTGTTGTATCAATGAATGTTGTGAAAGTACTTGTGAAAATCTCTGTGATTGGGGCAACTGATTCCTGTGTGCCTTTTAACAAATCTTACATTAGCATCTCTGTGAAAAGGTGGTTGGATGAATATGCCATTTATATACAATAGTCCTTTGCAAAAGAATTGAAATATTGGTTGAGATAGCTTTCTTGGAATAGAAAAATGATTCATCATCTTAAACAAATACTAATTGTTATTTCTAGTAAAAAATGATATATATATATATATATATATATATATATATATATATATATATATATATTCCAGTAAAAATTAGAATTTGTTGTAGTATAAATTGTTTTTCTATCCTTATTTTAAAAGATATTTGACTTATTGTAACACTAAAAGTGTAAACAAGCATAAATAAGGTTCTACTTAATAACATTCCACCACTCCAATAGAATTTGATGTCTCAAACATTTGCTATAGTTAAAGTTAAAGTGAAAAAAGAAAAAAATGTCATTTTTCATATTTCCTCTTTTATTATAAGTTATCATATGGGTTGATGGCATGGTCAATTGAATGAGCTCGTTCTAGATCTGACCATCCACTAGGTCTGAGTTGACCAATTCGTTTGTCCCTTAGAAACAAAGTTTGGAAACAAATCATTATATATAAATTAGTTATAATATATTTTTGTGGACACTGATTAGATAGCAAAACTAAATCCTTATTTCTGGGAATCCATGCATTAAATTGGTCTATAATATTATTTTCTATAATGTTAGTACAATTTCCAATTAAATTCCTAGCGTGTCGCGTAAAGTTTTTGTAACAACCCTCATGAAAAAATCCATGTAATAAAAGTTAATAAAGGAAAAATAAGACCACGGTTAAGGGACACTTATTCCAAGCGAATGTTGGGCAAAAATATCCTAGTGGGCATCACTGGATGTGTGTTTTGGCTAAATAAAATTGGCAAAGGTTAAGGCAAAGACATTAAAAGAAAAAAGACATTTTTGGCACATTTATTTATGAAAATAAAAGAAATTAGGAGAAAAGTAAGGTGAAAGGTCACAGGTTGCATGTTAGGAGGAAAATGAAGGAAAATGATGGAAAGTGAAGAAAATAGATGCCTTATTAATAAAAATGCTTCTGAGGATCAATTGGTAACCTTTCGTTAGTTCAATTTTGGAGCTTTCTCATTATTCTCTCTCTCTCTCACTCTTGGTCACTTAGAGTTTTCTTGGAGCCCTCTAGTTTTGGAGCAAGGAAGGAAAATAAAGCAAAGGGGAAGGAAGGAAAGCAAGAATCAAGGAAGGAAAAGCAGGATTAAGCAACTTCAGCAGGAATACTTGCAAGTAACCTTTTTCATGTGTGATTTCCTAGCTGGTTTGGATATGCATGACTTTGTATGTTGGTGTATGGTGTGAGCCTCGGTATTGCAATACGAATGTTGCAACTCCCAAGGCTGCCGACTTTAATTATCAACCTGGGGTTCGTACAAACTTAAGAGGTATCGAAATTATATGTGCAACATACAATGTGTCTTTCCTTTGCTGTCATGATGTAATGGAGTGCATGTACTGAAGTCAAATCCTAAACTAATTGCAGAAAATGAAATATCCAAAATGGAACCTTAACCTATTGCAAGAAAGAAAGTACAAGGAAAGAAACCTATTCTAATTGCATAAAGATCATGAACTAAATGCAAAAGAAACCTAGCTTAACCCTATTTACCACATGTGATGATTTAAACTAGCTGAGCATGAAATCTGATCTAGAGAGTACTAACTGCTATGCGCATGTGTAAATATAAAAGAACTTATTTTTAATTTTTTTTTCTTTATAAATGCAAATGCTAATCTTTCCTTGATCTTTGGCAAGGGAGACAGGTGTGGAGCAAGAGGGGTACAATGATTTTGATGTGTTGGAGGTCAAGTAGGGGCCTAATCCCAGCTTGTTGGGCTAATTTATTAACACAAATTAACACAAGTATTTCATTATCAATCCAGGTTTGTAAAACTTGGATGCATGTCCAAAATGTATGGATATCAGATGTAGTCAAGCTTAGAAGATAAAATATGAAGAACTAAGGAAATACATATTATAAATATAAATCTAATCAAATAATTTCTAATTCACTTCTGCAATATATGTGAGATGAAGTGGCTCATAACTTAAAAGATCCATTTGTGTCCTTCTTCTACATTATTACTTGTTGAATAGAAATAAAAAACCATTAATTGACAACAACTTAAGATGCATAAATAAATAATGAAAGAGGCTCCTAACTTAGGAGATCCTTGATATTACTCATCACAAATTCATTCATCATTATGCTATTGTTAGAAAACTGGAACTTCATAAAATCACTGAAAGCAAGAAAGATGAACTTCAGTTTTTATTCATTAATCCAATAGAAGGAGGGTTCAACTTGAACACTGTTGTCCCTTCATATAAAAATGATAAATAAACCAAGATTCATCATCAAACATAAATCATCATACATCAATTCAAGTAAAAAAATCTTAAGCAAAAGAAATAAACAAATATGAAGCACCTAGTTCATGAAAATCAAGCTAGTTTGACAATGAAGTGTACTTAGCTTGGAGTGGGGACCCTCCACCCTTTCCTTGCACACTTGAAGAAATTATCAATTACTACAAATTTAGTCAATCATCTACACCATTGAATAACAAAATGAAAGTAAAACAAGGTCCTCAAATTAACTTCAAATATTCAAATGTCTTAACATAAAATTATACAAATTCTACATGCATAAGCCTTCAAAGTTTTGGCTTAAATAGAAGATCATGAAACAAACTGATATAAAGTATCTATAACAACTATATCTATCCATATCCACCTATCTAAGTTGAATTCATCCAACTCATCACTAAAAATATGGAAAATCCCATAAAATCATAAGACTGCCATATTTTCTAGGGATATTCTAAATGACTAGTCCTGTTTGACTAGCTTTGACTAGGCCTGATTTAGCTTGGTTTGACTGAACCAATTGGAGTTAGTTCAGTCCTAGTTCCCAAGCTTTCCATAAATGTATCCAGCTCATGCCTAGGTGTCCTGAAAATATGACATCCATATAGCTATTACGGGTATTTCAGATTCTGTCCAAAAAGTGCACTTGAAATTCAATTTTCATAAAAACTTCTAGAAATTGCAAAATTAAATTTAAATACCTGAATATGCATAAAATACATCAAAATGAGGTGGATGTGATGGTAAATAGATGGAAAATATAGAAACTAAGTATGTTTTCTTAAGCAAAACTGGACCAAAAATGAGGGCCAACATCACCCTGTTGTTGATTCACAAGCATGTCCTCATGCTGTTTCTTTTTCTTGGATCTCCTGACCTCTACTGTGAATCCTGTGCTTGACCCTGATGCTCCCTACTGTGCTACCTCTAATAGATAATCTATCCCCATGCTGTGTTCTTCCTTGTAAATAGTAGCTTTGACCTTCTGTTTCTCATATTTGTTTTTCCACATGTTTTTATCTTTAAGCCACTTGAATGCCTAGTTGCAAAGTATATCATTCTTTCTCTTTAGTTTGCCTACCTACTCATTTAGTTTTTCATTCTCCCTCACTAACTTTGCATTATTTTTCTTGCATGCTTTATTTTCTTTCTTCTATTGCTTTTCCAGGATCTTGTTTATTTATAGTTCCTGTGTATCTTTTGCAAATGATGTGGCTTCCACATTATCGAAATATGAGTCTTTTTCTAAATCTTCTTTCTCCAATCTTTCAATTATGTCTTCTACCTCTTTCTCTGTAGAAAATGTTTCTACAATCTGCACTTCTTGGTCCTTGCTACTTGTTTATATTGGGCTCTTTCTCCTATGCCTCCTAGGAGTGGATATGAAATATGTTTCCTTGTTGGGCATGGAATCCCCCCACTAAATGTTTTGGGGCTTGTTGTGGAGGTAAATCCCCTCTGCGAATAGAGACGATCCCTACTAGCCCAAATAGGGTCTAGCAACAATCAAACAATGCTAACACGCAGGTTCCTAATTGTGAATTAAAGACCGATTATGAAGGCCTACGTGGATTCCAACGCCAGTACTTGTAGAAGAGTTGTCGCTCCCGTTCCTTTGCTTCAGCTAGTCACAATCCCCATGATCCTCGTGAACGGACACCTGCATATGCAAAGAACGACACAAACACAAGCATAAAATCCAATAGATGCAACTATATATTAGTCAGAAAGGATATAACGCAATCACCATTACAAAGACAATAAGAGTGGAACCATAATGATAGTCGTCTATTATTGATAAATAAAGAAGAATACAACCATAGTTTTGACGTCAAATCCTTCTCAAGAGGGTCCAGCCAGTAAGTTCCTCAAGCATTCACCCTTGAAGATAGATCTCCCAAGACAAAACTCTCTCACTCACAAGTTCACACAAGATCAAAACACTTCACAACCTTCCTTAAGATCTCTAACAATCCCACACTTGTCACACCAGCTAGCTATCAAGCTCACAACACTATTAGCAACACTCCAAAGACTAAGAATTCCAAACTAGCAGCTCATAGCAATGGTGGAGGCTTAAATAGGAGAAGGAGTCTCCATGAATGGTGGGAAGATGAGCTTATCTCCAAGGAAGGTGGCTCAAATGACAAAACAGACATGCCAGAGAAGGGAGGGCGATATATACAAGGCCAACAACCAGGTCTGGAGTAATCTGGAAGGCCGACTGTTAGAACAAACTCGCCCAGACTGGATCATCGTGGGTACATAACTATACTGGAGCGCTGACATTGCTAATGCATAACGGAGAAGGTCATGTCATCGCGATCAAATATAAGCAACAGTCGCGTTGTCTCATGAAATCCGACCATCGCGAGAATCATGTGTACTTCCGCGATGGCAACGCGTATGGTCCATTTTGGAGCACCCATCATCGCGTTTATTTTGACAACAGTCGCGATGATGCAGAAACTTTGGCAAAGTGGGTCATTTGGCAACATCAGAGAGCATGAGCATGAATGATTTGGACTCATGACACAGTAGGAAGACTGGGATGAAGGCAGTGACAAATTACTGTGTAACAGATGCCCCCTAAAGTATGAAGCTTGAGAGAGTGGGAGGGGTGAAATGCTTTACGAAACTGACTGAACTGGAACACCACCGGGAAGAACCTGCACGCAAGTACAACTGATATCTCTGATAATGAATTACATGTAGTCTAGGCATGGGCGCAACCATCTAAAAGACATACGAAATAGGTCTGTGGTATGGACGCAGCCACCTAGCTAATGAGACCATGATGATAACAAAGGTATGGTCGCAACCATCCATGAAGACTCAGGTATGGTCGTAGCCATCCATCAATGAGTCATGTAATGATCATAATAATCCACAAAATCGGAACCTGGATCTCAACAGACAAAATCCACGGTATTGCGCTCCATCTCGACCCGAACAAAGTACAAGTTCAAGCATGCGAATATTGGAGTTGAAGTCGAACATGCAAGAACATCGTCTGATTACCAATCAATGATGAAAATTTTTAACAGCCGCGAGAGGTGCCACCAATAATGACAATGCTCCTCAAGGTACTATAGGTACAATCTACGACGTGCGAATCAGTGAGCCAGCATCGAACACCCGTGGAATCATTTGATCGAAGGCCAATGATGAAAACCTCGCGTCAAACACGAAGAACCTGCCATTGAGGCATGCAGGCTCCAAGGCACCTGAAGGGAGTCTCTAGGTCAACTTCCTGGATAATGAGCTGAAGTCGACAGGGAGTGACCTTGATCTAAGGTGGGCCATAATGTTTCCCACATCATCGACATGAGACAGAGAAGGATAAGATGATTTGTGTGAGGTATCAGAGGGAGGTTGATTATTCTGCTGAGGTCAACTTCTCTTGAACATATTGGTGGCACGACAGTGGACTTGGTAGTATTTGACATTAAATGATCAAGGGTCATGGTGACAGGGCACTGAGCAGATGAGAGGTCAAACAGGATAACCCAAACCCACGGAGGCAAGTATAAAAATGAGATGAGATGTCCCCACCTAGACACGAATGCAGACAAGTGCCATGTTCAAGAGCGACATACTGCAGACACGACAATGATTATGGTTCCATTTTTCCCACCATTGCTGGCGAGTACCTCGATTATTTTTTGATGACAAGCTTGACGGGGATAACATATGCTTGGAAGACATCATTTCGACAGAATCCGATGTCATTAAGTTTTAACGAGTCTGACAAAGGAAGGACTCAGCGTCTTTTCATATTTAGAGAGTCTGAAAAGACAGCAGAAAATGAAACTCCAGGGGGGTCTTTTTTCGTAGAGTTGTGTCTCTCGAGCCCGAAAAAGTATAAAACAATGCTTTAAAGAACCGCCTGACCAATATGATCGAGGAGTACTTTTCTTAAGTAGTAACTTCGACCTAAAAAAAGTAAAAAAGTGGTCAGAAGCACGTCGTTTCGTAGCCAATAACGAGTCTGAAACGACAAAAACCCGCCGATATTTCTAAGTTTAAACAGTCGAAAAAAGAGCTTAAAGATGACCGCCTTTCACTTCTTTTAACGATTTGAGAGGGAAAATCGGCTATCTTTTCATGTTTCACGTCGGAAAAGAGCTTAAACACGACTTCTCAGGACCAAGTGCATATAAAACTGTCGTAATTCCACCATTTGAGATCCTGCACAAAGAACACCGCACACATAAACCCATTCAAGATAATATAAATAATGCGCATAAAGACATAGTGAAAAACAATATTTTGACCAAGCATATAGTAAAAACCATGATAAAAACCAATATTTATGAAAATAATATTTAATTTTACAAAATTACCATAAATAGTGGGGGTAAACCATATTTTTTACCATTGTTACCATTGAGCCTTTGTGGAGTGACTTGGAGCATTGAGGTTGGCAAACGATATTCAGCCCCGTACGTGCATCATTCGTCCCGAAACCAGTTCCAGGTAGATACACATTGCCCTACGCTATGTTTTGATGTCTTTTTACTGCATTTTGACGGCGGGATGTGGTCATTTGGGCGAATTTTGAATTTGCATTCCGCTCTCAGTCATCGCGGGTTTCGCTATTGGGTCCGCGATGACCGATAAAAATTTCCACAGGTTGCGCCCGGATCAGTGCGGAAAGGTGATGTACTTCCGCGCTGACTCGGGAAAAATAACAAAGGTACCCATTATCAGCGCGACTGTTTTAAAAACAGTCGCGATGACGCCGTGTAACAAGTTTTTAATAAAATTTACGTTTGAAACTTTGCAAGCAGAGTGCTAATGAGATTTTTGGTCATGCAGGGTTATAATGGCATTTGTCTGGCAAGAACACACTCATGATAACGATGATATAGTGGCTTTTGTTGATGCCGGGTGCCGAAACGCATTGCGGGGGTGCGGATTACTCAAATTTTTCTTAACTCCATGCTTACAGGCACAACCTGACCTTCTGGAGCTACTGATCAGGGCCAGGAATCCCACAGATGGGAAATTTGTTATCCAAGGTCGGGATATTGAGTTCGATTACACATACATCTATTTTTTGACCGGGCTGTCTCGTCGAGGTGAGATGCCTATTCTGGTGGGACAGCGACCCGGGGGTGATACTTTAGATATGCTGATGGCTTAGGTGTGCCCACATGCACGCAAGTCGAGGAGCAGAAAAGTGGCAATCCCTACGGTGGAGGACATAATCCTTCGTGCGATGCTCTTCATGGTGACACGGTTAGCGGGCTCCCAGGCCCAACATGAGGCCTCGAAGACTCATCTTTGGCTAGCCCTCGAATGCCTAAATCCCACCATGTTTAACTGGGCAGGGGCAGTAGCGGCAACTAACCAACTATTGTCGCGGTGAGACGAAACAGTTTGGCTATGGATCGATCTTACTCCCGCTCATGCTGGAGCAGGTGCAGGATATGGTTCTGGACCCACCCAGGCCACGTGAGACGAGGGCCACACGATGGGCCCATGTCATGCCACGAGGAGGTGGCAGCCGACCAGTGGCATGGGGGACATACTTTTGAGAGTGGTTGGAGCGACAGACGATCTTCGTGGAGGATTGGCCGTATGCCAGCCTGGACTTCCGCGAAGATCTTGACATGCAGCTACCCACTGGAGAGCAGTGGGATGACGGTGGTAAGACACTTGATCTCATTTTTTGATTTTTGATTTTATTTTTATGATGTTTTTGATTTTTTCATGTACATGTCCTAATGACGAACGCTATGGTATGCAGATGTAGGATTGACGAGACCCTTTGGCCTAGCTCCAGAGGCATAGAGGGATGCGCAGGGTATTGGAGATCTAGCCTTGGCTCCTCCGAGAGATGACATGATGGAGACAATGATCCGGAACCTTGAGGGACTGCTAACAGGGATTCCAGATTACATGGGGATAGAGGAGGTCCTCATAGCATCCCAGATCCATACAGTAGGAGTAGAACCTAGGATGCACCGCCTGTTGAGGCGGGTGGCACGAGCGGCTGTGCAGTATAGGGAGCACAACCCGCCGCAGTAGATGTTGAGCCTTGAAAATGTCATTCATTTCCATTACACTTTCACTATTATGTCCATTATATCACCTCCATTTCACTACTATGTCACCACATTCATCCCACTTTCATTATCATTGGGCCACATTTATGTTTTTCCAATCTTTATTAATTCTAAGTCTTTTAAGTTAATTTGTGGTTAAAAATTAGAAAATAATGTGCATATGCTTATACCTAACAAATGGGTTGAGGTTGTTGACATGTGTAGGTTGAAAGGAGACTTCTAGAAGACCCTTATGTGGCACTCTAAGGCCAAATTCGAATTTGGTTGGAAAGAATCATGGGATCATGAGGATATGTGTCACATCTCCTAATTGTATTGTAACTCTAAGAAGACATGTGTCTTATCAGTTCCTATTTTGATTAGGACTCTAGAGGTAGAGGGAGAGATTCATGGACTCTCATTGATGAGATGGCTCTCATCTTTTTGTATAAATAGGAGATCTCTCTCCTTCATTTGTTAGTCTTTTTAGTCTATTTTAGCTTAAGCTTGTTTTGTAGTTCTTCCTTGATGGCTTTTGAAAGCTTTGGAGAACTTTGTTGTACTTTGTACTTTTGAAGAAATTGAATAAAGATTTGATGTTCTCAACATGGAAGGAGATGTGAAGTAGATGTCATGGAGCATATTAGGATGTAAGGTAGAGTAGATTTCATTTTGTAAATATTGCTTTGTAGAATGTAAGGTAGATTAGATTTTTCATTCATGCAATTTTAATTCATGCAAGTGTGTTCAATTTTGCTTTGATTTCATAACTAGTGGCATGTGTGATCATCTTGTCTATGTTGCTGACCTTTATTTTTCTGCAGTTTGATTTTCATTAGTATCATTTCTTTAACTTGCACTTTACTTTTTGCTCTTAGATATCAAGTTGTTCATCTATTGATGGTTCTTTTTCCATAATCAAATAAATTTATTGGAGCCAAAATATCACTTAGTACAACTTGGTTTAGTTTGCTTTAAGACTCACATTGCTGACTTGTTCATAACTGTTCTCACATGATAAATCTAGCTGAAAGGCAAAAAGGTTAAGAAAAGGTTAAAGTAGTGTGATTTGTCTCCTTTATGTAGTGTCACTTAGATTTTACATTGCTTAGATTAAGTTGAAGAGTTAAAATAGTGTGAGATAGTTGTTCTCACTTTTAATTGAATTTAATATAGATTTCATTTTCATTTTAAATCAGCAGCAGAGATACTGGGCCGATGTCATTAGTCCTTTATTTGATGTCTTTATTTTCCTTTAAGCATTTGATTTCATAGGTGGTAGAGGGCCCCTGCCTTGTATAGTTGTCATTTAAGTTTGCATTTTATTTCACCATGTATATTAGCTGTACATAACAAAGCTTTTTTATCACTGTTGTTTTACATTTTTCTCATGTATATTAGCTGTACATAAATTGCTTTCAAGTTGATTGTAGATTAGTGATGCACATAGCCTTTTAATGAACTAATGACGTGATAGAATCATCTTGTCCTTTTGCTGAAGCAGCAGGATACTAGGTCTCATAGTCATTAGCTCATTATTTGGTTATTGCATTTTATTTTGATTGAACTAGTTGTATATTTACACTTTTTTTTTAAATACTAACTCCATCAATAACATGTTTTAAGTTCTTTTGAAGTGCTAAGTTTTGGAAATTACCATTAGGGACATAGGCCTTGTCTTGAAATCTTTATCCATACTTGTCCTTTAAAAGTATTCTTAAGACCTTAGAATAGGATTTCCATTCGCATTAAACACTTTAGAAAACCAACAAGAACAAAACCCCAAAAACAACATAAACTATAAAACAACGAAGTAAGAGAAAGGTTAACTAAGCACATATAGTGCACCACACTTCATTAGTTTACGATACCCGGATTGATAATTTATGTAGAGCAATTTAAGACGTTAAATTGATTAGACATTTTGGCGCCGTTGCTGGGGAAGTGTAATTAGGAGACCTTATTTCTTACATCTAAAAAAAAAATTAACAATTATTGAGTATGCTCTCCTCCTGCACTTTGTGTGATCTGGAGGATCAGAAAAATGATTGTTATGTAAAAAAATAATAATAATAATTCTTGAGTATGATCTTCTCTTGCACTTTGTGTGATCTGGAGGATCAGAAAAAGAATTGTTATTTAAAGAAAAAAAGAAAAAAAAAAGGAGACAAAATAAACTTCATCATTTCAATTGATTCAATAAAAAAAAAAATGAAAAAAAAAAAAAATGAAACTCAACTACTTTGATAGGTTCAAATTGTCCAAAATTGTCTGGTTATGGTTTGTAGTGGTCTTCAAAACACTGTATCCTGTTTTAATAAGGTTTTGCAACTTAGCTGTGGAAACTGCCCTGATTCCGCAGCTAGCTGAGGATTCCGCAGTTAGCTGAGAATTCCGCAGCTGTTTCAAGGTTTAGCAGGTTACAGGCATCCAATGAAAAAACCGACCACATGGGCATCTCCAGAATTGTCTCGACATGGATCCTATCCTAGTCACCTAGCTCAGATCTATGAAAAATCAGCCTAAGACCTCAGTCAAAGTCTTGTTTTTAGAATGTTTTTCTTGAAGTATTTGCTGCCTGAAATTGAAAATCATTAATCCTTTTTATAAAATTTTACAATTTCAGAGAAGAAAAAAAAAAAGAGAAAAGCAATCTATGGCTATCTCCATTCCTGGTTTTCACTGTGGCTTCAATAAAAAATATGCCTCCCTATTCAAGCTTTGACCTGTTGATTCCTGTAGGAGGCATTCATCATTTAGTGGCAGATTTCTGAGTTGATTTCACCTTTAGATAGCTACATTATCGATTAGAAATAGAGGGTTGAATTCTTGAAGGTAGCTTCTAGTGATCCATTAAATTATTAAGGGCAGAGTAGTCATTTTTCTCCAAGGGCGAGAGCATGTAAGCTGATTACATTTGCTGACAAAAGGACAAATTTGTTCGCTGAATTTTATCTTATTTCAGGGGTCAAATCCTCTTACTGTTGGAGCCAATTTCCTCTGCCATTATATCCATCAGATTACAAGTCTACTTCATGGGATGAGTTCAGCATTCACCACAATTATTTGGAGATTGATCTGAGTTAGAATGAATCAATAAGCTCAATTGCTGCCACTTAGATTTCCGCCACCTACAAAACCTGTGAGATAAACAACCTGAGCTGTAAGTTCAACAAAATTCTTAAGTCGTTGTTTTAAAAATGCAAGGTATCATTATTAATCACTACAACAATTGTTTGGAAACGTTTCAGATAACCTGTGACTATCAGTCGCCCCAATTCTTCAACTCTGTCCCTCTGTCTAAAGATCACAAGCCTAACAGGGTTGATGAACAGGAGCGTATTGAGCAAGCCGGGGGCAATGTTATGTGGGCTGGAACATGGAGAGTAGGAGGTGTTCTTGCTGTATCTCGAGCATCTGGCAATCGGTTATTGAAACAATATGTTGTGGCTGAACCTGAGATTCAGGAAGCAATAATTGATGATGATTCTTGTAATTGTTGAACCTGTGTAATACACCTGCAGAACAGTAGATCAAACAAGAAAAACGAATGCAGCAATAAAAACATCAACTCAGAAAGAATGCAGAACAGAGAATTGTTAACTCAGGAAAAATGCGTAAACAACAGAAAAAACGTCAAACTTCAAACGTTCGATTTGACCAAACAGAGACGAATTTAGAAAAAATAAAACATGGGTTTTTTTTCTAGGTGGGTTAATTAGATAACCCAGAAACCGTTTGAAGAAATTTGTGGCGGTCTAGGAGAAATATTCGGTTCTTTGGAGCCTCTTTTTTGTCGCCGCATGAAAAAAAACTGGATTTGAATTGATTAACTGATAGTTTGAATGCGTGATTCAATTCCGCGTGCCTGAGGAAAGGAATTCTAATTGGGAATCAACTGCATGCTGGCATCTAAAACCCAATTACATGCCTTCCATCTTATTAAACTCAAACCTGTTTAGAGACGTATTCCAATTGAACACGACTCTCTGTCATTAAATCCCATGAAGTCGCTGTCACCCATCTGTACATGTTTCGTTACTGCCGGTTAAATGTTGGGAGAAAATGGAATAGAGAAGACAATGTTTATACGCATGCATTTGTATCTTCTTGTGAACTTGTTTACTACTCTCGCATGCATTTGTATCTTCTTGTGAATTCATCTCAGCTGTTCATCCTCTGTTTCTGCTTACAACTCCTAAACACTCCCGTACCCCTATCCATATTCCATTTTCAGTCATTATTCTTCCATAAACCTTGCAACATAGTCATCTTACCTCTGTTAAACCATCACACGCAGTTGAATTCCAGATTGAATTTTAAACAGAGTAAAGGATGGGTCGGTTACTAAGGGCAGAACCGAAAGGGCCAAATAGTTATGTTCATGGTTATAGGCTGTTTGTCAAATTATAAATTCATCAATAAAACTGTTTTTCTCCATTCACAGAGTTCCTACATGCAGACAATGAAAAAAAAAATTCAAAATTGATGATTGATTGTTTTAGCCACTTTCCGCAGCCAGCCCAACTTTCCGTCGCTAGCCCAACTTTCCGCAGCTGTTTTGTTAAACTCTAGGTTGTAGGTGTCATCAAGCAAAACAAGTCACATGGGTAGCTAGGGGAATGTTGGTACATGGATGGTGTCCTATTCATTCGGTCAAATTTGATGAAAAATACCCCGGTCAAAGGGAAGTCAAGTTGAGTGTTATCACAAAGTCGCCACACTGAGTCGCCACACTAAGTTGCTACATGTCAAGAAAAAAACAATAATTTTGAATCAATGAAATGAATAAGTTATTTGATCACTTTTCTGAAGGTATTGATTAATTTTGGACTGATGATAAAAGATGAATGGCTAACTTTGTTTTCAAGATTTTTAGCTATAGAACCGTGCACATTCCGCAGCTAAAGTCCAATTCTGCAGCCAGAAAAAAACCTCATTGTTCAAATCAGCCTAACTTTTTCATACAAAATCAGATTTTGATGATTTAACTATAATTGGAAAGATCTCAACAAGATCTATACAATGAGAAATCTATCATTAGAGTTTGAAATGGAAAATAATGAAATAAATTGCTGGAAAGAAGCAACATTCAACTTGGGCACCAATTTCAAAGCAGGTATAAATTCTTTTGATTTTTCCTTTGAGAACTTGTTTCATTAATACAAATTCTTAGTTTTGTGTGTAAATATAATAACTAGAGAGATTGATCACCTCTCTCCTTTGATAATCTTACATTCCATTGCAGAAGAAGTATTAGTTTTTTTGCAGGTTCTAGGAGGAAGGACAAATGACTACAAGAGAATGGTGTCTCTCTAAGAGACCAATTTGTTTCATAAGAGGATGATCAACAACAAAGAGGAAATATGCTGATGCAAAATCAGATCCAAACACTTGAAAAACTTTCAGATATTATTGTCTCCATCACATCCATCCATCACATCCATACTTCATAATAAACCATTCACCTCATTCCACTCCATATTTTCCATTTACATTCACATACACTTTCCATCTCTTTTTGTCCATTCATAACCCACAAATAAAAGCAAGAGGCTAATTCACATGCTTATTGCCATTGCCATTTCTGTTCTCCATTGCAATTTTCCATTTTCATCTTCCATTCCTTGTCATTTTCATTCCGCAAATAAGCCCTGCTTCAATGCAAATTATTGAGTCCATAGTCCTTTGAGTCTAAGTTCTTTGTAAAGCTTAATGGCAAGTCCTCATGATGACAAACAATGGGAATACATTAATGTCCCTTGTTCGTTAGATCTTCTAGGTGACTCGACATCAGCAAATTCATTCGTACCTAGCAAGATGTGTTTGGGCATCTTGACTCTCATTGTCATCAATGGTGAGAGTTCTCGTGTTGACTAGTGGCATCCATTAATGGCCACTAAGCCAACAATTTCCTACTATGTTCGACATCAGAACATCTTTTCACATAGTAGGAATTGTGCCAATTAGTTTTGAAGACATGAAGACTATTATTTTCAGCATTTTGGAGCAGATTCAACAAGTTTTAGTAGAAGCAATAAAAAGTCATCTTATCTCTCTATCCATGACTCCTCTTGATCAGCCACTTGAAGAAGAAAATGATCAGAAGTTTTCAGCCACCACACATACAACTCATCCATTCCAAAGGGTAAGTGAAGGTACGTCATTTTTCTAACTTTTGACCATAAAATTCCATAAAAAGCTAGAATGATAATTGTTGGAAAAACATTTCTCTTCCTCATTTCATAAAAATTGCCAATACCATCAGTTGGGGGGGGGGGGGAATACATTCATATTCATATATTGCCATGTCCATATCATATTCAAGAGCCCACATACTTCCAACATATATTAATTATTAAATTGCTATTATGAGCATACAATGGCTTTTGAAAAAGTGCTTAAAGGATAAATTGGATACAAACAAAATCATGGTTGTCACACAAGAACCAACCATCATGAAATCCAATAAAGATATACTTTGCAACAATAATCAAAATATCATTATGCAAAGTTCAAAGATCAAAGTAGAAGGCAACAAAAAAGAAAAAAAATGGTTGTAACACAAGAACCAACCATGTTGCAATTCAAGTAAATCACTTTGCAGAAATATGAAGTTATCAAATGATATCATGCAAAGTTAAGCCAAAGCTCAAGGATCAAAAGAGTTAATGTAATATATATTGCATGAGCACATGCAATAGCTTCAGTTGGGGGGTATGTTGAGCCTTGAAAATGTCATTCATTTCCATTACACTTTCACTATTATGTCCATTATATCACCTCCATTTCTCTACTATGTCACCACATTCATCCCACTTTCATTATCATTGGGCCACATTTATGTTTTTCCAATCTTTATTAATTCAAAGTATTTTAAGTGAATTTGTGGTTAAAAATTAGAAAATAATGTGCATATGCTTATACCTAACAAATGGGTTGAGGTTGTTGACATGTGTAGGTTGAAAGGAGACTTCTAGAAGACCCTTATGTGGCACTCTAAGGCCAAATTCGAATTTGGTTGGAAAGAATCATGGGATCATGAGGATATGTGTCACATCTCCTAATTGTATTGTAACTCTAAGAAGACATGTGTCTTATCAGTTCCTATTTTGATTAGGACTCTAGTGGTAGAGGGAGAGATTCATGGACTCTCATTAATGAGATGGCTCTCATCTTTTTGTATAAATAGGAGATCTCTCTCCTTCATTTGTTAGTCTTTTTAGTCTATTTTAGCTTAAGCTTGTTTTGTAGTTCTTCCTTGATGGATTTTGAAAGCTTTGGAGAACTTTGTTGTACTTTGTACTTCTGAAGAAATTGAATAAAGCTTTGATGTTCTCAACATGGAAGGAGATGTGAAGTAGATGTCATGGAGCATATTAGGATGTAAGGTAGAGTAGATTTCATTTTGTAAATATTGCTTTGTAGAATGTAAGGTAGATTAGATTTTTCATTCATGAAATTTTAATTCATGCAAGTGTGTTCAATTTTGCTTTGATTTCATAACTAGTGGCATGTGTGATCATCTTGTCTATGTTGCTGACCTTTATTTTTCTGCAGTTTGATTTTCATTAGTATCATTTCTTTAACTTGCACTTTACTTTCTGCTCTTAGATATCAAGTTGTTCATCTATTGATGGTTCTTTTTCCATAATCAAATAACTTTATTGGAGCCAAAATATCACTTAGTATAGCTTGGTTTAGTTTGCTTTAAGACTCACATTGCTGACTTGTTCATAACTGTTCTCACATGATAAATCTAGTTGAAAGGCAAAAAGGTTAAGAAAAGGTTAAAGTAGTGTGATTTGTCTCCTTTATGTAGTGTCACTTAGATTTCACATTGCTTAGATTAAGTTGAAGAGTTAAAATAGTGTGAGATAGTTGTTCTCACTTTTAATTGAATTTAATATAGATTTCATTTTCATTTTAAATCAGTAGCAGAGATACTGGGCCGATGTCATTAGTCCTTTATTTGATGTCTTTATTTTCCTTTAAGCATTTGATTTCATAGGTGGTAGAGGGCCCCTGCCTTGTATAGTTGTCATTTAATTTTGCATTTTATTTCACCATGTATATTAGTTGTACATAACAAAGCTTTTTTATTACTGTTGTTTTACATTTTTCTCATGTATATTAGCTGTACATAAATTGCTTTCAAGTTGATTGTAGATTAGTGATGCACATAGCCTTTTAATGAACTAATGACGTGATAGATTCATCTTGTCCTTTTGCTGAAGCAGCAAGGATACTAGGTCTCATAGTCATTAGCTCATTATTTGGTTATTGCATTTTATTTTGATTGAACTAGTTGTATATTTACACTTTTGTTTAAATACTAACTCCATCAATAACATGTTTTAAGTTCTTTTGAAGTGCTAAGTTTTGGAAATTACCATTAGGGACATAGGCCTTGTCTTGAAATCTTTATCCATACTTGTCCTTTAAAAGTATTCTTAAGACCTTAGAATAGGATTTCCATTTGCATTAAACACTTTAGAAAACCAACAAGAACAAAACCCCAAAAACAACATAAACTATAAAACAACGAAGTAAGAGAAAGGTTAACTAAGCACATATAGTGCACCACACTTCATTAGTTTACGATACCCGGATTGATAATTTATGTAGAGCAATTTAAGACGTTAAATTGACTAGACAGTAGATACCTAGGTCTTTATTTCCTACTGGTGATTTTTTGAGAGACACATGTCTCAGATGTACAGAGAACACAGACTCTTTTTAGACATGTACACTTATTTTTGAGCGCCTTGGTGCGCCACATGATATATATATATATATATATATATATATATATATATATATATATATATATATTCCTATGGCCTATTATTGTGCTTTTATGTGCTTGCTTGTATGATGTTTTGATTATATGTTACGCAAATGTCTGTCCAATACATGATTAGCCAATGCATCATATAACGTGTTTAATCGTCGTGGAATATGCTGATATGTAATGAAATCGAAATTCCTTTCTAACAATTTAACACGTAAATACAACCTTAAAATGCAATGGTCTCTGATAGAATATCGCCCATTGAGCTGGTGGACGACAAGTTGAGAGTCCAGTGTGACAAGCAATGTACGAATATTGAGATTAATTGCCTCGGCCAGTAATTCAATCACATCATTATATTCAGTGACATTTTTTGTGGTACAACCTAAACACACACCTTGAAGGTCTATCAACTCACCGTGAGGATCGTAGATCACCCACGCCGCAGAAGACAAGTTACGGGTGCTGCGGCAGGCACCATCAGCGAAACCAACGTAAGGTGCACCAGACATCTGCACAAGAAGCAAAAAACACAATAAGCGGAAGTCACACCTTTACACCAAGCCAAAAACATGAAAATACACACACACAACACACCTGCCAAAACACACGCATGTACAAACCAAAGTGCATGGAATCACGCATAGTACTTTTTCAAGTACAGCCCGTTTCGAGGCTTATCGAGAGGATTGCTTTCGTAGTCAATTTGCTCATATGCCCCTTTCTGCAAAACTCTCTTTACAATATAAGGGCCTAGCCACATGGGCTCGAGTTTTCCTGCCCCCAGCTTATCATTCGCTTGATCATATAGCAGGACTAAATCTCCCTCAACAAAGGAACGAGGGTGGATGGTATGGTCGAAGTGAGTTTTAACTCTCTTCTTCTATGCTTCGATAGCTAGAGAGGCTAGTCGACGGGTCTCGTCCAGCCTTTCTAGGTAAAGAAGGCGTTCCTCTACCGGAGTAGTGTTGGGAAGTAACTCGATGACCAATTTTAACGAAGGGATTTTACATTCGATAGGAAGGGTAGCCTCTAGTCCGTAAACTAATTGAAATGGAGTGAAACCGGTGGCATCCTTCACAGAGGTTCGATAGGCCCACAAGGCGGGGAACAACATCAAATGCCAATTAGACTTATGCATGCCAATGGTACGTTGAAGCATCGTAACCAAAACCTTGTTGACGGCTTCAACCTGGCCATTGGACTGAGGATAGTATGGAGTGGAACTATCATGTCATAAGCCTAGTTGGGTTTTTAGTTCGGTCATCATGTGATTACGGAAATGCTTCCTGTGATCCATGACGATGGCCTAAGGAACTCCGAACCGTGAAATAACATGGTTGAACAAAAATTGCGTCGCTGTGTGACCGTCTTCAGTTAATGTGGGCATCGCCTCGGCCCATTTTGTAAAGTAATCGATGGCAACGATAATATACCCATGCCCCCCGGTCGAGCGAGGGTTACAGGTCTTATAATCAATGCCCCATTTTGCAAAAGGGCCAACGGTGAAAACAGGGTGCAACGGAGCTGGAGGCGCACACATCTTCCACTAGTATATCTGGCACTCGTGACAGGAGCGGATGGCAAGAATGAAATCCTTAAAGATGGAGGGACAGAAATAACCGGTGCGGAGGAATTTTTGAGCCGTGGCATATCTGGACATGTGACCACCACAGGCGCCAGAATGGCAGTCATTCAGGACTTGCTCAGCTTCCTCGAGAGTTAGACATCAGCGAAGGACGGAGTCAGCGCCGAGACGGTACAGGGTGTCCCCGATAATACGGTAGGGCTGAGACTGATGACAGATCCGTCACCGAGCATCCTTAGACACCGCGGTATTGAAAGAGGACATCTACAGGTATACAATGATATCCCCGTATCAGGGATCGAGGGTGCTAATTAGGAATAGAGTTTCGTCTGGGATATGGTCCTCTGAGTGAAAGGGTGCGGTAGGAGATGGAAAAGAGCAAAGTAACTTAGCAAAGACTAGGGACTTCTTAGACTTGGCAGTGGTGAATTCCAAGTCAAAATCTTGGAGGATGACGATCCACTTTGAGTACTTGCCCCCCAGCAACTGACGTGACAAAATGTACGTCATCGGGTTGCAATCAGAAATCATGGTTGTAGTACGCAGCAAGATATAATGCCAGAAATGTTGGACGGCACAAACGTCGACCAATGCCAACTTCTCGATGTAAGCATATCGAGTTTCCGTATCTAAAAGGTTGCGGTTGAGGTAATATATGACATGCTCAGTGTCATCTTCATCGTCTTGAACGAGAACAATGCCGATAGTTGTATCGGCAGTGGCTAAATACAGAGTATAATCGCGATGGTATTTCGGAGGACGCAATAATGGAGCAGAAACAAGGAGACCCTTGAGACGCTCGAAAGACTCTTGAGCGATAGCATCCCAATGAAAAGGGGTATCTCGCTTCAATAACCGTGTAAAGCCTTTAGCCACTTCGGCATAGTTCGGAATGAATCGTCTTAAAAAGTTTGCTTTGCCCTGCAAGCTTTGCAATTGCTGCAAGGAAGCAGGGGGAGGAAGATTCAGAATAGCCTCGACTTTAAGGGGATCCAAACGGATGCCCTCTCGGGAGACGATAAACCCGAGCAGTCTGCCTGACTCAATGCAGAAGACACATTTATGAGGATTAAGCCTGATGCGGTAGTGTCGACAGTGGAGAAAGATTTCACGAAGATGGGTGGGGTGGTCTTGGCGTTTGACTGAATGAGCTGGTAGATCATCCAGGTACGGTTGTACAATGTGACGAATGTCATGAAAAGCATAGGACATTGCACGTTGGAAGGTAGCACTGACGTTCTTCAAACCGAAAGGGAGTTTTTTGTAAGCAAAAGTGCCCCAAGGACAGATAAAGGCAGTCTTATGCTGATCAACGGGCGCAATATTGATCTAGTTATACCCAGAAAAATCGTCCATAAATGAATACATTTCGCTCCCAGCACACTCATCAATGAGCTGATCAATGAAGGGTGTGGGGAAGTTATCCTTAGGGCAAGCCCGGTTAATGTCACGGTAATCGACACAGACTCGAATGGTGCCCTGTTTTTGTTCATAGGGATGATATTGGAAACCCAATTTGTGAGTGGAATGGGGTAAATAAACTAGCCTTGAGAAGCTTTTCAACTTCCGCTTTAATGGATGCAGCCTTTCGGGGGTGCACGGGGCGTAGACGTTGGCGAACAGGCTTAGCACTCAGATACGTAGGTATCTCATGCACCACTATGCTAGGGTCAATGCCAGGCATTTCTTCATAGGACCAAGCGAAGACATCACAAAATTTGCGAAAAATTTCGGTATAGAGCTGAATTTCCTCCGGAGTGCAAGTGACTCCAATGTGAATGTGCTCGACAATCCCTGGTTTCGCAGAGATGTCGATGGGTTGGGTCTGCGTGATGTTTCCCATATTTCCTTCAGAGGACACTTGATAAACTTGGATAGGTGTTTGAAGGGGTTGAGATGGGAGACAAGGAGCAAACCGCTCGAGACAGGTGATCATTTCCTGATGGGCAGGGAGAAACGAGGAATGATGGTGATGGTTAGACCAAGGAGGTTCCTCGAGAGACATGGTCTCAATAATGGCTTCATCAGAAGGAAATATTTCCTTTAAAAGATTCAAAGTAGCGTCATCTCCAAGCCAAGGGGAATGAACATACGAGTCGGGAGCCCTGCTCGAAGGGGCAGGTTCAGGAGGGGGAGCCGATGCAGCAAAGATTTCAATGTAGTTGAGCTCGGCAGGACTCAATGGCATCATATCGCCCCAAGATTCTATCTGATTAGCGGGGGGAAGAATCCACGGATCAAAGCACACGGAAATCATATTAATAGGAGCGAGATTAGGAGGTGGGAGGGAAAAAACACCCATCAGGGCAGGATCTTTAAAAATTCCGGCTCCCACACTCTCACATGATTTGGAGGTATGCTCCACAAAAGGCACGTTGCCTTCGGAAGAGGAGGCGAAGAAGGAGAGCTGGTCTACGGTGACAATATTCCCCTGATGAGGGAAACGAATGACACGAAAAAGAGACGAAGCCACGGCTTGCATGGCGTATGTATAGCTACATCCGAGGAGGAGGTTGTAGGTAAGATTAGCATCAACAACTTCAACTTCCACTTCGACCGTCTTCCCTTCCAAATAAATGGGCAAACGTTGGAGTATACCATAAGGGCGAGACTCTCTTCCATCAAAGGCTTCCAAGGTTGTAGGAGACTGGCTCAGTGTCGGAGAACCAATAGCCTTCCAACAGGCAACAGACATGATGCAAGTTGAAGCACCTTCATCAATGACTGTACGATGAATTGTTTTGGTGTTGATAATGACCTGTATGAGGAAGGTGATATGGTGAGGCAGTCTCGGCGTATCGCCTTTGAGGTCAAAAGTAATCAGATCCGAGTCGGCCGGGTCTATGCCACTGATGGCCGATAGTAAGGACTTCCTCTGGGGCAGCTCTGGAGTACTTCTAAGGTGAACATAGCAGACGGAGCTTGAGCTAAGTCCTCAATGATGATGTAGTGCTGGGCAGCATGAGCATTAGGGTTGTAAGAAGATTTCTGGAGTACACCTTTTGGAGGGGGTCATATGGGCATCTCAGTGCTAGGTCTCTTGATATGGAGTGGACCAGAACTGGACGGAGGAGCGCTAGAGGGGACCTCAGGCTCTTTCCCGGCATGCGACAGATATTCTTTTGCCCGAGTACTGATGTGGATGGGGATCGTCCCAACCATAAATACTTGAGAGCCAAATGAAGAAGAGGGTTGTGATGGATCAGCCACCATTTGAGTTTGTTGTGAGGGGAAAGGTTCTTTGAGCACAACAGGAGTCCTGGGAGCACCTTTCAACAATCGACTAACTTCAAATTGCCTGGGGCAGTCTTTGGTATAGTGATCCTCGTCATAGATAAGACAAGGATACTTGGGCTTACGTTTGGCTCCTTCCTCAGGTGGAGGTTTAGGGGAGTCATGCCTGGGCTGCTCAAATTTATTCTTCGCTTTCCCCTTCTTCTTTCTTTTCGAGGTTTTATCCGTCATGGTGGACTGGAAGACGTTGACCTCGGAAGTATTTCCGAAGTTAGATACACCCTGAGAAGTGTTTTCATTTGAAGCATTCGATTTTTTCTCCCCAGGGTTCGCAGGATGATTTCTTCGAAGATGGATTTACAGAGCCAATAACACCGTCAATAGATGGCTATGGCGGAGCTTTGGATGTTCCGGGTCTTGGGGCATCAGGAAAATAATCATATAAGGTACCCGACTGAGAATAAACTAATTCAAGGTACTGAGCACGCGCGATAGCTTGCTCTTCAGTTACGCAAGCTCCCATAGCAATATCTCGCACGATTGCAGGGACAAAAGAGGTTGTAAACCAATCGGTTAGGAGCTGATCAGGAATCCAAAATTTAATCAAACGACGTTGCCATCTCCATTCATGTATATGATCGGATATTTGCTTGGTCGTGTCTTGTTTAAGATACGTGAGGAGATGTGTTCCCGTCTCATACCAAATGGGCAACTGAAAGTGAGTTAGAAATGCCATTGCCAACGAGTTGAAATCTTGAAAGGATCCGCGATTCAACTCAATGTACCACTTAGCAGCTGAGCCGGTGAGAGTCCTTTGGAAAAGGCGGAGCCGGATGGAATCGTTAAGCCACGAATTTGATGAACACCAAAGGTGATAAGTCATAATGTGGGCTTGAGGGTCTTCTCCAGCTTTGCCATCAAATTTGGGACAATCACCAGGTATCTTGGTTAGAACTGGTGGCCAGTATGGATTATGAAGAATAGGATCATTAGTCAATTTGGACACATCCGATAGTTCCAATGTTGCTAAGAAAGGTAACTGAGGATTGAAGGACATCTGTGGCTGTGGATAAGAGGTAATACTAGAGTTCCAACCAGTTGGTGGTTGTAGCCGTAACTGGACGGTTGACTCTGGATCTGCCCCCCAGCACCCCATTGATTACCAACCTGGCCTGCAGGAGCAACATACTGTTGCTGGTAATTTTGATAAGGAGTGACCTGCATTTTTTGATAATTTTGGTACGGGGCCAACTGAGCTTGCCCCTAGGGTTGTTGGTAACCATACGGTTGCTGAGCTCCATACTGAGCCTGGGGACCAGGCTGCGCTTGGTAAGAAGGTTGGGATTGAAACCCACCTTGCATCTGAAGACTAGTTTGAGTCTGGGGCCGAGCCTGGGGCTGAAAACTGGGTTGAGCTTGAGAAGCAACCACCATTTGAGTGCTCGGTTGAGCAGGCCCAGAAGGATGTCCTTGAAAGGATGGAGATTGGGCCACCTGGCCGGAAGGTTGCCCTGGTTGAGTTTGGGATGGACCCATTTGCCCAGAAGGATGTCCTTGCTGGGTGTTAGGTTGTCCTTGTACAACCGAGGGTTGTCCTTGCGGGACAGATGGTTGAGCGGACTGGATGGTTGGTTGACCCTGAGGTCGACCAACTTGTCCAGATGGATGACTTGGTTGGGCAGTGGGTTGGCCTTGTTGCACGTAAGGCTAGCCGCCCTGCCCAGAAGGGTACCCTTGCTGGATTCCAGGTTGTCCTTGTTGCATATAAGGTTGTCCCGCTTGTCCAGATTGGTAACCTTGTTGGACACCAAGTTGACCTTGTTGGATGTAAGGTTGTCCCAGTTGCCCATATGGGTAACCTTTCTGGACACCAGGTTGACCTTGTTGGATGTACCATTGTCCCGGATTACCAGAAGGTTGAGCAAAATAAGTAAAGGACGGACCACCAGAGGCCGAAGGTTGTCCCTGAAAGGGTTGTCCTTGTGGGCCCCCAGGTTGCCCTGGGTGAGACTGGCCGTAATACTGCTGCCCTTGGGAGGTTTGCACGTAAGACGATTGGCCTTGGTTAGGCGGTCCCTGAAGCCGTGCAGGCATTGCTTGGCAACCATGATAAGTGGTGGCGCCCCAAGCAATAGATAATGGCACCGAGACCTCAACAACAGGATGAGACGGCAAAGGCGTGGAAAGATAAAGGTACTGACTAGTGGAATCGTAGTAATAGAACGGACCTTGCGAGCTTGGATCCTGGACAGCTTGCAAATAGCGATCGTATGCCCTGTTACACTAAAAAATGTCACCATGGCTATTTACAGTCGGTATGGCTCAATCAACAGTCATACTACCCTTTTGAGCAAGTCTTATGCCTCTGCTATTCATGTCAAAATCCAAGAAAGAGAGAAAGTCCTTATAAAATATGTTTATCTCTGGGTAAGCAGGTTCTCTCAAGCCTTGCCTGCAGGTACGCACCTTTTGTTCACAAGGTCTGCGTCCAAGGACGCTCTGTATCTAAAGGGGCAGGTGCGTCCCTCTGAAAAGGTTAAAATGCACGAGTTTCATCTTCAAAAACTTACTTGTGGTCACTTCTAGAGCTTTCTAGAAGGTTCTTGGATGAATATTGAGCGCCTCCAGATGGTTCATGCACTCCTATCAAAGAGGAACTTATCCCATCAATAAGGGAGTGATCCCATCCAAAGAGGGGACTATCCCATTGATGGTGGACCTAATTAACTTCCTCTTGAGCACTATAAAAAGAGGCATTGAGCCAGAAGGAAGAAGGTTGAAAGCTATAGATTTCTAAGGGTAAATGCTGCAGGAATTAGGACTCCCATTTAGAAGCTTGTGAGGAGAGATTGTCATCCTTACTTGTTCTATTTGGAAGTGGGTGAGCTTTGTCAAAGTAGAGGAAGACTCTTGTGGACCCTGGAAGGAGCTTGCACAACACCAAGGCTCAGGTTGTAATGGTTCCTTTTGATTACCTTTAATGCAAATTGGTCCATTCTTCTCAATAGCTTGTTGTTAATGGGTTATTTCATGTACTCCTTGGTCTATATGTTGAATATGCTTTGTTTTATGTTATAATTAGGTGCTATTTAATTGTTTGACTGTTGGTGATTGCAGGTTTTGGAGAACGGGAGGAGCTCATCCGGATCAACAAAGCTTGGACTTCTACAACAGCGTTTGGACAAAGGTAAGAACGAAACACTTGATTTCTCATATCATAATGTATGTTTAGAGAAGGATAGTTCCAGTTTGTTTTGTTTGTCATTAGAATGTCTTAGACTTCTAGGAAGGTCAGCTGTGTCTGCACCCTTGACTGATTCCGTGTGACAAATTGGTGACTCCGCTGGGGATTGTTTCCATTAATGAAAAGAGTCCTTTCTTTTGTTTGAACTTTTCTTTGAGAAAATTGATTTATTTTTCTGGTTTTGGCTCTGTGATCTTGTCTTTGGGTGGGTTAGCTTAGGATTAGTTTGATTTTTGGTTTTCTTGAGTTTTTCAGTAGGACGCACCCTCTGAGTGCTGCACAGTGCGTCCCTGGATGCACTTTTGCTGTGTGCACAGAGCGGGCCCGCACCTGTGCTAACGGGTTGCCTGCGTCCCCTGCCAAAATTTAAGAAAATTCCATTTTTTGCCTTTTTGCTCTTAGTTTTTTGTTTTTTCTTAGTTTTTTCTGCCCAGATTCATCAGTCCCTTGTCCAGAATCTTCACCTGAACTGGTTTCATTAGTATTAAGTGTTTTAGTGGATTTCATCGAAGTGTAAGCCCTAGGGTTTGATTTTGAGTAGGTCTTGTAGTGACTTTCGCGGTAGGAATTGTCAAGCCTTAGATATCTCTGGTTTTGTCAACTTTCTAAGAAGTCAGACCTGTTCTAAAAGTCTACCTATAGAAGTAACTTACCATCAAGTTGTCTTTTGGGCCATTTTCGAAGTGCTTGTTATTTAAGTCTTGAATTCCATTTTACGAAAAAAACAAAAAGATTTGAGTTTTGTTTTGGCTAGTCTTTTGATTCTGCATTAGCTAGCCCTTGATTTGTTTTTGATCAAGTAAAACATCCTAGAATCGCCTTTATGAGCTTTTGCCTTGTTAGGTTTACTTAGAGTAATCTCTCTTTTGGTTTGCTTGTGAGTCAAAATTTCATAGTTTTATAACTTTTGAGATTGTTTTTTGTTAAAAGTAGGTTTACATGCTTTATTGAAAAAGAAAATACAAAAATATCTCCTTTGAAAAGTTTTGTTTCAAGTAGTTTTTAAAAGTTTTTGAAAGAAAAAGAGCTTTTCGTGCAAGTAAAGAGTGGTTATGTTTGTGTGCTCAAAAAGAAAAAGAGAATTGTTTCTTTGATTGTCTTTTCTAAAGAAGTTGTTTTCTCTAAAAAATTGCATTCTCTCAACTCTTTTAGTTAAATATTTTCATTGAAAAAGCAAAAGTAGTTTAGATGATCTTAGGTGCATCTTTATAGTGGTTGGAGTCGAGTCTATACACCATTGGTTTCACTTCCATCACCTTGTGACTTTAAAGAACAACCTTAAAAGTAACGCTTAAAGTAAAATTGAACTAGTAACTTTTATTTTCTAGGGCTCTAAAGCACCAACATAGCTTAGGCTAGTGTCTTGGAATAGGTGAGTACTTAACTTTCCAAGGCAGTAAAACAAACAAGTAGTCGATCTTGTGATAGAATCAAATCCAATTGTTACATTTACACTCTGGGAAAGCTCCTCTTAAAGGAGAAGCACGAGCTCGTGTCCGAACCAGTGAGGGGATCATTCCCCCCTCGTTGGGAACGACGCCAGGCAGTACGTATTACAAACGGTAAACCTCGGATTAACCATTGTCGAGGAGCCAGGGGTCACTTATCGGTAAACCTTGGATTACTGTCAAGGAGCCGGTAAGGGGATTGAGCTTGCTACTCTCTCCTTGCGTGCTGTCGGAGTTTAGACTGTTCCCCCAGGTGTACTTGTGGCCGTTGGTAACCTTAGTGACCATAATCTCTAGGATTCTACCCAAGGTGACGGTGGAGGGAAGGTCCCACTGTACCTGGAGCAGACGTCGGCTATACTCACTTGGATTTTCTGGGGGGTTCACTTCACTCGAGACGGTTAAAGTGGAGGAACTTGGTCCAGTCTATTCATTAAGCAGGTTGTCGGCGTAACTGTTCCACCCGCCATTTCTGTACTGAATCCTGCGAGGTTGGACCTAATCACCAACTGGCGCTTTTGGTCCGGAAGATACTGTTTGTGTTTGGTTTGACGCCCTAGATTCTTTAGGCGTGTGATTCAAATTTGTTTGGTTCTTTAGAGACTTTAGGTGGTTTGATTTGAAATTTTATTTTGTTTGCGTGTGTAGTAGTTAAAAGTTTTTAGCTGTGGCGGAATTACCGAGACAGTCCCGTAGAATTTGGGGCCAGTCTCCTGAAGTTGTTTCTGTGGCCGAATTGTTGAGAAGATCCCGTAGACTTAGGGGTGAACCTCCTCGAGACGACCCCAGTAATTTAGAAGGTTTAAAGGTCCTTGTAACTCCTCCTAGTGGCAGTAGAGTAGGTTCACCTGAAGAAGGAGAATCTTCCTTGGTAGTCCATCCAGATTACCAAAGTTTAGAGACAGGTTATAATCCCGAAGCTGTTACAGTTTCTGAACTTGTTGGTAGTTTTTCGTCTGCTAGCGATACAGGCGAAGAACCAGAAATATCCGAACCTGTTACTCCGACTCCTAGTGTTCCTGATTCACCGAGAATAGAAAGAATTATCACCGAAAATCTTCCTGTTGGTTTGATTGCTATAGAAGAACTTGTTCCAGAGGAAGAAATAGGCGTCTCTGATCCTGAAGATCAAATTACCCTTGATCTAAGGGAGCGTGAATCCATATTTTACAGTCCTCCTAGAAGTACCACTTGGTACCTTTCGTTAACCAATTATTTAGACAACTTTGGGCTAGGTTTTTCTACACCTCGAATTCCTTTTCCACCTGGAGGAATTCATACTCCTGTAAATATGTCTGGTCAGTCATCTGTGTTTACACAAAGTCCTGAATCTTTTTTACATGGCGGTCCTTCTGTTCCTACTGGGTATCAATCTCTTTCTGGTACTTTTGCGGGAGCATCTCCTCAACCCATTGATCATGGGTTATTAGTTGGAAACAGTGGTAATGTACCATTGAGTGTAGGAGACATTTACATGATGTCAGGATCAGTTCCCGTTACCCAACCTCAAGGTGGCCAATTACCGCCTGGGGGGCAGCCTTCGTTAATGCCTGGGGGGCAACCTCAAGGTACTTCATTCGTGTCTGGGGGGCAACCTCAAGGTCAGTACGCTCCTATGGGGCAATACATACCTCAAGGTCAACCCCAGCCTCAATATGTACCCCAAAGTCAACCTCAGTATCAATATCAACCTCAAGGATGGCAACCTCAAGGATGGCAACCCCAAGGGTATCAACCCCAAGGGTATCAACCTCAAGGATACCAACCTCAAGGTCAAGGTCAACCCCAGTACCCGTATTTACCTCAAGGTTATCAACCTCAGGGTCAATACTCAGGTCAAAGTTATCAACCACCTCAAGGGCAATCATATGGGACTGCACCTTACAATTATCAATCCTATCCTCAATCCGGCTATGGATCTCAGTACCCTCAACCTGTTATGGGTCAATACCCTGGAATGTTAGTGTGGGATCCGTCACAAGGTCAACAAATGTTGCCGCCAAGTATACAGTCGGTACCTCAAGCAGGACAACCTGTAGTTCCTGGTCCACCCCAGCAACCGCAACCTGTCCAGTCAAATGTTCAGACCCCTGTAACTTCGGTAGTTACTCAACCGCCAATTGCACCTGGTACTCCATCTCAAACGGCTGCAGCAACTACCGCCACACTTACTTCTGGAGTATCGACGGCTCCAGTTTCTACTGTCCCTGTAACCACTCCTCAGACATCTATACCGTTGTCTGGATCTACGATTCAAACCACAGTCCAGATGCCTGTAGGCCAACCTGGTATAAGTACGGTTGTTACTACTCAACCTCAATTTGTTCAACCTATGTACCAAGGATAGTATCAACCTGGGCAAGCTGTCCAACAACCGGTTTACCAGTATCAACCGTATCCTGGGTACACTTATCAACAACCTCAGCAACCCCAGTACGGTCCGGTTAATCCTGGTTTTCCAGGAGGATATAATATCCCAAATGCGACTCCTGTTCCTAGTTATCCTGGATATCCTCCCCCTGGGGCCGGTATTGTGACCCAGAGTTTTAGAGATCCTAACCGGCAGTTACCGTTTATCGCAACTTTGGATTTACCAGACTTGACGCGCCTAACGAACGATCCAATTCAATATCTTCCGTTCTGGCCGTCAATGCCAAATAAGTTGCCCAACGATATACCCAAGTTCGAAGGTAAGTCTGGAGAGGATCCGTCCAATCACGTGATGACTTACCACCTCTGGTGTGCTTCAAATTCCATCTCGGATGATTCGATCCGTTTACGTCTTTTTCAGCGTACACTCATTAGTCTCGCGGCCAAGTGGTACATTGAGTTACCACGGGCCTCTTTTTACAATTTTAGCTAGTTAGCTACTTCGTTCTTAACTCATTTTCAGTTACCAGTCAGATACGATAACGGTACAGAGTTATTAACTTCACTAAAACAATCAACCTCCACATATATTTCAGATCACATCCATGAGTGGAGACGTCGAAGAAGGCTAGTGAAAGTTTTTATCCCGGACCAAATCTTAGCTGAATGGTTTGTTAAATCATTATTACCAAGAATTACTGAAGATGTAGCTAAGGCCGGAGTAGTTACTGAGGAGCAAGTCATTGCTCAGGCACAATACTTTGACTTAGTTTACATGCAGTCGGGTACATTACACGAGAAGATTCCAGATCTTCCAAAGTCGAACCAAATCACTGCTGCTCCTTCGGGATCTCATGCCACTGATGGTATGATTGGTATCGTGACTACAAAGAGCAAGAAGAAGTCTTCCAAGGCTTCAGCTACTCCTATTATCACTTTGCCCGATTCCCCGACAGGAGAGTCTTCTCCTGAACTTACTGCCGATATTCACGCTGTAGAGTCATCTACGGCCAAATCAAAAAACGGTGGAAAGAAGAAAGGAAAGAAGAAGGCTAAAGCAGACAAGGCTCCAAAGGAGAAAACTGAAAAGTCGGAAACCAATGACGAAAAGCGCAAACCTCGATATCCTTGTCTCATTTGTGAAGAGGATCATTTTACGAGAGACTGCCCTCATCGGGCCGAGGTAGTGAAAATAGTCAAAGGTTCTCCCACTCCTGCTGTGTTAAAAAATCCATTTCCGGAGCAGGAGAATAAAATGATAGGTTCTTCCTCGAATGCCAGTGAAGAACCCATTTTGATGATGTCTCATGTGAGGATTGCGACTCGATCGCAAGATTATGGTAGTAAGAATCCTGTTGATGGTAAGGAAGTAGAATCTTCTCACTCTAACCCATCAACCTCAGCTCCTGGTTCCGATCCACTACAGATCGAGAAACCTAACCCAGACTTAGTAATTAAACCGCCCGCCAAGGGTGTAATTCGAAGGTCTGCTTTCAATTCACATGCGAGAGCGGCCCAGAATTACAACATTGTTGAGGACTTAGCTGTTTCACCCTCAGCAATGTCGGCGTTAGAAGTGCTGCAATCATGTCCAGCACAACGAAAATTGCTTTTGTCGGCTATCGGAGCTGTTGACGTTCAGGATCCGAATCTAATGATCTTCGATCTAGAAAATAGTACACCACGACTCCCCCATCAAATGGCTTTCCAAATTCCAGTGATAGTAAAAAACAGGCCTATTCATCGCACTGTGATTGATGAGGGAGCTTCTACGTGTATTATGTCCATTCAATGTTGGAGATCCCTTGGTTCTCCTTCGTTGAACCAATCCCCCACCATCCTTAAGGCCTTTGATGGCCGTGGGTTCCGTCCATTTGGTATTCTACAGGAATTGCCTATAGGGGTAGAAGGTAAAACCGTTAGTCTGGATGTGGAAGTGGTTGATGCCCCTCTAGACTACAACCTTCTTTTGGGTCGAAGTTGGTCATATGCTATGACAGCGGTCGTTTCATCGGTCTTCAGAGTAATTAAATTTCCACACAACGGTAAGATCGTGACAATTTATCAGCTAACATACTTTTCATCCGACCCAGCCTCTTCAGAGAGTATCCGGCATGTCGGTAAGACGAAAATCCCTTATAGGGACGTTGGTGTAGGTTTAGTTAAGGATTCCGGTTTACTGGGAACTTTTCCTCTCCCTCCACTCAGCGTAGAACCTTCGTTTGCAACAATTCATATGATTACGTCAGAAAACATTATTTATGATGATCCTTGGTATGTTCCATCTGACTCTGAGATAGACTCATTCGGTAATGCTATGCCTTTGAGTCCATATGAAATTGCTTATGAAGCTCTTATGTCTTTTACCGACTTTCATTCAACCGAAGTCGACCAAATGAATGTGGTCAGTGAAGAATCACTTTTCACCTCAACCTTAGAACGGATAGCGTTTCCCGAAGTCGTGTCATCTGATGAACAACTTCGCGAAATCCTAAGTGTAGACAATCTACCATGGGAGGATCTCCATCACAGATCTTCGTTTTTACCTAAGGATGATGCATTTGAAAATGATTTTTCATCTATCTTTACCGCTGAATATGTCAAAGACGCTCAGGATCCAACGAAACATTTTGATTCAGAGTTGAATTTAGGGAATATTTCTCGTACTATTCCCATTGATATTTCAGTGAAGCCCGGAATTGAGGAGAACATTCATATAGGTGCCTCATGTACAGAAGAAGAAATCCAAATTTACAAGGCCCTATTCCAAGAATTCCGCGATGTGTTTGCATGGTCTTACGAGGAAATGCCGGGGATCGATCCTGCCATTGTTGTTCATGAAATCAAAACCTACCCGGATGCTAAACCCATTCGGCAACGGTTGTGTCAGATTCACCCTCGAAAAGCGGCTGCGATTAAAGCAGAAGTCGAAAAGCTGTTGAAAGCAGGTTTCATTTATCCGATCCCGTTAACGAATTGGGTATCGAATATTGTTCCCGTCAATAAGAAACAAGGAACAATAAGAATCTGTATCGACTATAGGGATATCAATCGAGCTTGTCCAAAAGACAACTATCCTACACCTTATATCGATCAAATTATTGATGATTGTGCCGGAAGTGAAATGTTTTCCTTCATGGATGGTTTTTCGGGCTATAATCAAATCAATATTCTACCTGCCGACCAACCAAAAACGGCATTCATTTGTCCATGGGGAACGTTTGCTTATTGCAAATTACCTTTTGGGCTTAAGAATGCCGGAGCCACTTTTCAACGGGCGATGTCTTACGCATTTCACGACATCAAGCACATTGTGCAACCGTATCTCGATGATTTGCCTGCTCATTCTTTACGACGAGCTGATCACCTTGACCACCTACGAGCAATCTTTATGAGGTGTAGGCATTATCGAATTCGGTTGAATCCCCACAAGTGTGTTTTCTGTATAGAAACAGGTCGATTGCTGGGATTTGTTATTTCAAAAGCCGGCATTCGCGTCGATCCCTCGAAAGTCGAAGCGATCATCAAATTGCCTCCTCCTTCGAGTTTGCGCCAACTCCAAAGTTTGCAAGGGAAAGCGAACTTTTTACGTCGATTCATCCCAAACTACGCCGAGGTCACTAAAGGTTTTACACGGTTGTTGAAACAGAATGTTTAATTCTTTTGGGACGAGATTGCCCAACAATCTTTTGATGCACTTAAACACGCGTTGACCCATGCACCGTTATTGCATCCTCCCAACTACAACCAGGACTACTTCTTATACCTCGCAGCTTCACATTCCACCATTGGGATGGTGTTAGTTCAAGAAGATGAATTCGGAGCTGAACATGTGATATATTATCTTAGTCAAACCTTAAATCCCACTGAGTTAAAATATTCACATGTGGAGAAATTGGCCCTGGCAGCCGTTCAAGCTGTCCAGCGTTTTCGTCACTACATTCTTCTCCGTAAAACTACAGTCATTTCGGATTGCAACCCTATGATTTACATTTTGACAAAACAATTGCTAGGGGGCAAGTACTCTAAATGGATCGTTATCCTGCAAGAGTTCGACTTGGAGTTTGAGAAGTCCAAGTCTAAGAAATCTTTAGTTTTTGCGAAATTGATGTGTGATTTCCCGTGTACTGACACAGAGACTGTGGCAGAAGAGTCCATTGCGGACGAATCTTTGTTTCTTATCAGTACTTTAGATCCGTGGTTCGGGGATATAATCATCTATCTCCAAACCCAAACCTTCCGGCCTGAAGCTTCCAAAGAAGAACGGCGAAAAATTAGGTTTCAATCCCAGCGATACAAAATTATTGGAGATACACTTTATCGCCGGGGGGCAAACTTAGTTTTTCGACGTTGTTTAACTCACGAAGAGGCTGAGAGAGTTTTGAATGATTGTCACTCTGGAGCATGTGGCGGTCATATGTCTGGGTATGCCACAGCTCAGAAGGTGTTGCGCGCTGGTTACTTCTGGCCATCTATGTTTAAAGATTGTATCATTGCAGTCCGGAAGTGCCACAATTGCCAAGTGTTTGATCGAAAGATGCGCGCACCACCTGCTCCTCTCCACCCTATAATTGCCGTTGGTCCATTCGCCAAATGGGGTATCGACTTTATTACTTGTAACCCTCACTCGGTCGGGGGGCATGCGTATATCATCCTCGCGGTTGATTATTTCACTAAATGGGCCGAGGCGATGCCTACATTCGACGCAAGCGGCAAAACAACTGCAGTTTTCATATTCAATCATATAATAACTAGGTTTGGTGTCCCACAAGCAATTATTACTAACCATGGAAGCCATTTTCGAAACACCATGATGACTGAACTTACAAGCCAGCTTGGTTTGCGCCATGACAGCTCTACTCCTTATTATCCGCAAGCCAACGGTTTAGTTGAGTCTATCAACAAAGTTCTGGTTATCATGATCCGACGAACCATTGGTATTCATCGGTCGAATTGGCATAACATGTTATTTTCGGCGCTATGGGCATACCGAACCTCAGTGAAAACCTCAACAGGGTTCACTCCTTTCCAGCTAGTTTATGGCTTAGAAGCAGTGTTACCCATTGAATGTGAAATCCCATCACTTCAAATGGCTGTCGAATTACTTCCAGCTACTTCCGAAGAGGAGAAACGTTTATTGTACTTAGCTAAATTAGATGAGACTCGACGTGACGCTACATTGGCAATCGAGACTCACGTGAAGCGAATGAAAGCTCAGTATGATAGAAATGTGACCCCTCGAAGTTTTTCGGAGGGAGACCTAGTGCTCTTATATGATCAAGCTAACGATAAGCTAGGTGCTGGAAAATTCGTTCCTATGTGGCATGGACCCTATATTGTAAAGCGAAAGCTAGCAAAAGGGGCTTATGAGCTAGTAGATTTTGATGGGGACTCTTTGGATAAACCCAGAAATGGGCTTTACCTAAAGAGGTATTATGCTTAAATGGTGGGTATGGAGATTTTTAGTTAGGTTAGGTTTTCTTTCTAGCTAGTTTGATTGTTAGTTAGTCAGTGTGCTTAGCTTAGTGAGTGTGTTTTTCGTCGGTATTCTGGCTTATCTTGGTTTTGCTCTTGATATTGTAGATGTCGACGCCCCTCCAAACATACATTGGATTCGCTGATGGTGCTTGTCGTAGTACACGGAATATCTCTTCCGCAGCTTGGGTTATCTATTCACCCTCTGACGAGTTAGTTTCTATGCATGGGGTAAGCCTCGGTCAAACAACGAATAACATTGCAGAATACAGTGCAGTGGTTGAATTATTATCCGAATCTATTTCATTTGGAATTCGACGTTTGATAGTGAGGTTAGATTCTGAACTTGTTGTACTACAGCTTAATAGAGTTTATGCCATTAGAAATCCTATGTTATTAAGGTTGTTTTTGAGAGTGCATCTCTTGGAACGTGAATTTGATTACATTGAATATCAGCATATTCCAAGGTCCTTGAATACATTAGCAGATGCAATTGCTTCTCGAGTGTTGGACAGACATTTACGATAATCATACAAGTAAATTTAAAAAACATTTCACCATACATGTTAAACAAGATAAGCCGGTAATAGTGATATATATATAGATAGGAGTGTGTCAAAAAATATACATCATCTTCGATCATAGGTTGAAAAAACACCTTATGATCGGCAAAATGATAAGTACAAAAAGTCAAAATGTCACATGTGTCCACAAGTGACTAGCTAATCACTGGTGGTGCTCCCTATACGACACCACTGCATGAGCTACCTTGCGCAAAAATCTCCTCAACGGTCTAGGGACCGCGACTACGTAGCGCTGCAGTCTGATAGGAATATCATCCATAGATGTCTCTGGTATATCTGCCGTCAGACGCTGTAGATCATGCTCCAAATCAGTCAGTACCTCCGCAGCCGCCGCGTCCTGTGGGGCCAGTAGCGGTGCAACTGGATGTCGCCTCTCAAAAAGCCGGAGGTTGGCTGGACGCTGTGGACCAACATCTGCATTTTGAAAACTTTACTGTCAGTTTGAGACGATATATATAAAAAACAAAAAAAATACATAATTTGAAAACTCGTGAAAAATAAAGTACCTCTGTCATCCCATTGTTCTCCCTGTGGAAGAACCATGTCCGGATCACCTCGAAAATCTATTCCGGCATACGGAAAATCCTGGATCGCAAACACCTGGTCCTCTAACCAGTGAAAATAACTGTCAGTGAATCGAACAACTGCCGCACCCTCGTCCGGATGCCGGGCCATCACAGCAACCCATCGTACCAGCTTTGGCTCCTGAGGACCCGAAATATCAACAGTGAGATGCTGAGGGATCAGCATTGGTACCCTCTCTAAGGCAAAGCTCACGACTATAGGCCCATATCCAAAGGTCTTTAGTTTGCCGGTCTTTGCCTTGGTCAGTTGGACTTTCAAGTTAGCCAACAGTGCATCACACCAGTTGAAAATGGTGCCTTGGAGACAATCAATTGCCATCCGAAATTGAGACCCAGTAGCAATATGTAAAGTGGCTGAGCCACAAATTCTGGTCACAGTGAAAGCCAAGACCATGAGTTCACGTTGAGAGACATATTTGATCTCTATGCCTTTCTTGTGCTCTCGATCAGGTAGGCACCAATCTGCTCGGAGACTATCAAGGGATTGGCCACCCGGCCTAGTCCCAGCCAGATTGAGTTGCTCACCTCTGTTCGGCAAGCCAGTAAGAAAGTAAATGTCAGCAGGCTCTATCTCGAGTTTTTGCCCGCCGATATAAAAGCATTGTTCTTGAACGTTCCATCTCTCGACCAGCCACTCCAAGAACCTTACCTGAGCTCTCATACCGGGAATGGACCAGTATTTGTATAAACCACATCCTCTTAGGGCATTGAGGGAAGGTTGATGATTGATTGCAGCTTCATCAACCTCCTCATGCTCTCTTTCTCTCCAATCCAGCATGATAAGTGCCCTACACATGATTACACAGGCATTAAAATTAGTTTTGAGAAATTTCATTGGTTGGTTTAGGAGTTTGGGGTTTCAAAACCCGCGTTTTGCGGAGGACGCACCCCGCGTTTGGCACACAGTGCGCCGGGACGCAGGTGGCCTGAAGGCAACCTGCATCCCCCGACCTTTTCCCTGTGTAGGAAAAAGTCGGGGGACGCAGGTCAGCCTTTAGGATAGCTGCGTCCCCCGCAGGGCGGTTTCCAAAACCCAAAACCCCCTAAAAATAAAAAATGAAACTTAAAACAAAATTCTAAACGGATGAAATTGACAAGGAGGATGTTGTGAAATACCTGGAAAAGACGGCGTTCGATTCTAACGGTCGGATTTTCCGCAACGACCACGGGAAGTTTCTTGTCAAAAGCTCCTTTTTCAACCTCAACAGTCAAACGGTAAAAATGACATGGTAAAAAGTCTTTTTATAGGTTTTTTGGATGAATTTGTTCATTTTTCACCATGAAAAGATGTTTTTCAATGAATTTTTGCCTATCTTAAACAGGTATGAGTAATGTGTCGCTTTTGTGCAGGACAAAGGGACTTAGAGGGAAAATTGTAATTTTTCACAAACAAAATATCAGAGTCATCTTTTAAGCCCTTTTCTGACTCCTAAAACATGAAAAGATTGCCGAGCATTTCTTTTACACTCGTTAAAACGAAATTAAAAGACGGTCCCCTTATAGCTCTTTTCTGACCATAAAATCAGGAAAAGATTGCCGTGTTTTTGTCGTTTCAAACTCGATACGGAAATAAAACGACGTGTCCTTGATCGCTTTTTACTTTTCAGGTCAATGACACTAACTATGAAAATACTCCTTGGTCGCAAGATCAAGCGGTTCCCCCAGGTATTATTTTATACTTTTTCGGGCTTGAGGGACACAAATTTACGAAAAAGTTCAACTTGGAGTTTCCTTAAGTTTTTCAGACTCTCTAAAATTGAAAAACGCCGAGTTTCTCCTATACTGGGCTCGTTAAACATTTCACAGTAAAGGACCTGTTCAATTACAAACAGGAACGAACCACTCCTTCCTAGGGTTCGAATCAAAACTGGGTTGGACTCATCCGAAGGATGAGCTTATAATCAAGCATATGTTATCCTCCTCAAGCTTGTTAAAAATAAAGAGGTACTTGCCAGAAATGGTGGGGGAAAAGAGAGAAGAATGAGCCTATTTGTTACTTTTTGTTTAAAAAGAAACTTTATTACCACTCTTGGACACGACACTTTTCATTCACCTGGGTTGGGAAATCTTTTATCTCACAGTCAATCAAACCACTTTTGAAAGTCTTTAACCGGGTTCCGGGGATTAACTTTGAGTTATTTAGCACCAAACCATCTGTCGTGTCGTTATGTGTTCAAGAGGTCTGCAAACAAAACTTTCATCTGCAAAATACTTGTCATCCATTTGACCATCCCTGAGTCAGTCCTTACAGCAATATTTCTTCAACTTGAACAATGATTTCGTGTTGTGGGCTTGCCTGCAACGAGTCTCTTTCTATCGACATCAGCACATTATCTAGAGAGATGACTTAGAAATCGTCAGTACCTTGAGGTCTGCATGCATCAATGGCAGGTTTCTCGCCTTTGACGTCAGTTTACATCATTGACTTTCGATCGAAGGATTCCGTGAAATGTTCGACACCAATTCATTCATTCACATCTCATGGATTGTACTGGGTACTTTGAGAACCATTGACATTACTGGTGGTCTCTCTCACGCTTGTTAACAGTTCACATCATCGACTGGTAATCAAGTGGTTTCTACCATGTTCGACATCGACTCATTTATTCGCATGGCTAGAATCGTACCAATTCGAGAAGTAGAAATGAAGACCCTGGATCAAATCTTTACCGTCCAGGCTGCGAGGAGTTTTGTATTCATTATCTAAGTAGACTAATCATAAACAGATGGCTGCGCCCATACTGTGTCTACAAAAGTCTATGATTATGATGTACTACAAAATCATTTCTGTCTCAGAGTAGTTTAGTCTGTTAGTTAAAGTTTTTATCTGAGTATGGGAATGCCTACCTCAGTGATGATATAATCTTATCCATGTATTTTGTGTTGAAAATTGCAGGTTCCAACCAGGTTCTCCACGAGATAATCCTCGAAATGATAAAGCGCTTCACCCTTCCTAGATAATACAAAACCCTAATCTATTCCAGGCTTTGCACTTTAGGGGGCAATCTGTTACACTAAAAAATGTCACCATGGCTATTTACAGTCGGTATGGCTCAATCAACAGTCATACTACCCTTTTGAGCAAGTCTTATGCCTCTTCTATTCATGTCAAAATCCAAGAAAGAGAGAAAGTCCTTATAAAATATGTTTATCTCTGGGTACGCAGGTTCTCTCAAGCCTTGCCTGCGGGTACGCACCTTTTGTTCACAAGGTCTGCGTCCAAGGACGCTCTGTATCTAAAGGGGCAGGTGCATCCCTCTGAAAAGGTTAAAATGCACGAGTTTCATCTTCAAAAACTTACTTGTGGTCACTTCTAGAGCTTTCTAGAAGGTTCTTGGATGAATATTGAGCGCCTCCAGATGGTTCATGCACTCCTATCAAAGAGGAACTTATCCCATCAATAAGGGAGTGATCCCATCCAAAGAGGGGACTATCCCATTGATGGTGGACCTGATTAACTTCCTCTTGAGCACTATAAAAAGAGGCATTGAGCCAGAAGGAAGAAGGTTGAAAGCTATAGATTTCTAAGGGTAAATGCTGCAGGAATTAGGACTCCCATTTAGAAGCTTGTGAGGAGAGATTGTCATCCTTACTTGTTCTATTTGGAAGTGGGTGAGCTTTGTCAAAGTAGAGGAAGACTCTTGTGGACCCTGGAAGGAGCTTGCACAACACCAAGGCTCAGGTTGTAATGGTTCCTTTTGATTACCTTTAATGCAAATTGGTCCATTCTTCTCAATAGCTTGTTGTTAATGGGTTATTTCATGTACTCCTTGGTCTATATGTTGAATATGCTTTGTTTTATGTTATAATCAGGTGCTATTTAATTGTTTGACTGTTGGTGATTGCAGGTTTTGGAGAACGGGAGGAGCTCATCCGGATCAACAAAGCTTGGACTTCTACAACAGCGTTTGGACAAAGGTAAGAACGAAACACTTGATTTCTCATATCATAATGTATGTTTAGAGAAGGATAGTTCCAGTTTGTTTTGTTTGTCATTAGAATGTCTTAGACTTCTAGGAAGGTCAGCTGTGTCCGCACCCTTGACTGATTCCGTGTGACATGCCCCCCCTGCTGGACTGAGACCATAAGAAGGTGGGGCACTTTGTGCGGGATGAACAACTCTAGGTGTATGTGCCTACTGGCTACTATTTACTAGGCCATGAGACAGACCAACAACAACAGTCACAGCCAAAGATGCCGTAACGACACTAACAACCAGTGTCAAATACGCTACAAAAACAGTCGGAATAGTTGGAACTGAAGTGACGGGTGCGTTGTGCACTTGTGGAATAAAAGATCCCGTAGTGGGAGTGATGTGGTGATTCCACATGGTACCTGAAGAGGGGTTCCTAGAACCCATATTATCCCTCAAAGAAGTATAGCGTGAGGGTACCGGGGATGTGGTCGGGATAGGAGTTTCGATACTTGACAGAATAGGTGTCTCACTTGCTCTAGGAGATGTGTCATCCATGTCAGAGGAAGACATTGGGATCGAAACACCAGTAGGGGTAAAAGGAATATCGTCTTCGTAAGGCTCCCAAACGGGGTTCCAGTGAAGTTCGTAAGCCTCATCGTCTCGAGCGCGAGAGTTAATCGGTTGGATACTAGAAATAATAGGGAGAGTATCACTCACAATCGATACCTCAGGAGCAATAGAAGAAGGAGACCCTTGGTCACTTGGAACGGGAGACGGGATCGATGATTTCGCCAAGATGACAAACTTCAAAAAATCCTAGGGAAACTAACGAGAAAGGACCCTACTCAAACTAACGCAAACAAGATCTAACAGGGTAAATGTTAATCGTGGCTGAATAAATTTTAAGACGCAAGGACATAACTTGACCTTTTCATTTTTTAAGAGTCGAGAAAAGGACAAAAAGATGACTCTAGTCGCCTTCGAATGTTTAATGAGCTTGAAGTGACAAGTGCTCAGATGGACCTTTTCTTTTAGGGAGTCCAAAAAGGAACGAAAGTGACTACTCTGGAGAGCTAGGCAAAGGGTTTACCAAACAAATCCGTAAAACTGCATATACACCTTGGCAGTCATATGAAAACCAAGGACTTTCCATACGGCAGTCAATCTTCTTGAATGCTGTGTTCGGTGCGTTACAGCTTGTAAGGCAGCAAACACAACTTCCTATGGATAAAGGATGATAACCTAGTGGGGTCTCCCCATATACTCGACGGTACGTGGGAGCTCAAATCCGTGCTAGACCACTATTGAGTCACATAAGGAGGAATCACCCAACCTTGAATGAAACAAAAGTGACTAGGTTTAACGACGCCGGAGCACGTCTCTAGTCTAGACCTCTAAACAGTGTGCGTTATGTTCCAATGCGTTTTTAGGTTCATTCAGTTCATTTTAAAGTTGATCTTGTATTAGGTTTTAGTTTTCAGGCCTTACCGTATGTAATCTCTCAAAATTACCTAAATGCAAACTATATGCCAAAATATTTCATTTCATTCGATGAATGCTGGTTATCAGAGGGTTTGAGGGCTTTCACGTAAACGAAATGATCACAAAACAACAAGTAACTTCCCCAATGCAGCTAATGGAAATTACAAACCTTTCTTAGAGATCACTAATCACTAATCAAATGAAAAGATTCTAATTTTCATTAACTAATACAAAGCAAAAGATATTTTTCCTTTTGTTGATGGCAAAGTGCATTAAACAAACTTTGAGAAACGATAACAAACAAATGTGGAAAACCGGTTGACCCCAAACAATTGTGATCTATGTCTGGGTAGTGAAAAGAAATCGAAACAATGTCAAGATTGGTTCAACAACGATCACTTAAACAATCAACCAAAAGCAAGCAAAGGGGAAGGCTCAATCAAACCAATAGCAAGCAGTAAACGAACCTTTTCAAACAAGTAACCAAGCAAAGCTGATCCAACAAACTTGGAATAATAAAACTAGGTCACAAAGCAAAAAGGCAAGATTCGCTCAACAAAACTCACAAGAGAGTGCTTCAACCTCCAGACAGTGAAGAACAAGTCATAAACCAAGTGAGAACAACAGGGGATAGCAAGACTAACAGGTTCAGGAGGCAGAATTGAAGAAATTCAATTCTACAGGAATCAGCGCGGGTGATACACAACAACAAAGCGCTGATAAAGAACTACGCGTAGCAACAATGCGATGTCAGCGCGGAAGTACACGCCTTACCCACGATGGTCTGATTTACAGAACCGTCGTGTCTATTAGGTGTATTAACGCGATGAACAAGAGATCACAGAAAGGGGTGCACGATGACAAAGGGACTGTTTAATTATAAAACGCGATGAAGTTCAATAACAACCACAATCAAGCCAAAAAACTCCCAAACCAAGACAATCAATATTTAAACAAACAAAGCATCTCCCAGACCAAACCAGGAAACCAAGAAATAGAGAACTAATCCCCAAATTTTGAAAAGAGACCGAAACAAAACTCAAGGAAAGAATGAACAAAAATGGACAAAGGCCAACTCCAAGCTGTTCAGTTCGTAAACCAAACCGAAGATTGACTGAAGTGGCGTTGATCTACTTCGCTAATGGAAATCAATAACATTTCGAAGGCTATCTGGCTGTACTTCAGGCTCCATCTAAAGTTTACAAATCAAAAAACAAGTTCCCCAGTGGAGTTGCCAAAGTTTTGTGGAGGTAAATCCCCTCTGCCGACAGAGGCGATCCCTACTAGCCCAAATAGGGTCTAGCAACAATCAAACAACGCTAACACACAGGTTCCTAATTGCGAATTAAATACCAATTATGAAGGCCTACCTGGATTCCAACGCTAGTACTTGTAGAAGAGTCGTCGCTCCCATTCCTTTGCTTCGGCTAGTCACAATCCCCACGATCCTCGTGAACGAACACCTGCACATGCATAGAACGAGACAAACACAAACATAAAATCCAATAGATGCAACTATATATCAGTTAGAAAGGATATAACTCAATCACCATTACAAAGACAATAAGAGTGGAACCATAATGATAGTCGTCTATTATTGATAAATAAAGAAGAATACAACCATAGTTCTAATGTCAAATCCTTCTCAAGAGGGTCCAGCCAGCAAGTTCCTCAAGCATTTGCCCTTGAAGATAGATCTCCCAAGACAAAAATCTCTCAATCACAAGTTCACACAAGATGAAAACACTTCACAACCTTCCTTATTCTCTCTAACAATCCCACACTTGTCACACCAGCTAGCTATCAAGCTCACAAAACTATCAACAACACTCCAAAGATTAAGAATTCCAGACTAGCAGCTCATAGCAATGGTGGAGGCTTAAATAGGAGAAGGAGTCTCCATGAATGGTGGGAAGATGAGCTTATCTCCAAGGAAGGTGGCTCAAATGACAAAACAGACATGCCAGAGAAGGGAGGGCGATATATACAAGGCCAACAACCAGGTCTGGAGTCATCTGGAAGGCCGGCTGTTAGAACAAACTCGCCCAGACTAGATCATCGCGAGTACATAACTGTACTGGAGCGCTGACATCGCCAATGCATAATGGAGAAGGTCATGTCATCACGATCAAATATAAGCAACAGTCGCGCTGTCTCATGAAACCCAACCATCGCGGGAATCACGTGTACTTCCGTGATGGCAGCACATATGGTCTGTTTTGGAGCACCCATCATCGCGTTTATTTTGATAACAGTCATGATGATGCAGAAACTTTGGCAAATTGGGTCATTTGGCAACATTAGAGAGCATGAGCATGAATGATTTGGACTCATGACACAGTAGGAAGACTGGGATGAAGGCAGTGACAAATTACTGTGTAACAGGGCTTAAAGCCCAAGTTTTGAGCATGTTTTCTGTAAAAGCTCTGCAAATTGTGGGTGTGGAGCGCGAAGTCATAATAGAGTCACGGGGTTGTCTGCCCTAGTTTTGTAATGTGGACCATGGGATTGTATAAATATAGTGAGGCTCTAAGTGCAGAAGGAAACAAAGAACTAGAGAATAAGAATAAGGAAGTCTAAGTGATTGAATCGAAGTGTAAGGTGTGTTTGTGGGTCATAGAGAAGGAGAAGGCTCTGTAGTTGAGTGCGCAGAGGCCTAGTAGTCCGCAACTGAGTGCGCAGACCCCTGCAGCTGAGTGAGCAAGGTGGGTCGAGTCTGTAACCGTTGGAAGAATCAATAAAGAGAAGTATTGCTATAATTCTGTATATCTGTTTTTGGTTTAATGCATGATTGGATATAAGTTACAAGTATATTGTTTATTTACTGCACGAACCTGTATGAATGTGTTATATTGTTAAGTATAACTTAAGACATATAAATAGGCGAAGGTGCTTAATTGATATTGAAAGATAAATAAGATATCGGGAAATAGTGCACAGCGCGGCACAACCTCTGGTTAGGGTTGCGCAAAGTCAAGGTATGAGGCCACGAGGAACGAGAAAGTGCGAGAAGCAACCCGTGCACAGGGACAAACAAAGGACCAGTCAAACTCATCAGACATCTCCAGGGTGTGGAAACCTGGTTCTAGCACCCTCCCATACTACTTCGGGTGAGACCTCGATCCGTGCTCCATGGACTGTTGCCGAAAGGGCCAGTAGTACAATGATTTGTTAAGCTAATTAACTCCGAACTTGGGACAGGCCCCAACAAGCCAACAAATGGTTTCGTTGCCGGGACTAGTATTTACATAAATATGTTTGATGTCGTATCACTGGAATCCGACAAAGAAAGGAATTGAATATTGGTTGGACAGAAACATTCACGAGTTCGTGGCATAGGAAAACAGGAACTCACGACTATCAAAGGAAGAGTGGTTAGACTGCTAGTTGTATACAGAGATCCATGAAATTTTCTTTGCATCCTTCCCCACTGAGTTGTACGAGTGGATCACGAAGCTAGCAGATAACCAATGAAGGTGTAAACTTGACAAACCTATTGTGTGGATTCCAGAATTGGAGCGCATACTGGAAGCATCAGAAGATAAGATTTCGTGCGCTGTTGATCACTGGCTCGATCAAATCATAGGAGAATTCATCACCGAATTCGCGGTAGATACTTCAGTCATCTATAGCGAGGCAGAACAACGCTTCCTCAAGGGACCACGAGGTAAGTACGTTAAATATTTTAACACTTGGATTAAAATGCTACTGTGTGAAAAGTGGGTTATAAAAATAAATTAATGTTTGGGGCTATGCGGAGTGGGAGAATCTATAGAAACGAAGGTAGCACCGAACTAGAAACTAGTCCCTTGATTTCACCTCCGCGAGGAGGCAAAGAAGAGCTCGTGAAGGTGTCGCCAAGAAGTGCGATCAATCTGATAAGACAAAGAATTCTGTGCATACCACCACCAGTTTCATTGTCTTCACCCTTGACTTCGCCCATCCCACCTCCGCCACCACCGCGAAGCAGTATGTCCAGCGCGATAAAGATACCAGTGTTCAAGGGAGTAGGGAATGAAGATCCAGACCAATTTTGGTTCATGGTAAAAGCTATATGGGAAGCGTAGGATGTCATGGATGACAATATAAAGAAGGTAACGTTGGTTAGTGCTCTGCAGGATCGCGTGGTGACTTGGTACATTAAGTATTCCAATGACAATCTAAATGCGAGGATAGCAGATATCGAAGTTGCGCTAAACAAGGAATTTAGCATGCCAAAATCGGAGGCACAGTCGATCATTGGATTCAAGGAAATCATAATGCTACCAGGCGAAACCCCGTGGGAGTTGGATCAAAGACTGAAGTGCACAATTCACGAAACGAACATGACCTTAATAGATGGGCAACAATGCGAATGGTTTGTAGCCACGTTAACACCGCATCTATGGAACGCATTGTTGCAACAAAGGCTAACCACTCAGGCTGAGGCTTTGGAGGTTGCGATGAGATTGTATGAGACTCCGTTACAAGACCCTAACCTGGGAGTTTAGCAGATTTATGTGCAGTTGAAAAACTTGTGTCTTGATATGCAGAGTTTGAAACAAGATAGGACGCCTTGCCTCGAAGTGCGCGAAAAGGTATGGTGTGTAAAATGCAAGGGCTAGGGGCACGACAAGGGCCACTGCCCGGTGTTCGCAAATTACCTTGTAGGAGGAGGGCCAATGCCATTGAGACTGGAGGCACAAGTAGGACCAAGTGTGGCACCCACCTTATGGTGCGTGATTTTTCAAATAGTAGGAAAGCATGCTATAGATAACTTCCATCTACTATAGAAGTATACGCAGAATTCACAGCAGTTGTTTTGTAATTTCTGTAGATCAGTAGGCCATGATGAGCGCACCTGTAGAAGTTATGAGCTGATGATGGATTGGACTCCTACCTACAGAGTTCAGGTTGAAACACGACCCCTTGACCAGAACCCAGGGATGGCACGAACCAGATTTCAAGGGCACGGGCGATGACGAGGTGGAATGGGACTAGGAAGAGGTCACAGATAGCTGATATGTTACAATTGTGGAGGGCCAGGACATTATTCTCGTGATTTTACGAATCCAACGTGGCCATCATGATTGTATTGTACATTGTTTTATCATGAGATGGAGGATTTTCCAACACTGATAGCGAGGTTGTGCAATGAAGGAGCACTCCAACCTCCCTCGACTTAAAACCTGCAAATGATGAGGTCTGAGCCACACGAGGAAGACCCTAATGTAAATATCATGCTCCAAAGTGGTATTATGACAGGGGATAACAAAGGAAAGCAGCCTGAAGAAAGTACCTGGGTTCGCAAGGCTCCAACAAAGGAACCAAAATTTAATTTGGAGCGCGCTAAGGAGACCTTCATGGAAGCTAAGAGGAGCTTCACTGATGCCTCCACTCTAGGAAGTAAAGACAGATTGGAGCCAGAAATGGACCCATCGATGCTCACTATGTTCTTGGAGACATGCATGAAGCTACTGCATGACAGCAAGGCTATACAGGGACTACAAGAACTCATAACTAGATGCGCAAGGACCGCGCCAGGAGAACTACACGTAGTTCGGAAGCTCGAAAAGCACACAACACGAATAGGAAGGGAGATGAGATTGATCGCAAAAATCGAGGAATATGAGATGGATCAAGTGATTCTGGACCTAGGAACGAACGCGAACGTCTTGCTGAAGAAGACATGGGAGCACATGGGCAGACCTGCGCTGCAATGGTCTCCTATCCAACTGCAGATGGCGAACCAACAAAACATCCTACCTATGGGGAGATTGCAGGGAATCACATTAGATATTGAAGGAGTGAGCGCGCTAGCAGATTTCGAAGTGATAGAGATTGTTGATGAAAACGATCCCTACTCCGTGCTATTGGGAATAAATTGGGCCACTGACATGAATGGAATGATAAATCTAAAGAAGCACAATATGATTTTTGAGAAAAAGTCACTGCGTGTAGTAGTACCTTTAGACCCTGCGGAAGGATCGCGCTACACAGAGCCAGTGCATGATTACAACAGCGACGATGACTTGGACTGTATTTACAAAAGAACCATGCGGGAGCAGGACTGGGTAAATCCAACCGCGGATGGCCAAATCTTGTGGGAGCGTGAAAGCTCCTACACATTAGATTCTGACGAGGAGATAGAGCGATGGTAGAACCGGTTACATGAGGTAACCACGCTCAACTGTAACACGATGACGAGATCGCTGCACTATGTAACAATAGAGATAAAGGATCTTCCTATGTATGATGGATTAGGTGAAGTGGAGGAGTTCCTAAACAAATTTGAAAGAGAAGTGTCGGAAAAACAGCGTTTCGATGCTCTGAAATGGGTACTATGTGCTATGCCTGCAATATGGTGGGGTACGCACCAGAAGAGTTTTGAGGATTGGCGCGACTGTCGAAGGATGATGCACATGTAATTTGGGAAGCCTCCGATGCAATTAACAGACAAAATTATAGGATGAACCGGCCTGCGCACCCACCTATCCAGGTGGATACAGGCATATGGTGTGAAACCTGTACAAATGCACACCGTCCTTGCGGTAGGAGACACGATCGAAAAGTAGGTGCAGGTAAGGAAATGGTGCAAACGACCCCTCTAGCTGGGCCACGAAGTATGGAAAGGCTAAGTGCATAGAAGAATATCCACACAGAAGCTTTTAACAAAGTACGTGAAGCACTGAATAAGGTCCACAATGTGAAGCAGACTGACTGGGACCTGTGTGTACCAGTGGTTCTCTGGGCTTATAGGACCGCATGCAAAAACCTGACCGTGCAGGCACCACCAAGGTTGGAGTATGAAGCAAACAAAAGAAGCCCTATAGTACTTGAAGAACTTAGACCGTGCGTGATAGCACTGATAGATACGAAGGATCATGAAACCTTTGAAGCAGAAATTCAACAGGGAAATCTCAGACTCCAAGAACTTGAAGAAGAAGTATACGATTAAGGAAGAAAAGTGCTCTGGTGGATGCAGAAGTCAAAAAGATGGAGGACGAGATAATGGAAGGTTTTTTGAAAAAAAAACCAGGGTGATAAGGCAAGATGTGTATGATCACGATGACAAGTTTAAGGCCTATCACCATGAATTGGTCAATCTGATGCCTTGGCTTGGGCCGCGCATTGCTAAGCGTATTGACCAGGGTAGCGAGTCGCAGATGGTAAAGTGCGCGATGTCGACCAAAACAATAAAAGGTGGGTATTCTCTAGGAAACACAATGGATGACCGGATGGAAATTGGCACGGGTGGTGCGACCACCTGACTAGCTGAAGGGAGAACAGTCTTAGCGCTCCAGGTAGTTGAAAGGGAGCACGAGACTATATACTATTCTTCCCAGGAGCTGCAGGTAGAAGCAAAGAGTCACAAGGTCCGCGACTACACATGGGGGGTAGCGCTGCCACGCGGGTTGGCCAGAAAGTGACTGTTGAAGTCACTATTCACAATGGGATGCTTGACTTGAGGCTAGAAGGAGTGGGCAGCAGGCATTTAAGATGCGATTTATGGGCAAGATTTGGGAAAATATACTGCCAAGGGAGCATTAATGAACCAGATTTGGGGGGAACGGTTGAATTCAAATTCAAAAAGTGCTATAAAATACAAAGGGCTACCCAGAAAACAACACTTAGTCATTTGTGAATTGAGCTATTGAGCAGAGCCCTGACTGTTGTGTGTCGAACATTGATTGAGATCCTGAGTTCATGAGTGCGATATTTCTGGATAGATACGATGGCATCAGCTGAGGATGTTATGGAGATAACCCAAATGACTACTGAGGAGGCCGCATAGGCCCTGACTGTGGGGGATGCTTCGAAAGGTGCTGGGATTGTGGAAGAAATCCCAAAATCACCGTGCATGCTAAGACCCAAGAAGGACAAACAAGCAATGGTTCCCATACATGTGTCCACGCAGAACCCGTTGCACACCAAGCTATCAATGGAGGAGAAGGGGAAATCTGTCCACATAGAGACTGATGAAGAAGAAGAAGATCTAGAGGACCTAATCATAGCATGAGACGAGGATGAAGGCATGGAGGAGGAAACTTAGCCCGCGCACCCCCTGACAAAGTTGCCTGCCTATGTCCCCCCGTGGAAAGGAAAAGTTAGAGTGCCCAAGGACTTTGACGAGACCAAGAGCTCGCTCCAGACCCCGCTCCTCCCAGATAACATTATCTTTGAGGGTACACACCTGGGACGGGTGCCGAGCTTAAAATGCAAAGATTGGGATCTCGCGGATCATGTGAAGTTACCTCACCTTGAGACCCTGCACCTCATGAAGACCAAGCAGAACACTGCAGCAGGGGTGACAGAATTAGAGCCGCGGAACTGGTTGTGCGGAGTGGAAAAGTTTGGGCTACTGAATTTGCTCCGGGTGCCACACTTCCACCACTCCCCAATAACCATTTTCGTCATCTGGTAGCTGCATTGCCTAATGCATGATGGGTGTTTGTGTCTGGAGGAGCCCATCCATCATGACAGACTTGATTCACTGTATCTCCCGACTTCCTTGCAAAGGATAGGACCTCATGGATATCTCGGAGGGGAAGAGCAGTGACTTGGCCATCGCGGAGGCCATGAAGAAAAAGTACAAGCTGGAAAATAAGAAGAAGGGTTATGCCATGTTACGCAGTAATTTGTCACCGACTCTGCATTCCCTGATCCCAGATACTACTAGTCCATGTTACTAACATTTGTGTTGTGTCATGTTGCCAATTATGTGTCATTACCTTCCTTGCAATCTCAGTAAGATTGTCACATTTCATGATCCCTGAAGAAGACCCTTTTTACCTATGTTTCTGGGTCATCGCGAGTCAGAAGTTAGCCCCTTTGTGAAGATGGTCAAGTTAACACTAGCCCTAGCGAAGTCTTTGCTCTGTCCTTATGTTGCACCCGTGATGAGCCAGATTTGGGAAGTTTTTCAACAACTCATCGAAACTTCAAGATGAAATTGCTTCATGGGCGGTCCTAGGGCTGGTTGTTGGGTAAGCTGAACTTGCCTTTCTCCTCTGGGATAGTTGTTCCACCTTTTGTGCAACCTACCGAAGAGATAAGCTATTCCTTCCTTCTCTTATGGAGCCTCTCCCTCCTATAAATATCTCCTCCATGAATAACATCAGCTAGCTTGGATGTAACTGGATGATAGGTAGATGTAATTTGATAGTTTCAAGTTTCTAAGAGAGGAGTAGAGGTAGAGAGTGTTATTGGAGTGTGGAATTAGCCTCTTTTGTATTTTGGTTTGAGAGATGCTTCAGTAGAGTTGGCTTGAGAGCTTTCTAGTATCAATCCTTTTGGATAGAAGAGAGAGTCATATGTTCCCTTGGGAGATGGTTCACAAGTAAATGCTTACGGATACATACCGACAGGACCCTTCAAGGAGGCTTACAACGTCAAGGCTCGGTTGTAAGTTTTACTTTGATTTATATTAATACAAATCAATATCTTGTTTCCTATATCGTGCGTTAAATTATATGTTGATAGCTTGAGGTTCCTTGACTCTTCAAGTAGATCGTTTGGTTGTTTTATAGTTGCTTTTGTGGTGTTTCTCTACATGTTGTTTTCAGATATGAACGACTAGAAGAATAAAGAGCTGGAGCAACACGACGAGGACTTCATCGAATGTCGGATTGAAGGTAGGTCTTTGTTACACAGTAATTTGTCACTGCCTTCCTGTCAGTCACCCTGCTGTGCCAATCACTAAGCTTCATGCCTTCTGAACTGGCCCAAAAACCCATTTTCCTAAAGTTTTATTCATCAGAGCGTCTGTTTGCAAAATACCCGCGATGACTGGCGCTCCATAGTGTATTCCGCGCACTGCCAGCTCGGAAGGACATCACTTTTCCGCGCTGGTCGCCAGCGCGCCTTTCCCGTGTTCTTCCGCGCTGACATGACTGTCCTAGTTATGTAGACGCGGTGACATCGCGTCAGTTGCCTCATAATCCGCGCTGATCCAGTTTGGGCGAATTTGTTCAAACAACCAGCCTTCCAGATCACTCCAGGCTTGGTTGTTAGCTTTGTGAATGTCGACTCCCTTCTATGGCATGTCTGTTCGACCCTTTGCAACAACTTCCCTTGAGGATAAGCTCATCCTTCCACCTTTTTAGGAGGCTCTTTCTCCTATATAAACTCCCACCATTACCATGAGCAGCTAGTTTTTGGATAGTTAGACTTAGCTTGGAATAGCTTGGATTGTATAGAGCTTGTAGTGCTCAGATTCCTGCTATAGGTGTGGTGTGCTAGATGTGGAAGTGATTGATTGCTTAGGGAAGGCTGTTTGTGATTTTTGTGTGAGAGAGAGAGTTGTTTGTTTTGGGAGAATCATCCTCAAAGGTGAATGCTTGAGATACATGCTGACTGGCCCCTCCTGAGAAGGTTACCGACGTCAGAACATTTGGTTGTACTCTTCTCTATTCTGATTAATAATAGATGACTGCTATTATTGTTCCATTCTCACTTGTTTATGCAATGGTTAAACGTGAATTACGTCTTTTCTGACTGATGTATGGTTGCTTTTATTAGATTTCACGCTTGCGTTTGTTTCCTCTTCGTGTGTGCAGGTATCTATTCGCGGGGATCGCGGAGGATTGTGACCAGCTGAAGCGAAGGAGCGAAGACAACATCCCTTCGTCAAACGACAGCGCGGGAATCCAAGTAGGTGCTCTTTACCTCTTGTTTAATTGCAATTAGGAACATGCGTGGCAGCATTGTGTGATTGTTGCTAGACCCTTGCTGGGCTAGTAGGGATCGCCTCTATCCGTAGAGGGGATTTACCTCTCCAACAATTTGGCGACTCCGCTGGGGATCAGCCTTTTTGTCTCTTGAGTCCATCTTTGTGTTTGAATTTGATTGCTCTCTTTTTGAAATTGGGGATTAATTATCAGTCTTTTGCGTTTCCTGGGTTGATCTGGGAGATGCCCCTGTTTGATTGAAAGATTGGCTGTTTTGATTTGGGAGTTTTGATTTGCCTGTCACTATTTTTGAGCTCCATCGCGGATTTAATTTTAACAGTCGCGCTGACATCGCGCTCACCCTTTTGCAACATCCTGTTCATCACGTAAATACGCCTAACAGTCGCGACGATCCTGGAAAATTGGATCAGTGCGGAAAAGACGTGTATAGTCGCGATGTCAGCGCCACTTGCTAGCTTTCTACCCGCGCTGACCTTGGGTTTCTAGCTTAATTCCGCGACGACTGTGTTTTTCTAAGATCAGCTCGGTTTTTTGGGCAAAAGTCGCGCTGACAGCTCGGGTGACCTGTGTAAAAGTTGCGCTGACCCTTGATCATCTCGGGTTCTCAGTGTAAAACTTGCGCTGATTCTTAAAAAGTTGTTTTTATAACTTTATCTCCTGAATTCATCAATCTTTCTTATCCCCTGTTGTTTCTTGTCCCTCATTAGCTTGTTTTGATTGCTTTTTGGTTAAGGGATGCTCTCTCTTTGATTTCATTCGAGTGACTCTTGTGCTTTTAGACCATGTGACCTAGCCCTTTAGAAGTTTCATCAAGAAACCGTTTGCTTGGGTTACTTGTCTATTCAACATTCATCCACAACCCTCTTATTGATTTGCTTGAGGCTTTTTCACTGCTTGTTGCTGGTTGATTTTTAGTGTCGATTATTGAACCACCTTTTTTATGTTGATTCGATTTCTTCACTACCAAGCATAGATTACGATTGTTTGGATCGATCAGTTCACATTCGCTTCCTCCTTGCTTGCAATCCTTGCTTGTCTTGCCGAGCTTAGATCACATAGCTCGTGCAGAGCTTGATTTTCATGTTGATTTGAGAATCTTTGTTGGGTGTTTTGGGAACTTTGTGTGCTTTCATTAGGCAATTTCATGTTTGCTTGGTGTTCTAATTCCTCCAAATTATTGTAGATGCTTTGTGTCATTGAAAGAAAATCAAACTAGTGGCTTTGCTTTTAAGAATTGAAAAGGAAAAGAATGTTTCATTGATTTGCATTTTCAAAAGAAAAAGTTTCCTTTCCTCGCTTTTAGTTGCATTAGGCTGTTTGATTGATTGTGTTCGTTTTGTTTGATTGAAATCTCTTTACCCTTCCATAGCTAGGATTCATCGAACAAAATGATTTTCTTTGGCATGTAGTCTGCATCTAGGTAATTGTGAGAGAACATACGATAGGACCTGAAATCGAAACTTAATCTCAAGATCAACTCTAAAATGAACCAAATGAATCTAAAAACGCATTGGAACTAAACGCAAATATCTAGAGGTCTAGGTTAGAGACGTGTTCCGGCGTCTTTAAACATAGTCACTGTTGTTTCACATTAGGTTGGGTGATTCCTCCTTCTGTGACTCGATAGTGGTCTAACACGGACTGCGCTCCCACGTACCGTCGCGTATATAGGGAGACCCCACTAGGCTTTTATCCTTTATCCATAGGAAGCCGAGTCGGCCGCCCTACGATTCGCAATGCAGTGAACACAGCATTCACGAAGATCGACCACCCGTACCCTAAAAAGTATTCTGTGGTTTTGCGAAAAGTTTGGCACACCCTCTACCTAGAATTCCAGAGCAGTCACTTTTGATCCTTTTCGGACTCCCTAAATGAAAAGGTGCCTGTGAGCGTCTTGTCACTTCGTGCTCATTAAACATTCGAAGGAGACTGGAGTCATCTTTTGTCCTTTTCTCGACTCCTGAAACATGAAAAGGTCAAGTTTGGTTCTTATGTCTTAGAATTAATTTGGCCAGGATAACATCACCCAGTTAGATCTTGTGCGTGTTAGCTTGAGTAGGTTTCGTTTTCGTTTGCTATGGCAACTTTTCCGGGATTCACTAACCCAGGTTCCCCCTCTGATGGGAATCCAGGACAATTCCCTCCTCTTGGGAATGTTGGTGCTCCGTACATGGCGACGTTGTCCCTACCAGGGTTAACTGTCGGGTTGCCTGTGTGGTTGTTTTCAACCTCTTTGGTCCCTACCGTATCGGCTGTTAGTCCATCAGTCCATCCACCTGAACAACGTCATGTTGATCCAAAGGTGGATCTCTCCCCTTCGACGCCTACTTCTACGTCGTCCTCTTGTACTTCGCCTGGTGAAATTCTCAATGTGAGTAACCAGGTGGCTAAGAAGAAGAATAGGAAGACCAATAAGAAGAAGTCCCCTAAGGGAGAGCCTACACACACAGTCCCCCTCTCAAGTCCAGCTATCCACTCCAGTACACCTGAAGTCGGGTCACCTTCTGCTCCTCCGCGGAAGGTCAAGTTTCCTTGTCGATTATGCAAGGAGGACCATCTGCTTCGTGATTGTCCTGGCATTCCCAGGGTATTAGAAGTTTGGTCTCACGATCCGGCCCGCCCTTCATCGTCCACTGACGATCATGGCGATGTTACCTCATCAGTTGGGAATGGTAAGGAGAAAGGGAAGCTTCGAACCCCCTGCCGACTTTGTGAAGGCAAACATCCCCTTCACCTTTGTCCACTCATGGATAAAGCCTCTGCTGTGTTGGAAAGTCTTGCTGCTCCTCCGAATCCATTTCCCGCTGGTTATTAGCGTCTTTCTACAGCTGTAGATCGCGCCCCTGTTCACAAAGAGATCGCTTCAGATTCTCCTTTCGTCCAGGCCCCTCTTCCCGAACTTGGCTGTTCTCAGCCTGTTCCAGACCCGCCGTTGGTCGGAAAGGGTGTTCATTCGAGTTCACCTCCTCTCAACCACTCTGTTTCGAAAGAGCAAAATTCTCATGTTCTTCTCGTCTCCTTGGATTCTCCTGAGCTTGATAAAGGTTCTCCTGAAACCTTTCCGGAGAATTTAGATTCGGTTCTTTCCGAGCAGGGGGGCAACCATATGGTTCCCCCACCAAGTAGTTCGGTCATCTCCTTTGATTGGAGTCGTTTGACTGCCCCTCCCCTTCCGTCCCATGTGCCTTTCTGGGTCACCGCCTATGCTTGCAATAAGGCGCTGCCCGACACTGTGTTAGACGAAGGAGCATCGGTTAGTCTTATGCCCGTTACTACTTGGCAGGCTTTGGGTTCCCCATTGCTTGTACCTGTCGCACCGAATCTCACCGCTTTTGACGGAGGAACGAGTCAGCCACTAGGGATCCTCCCGAAGTTCCCTATTACTTTGGGAGGCAAGACTGTCTATATAGACATCTCTGTTACCCAAGGTTCTTTAGACTTCAGTCTTCTCCTTGGTCGTGATTATGTGTATGCCATGGGAGCCCTTGTTTCTTCACTTTTCCGTGTGGTTTGCTTTCCACACGATGGACAAATAGTGACGTTCGATCAATTATCGTTCGTTCGTCCACAAGCCCCTCCGGCGCACTCATCCTTCCCTCCTGGTTTTCATCCACAAGTTGCATCTGCCTCACCGCAAATCAACTACGTGGCCACCTACCCCGTGCCCTTACCCAGTGATGACACCATCGTGCATAGTGTCCTGGGGGCATTAGGTCCTGATTTCCAAGATGTCGGCCTTCCCTTCGGAGCCACTTTCTTGGGGGCCTCCACTTCCCATTCAATATGAATGGGTCTGGTCGGAGCATAGTTCACTTTCCTATGTCAAGCTCCCTAAAAAATGAAATTAGGTCTGGATGGAGCATAGTTCTTTTCCGGTGTCAAGCTCCTTAAATGGTTCAAGCTTGTGTAAAAATGAACCCATACCCAATTTACATCTCGTGATTGCCATTTTTATCCGCTGAATTCTGCTAGATGAGCGTTGGTTGTTTCATTCCATTGCTACCATCTCTTTGGCCGATCATATTCTCTCACTTGGTTGTTTATCCTTTCCTGAGGAACCGCAGCGATGAGTGGTTTTATTAGCCAGCCTCTTAACCATTACATGTTTTGAGCAGTTCCACCATTGCCGGAACCAGTTGCTATCCTTTATACCACTCGTTCCTCTAGGATGAGTCACCTTTAAGCTCTTTTCTGACTCGTAAAATGTGAAAAGATTGCCGAGTATTTTTCCCTTTTTGACTCGTTAAAGAGAATAAAAATGGAGGTCTACTTTCAGCTCTTTTCTGACCGTTTAAAGATGAAAAGATTGCCGAGTCCCCCTCTCGACTCGTTAAAGAAATGAGAGGCGGTCGCCTTTAAAGCTATTTTTTCGACCGTTTAAACTAAAAAGATTGCCGGGTGTTTGTCGTTTCGCACTCGTTATTGGCTCCAAAACGACGTACTTCTGACCACTTTTTTACTTTTTCGGGTCGAAGTTACTATTTACGAAAAGTACTCCTCGATCGTAATGGTCGGGCGGTTCTTTCGAGCATTGTTTTATACTTTTTCGGGCTCGAGAGATACAACTGTACGAAAAAGGACCCCCTTGGAGTCTTCTTTTCTACTGTCTTTTCAGGCTCTCTAAACAAGAAAAGACGCCGAGTTTTTCCTTTGTCAGGCTCGTTAAACACTTGATGACATCGGATATTGTCGAAATGACACTCTTCGAGCATATGCTATCCCCGTCAAGCTTGTCATCCAAAAATAAACGGGGTACCTGCCAGAAATGGTGGGGAAAATGGAATCGTAATCATAGTCGTGTCGGCAGTATGTCGCTCTTGAACATGGCACTCTTCTGCTTCGTGTCTGGGTGGGCCCGTCTCATCTTGTTTTTCACTGGCCTCCGTGGGTTTGGGTTATCCTATTTGACCTCTCATCTGCTCATTGCCCTGTCACCATGACCTCTGCTCATTTGATGTCAAATACTGCCAAATCCACCGTCGTGCCGCCAATATGTTCAAGAGAAGTTGACCTCTGCATTAGTACAACCTTCCCTTACATTCACACAAATCATTTTTTCTCTGTCTCGCGTCGATGATGTGGGAAACATTATGACCCACCCTCGATCAAAGTCACTTCCTGTCGACTTCAGCTCATTATCCGGGAAGGTGACTTAGAGACTCCCTTCAGGTGCCTTAGAGCCTGCATGCCCTAATGGCAGGTTCTTCGTGTTCGACCCGAGGTTTACATTATTGGCCTTCGATCGAATGATTCCGTGGGTGTTCGACACCAACTCATTGATTCACACACCACGGATTGTACCTATAGTACCTTGAGGACCATTGTCATTATTGGTGGTACCTCTCGCGTCTGTTAACAGTTTTCATCATTGACTGGTAATCAGACGATGTTCACGCATGTTCGACTTCAACTCATGTATTCACATGCTTGGACTTGTACTTTGTTCGGACAAGATGGAACGCAAGACCCTGGATCCCTGTCTGTTATGGTCCAGGTTGCGATTTTGTGGATGATCATTACATGACTCATTGATGGATGGCTGCGCCCATACCTGAGTCTTCATGGATGGCTGCGACCATACCTTATCATTATTACAGTCTCTTTAGCTGGGTGGCTGCGTCCATTCCAACAGACCTTTTCGCATGTCTTTTTGGATGGCTGCGCCCATGCCTAGACTGCATGTACTTGATTATCAGAGATTTTCGGTCCTTCCTGGTGGTGTTCCAATTCGGCATGTGTTGTAAAGCATTTCACCCCTCCCACTCTCTCGGTCTTCATGCTTTAGGGGGCATCTGTTACACAGTAATTTGTCACTGCCTTCCTGTCAGTCACCCTGCTGTGCCAATCACTAAGCTTCATGCCTTCTGAACTGGCCCAAAAACCCATTTTCCTAAAGTTTTATTCATCAGCGCGTCTGTTTGCAAAATACCCACGATGACTGGCGCTCCATAGTGTATTCCGCGCGCTGCCAGCTCGGAAGGACATCACTTTTCCGCGCTGGTCGCCAGCGCGCCTTTCCCGTGTTCTTCCGCGCTGACATGACTGTCCTAGTTATGTAGACGTGGCGACATCGCGTCAGTTGCCTCATAATCCGCGCTGATCCAGTTTGGGCGAATTTGTTGAAACAACCAGCCTTCCAGATCACTCCAGGCTTGGTTGTTAGCTTTGTGAATGTCGACTCCCTTCTATGGCATGTCTGTTCGACCCTTTGCAACAACTTCCCTTGAGGATAAGCTCATCCTTCCACCTTTTTAGGAGGCTCTTTCTCCTATATAAACTCCCACCATTACCATGAGCAGCTAGTTTTTGGATAGTTAGACTTAGCTTGGAATAGCTTGGATTGTATAGAGCTTGTAGTGCTCAGATTCCTACTATAGGTGTGGTGTGCTAGATGTGGAAGTGATTGATTGCTTAGGGAAGGCTGTTTGTGATTTTTGTGTGAGAGAGAGAGTTGTTTGTTTTGGGAGAATCATCCTCAAAGGTGAATGCTTGAGATACATGCTGACTGGCCCCTCCTGAGAAGGTTACCGACGTCAGAACATTTGGTTGTACTCTTCTCTATTCTGATTAATAATAGATGACTGCTATTATTGTTCCATTCTCACTTGTTTATGCAATGGTTAAACGTGAATTACGTATTTTCTGACTGATGTATGGTTGCTTTTATTAGATTTCACGCTTGTGTTTGTTTCCCCTTCGTGTGTGCAGGTATCTATTCGCGGGGATCGCGGAGGATTGTGACCAGCTGAAGCGAAGGAGCGAAGACAACATCCCTTCGTCAAACGACAGCGTAGGAATCCAAGTAGGTGCTCTTTACCTCTTGTTTAATTGCAATTAGGAACATGCGTGGCAGCATTGTGTGATTGTTGCTAGACCCTTGCTGGGCTAGTAGGGATCGCCTCTATCCATAGAGGGGATTTACCTCTCCAACAGTCTTCATAACACCAAATTTCTAAGGAAATTCTCTTTGGTATTGTCTGTGCAGTGACTAGACCCACTCTAGGGCTAGAAGGGTTGCCTTTGTCTGCATAGGGAACTTACCTGTGCCACAAGTTGGCGACCATACTGAGGACTTGTCTTTTGTCTTTTGTGTTGATTGGCTTTGTTGGTTTATTGTCTTCCTTAATGTTTGGGTAGAATACTTAATTATGGAAGCTGTTAGAGTCCTTCTATAGCCTTCCCAACCTTCTGAGTGATAGATCTAGCCCTACTCCAGTCCAACTTTCATTTTTTGCTTTTGATTTTGGGTCGTCATTATTTATTTCCTAACAGTTGCGAAGTAGTCGCGTCTGCGTTGACTCCTGGGTTGCATATTTTACTGTACGACGTGGATAAATTTTATAATAGGTGTGCCGAGGCCTGAAATCGGCTCGATGCAACTAACTTATGTAATTTCGCAACGACGTCACAAAGTGCTTGGTTAGGGAAGGTGAGATGATTTGTTGTCAGTGCATGTTGCTAGTGTTTTACTCGCGACGATTCCTGTAAGTTTCAAATTTTGAGGTTTGTTTGGTTGATCAGCCAGTGTTTTTGTCCTCAAAGCTTGTTTTGCTCCTATTTGTTGTGTCAAAAGTGTTGGTTGTTAAGATTTTTTATTTCAGTTTTCATATCTTTTCAAATCCTCTCTCTTGAACCGTGTGACCTAAATACCCTATGGTTTCTCCACTGATTGGTTTGCTTGGGTCACTCATTCATTGAGATATTTAGAATTTGCTTGGTAAAATCTCTCTCGTTGTTTGAGGCTTCTTCTATTTTGCTGTTTTTCAATCTCTTGATTGGTGTATGTGTTTGGTCACCGAACTTCCTTGTCTTGTTCGTTCAGTCTCCTTCTTTCACTTGGCATAAATCACTTTGCTTCCCAGTCAATGAGATAGTTTTCCAATTTTGTAAAAGGATTATTTCTTTAGCTTGAGTCTTTGATTCATTTGTGCATGTAGTTGCTTATCATTTATTCAAGAAAATAAAAAAGTGCATTCATCTTGTGTTAAGGTTTGAAAGACAATTTTGGCATTAGTAGAATCTTGAGATTAAGACATTGAAAAGAAAAAAGTGTGTTTCTTATTCTTTCTCGTTTTGATTACTTGCAAGTTTGAGTAGATGGTATAAGTGTTCCTTTTTCTTTGATTAGTTTGCTTGTTTTTCATTTAGCTGTTATGCATTGAACCTCTCACTCTTCCTTAGCTAGTTATTCATCCAACGAAAATGGTCTTTTTGCTCATTTAGTTTCATTCTAGGAGTGTTAAAGATACATTCGATAGGGCCTTAAAATCGAGACTTAATTCAAGATTAACTGTTAAAATTTATTGAATGAACTTAAAAACGCATTGGAACCTAATGCTCACATATCTAGAGGTCTAGGCTAGAGACATGTTCTGGCGTCATTAAACCTAGTTCCTATTGTCCTCACTAAGGTTGGATGATTCCTCCTTTTGTAATCCAATAGATGCTAGTACGGAATTGTGCTCCCTGTACCATCGGGTATATATTGGGAGACCCCACTAGTTTATCATCCTATTATCCATAGGAAGTCGAGTCTACCACCTTACGAGTCGTAACGCACCGAACACAGCATTCGGGAAGATTGACTGCCATACGGGAAGTCCTTGGTCATTTATTTCTCATTATATTACCAAGGTGTATATGCAGTTTTACGATTTGTCTGATAAAACTCTTGCCTAGAATTCTAGAGTAGTCAGTTTCATTCCTTTTCGACTCTTTAAAAGTAAAAGGATCATTTGAGCACTTGTCCTTTTAGGCTCATTAAACTTTGAAGGTGACTAGAGTCATCTTTAGACCTTTTTCTTGACTCTTTAAACATGAAAAGGAAATGTTTCGTTCCAGTGCCATAAAATTTATTTCTTCGCGATAAAATTTTACCTATTAATCTTGGCCGCCTTGTGATCACATCTTCGAAGATTTTTTCCAACCGTATTGATTATATCTTTTCTCCCAGAATTTTGAGTTAGGCCATCCTGGTAGACTCACCGAATCTGTTGTCCCTACCAAGTGACGGAGAGCCCCTTTCTCCTGTATCTTCTAAGGTATCATCTGTTACTGTTACTCTTCCTATTGTCCCAAGTGTCCAGCCTCTTGATTCTTGAGCTTCAGGTGAAGACCCTTTTGATTGGACTCCTCCCAACGTTTGGGAATTTTTAGACACGGATCTCCCGTCTACTCCTCCTGGTGCTTCGATTCCGATGGCCACTTTTGACATGGATGAGTCAAGTCCCATTAGCAGTCAAGAGAGCCTTGGTTTGACCGGAGAACCTCAGTTTTCCTCGGAAGGTTTTCCTTTCCACACTGCTCCAAATGTGTCGTTGCGACTTCACTATCGCACTCTAGCTGACATACTTGGTTCTAGCTCTCTGCATCAGAGCTCTATGTGGTCTCGTACTACCATTTTGTCTTCTAGATCTTTCATGTCTACTCAGTTGGCCCTAACTTCCATACCTTAGACGCAGGTTACATCAGTTACGTTCGTTCCATCAATGCCCACCATGTGTGTGGAATCCACTGCTTCTTCTGTTAATGCGGTTACTGCATCTTTGGTAATTACTACTGTTACTGGGATATCGTCTGGAGCTGCTGGCGGTGGTCCTTCACCTTCGGTCTCTAGAGTCGATCAACCTATGGGTAGTGTACCAATCTCTTAAAATTCCATTCTGGCGGGATTTTCATATGAGCAATACCTGTTTGCTCTCCAAAATCCGACTTCTAATCCTTTAGATTGTCAACCACTATCCATTCCGCATAGCACTCTGCACTACTATGATCACCGTGGAGGTCATATTTATTATACTGGGTCACCTCCTCCGGGGGTCCCAGTTGAGAATTACGTTCTGTTTCTGGTTACTTGGAATCATACTACCTATCATGGCCCACAAGGACAACCTTTACAAGGGAAACCTTCGGGTTTGTAAGGGCAATCGTTTCAAGGACAATCTTCAGGCCTACAACGACAACCATTTCAGGGACAACCTTCAGCCTCCACAGGTTCCTCTTCTGTTTATTTAAGGAAACCTTCTGGTTATCCAGGTCAACCTCAATTCCAGCCAGGCCAACCTGTTGCCCAACAAGGTCAACCTTCTGGGCAGCTAGGTCAAACTTAGTTTTAGCAAGGCCAACCTGTTGTCTAGCAAGGACAACCCTCTGGTCAAGTGGGATAGCCTCAGGTTCAGCAAGGTCAACCTATCACCCTACAAGGTCAAACTTTTGGACAAATAGGTCAACCTCAGTTCCAACAAGGATAACCTTCTGGCGAGTTGAGTCAGCCCCAGTTCTAACAAAGACATCAGTCTCGCCAAATCAATCCAACTCTTAGTCAACTAGGCACTCAGATTCCAGCTGGTTCCCAAGCTCTACCCAGTTTCCAGACTCAGGCTGGACTCTAAGCTCAACCTAGTCCCCAAACTCAAGTTGGCTTCCAAGCCCAACCTGTTTTTCAAATGCAACTTGGGCCCCAGGCACACTTTGGACCTTAGCTACAATACGGTCTCCAAATACCCGAGCAACCTCAAGGGCAACCTCCGGGTGCTCCGTATCAAAATTATCAACAAACTCAGGTTAATTCTTATTAGAATTTTCAGCAGCCATATACTACCCCTGTTGGTCAAGCTGGTAACCAATGGTTTGCTGGCAGTTAAAATCCAGGTCAACAACTAGGTTATGGCATTAGTCCGCCCAACTATAACCCTTATGGACAAAATCCATGGGGGCAACAAGGTTCTAGTTGGAACCCTAATGCTAGCCCTTATTAATGGCCTATGATGTCCTTTAACCCTCAATTACCTTTTCTTGCGACTATGGAACTGCCCGATGTGTCCAAGTTGATGAACGACCCCATCCTTCATAATCCATATTGGCCACTAGTTCTGACCAAGATTCCCAGTGATTGTCCTAAATTCGACAGGAAATCTAGAGAGGATCCCCAAGTGCATGTTATGACTTATCATCTTTGGTGCTTGTCTAACTCATGGCTTGATGATTTTATCCACCTCTGCCTTTTTCAAAGGACACTTACTGGTTCTGCTATGAAATGGTATATTGAGCTCACTCATGGAACTTTCCAAGACTTCAATTTGCTTTCGAAGGCATTTCTTACCCATTTTCAGTTATCGATTCGTTATGAAACGGGAACACATCTCCTTACTTCTCTGAAACAGGACACGGCTACTCACATCTCCGATCATATTCATGAATGGAGAAGGCAGTGCCATTTGATTAAGTTGTGGATCCCTGATTAGCTTCTAACTGACTAGTTTACTACTTCTTTTATCAGTCCAATAGCCTAAGATATTGATATTGGGGCATGTGTTACTGAACAGCAAGATATCGTGCATGCTCAGTATCTTGACTTAGTTTATTGCCAGTTCGGCACGCTTTATGATGCCTTACATGAGGCTCCACGACCTGGAACTTCTAAAGCCCCGTCGATGCCTTCCATCAACGGTGTTATCAGTTCTATTTCTCAATCTTCTCGAAAATCTTCCACGACTCCTATGAAGCAAAAAACTACTGCTCCTAGTAAAAATGTTTCTCAGTCCGCATCTAATACTGGCAAAACCTCTGAAGTCAATGCCATTTTGTCCACCGTGGTAGAGAAAATTTTGAAAGGTAAGAAGAATGGGAAAGGTAAAAATAAGGCCGATCTGCCGAAGCAAGATCCTCCTAAGACTCCTGCCGATGATGGTTCTAAACGCAAACCTAAGTATCCTTGTCTTATCTGTGATGAGGATCACTACACTAAAGACTGTCCTAGACTTTCTGAGGTTAGTTGTTTGCTTAAGGGGACTTCAGGAACTCCTTCTGTACTTAAAGAGACTTTTCCATCCCAACAAACTCAAATGGTGGTCGATCAACCTCAGTCCCCTTCCACTTTCTGTTATCGAGAAATCTAGTGTCTATTCAGAGCTTCTAGTCCCAGTAAGATGGGTAGCTATCTTAGAAACAAACAGATTAAAGTCACTTGTTTTTCCTTTATGAGAGAGAGATGAGAAAGAAGCAGAGAGTACCAACCTCAGTCTTCCGCTTGGCTCCTTGCTTGTTTCCTTTCCCCTTTGACAGAATCTCGCCACTGCTTCCTTACTTATCCTGCTTCAGCAAGCACCTGTAGATTCACAACAGCATAATACCATCAACTCATAAAGATCTTTCATTGTAAACAATATAGGATCAGATATATATTGACCATACAAATGCATATATCAACACAATATTCAGAGATACATAAGAATATGGAGGAAAACTCAAATAGCTTTATTAGTAGAAGTAGTAGAAGAGAGGATTACAACCACTTGGTCTAACCCAGCACCATCCTCCCAGCTTGAAAGCCCTCTTCACCTCACACAAAGCAAGATCACCCAACAATGTCTTCAAAGAGAAACCAACAGCACCTCTTTTCAAATTACCAAATTCCAACCTCTGGATCTCTGGGATGAGGGATCCATTTATAGATATTTGCAGGGGGGTGAGTTAGCTTCTGGGATTTCGATTAGTGTCATCTCTCTGATAGTTCTTGGTTACATTTGGATATTTCATGATCTCCTACCCATCCTTGGGCGAATTCAGGGAGGGAAGTGTTAAATGAGCAGCTTCTAGAAGATTCTCAAGGTGTCCACCTAGAAAATTGCTTGTGACATTTGTCTGCTCTCGCTCATCGCACCCTATATAAGGGATTTCCAGTATGCATTGCACTTTTTGCATGTGGAAGGTGAGATGCATCACACCCTTTGCACTGGGTAGTGTGTATGGTCCTTCTTTGACCAGTTCTGAATGGTTTTTCATGGAAAACTTCTGGGAGATGATGTAATCCGCTGACCTTGCTCCTTTAGGGTATGAAACAACACTTTTAGGGACTTAGAAGCCCTTGGTTTATGGACATATGTGATTGGGGTTGTAGTGCCCCAATATGTCTATAACAGTTGCCCCCTAAAGCATGAGGTCATAAATCTTTTGATGTCGGGTGAAATTCTTTATAATGAGGATATGAGATTTTTCGCACTAGAAGGTGACCTGTAATAAGATACAATACAATACATTATCTTCATAATATTTTCATGATCTAGCTGAGGCAGGCATTCCCATGCTCAGCTTTGATAAATTCATTTTCATGTACATAGGACAGAGAACCGTCTGTGTGCAGACTGATGATTCTGGTAGAGCCATCATCCCTTAGCTTGGATGATTATCTGTGCAGCAATGATGCTTATTTGATGTCTTTATCTTCCTGAATATATCGTAGCCCAGATGGATGAAACTAGATCCAGGGTCTTCAAAACTCCTTCAATATTCACCCGAAAGCACAAGTCGATCCATGTGAAAAGATGTTCCAATGTCGAACATGGAAGGACATCGCTTCATTACCAGCCAATGGTGTAAGCTGTTAACAGACGCGAGAGGAATCATCAATGATGATGATGACCCTCAAGGTATTGTAGTACAATTCACATGGTGTGAATACATGAGTTGATGTCGAACACCACACAAAATATTTCGGTCGAAGGCCATTAGTGTAAACCCGTCGCTAGAAGTGAGAAACTTACCATTGAGCCATGCAAGCTTCAAAGTACTGGAAGGGTTGTCCCTAGGTCGGCTTCTTGGATAATGAGCTGATGTCGATAAGAAGTGACTCATCATAGGAGGGCATTAATGGATCCCACATCTGCGACACAAAACAGAGAAAATGATTTTGTAGAGGTGAAAACGATCTGATGATACAAGGGTTAGGGTGGCGGTCATGAAAGAATGAAGCGTGAAGGTATTGTAGCGGATGAGACACAACCTGGGTAGGTGAATTCTTTGAGCGACTTCTCTTGAACATATCGATGACACTGAAATGGATTGGTAGCGTTAACCCCAAAAGTGGATGGTACAGTGGACCAATGGTGATATGACCAGTGAATGGAATAACCCAACCTAACTCAATCATGGTGATGGAGTGAAAGTGTCATGTTCAAGAGCGACCTACTACCAATAAATTTTCTTCAAGTTTTCTTCCCAATTTTCCCTAGTCATTTTTGACCAGTAACTTTTTATTTTTTTCAAGCTTGAGGAGGATAACATATCCTTGTTCTATAATTTTCCCTTCGGGCAAACCCGTCGCTATGTTTTAATGAGCCTAGCGACAGTGAAACTCGCTCTTGTCTGAATGGAAAAAATTGTCGCTATTGTTTTAACGAGTTTAACGACAAGGATAACTCGGTCCTTTTCAATTTTAGAGAGTCTGAAAAGAGACAAAAAGAAAAATCCATTATTCCTTTTTTGTAATATAATACCTTAAGTCCGAAATAGTATAAAACAATGCAAAAGGGATGACTTTTTGATAGTTTTAACGAGCCGAACAAGACAAACACTCGATCTTTTTGTGTAATAATCCCTCAAGTCCAAAAAGATTAAAATCTAGAGGAGGGATAACACTTCCAATCACTTTAACGAGCTGAAGAGGCCAATTGCTCGGCAATCTTTTCATATTTTACGAGTCAGATGAAAAGAGCTTAAAGGAGACTCATTTTTTTAGGAACAAGTGATGTTTTCAGATAGCAGCTGGTTCCAGGTAAGGTTTGGAACTTTCCAATCACGGCAGTGTAAATAAGGTGGCTAATAGGATCACTTGTCGCAGTTGTTCCTCAAAAGGGGTAAATAATCAAATGGAGGCGAATGATCGGATAAAACAGAGTGGAGGTGATTGTAAGAACACGACCAAGGCTCAAAAGCTGATGATAATCATTCACAATGGTTATTTACCAGAGGTGGGTTCATTTTTTAATGAGCTTAAACTCTGGTGGAACATATGCTCATTACTAGGTTTAATTTTTAATGAGCTTGAACTTCGCATAAAACTACTCGTGCTAGTCGTATAATAAAGATGTCTCATTGATAGGTTCATTTTTTAGGGAGCTTGCACCATTCGAAATTATGCTCCGACTCCTTTTATTATAATAGAGTTCAGGCTTCTGTGATCCATATCAATTTAGAGAGAATTTTTTCGGCGAAAATCACAAGGAATATCATTTGTCGACGCGTTTCGAACCAACCAGTGTGGTTCATCGTCAGGACAAGATGAAGAACAGATCCAGCTTAGCATGTTTAAATAGCTAGAGCAGAGACACCAACGGTTACCTGGGCAAAGGTTGACTCAAGGAGAAAGGTCAAATTTAGTTAAATTAGGTAAAAAATAAATAAACAAGTAACTAAATATATAAATGATAAATTATAATATAATAATAGAAATATATAAAATTTTATATAAATTTAGTTATATTAGGTACAATAAATTATTTATTTACTAATAATAAACTACTTATTTATTAATTAAATAAATGAAAAAATATATAAATTAATAAATATAATAATAGAAGTAAATAAAAATATATAAAATTTTTATGTAAGATAGGAACAACCAATCCTACGAGTTTAAAGGGTTAAGAACCTACAAACTAAGAAAACAAATGGTCGTTTTTCACTTTCATGAAAAAAGGTTTGCATGCCCCTAGGTATAGTGAAGTAGAGTTTCCCAGGTTACCCGTCAATTTGTAGACAAAAAATTTGTTCTATCGGGAAAGGCCTACCTTTTCCAAGTTACCCATCAATTTGCAAACAAAACATTTGTTCTATCGGGAAAGGCCTACCTTCTAACAGAGGTATCTTATTCTGGTCTAATCCCATTTTCCTAAATGGACGGGTGTGTCAGACCAGTCATATATCCTTTGTGGAAATGTCACGCGGAATCTGTCAAGGGTGCGGACACGACTGACCTTCCTAGAAGTCTAAGACATTCTAATGACAAACAAGACAAAATGGAGTGATCTTTCTCTAAATACACCTTTTACAACATGAAAACTACAAGTGTTTAGGCTTACCTTATTCCAAAACGCTGTTGTTGAAGTCCGTTCTTGACGATCCGGATGAGCTCCTCCTTCAAGTCAATTCCTGCAACCACAAACAATCAAACAATTACCAAGCACTTGCATTTCATATAATAAAACATATATTCAACATGCAGACCAAGGAACACATGAAATAACTCATTAACACAAGCTATTGAGAAAAATAAACCAGTTTGTATTAATAACGAAACAAAGAAACTCTTACAACCTGGCCTTGGTGTTGTGCAAGTTCCTCCCAGGGTCCATCAAGGGTTTTCCTCTACTTTGACAAAGCTCACCCTCTCCCAAGTAGAATCAAGTGAAGACAATCTCTCCTCACAAAGGCTCTAATGGAAGACCTAAATCCTGCAGCATTTACCCAAAGAAAATGTATAGCTCCAACCTCCTTTCCTTCTGGCTCAATGCCTTTATTTATAGTGCTGTAAAGAGGTTATTCAGGTCCACTATCAATGGGATCATCCCCCTCTTTGGGTGGGATAGCTCCCTTATTGATGGGATAAGTTCCCCCTTAATAGAGATACATGAACCAACTGGAGGTGCATCCATTTCATCAAACCGACCTCTAGAATGTTCTAGAAGTAACCACAAGTAACTTTTTCAAGATAAAACTCGCGCATTTTGCCTTTTACAGAGGGACGCACCTGTCCCTTAACATACAGAGCGTCCATGGACGCAGATTTTGTGAACATGGGCAGCGTCCCCGCAGGTAAGGCTAGAGAGAACCTGCGACCCCAGAGATAAACATAGTTTTTACAAGACTTTCTCTCTTCTTTGAGTTTGAGATGGATAACAGAGGCATGAGACTTGCCTAAGAGGGTAGCATGACTGTTGATTTGAGCCATACTAACTGTAAGTAGTCAAGGTGACATTTTTTAGTGTAACAGATTGCCCCCTAAAGTGCGAAGCCTGGAATAGAATAGGGTTTTGTAATTCTAGGAAGGGTGAAGCGCTTTATCATTTCAAGGATTGTCTTGTGGATGGCCTGGTTGGAACCTGCAATTTTCAACACAAAATACATGGATAAGATTATATCATCACTGAGGTAGGCATTCCCATACTCAGATTCAAAACTTTAACTAATGGACTAACTATTCTGATACAGGAATGATCTTGCAGTACATCATTTTAATAGACTTTTGTAGACACAGTATGGACGCAGCCATCTGTTTATGATTAGTCTACATAGATAATGAATACAAAACTCCTCGCAGCCTGGATGGTAGAAACTAGATCCAGGGTCTTCACTTCTACTTCCCGAATTGGTACGATTCTAGCCATGTGATTAAATGATTCGATGTCGAACATGTTAGAAACCACTTGATTACCAGTCGATGATGTAAACTGTTAACAAGCGTGAGAGAAACCACCAGTAATGTCAATGGTTCTCAAAGTACCAAGCACAACCCGTGAAATGTGAATAGATGTTTTGATGTCGAACACTTCACGGAATCCTTTGATCGAAAGTCAATGATGTAAACTGACGTCAAAGGCGAGAAACCTGCCATTGATGCATGCAGACTTCAAGGTACTGTCGATTCCTAAGTCATCTTTCTAGATAATGTGTCGATGTCGATAGAAAGCGACCCGTTGCAGGCAAGCCCACAACACGAAATCATTGTTCAAGTTGAAGAAATGTTGCTGTAAGGACTGACTCAGGGATGGTCAAATGGATGACAAGTATTTTGGAGATGAAAGTTTTTGCTTGCAGACCTCTTGAACACATAACGACACGACAGATGGCTTGGTGACGAATAACTCAAAGTTAATCCCCGAAACCCGGTTAAAGACTTTCAAAGTGATTTGGTCAACTGTGAGGTAAAAGATTTCCCAACCCAGGTGAATGAAAAGTGTCGTGTTCAAGAGTGGTAATAAAGTTTCTTCTGAGACAAAAGGTGACAAACAGGTTCATTCTTCTCTCTTTTCCCCCACCATTTCTGGCAAGTACCTCTTTATTTTTAACAAGCTTGAGGAGGATAACATATGCTTGATTATAAGCTCATCCTTCGGACGAGTCCAACCTAGTTTAAATTCGAACCCTAGGAAGGAGTGGTTCGTTCCTGTTTGTAATTGAACGGGTCCTCTACTGTAAAAGTTTAACGAGCCCAGTATAGGAGAAACTCGGCGTTTTTCAATTTTAGAGAGTCTGAAAAAACTAAAGGAGACTCCACGTTGAACTTTTTCGTATATTTGTGTCCCTCAAGCCCGAAAAAGTATAAAATAATACCTGGGGGAACCGCTTGATCTTGCGACCAAGGAGTACTTTCATAATAGTGTCGTCAACCTGAAAAGTAAAAAGCGATCAAGGACACGTCGTTTTATTTCCTTATCGAGTTCGAAACGACAAAAACCCGGCAATCTTTTCCTGATTTTGCGGTCAGAAAAGAGCTAAAAGGGGACCGTCTTTTAATTCCGTTTTAACGAGTGAAAAAGAAACACTCGGCGATCTTTTCATGTTTTAGGAGTCAGAAAAGGGCTTAAAAGATGACTCTGATATTTTTGTTTGTGAAAAATTACAATTTCCCTCGAAATCCCTTTGTCCTGCACAAAAGCAACACATTACTCATACCTGTTTAAAATAGGCAAAAATACATTCAAAAACATCTTTTCATGGTAAAAAATGAACTAATTCATCCAAAAAACCTATAAAAAGACCTTTTACCATATCATTTTTACCGTTTCATTGTTGAGGTTGAAAAAGGAGCTTTTGACAAGAAACTTCCCGTGGTCGCTGCGGAAAATCTGACCGTCGGAATCGAACGCCGTCTCATCCAGGTATTTTACACATCCTACTCTGCATTTCTATCCGTTTAGAATCAATTTTTAGGTTTTAGTTTCATTTTTTGGGGGGGTTTTGGTTTTGGAATGCGCTTCTCGGCGGACGCAGTCCTCCTTCAGGCCAGCTGCGTCCGGGCGCCCTGTGCTACAAAGCCGGGGTGCGTCCTCCGAGAAACGCGCATTTCAAAACCCCAACTCTCTCAAAAAACCACCAAAAATTCCCAAATTAATTTCTAATTGCTATTTTTGATATGCAGGGCATTAATCATGTTAGACTGGAGAGAAAGAGAGCATGTAGAGGAAGATGAAGCTGCAATAAATCATCAACCTTCCCTGGATGCCCTAAGAGCATGCGGATTATACAAATATTGGACCATACCGGGCATGAGGGGCCAGGTAAGATTCTTGGAATGGCTGGTTGAGCGATGGAACGTACAAGAACAATGCTTTTACATAGGAGGGCACCAGCTCGAGATAGAGCCCTCGGATGTATACTTTCTCACTGGCTTGCCAAACAGAGGTGAGCAACTCAGTCTTGCGGGGACTAGGCCGGGTGGCCAATCCCTTGATAGTCTCCGCGAGGATTGGTGCACACGTGGGGCTCACCATTCAAAAGGCATAGAGATAAAACACATCACTCTACCGGAACTCAAAGTCATAGCGTTCACGGTTACCAGAATTTGCGGCGCGGCCGCTTTACACATTGCTTCCGGATCCCAAATGCGGATGGCAATTGACTGTTACCAAGGCACCATTTTCAACTGGTGTGAAGCTGTGTCGGCTCATATGAAGAGCCAACTGACCAAGGCAAAGAACGGACGACTAAAGACTTTTGGATATGGGCCTATAGTCGTGAGCTTTGCCTTGGAGAGAATTCCAATGCTGATCCCTCAGCAACTCACTGTTGATATCTTGGGTCCTCGGCAGCCAAAGCTGATACGATGGGTTGCGGTGATGGCCCGGCATCCTGACGAGGGCGCGACAGTAGTTCGATTCTCAGATAGTTATTTTGACTGGTTAGAGGGCCAGCTTTTTGTGATACAGGACTTTCCGTATGCCGGAATGGATTTCAGAGGTGATCCGGACATGGTTCTTCCACAGGGAGAACAATGGGACGACAGAGGTACTTTTTATTTTCACAAGTTTTCTAGTTATGTATTTTTGTATTTTTTATATATATCGTCTCAAAATTAACAGTAAACTTTTTTCAAAATGCAGATGTTGGTCCACAGCGTCCAGCCAACCTCCGGCCTTATGATAGACTACATCCAGCTGCACCGGTACCGGCCCCACAGGACGCGACAGTAGAAGTACTAGCTGAGTTGGAGCATGATCTAGAGCGTCTCACGGCAGATATACCTGAGACTACTATGGACGACATTCCTATCAGGCTTCAGCGCTTCGTAGTCGCGGTCCCTGGACCGTTTAGGAGATTTTTGCGTAAGGTAGCCCGCGCAGTGGTGTCGTACAGAGAGCACCACCAGTGATTGACTAGTCACTTTTGTAGTCACATGTGACATTTTTGACTTTTTGTACTATCATTTTGCCGATCATAAGGTGTTTTAAACCTATGATCGAAGACGATGTATATATTTTTTGACACACTTCTATCTATATATATCACTATTACCGGCTTATCTTGTTTAACATATGTGATGAAATGTTTTTAAATTTACTTGCATGATTATCGTAAATGTCTGTCCAACATTCGAGAAGCAATTGCATCTGCTAATGTATTCAAAGACCTTGGAATATGTTGATATTCAATGTAATCAAATTCACGTTCCAAGAGACGCACTCTCAAAAACAACCTTAATAACACAGGATTTCTAATGGCATAAACTCTATTAAGCTGTAATACAACAAGTTCAGAATCTAACCTCACTATCAAACGTCGAATTCCAAATGAAATAGATTCGGATAATAATTCAACCACTGCACTGTATTCTGCAATGTTATTCGTTGTTTGACCGAGGCTTACCCCATGCATAGAAACTAACTCGTCAGAGGGCGAATAGATAACCCAAGCTGCGGAAGAGATATTCCGTGTATTACGACAAGCACCATCAGCAAATCCAATGTATGTTTGGAGAGGCGTCGACATCTACAATATCAAGAGTAAAACCAAGATAAGCCAGAATAATGACGAAAAACCACACTCGCTAAGCTAAGCACACTGACTAAACTAACACACTTGCTAGCTAGAAAGGAAATCTAACCTATCTAAAAATTTCTCCATACCCATCATTTTAAGCATAATACCTCTTTAGGTAAAGTCCATTTCTGGGTTTACCCAAAGAGTCCCCATCAAAATCAACTAACTCATAAGCCCCTTTTGCTAGCTTTCGCTTTACAATGTAGGGCCCATGCCACATGGGAACGAATTTTCCGGCACCTAGCTTATCGTTAGCTTGATCATATAATAGTACTAGGTCTCCTTCCGAAAAACTTCGAGGGGTTACATTTTTATCGTACTGAGCTTTCATTCGTTTCGCGTGAGTCTCGATAGCTAAAGTAGCGTCACGTCGAGTCTCATCTAATTTAGCCAAGTATAATAACCGTTTCTCCTCTTCGGAAGTAGCTGGAAGTAATTCGACAGCCATTTGAAGTGATGGGATTTCGCATTCAATAGGTAACACAGCTTCTAAGCCATAAACTAGCTGGAAAGGGGTGAAACCTGTTGAATTTTTCACTGAAGTTCGATATGCCCATAGCGCCGAAAATAACATGTTATGCCAATTCGTTCGATGGATACCAATGATCCGTCGAATCATGATGACTAGAACTTTGTTGATTGACTCAACCAAACCGTTGGCTTGCGGATAATAAGGAGTAGAGCTATCGTGGCGCAAACCAAGCTGGCTTGTAAGCTCAGTCATCATGACGTTTCGAAAATGGCTCCCATGGTCAGTAATGATTGCTTGTGGGACACCAAACCTAGTTATGATATGATTGAATACGAAAACTGCAGCTGTCTTGCCGCTTGCGTCGAATGTAGGCATCGCCTCGGCCCATTTTGTAAAATAATCAACCGCGAGGATGATATACGCATGCCCCCCGGCCGAGTGAGGGTTACAAGTAATAAAGTCAATGCCCCATTTGGCGAATGGACCAGCGGCAATTATAGGGTGGAGAGGAGCAGGTGGAGCGCGCATCTTTCGATCAAACACTTGACAGTTGTGGCATGTTCTGACAGCAAGGATACAATCTTTAAACATAGACGGCCAGAAATAGCCAGCGCGCAACACCTTCTGAGCTGTGGCATACCCAGACATATGACCGCCACATGCTCCAGAGTGACAATCATTCAAAACTCTCTCAGCCTCTTCGTGAGTTAAACAACGTCGAAAAACTAAGTCTGCCCCCCGGCGATAAAGTGTATCTCCAATAATTCTGTATTGCTGGGATCGAAACCGAATTTTTCGACGGTCTTCCTTGGAAGCTTCAGGCCGAAAGGTTTGGGTTTGGAGATAGATGATTATATCCCCATACCACGGATCTAAAGTGCTAATAAGAAACAAAGATTCGTCCACAATGGACTCCTCTGCCACAGTCTCTGTGTCAGCACTCGGGAAATCACACATCAATTCCGCAAAAACTAAAGATTTCTTAGACTTGGACTTCTCGAACTCCAAGTCGAACTCTTGCAGGATAACAATCCATTTAGAGTACTTGCCCCCTAGCAGTTGTTTTGTCAAAATATAAATCATAGGGTTGCAATCCGAAATAACTGTAGTCTTGCGGAGAAGAATGTAGTGACGAAAACGCTGGACAGCTTGAACGGCTGCCAGGGCCAATTTCTCCACATGCGAATATTTTAACTCAGTGGGATTTAAGGTTCTACTAAGATAATATATCACATGCTCTGCTTTGAATTCATCTTCTTGAACTAACACCATTCCAATGGTGGAATGCGAAGCTGCGAGGTATAAGAAGTAGTCCTGGTTGTAGTTGGGAGGATGCAATAACGGTGCATGGGTCAACGCGTGTTTTAATGCATCAAAAGATTGTTGGGCAATCTCGTCCCAAAAGAATTGTGCGTTCTGTTTCAACAACCGTGTAAAACCTTTAGTGACCTCGGCGTAGTTTGGGATGAATCGGCGTAAAAAGTTCGCTTTCCCTTGCAAACTTTGGAGTTGGCGCAAACTCGAAGGAGGAGGCAATTTGATGATAGCCTCGACTTTCGAGGGATCGACGCGAATGCCGGCTTTTGAAACAACAAATCCCAGCAATCGACCTGTTTCTATACAGAAAACACACTTGTGGGGATTCAACCGAATTCGATAATGCCTACACCTCATAAAGATTGCTCGTAGGTGGACAAGGTGATCAGCTCGACGTAAAGAATGAGCAGGCAAATCATCGAGATAGGGTTGCACAATGTGCTTGATGTCATGAAATGCATAAGACATCGCCCGTTGAAAAGTGGCCCCGGCATTCTTAAGTCCAAAAGGTAATTTGCAATAAGCAAATGTCCCCCATGGACAAATGAATGCCGTTTTTGGTTGGTCGGCAGGTAGAATATTGATTTGATTATAGCCTGAGAAACCATCCATGAAGGAAAACATCTCACTTCCGGCACAATCATCAATAATTTGATCGATATAAGGCGTAGGATAGTTGTCTTTTGGACAAGCTCGATTGATATCCCTATAGTCGATACAGATTCTTATTGTTCCTTGTTTTTTATTGACGGGAACAATATTCGATACCCAATCCGTTAACGGGATCGGATAAATGAAACCTGCTTTCAACAGCTTTTCGACTTCTGCTTTAATCGCAGCCGCTTTTCGAGGGTGAATCTGACGCAACCGTTGCCGAATGGGTTTAGCATCCGGGTAGGTTTTGATTTCATGAACAACAATGGCAGGATCAATTCCCGGCATTTCCTCGTAAGACCAGGCAAACACGTCGCGGAATTCTTGGAATAGGGCCTTGTAAGTTTGGATTTCTTCTTCAGTACATGCGGCACCTATATGAATGTTCTCCTCGATTCCGGGCTTCACTGAAATATCAATGGGAATAGTACGAGAAATATTCCCTAAATTCAGCTCTGAATCAGAATGTTTCGTTGGATCCTGAGCGTCTTTGACATATTCAGCGGTAAAGATAGATGAAAAATCATTTTCAAATGCATCATCCTTAGGTAAAAACGAAGATCTGTGATGGAGATCTTCCCATGGTAGATCATCTACACTTAGGATTTCGCGAAGTTGTTCGTCAGATGACACTTCTTCGGGAAACGTTATCCGTTCTAAGGGTGAGGTGAAAAGTGACTCTTCACTGACCACATTCATTTGGTCGGTTTCGGTTGAATGAAAGTCGGTAAAAGACATAAGAGCTTCATAAGCAATCTCATACGGACTCAACGGCATAACATCACCGAGTGAGTCTAGCTCAGAGTCAGAGGGAACATACCAAGGATCATCATAAATAATGTTTTCTGACGTGATCATATGAATTGTTGCAAACGAAGGGTCTGCATTGAGTGGAGGGAGAGGAAAAGTTCCCAGTAAACCGGAATCCTTAACTAAACCTACACCAATGTCCCTATAAGGGATTGTCGTTTTACCAACATGCTGGATAGTTTCTGAAGAGGTTGGGTCGGATGAAAAGTATGTCAGCTGATCAATAGTCACGATCTTACCGTTATGTGGAAACTTAATGACTCTGAAGACCGATGAAACGACCGCTGTCATAGCATATGACCAACTTCGACCCAAAAGAAGGTTGTAGTCTAGAGGGGCATCAACCACTTCCACATCCAGACTAACGGTTTTACCTTCGACCCCTATAGGCAATTCTTGTAGAATACCAAACGGACGGAACCCACGGCCATCAAAGGCCTTAAGGATGGTGGGGGATTGGTTCAACGAAGGAGAACCAAGCGATCTCCAACATTGAATCGACATAATACACGTAGAAGCTCCCTCATCAATCACAGTCCGATGAATAGGCCTGTTTTTGACTATCACTGGAATTTGGAAAGCCATTTGATGGGGGAGACGCGGTGTACTACTTTCTAGATCAAAGATCATTAGGTTCGGGTCCTGAACATCGACAGCTCCAATAGCCGACAAAAGCAATTTTCGTTGCGCTGGACATGATTGCAGCACTTCGAGTGCCGACATTGCTGAAGGTGAAACAGCTAAGTCTTCAACAATGTTGTAATTCTGGGCTGCTCTCGCATGTGGATTGAAAGCAGACCTTCGAAGTACACCCTTGGCGGGCGGCTTAATCACTAAGTCTGGGTTAGGTTTTTCGATCTGTAGTGGATCGGAACCAGGAGCTGAGGTTGATGGGTTAGAGTGAGAAGATTCTGCTTCCTTACCATCAACAGGAGCCTTACTACCATAATCTTGCGATCGAGTCGCAATCCTGACATGAGACATCATCAAAATGGGTTCTTCACTGGCATTCGAAGAAGAACCTATCATCTTATTCTCCTGCTCTGGAAATGGATTTTTTAACACAGCAGGAGTGGGAGAACCTTTGACTATTTTCACTACCTCGGCCCGATGAGGGCAGTCTCTCGTAAAATGATCTTCTTCACAAATAAGACAAGGATATCGAGGTTTGCGTTTTTCGTCATTGGTTTCCGACTTTTCCGTTTTCTCCTTTGGAGCCTTGTCTGCTTTAGCCTTCTTCTTTCCTTTCTTCTTTCCACCGTTTTTTGATTTGGCCGTAGATGACTCTACAGCGTGAATGTCGGCGGTAAGTTCAGGAGGAGAAGACTCTCCTGTCGGAGAATCAGGCAAAGTGATAATTGGAGTATTGGAGGTCTTGGAAGACTTCTTCTTACTCTTCGTAGTCACGATACCGATCATACCATCAGCGGCATGAGATCCCGAAGGAGCAGCAGCGATTTGGTTTGACTTTGGAAGATCCGGAATTTTCTCGTGTAACGTACCCGACTGAGTGTAAACTAAGTCAAGGTATTGTGCCTGAGCAATGACTTGCTCCTCAGTAACTACTCCGGCCTTAGCTACATCTTCAGTAATTCTTGGTAATAATGATTTGACAAACCATTCAGCTAAGATTTGGTCCGGGATAAAAACTTTCACTAATCTTCTTCGACGTCTCCACTCATGAATGTGATCAGAAATGTACGTGGATGTCGATTGTTTTAGCGAAGTTAATAATTCTGTACCATTATCGTATCTGACTGGTAACTGAAAATGAGTTAAGAACGAGGTAGCTAACTGGCTAAAGTTGTAAAAAGAGGCCCGTGGTAACTCAATGTACCACTTGGCTGCGAGACCAATGAGTGTACGCTGGAAAAGACGTAAGCGGATGGAATCATCTGAGATGGAATTTGATGCACACCAGAGGTGGTAAGTCATCACGTGATTAGACGGATCCTCTCCAGACTTACCTTCGAACTTGGGTATATCGCTGGGCAACTTATTTGGCATTGGCGGCCAGAACTGAAGATATTGAATTGGATCGTTCGTTAGGCGCGTCAAGTCGGGTAAATCTAAAGTCGCAATAAACGGTAACTGCCGGTTAGGATCTCTAAAACTCTGAGTCACAATACCAGCCCCAGGAGGAGGATATCCAGGATAACTAGGAACAGGAGTCGCATTTGGGATATTATATCCTCCTGGAAAACCAGGATTAACCGGACCGTACTGGGGTTGCTGAGGTTGTTGATAAGTGTACCCAGGATACGGTTGATACTGGTAAACCGGTTGTTGGGCAGCTTGCCCAGGTTGATACTGTCCCTGGTACGGAGGTTGAACAAATTGAGGTTGAGTAGTAACAACCGTACTTGTACCAGGTTGGCCTGCAGGCATCTGGACTGTGGTTTGAACCGTGGGTCCAGACAACGGTACAGATGTCTGAGGAGTGGTTACAGGGACAGTAGAAACCGGAGCTGCCGATACTCCAGAAGTAAGCATGGTAGATGAAGCGGTAGTTGCTGCAGCCGTGTGAGGTGGAGTACCAGGTGCAATTGGCGGCTGAGTAACTACAGAAGTTACAGGGGTCTGAACACTTGACTGGACAGGTTGCGGTTGCTGGGGTGGACCAGGAACTGCAGGTTGTCCTGCTTGAGGTACCGACTGTATACTTGGTTGCGACATCTGTTGACCCTGTGACGGATCCCATGTTAACATTCCAGGGTATTGACTCGTAACAGGTTGAGGATACTGAGATCCATAGCCGTATTGAGGATAGGGTTGATAACTGTAAGGTGCAGTCCCATATGATTGCCCTTGAGGTGGTTGATAACCTTGACCAGGGTATTGACCCGTAGGTTGATAACCTTGAGGTAAATACGAATACTGGGGTTGACCTTGACCTTGAGGTTGGTATCCTTGAGGTTGATACCCTTGGGGTTGATACCCTTGGGGTTGCCATCCTTGAGGTTGCCATCCTTGAGGTTGATATTGATACTGAGGTTGACTTTGGGGTACATATTGAGGCTGGGGTTGATACCCTTGGGGTTGATACCCTTGAGGTTGCCCCCCAGTCACGAATGAAGTACCTTGAGGTTGCCCCCCAGGCATTAACGAAGGTTGCCCCCCAGGCGGTAATTGGCCACCTTGAGGTTGGTTAATGGGAGTTGAACCTGACATCATATAAACGTCACCTATACTCAATGGTACATTACCACTGTTTCCAACTAATAACCCATGATCAACAGGTTGAGGAGATGCTCCCGCAAAGGTACCAGAAAGTGATTGATACCCAGTAGGAACAGAAGGACCGCCATGTAAAAATGATTCAGGACTTTGTGAAAACACAGATGACTGACCAGACATATTTACAGGAGAATGAATTCCTCTAGGTGGAACCGGAGTACGAGGTGTAGAAAAACCTACTGAGTTGTCTAAAAAATTGGTTAATGCAAGGTACCAAGATTCACTTCTAGGAGGACTGTAAAAGATGGATTCACGCTCCCTTAGATCAAGGGTAATTAGATCTTCAGAATCAGAAACGCCTATTTCTTCCTCTGGAACAAGTTCTTCTATAGCAATTAATCCAACAGGAAGATTTTCGGTGATAATTCTTTCTATTCTTGGTGAATCAGGAACACTAGGAGTTGGAGTAACAGGTTCGGAAATTTCAGGTTCTTCGCCTGTTTCACTGGCAGATGAAAAACTACCAGCAAGCTCGGAAACTGTAACAGCTTCGGGATTGTAACCTGTTTCTAAACTTTGGTAATCTGGATGGACTACCAAGGAAAACTCTCCTTCTTCAGGTGATCCTACTCTACTGCCACTAGGAGGAGTTACAAGGACCTTTAACCCTTCTAAATGACCTGGAATGTCTTCAGGAGATTCACCCCGCGATTTACGGAGTTTTCTTAACAAATCTATTCCGGTAACAATCTCAGGAGACTTGCCCCGAAGTCTACGGGACTGTCTCGGTAATTCCGCCACAATTAAAGATTTTAACTACAACACACGAAAACAAAGTAAAAATTTCAAATCAAACCACCTAAAGTCTTCTAAAGAAGTAAACAAATTTGAAGCACACGCCTAAATAATCTAGAGCGTCAAACCACACACAAACAGTAGTCTTCCGGACCAAAAGCGCTAGTTGGTGATTAGGCCCAACCTCGCAGGATTCAGTACAGAAATGGTGGGTGGAACAGTTACCCCGGCAACCTGCTTAATGAATAGACTGGACCAAGTTCCTCCACTTTAACCGTCTCGAAGTGAAGCGAACCCCCCAGAAAATCCAAGTGAGTATAACCGACGTCTGCTCCAGGTACAGTGGGACCTTCCCTCCACCGTCACCTTGGGTAGAATCCTAGATATTATGGCCACTAAGGTTACCAATCACAACAATTACACCTGGGGGAACAGTCTAAACTCCGACAGCACGCAAGGGCAGAGTAGCAAGCTCCAATCCCCTTACCGGCTCCTTGACAACAATCCAAGGTTTACCGATAAGTGACCCCTGGCTCCTCGACAATGGTTAATCCGAGGTTTACCGTTTGTAATACGTACTGCCTGGCGTCGTTCCCAACGAGGGAGGAATGATCCCCTCACTGGTTCGGACACGAGCTCGTGCTTCTCCTTTAAGAGGAGCTTTCCCAGAATGTAACTGAAACAATTGGATTTGTTCTACTCAAGATAGACTATCTGTTTGGTTTTGTAGTCTTGGAGAGTTAAGTACTCACCTACTCCAAGACCCTAGCCTAAGCTATGTTGGTGCTTCAGAGCCCTAGAAAAATAAAGATTACTAGATTGATTTTAATTTAAGCGTTACTTTTAAGGTTGTTTCTTAAGTCAAAAGGTGATGGAAGTGAAACCAGTGGTGTGTTGACTCGACTCGAAACCACTACAAAATGCACCTAGAATGATTTATCCACTACTTTACTTTTTCGATGAATTGCTTAACTAAAAAGTTGAGAGAATGCAATCTTTATAAAAGCAACTTCTTAATTGAAGACAATCAAAGAAACAATTCGTTTGTCTTTTCCAAGCATAAAAACATAACCTCTCTTTACATGCACGAAAAAACTCTTTTCTTCTTTCGAAAACAAAAAGCTACTTGAAACAAGACTTTTTAAGAAGATGTTTTTGTATTTTTCTTTTAATAAAACAAATAAATCTAATATAACCAAAAATCAATCTTAACAACTCGTAAAATCTATGAAAATGCACTCATAAGCAAACTAAGGGCAAATTTACTCTAAGCAATCTTAACGAGGCCAAAACTAACAATGATTATTTCTAAGGTGTTTTACTTGATCACAATCAAATCAAGGACTAGCTTATTGCAGAACCAAAAACTAGCCAAAACAAAACTCTAATCTTTTTGTTCTTTTTGTAAAATGGAAATCAATACTTTATAAACAAGCAATTCGAAATTTGACCCAAAACAACTCAAATGGCAAGTTGCTCACAAAAGGAGACTTTACGACAGGCCCGACTTCTAAGAAGGTTGACTAACCAGAGAGATCTAAGGCTGGACAACTTTCTACTATCAAAGTCACTACAAAGCCTTTCCAAAAATCAAACCCTAGGTCTAAACTTCGTTGAAAACCACTAAAACACTCAAAGCTCACAAAACTAGTTCAGGTGAAAATTCTTGACAGGGTACTAAAGGATCTGGGCAGAAAACACTAAGGAAAAACAAAATCTAAAAGCAATTTAAAGCAAAAATGGATTTTTCTTAATGTTTACAAGAAGACGCAGGCAACCCGTTGTCACAGGTGCGGCCCCGCTCTGTGCAGACGGCAACAGCGCGTCCAAAGACGCACTGTGCAGTACTAAGAGGGTGCGTCCTTCTGGAAAAATGAAGAAAAACCAAATCGAACTAAATCTAAAGCTAAGCCACCCAAATACTAATTCTCACAGTCAAAAACCAGAAAATAAAAATGATTTTCTCAAAGCAAAGTTCATATAAAGGAAAAGACTCTCTCATTAATGGATTCCCCAGCGGAGTCGCCAATTTGTCACATGGAATTTGTCAAGGGTGCGGACACGACTGACCTTCCTAGAAGTCTAAGACATTCTAATGACAAACAAGACAAAATGGAGTGATCTTTCTCTAAATACACCTTTTACAACATGAAAACTACAAGTGTTTAGGCTTACCTTATTCCAAAACGCTGTTGTTGAAGTCCGTTCTTGACGATCCGGATGAGCTCCTCCTTCAAGTCAATTCCTGCAACCACAAACAATAAAACAATTACCAAGCACTTGCATTTCATATAATAAAACATATATTCAACATGCAGACCAAGGAACACATGAAATAACTCATTAACACAAGCTATTGAGAAAAATAAACCAGTTTGTATTAATAACGAAACAAAGAAACTCTTACAACCTGGCCTTGGTGTTGTGCAAGTTCCTCCCAGGGTCCATCAAGGGTTTTCCTCTACTTTGACAAAGCTCACCCTCTCCCAAGTAGAATCAAGTGAAGACAATCTCTCCTCACAAAGGCTCTAATGGAAGACCTAAATCCTGCAGCATTTACCCAAAGAAAATGTATAGCTCCAACCTCCTTTCCTTCTGGCTCAATGCCTTTATTTATAGTGCTGTAAAGAGGTTATTCAGGTCCACTATCAATGGGATCATCCCCCTCTTTGGGTGGGATAGCTCCCTTATTGATGGGATAAGTTCCCCCTTAATAGAGATACATGAACCAACTGGAGGCGCATCCATTTCATCAAACCGACCTCTAGAATGTTCTAGAAGTAACCACAAGTAACTTTTTCAAGATAAAACTCGCGCATTTTGCCTTTTACAGAGGGACGCACCTATCCCTTAACATACAGAGCATCCATGGACGCAGATTTTGTGAACATGGGCAGCGTCCCCGCAGGTAAGGCTAGAGAGAACCTGCGACCCCAGAGATAAACATAGTTTTTACAAGACTTTCTCTCTTCTTTGAGTTTGAGATGGATAACAGAGGCATGAGACTTGCCTAAGAGGGTAGCATGACTGTTGATTTGAGCCATACTAACTGTAAGTAGTCAAGGTGACATTTTTTAGTGTAACAGGAAACCTACCCTATACCTAAAGTTTTCCTGCTGAAGTAGACCATGGTGCATGCCCCCTGGGTTTCAGTCATGACCACCGAATCACTCGCGCTCATCAGGTGGATGGATTGGAGATTGATGAGACATTCCTTGCGCAAAAAGACCTGTTAGGGATGGCATTTGATTATTAGCTATGTGTGAACCGGGGAATGAAAGCTCATCTACGAGCTAGACCATTCTGCCTTCATGCGGAAAACACATTACTCGAAAGAGTGAGGAGACAATGGCTCCCATGATATAAATGTAGTCACGCCCAAGGAGTAGATTGTAATCTAAAGGTACTTAGACTACCATTACATTTAGATAAACGGATTTCATTCTCAAAAGTTATAGGCAAACTTGGAAGGATCCCTAATGGTCGACTGGTTCCTTTATCGAAGCCTGTCATATTTTGCATCTCAGGCAAAAGCGATGGCGAACCAAGTGCTTTCCAAGCAGTTGAGGAAAGGATACTCATAGAAGCCCCTTCATCTATGATGGTACAAACCATGACTATTTTGTAAGTTTTCATTATGATTCGGAATGGTACATTAGATGGTAAACGGGGTCTGCCTAGTAGATTCGAATCGAAGGAAATGACTAGGTTGCTTGGAAGTGGGACCGAATAAATGGCTGGATACAACTTTGACGAATTCCTTCCTGCAGTAAAGGAATGGGCAGATTGCCCCCATATTCATCGAAGTTTGTGTTTACGAAAAGAATTTGAATGGTGTCATTCTCATTCTCTTTGGTGACTGTATCATCTAAAGGTAAACCTTATGAAGCCAAGACGGGGTCGACTGCCATCTTGACCTGTTGAATTTGGTCCGATGTGGACTCAGAGGGTTTATCTTCAATGATAGGTGCTTCGACCGACACCAAAGGTGGGTCAGTTGGATTTTCAAATACTTATGGATTTGGAAAGAGTTTCTTGTATCCAGGAGGGAGGCACTATGGCGATGCAGGATGATTATCCAAGACTCTTTTAGCTTCGTCTAGGAAGGGACAATGGTGGAGGGCATGATCACCTTCACATAGTCGACAGGGAAATTTAGATTTTCCTTTCTTCTGGTGACTTTGTTTTCACTAGTTGATGGTGTACTTTCAACATGATCGTCAAAGGTTGACGACACCAGATTGTGAAAGCGGGGAGACCAGTCCCTTAGGATACGTTGGATGCAAGGACAATCTCGGTGATAGTGGTCTCCTTTGCAGATGACACATGGAGATTTAGTTTTGGATGGTGCAGTGTGTGGATTTTTGCTAGACAATGCATGGTTGCCCCTTTTTTCCGTTGGCTCCTTCTTCTTCTTCTCCTTCCCCTTCTTCTTCTTCTCAATTACTTGGTTTCTAGTTTTACTATCTTCACCAAACGAAGAGGAAGAAGGAGAGGGAGAGACAAAAGAAGTAGAAGGTTGGGGGGAACTCTGGTATCATCTAGTTGCTGATTCAATTGTTCAAGAATCCTAGTGCTTTGAATGACAGAGGTTGAGAAAATCCATACCGGCAGGCCAATTGTCAGTCCTGGAAGGGACAATGTGGCCATATGAGGTGCACGAACATCTCCCCAAGAGGAGAAAGGACTAGGATTTCCCCCAAGGGGAAACCCTTGTGTTGTAGGGAAAAGTATCCGACTCGGATGACCCTATCCCACTCTAAGGGTGATAGTACCTCAGCAACAACTGTAAAGAAAACTACTTAAGGTTTACTTCTTTATGAAAGCAAAAGAGAGTGGATAAATGCACTAACCGTTGCCTTGCGCTTAATGTCGAATCCAAACTCTTCTCTATGGCTGCTTGCTCCCAGCTCTTTGCTCTTTTGCCGGCCCAGCTACAATGAGATCCTGCAAAATGACAAAGAAGGAAACTACAAGAGGCATGCAATCATAACTGATTCACGGATTAGCATAAACCAAATATACAATTATCACAAAACATCATTGGAACAAATGCATATAGAAGAACCTCAATAGCTTTTATTAATGAAGAAGTAAAGGTTCTGAGAGTGTTACAACCATTGAAGGTCCTAATCCAGCAACACCTCCCAGCAGAAAGAATTTCTCCTCTTCACCTCCCTCAAGCAATCACCCAATAGCTCTATAGTGAAACCAACAGCATAGCATTACTTTGCACAAAATTCCAGCCTCCCTGAGCTCATAGGAGAGAGCTCAATATATAGATGAATTGAGAAAGGATGAGTCAACTTGCAACTGATGTGTAGCTGCCTTGTGTCCTCTCTCTCTTCAGTTGATCTTCAGTTCTTGAGTCCACTTGGAGAACCTTGCTTCCACTTGGAGAAACAGAGCCTCTGACTCATCACAAGGCGAAATCCCTGATCCAAGTGTCATTTTTGGAAGATTCCAGAGCAATGACTCAGTGTGCCACTTGTCCCATCTCGCTCAGCGCAGGTGGCCTTTGTTCCACTTGCTTTGCAACGCAGGTACACCATGGAGGATCTGAGTTTCAGCGCAGAAGCCTAGTGGAGCACCTGCTTTGATTTCAGGATTGCTTGTTTTTGAGTGTTTTCAGGTGGAGAACTGATCTGAGAGCTGTTGGTTTGCTGACCTTGTTCCTCTAGGGGTAGGAACATCATGTTTAGGGAACTTTGGATTCCCTGGATTATTGACAATTCATGCTTGTTGCTGTAAGGCACAAAATTGTCTATAACAGATGCCCCCTAAAGTATGAGGTCGTTTATCGGGTGAAATGCTTTATTGAGAGGATCCGAAGTTCATTCAATCTGCTGAGAAGTGTCCTGTAATAAGATACAATACAATACATTATTTTTCATACATTTTCATGATCTAGCTGAGGTGGGCATTCCCATGCTCAGTTTTATAAATACATTTTGGTACATAGAACAGACAATCGTCTGATTGTAGACTGATAATTTTCTGCTGAAATTATCATCCTTTTGAGAAGGATGATCATCTGCTATAATGATGTACATATCAAATGTCTTTATGTCCTGAATATATATCGCAGCCCGGATGGATGAAACTAGATCCGGGGTCTTCAATCTCTTCCGATCTTCACTCGATGTACAAGTCGATCCATGTGAGAATTTCTTGAAGTCGAACATGGAAAGACATCGCTTGATTACCGGTCAATGATGTAAACCGTTAACAAGCGCGAGAGGAATCACCGATAAGGATGATGACCCTCAAGGTACGGCAGTACAATTCACATGGTGGGAATAAAGGACTTGGCGTCGACCACCATGCAAAATCTTCTGGTCGAAGGTCATTGATGTATACCTGTCGCCGGAAGTGAGAAACTTGCCATTGAGGCATGCAAGCTTGAAAGTACTGAAGGGGGTGTTCCTAGATCAACTCCTTGGATAATGAGCTGATGTCGACAAGGAGCGATCCGTCAAAGGAGGGCCTTAATGAATCCCACATCAGTGACACGGAACGGAGCTAGTGATTGTGATGAGGTGAAAACAAACTGTGATGTATGATTCAGGGTGGCGGCCATGAAGTGGATGAAGGATAATGTATGGCAATGGATGGGACATGGTTGACTCTTTGCAGAACCACATCTCTTGAACATATAACGACACTGATGTGATGGATTGGTAGCATTACCCCAATTGTGGATGGTGTGGCGAGGACCATGGTTATGAGACCGGTGAATGAAACAACCCAACCCGATGTGATACGGAGGACAAAGTGTCATGTTCAAGAGCGACTTGCTACCATTAATGCTGTGAGGTTCTCCCAATTTTTCCCCAGTCATTACTGACCAGTACCTCTTTATTTTTGTCAAGCTTGAGGAGGATAACATATGCTTGTTCTATAACCTGCCCTTCGGGCAAGCCCATCGCTATGTTTTAACGAGCCTAGCGATAGGGAAACTCGTTCTCGTCTAAAGACAAGTTTGTCGCTATTTAATCATTTTAACGAGTCTAACGACAAGGAAAACTCGGTCCTTTTCATTTTTAGAGAGTCTGAAAAGGTACGGAAAGTTAACTCCAAAATTCCTTTTTCGTCATCTAATCCCTTAAGTCCGAAAAAGTATAAAACAATACAAAAGGGATGAATTTTCGATTTCTTTAACGAGCCGAACAAAACAAGCGCTCGATCTTTTTGTGCAATAATCCCTCAGGTCCAAAAAGATTAAAATCTAGAGGAGGGATAGCTCTTCCGGTCCTTTTAACGAGCTGGAAGGCCAAAACTCGGCAAACTTTTCATATTTTACGAGTCAGTGAAAAGAGCTCAAAGAAGACTCGTCTTTTGAGGAACGAGTGATAAACAGGGATAGCAGCAGATTCCAGGTACAGGTTGGAATTTTCCAATCATGGCAGTGTCACAAGGATGGCTAAGTGAAATCACTCTTCGCAGCTGTTCCTCAAAAAGGGTAAACAAACATATGGAGATGAACGATTGGCCAAATGAACGGATGGAGGTGACGACATATAAACACGACCAAGGGCTTTAATATGGCTGTCAAAGGTTACATTTCTCAAGGTTATTTACCGGTTCATTTTTTCTGGGTGAGCTTGAACTGCTAGGGAAAGATTGCTCACAACTTATGTTTATTTTTTAACGAGCATGAACTCTATACAAAAACTGCTCGAATCTTGCGTTTATTTTTTAACGAGCATGAACTGTGTGCTAAAACTGCTCGATGATGGCTTCATTTTTTAACGAGCTTGAAAGCGATCAAACCTTGCTCGATTTTATGCATGCCCCCAGCATCATAATGACGCATGTCAAAGGAGGGTGCCCCCCAAGCTTCATTGCATTCAACTTGGTGGTTGGAATGAAGGTTTACCTTTGAATTTTGAAAAGGGGATTTGTTTCATTTTTTATTGAGGTTGACATAGTAAAAGAACTATCCTCATGACTCCTTGTTTCATTTTTTAACGAGGTTGACACGAGATAAGAACCGTCCTCGGGGCCCACTGTATTTACAGTATTTCCATTAGGGCGACGATCCATGCTGACAAAATATTTAGGAATCTTCTGAATCCGTTGGATATAGAAGATTTCATATTGTAGGTTTCCACTGTGGCTACTTCCGCCAGATTACCTGCCGGCGGTAGGGCAAAAGTACCCATTAAGGCAGGGTCTTTTAGGAGACCTACTCCAATATTTTGGAGCGATTGATTACTTTCATGGATCATTGTGTTGCTTCCCGTAACTTGAGAACTGTTGGGGAGAAATGTTTGTTGGTCGACGATTGTAATTTTTCCTTGAAAAGGAAATACAATCCTCCTGAAGTAGGTCGACACAACTGCAGCCATGGCATATATCCAAGGCCTTCCCTGTAGGATGTTGTAATCGAGGTTTCCGTCGATTACTTCAACATCAACTTCTACTGTTTTGCCCCCCAGTTCAATTTGCAAGTTATTTAAAATCCCGTATGGAGTGTATGATCGTCCATCAAATGCTTTTAAGGTCATTGACGATTTGGACAAGGGTGGTGAGCCTAAATTTTTCCAGCAACTCATCGACATAAGACATGTAGATGCCCCCTCATCAATAATTGTTCGATGAACAGTTTTGTTGAGGGCTTTCACTTGAATAAGGAAAGCTAGTTGAGCTGGTATCTGAGGGTCATATCCTTTATGATTAAAGGCCACAAGGTTGGAATCCATTGGGCCAATCCCACCTATGGCTGATAATAAAGCTTGCTCTTGGGAGGTGCGATTTTGCGCCACCTCAAGTGTCAACATAGCGGACGACGATTGGGTCAGGTCCTCTATTATATTATAATCCTGTGTTATTTTTTCACGGGGATTAAATGTCGATTTGTGTACTACTCCCTTTGGCGACTTTATCATTGGTTCAGGAATGATGGGTGGCACGACTTTGGTCAAAGTTGTTGTTGAACTACTAGGTTGTTTATTTGCCTTGTTGTTCAACTGCTGTGGATTCCTGTGATCTTTATTCCTTGTCAAAGCATTATTCTGCTGCTTTGAGGTGGACAACATAAGCACTTGGGATCGGGAAGCATTTTGATTCGCAACCAGATTTTGTCTTGGATTAGGAAACGGATCAGTCAATACTGCCGGGGTTTTTGAACTCTTGAAGAGTTTCTTAACTTCAGGTATATGTGGACAATCTTTTGTCCAATGATCCTTATCGCATATATGACACCCTGTCGGGGGTCTCCCTTTCCTTTTCTTTTTCTTCTTGCCCCCTGGTTGCTTCAGTTGTTTGCCCTTGTCGGTCGACATGGCATTTACTTCTGAGGCAAGAAGTTCCTCATTTGCATTTTGACTAGAAATTTTGCGTTTTCCAGTCACGCCATTACTAACGTGAGAGTTAGTATTCGATTCAGGAGGGGGAGGAATTGAAAATTCAGGTTTAGGGGCGTCAGGTATTTTGTCGTAGAGCGTGCCCGACTGAGTATATACTAAGTCTAAGTATTGAGCACGAGCAATGACTTGCTCCTCTGTTACGACTCCTCCCTTGGCCACATCTTCCGTTATACCCGGAAGTAACGACTTTATAAACCATTCAGCTAACAGTTGATCGGGAATGTAAGTTTTCACCATCCTACGACGACGTCGCCACTCATGTATATGATCAGATATGTGAGTGGCCGTTGTCTGTTTGAAGTTGGTAAGGAGTTCTGTTCCCGTTTCATATCTTATCGGTAATTGAAAATGGGTTAAGAAAGTCGTGGCTAAGGAGCTGAAATTGTCGAAAGAGGCTCTTGGCAATTCAATGTACCATTTAGCCGCTGGACCTGTCAATGTCCTGTGAAAAAGGCGAAGTCTTATTGAATCATCATTCAGGGTGTTTGATGAACACCATAGATGGAATGTCATCACATGATTCGACGGGTCTTCTCCTGGATTTCCATTAAATTTAGGAATGTCTGATGGAAGTTTGTGCGGAATCGCTGGCCACCAAGGGGCATAAGCAATTGGATCATTCGTCAGCCGGTTTAGATCTGGTAATTCTAGAGTTGCTACAAAGGGCAACTGTTGGTTCAGGTTAGGCGAAGCATATCCAGGATAAGATGGTATCGCCTGAGCAATGGGTCTTTGCAGACCAGCGTAATGCTGGCAACTTTGACAAGGTTGATGGGCATAACCATTATAGTATGGTTGCCCATTACTTACAAAGACTTGTTGCTCAGGTCCTTGATATGATTGCTGGAATGGCGGTTGTTGACCAATACTGGGTGATTGACCAGGATGAGGAGTCACAGTAGTTGTTTGAGCCTGAGTCGCTCCAGATAAGGAGGCACTACCCTCAGATTACGATTGAGTCGTTGAGACAAGTGGTTGTTGTATTGCAACCTGAGATTGGGGTTGACATACAACAGGTGGAGCTTGTGCTTGCGACATATTCACTATAGCAGGTACGGTGGGAATATCCGACACAGGGTGTACTGGTTGCATCGAATATACAACTCCTGGTTGTTGAGGCAGTATTGGTATCCAACCGCTGGATGTAATTCCAGTTTGACCTGAACTTTGTTGTGAACTCACGTATGGGTATCCTCCCGGAGGAGGTAATGAAAGGGCATACTGCCCCCCATACGGTATCAATCCAGAACTCAAGGGGATTGATTGCCCAGATTGACCTCCAAATGGACCAATTTGGCGAGTTTCAACATAAGAAATACCAGATGATAATCCGGATGAAGAAATAGGAACTAACCATGTCGTTGTCCCTGATTGGACTCCGGCTTGTTGTTGACAATTTGCCGGGACAGATGGTATACCAGTGAACATCGTTGGAGTAGCAGCAGGAGGCTCTGCTATTTCTGTGTCGGACGACACAGTCCTAGATGTCGACGGTTGTTCAGACATATCTAGTCTATCCAAAAGATTTCTTAGCGATTCTACAGGAACTTCCACTTGTGGTGGACTAACTTCGAAGATCAACGAGGGAAGGGTGATGATTATTCCGCTTAAAATAAATTTTATAATGACGCTTTAGACACAACTTGCTTTTTTAGTTTTAAAGAGTTGAGAAAAAGCTAAAGATGACTCTAGTCTCCTTCGATGTTTTAACGAGCCCGAAGTGACAAATGCTCGGATGGACTTTTTCAGTTATAGAGTTTGAAAAAGGCCAAAAGAAACTTCTCTGGAGTTCTAGGTAGAGGGTGTGCCAAACTTTTTGCGAAACCACAGAATACGTTTTACGGTACGGGTGGTCGATCTTCGTGAATGCTGTGTTCACTGCATCGCGATCAGTAGGGCGGCCGACACGGCTTCCTATGGATAAAGGCTTTGTTCCTATAGGGGTCTCCCAATATATACTCGACGGTACGTGGGAGCACAAGTCCGTATTAGAGCCACCGACTCTCAGGAGGAATCACCCACCTTCGTAGAGATCGACAGTCACTATGTTTAACGACACCGGAACACGTCTCTACCTAGACCTCTATGTGTTTGCGTTATGTTACAAAGCGTTGTTATGTAAATTGAATTTATTTTAATGTTGATATTGTTTAGCAGTTTGCCTTTAAGGATCACCACGAGATGTATATAACAAATTCCTGAATGCAGTCTAAGATGAGAAGCAATCTCTTTCAAATCTTTTTTGACCGATGAAAATCTTAACTATTGAGGGAGAAGAAAGGCAAATCTTTTCACACAGTTCATACAGCACAAACTAATGCACTTTCTCCTAAATCATCATGCAAACTTTTTCAAATGCAAAATGCACAATGCATGTATTTTCTTTTCCCTTTCTTAATGTTGATGTATTACAAAAAGAAAGTTGTTATATAACTTTGATTTCGATTTAAAGCGAAAACAAACAAGTTTGTCCAAAATCAAAAGACACCTTAAGATTTACTTGTTTAATCACTGGAAATACATGAAATCAAACCATAATGAAGAAAGTAAAAAGACTAATCAGCTATGGACAGCAAACAAGCTAACTTTTTAGACTAGCAAAATGCCTAACACAGGTTCAGATCTAAGAGGCCAAAAGCAAGACTAGTTTACTCTTCGTTATGGGAAATTGTAAATGAAGTAAGAAATACAAAAGAACAAGTACAATTTCATTATATAACAGAGGCGGAATGATGGCAAGTAAGGTTGGTTTCAGATAGGTACTAAGACTGAGAACTAATTGCAAAAAACTATAGTGAAAACAGGGCAAGAAACAGGAGGAAACCCCAGCAGCACTAGGCAAAACTGGATCAAAGCAGGTAGTACACTGTCAGTTTGACATTCAGCGCAGGTCCCGAAGGGGCTACCTGTATTGCAAAGCAGGTAGCCTGTGTACAGCCTGCTTTGGAAAACGAAAGTTGCGTTTTCACAGTTTCCGGGTCACAGTTTTCTCAAAAATTCACAGTTTTTGCTCAAATCAGAAGCAATCAGTCAAGCACACACAAAGGGATGATTAGGAGGATGAAAAGCTATCACTAAGAGCTTACAAGGATCCTTGTAGATCAGCTCTTCAAATCATGAACATGCTCAGAAATGAGCTAGAGTAGCTGCCCTCTACTTCGCTTTTGATATAGTCAAAAGCTTTTCGATTTGGTACTCTTTTGTTCAGGAAATGAATAGCAAAATACTACAAACAATCAAACAGATACGATCCCCAGCGGAGTCGCCAGTTTGTTGTAGGGAAAAGTATCCGACTCGGATGACCCTATCCCACTCTAAGGGTGATAGTACCTCAGCAACAACTGTAAAGAAAACTACTTAAGGTTTACTTCTTTATGAAAGCAAAAGAGAGTGGATAAATGCACTAACTGTTGCCTTGCGCTTAATGTCGAATCCAAACTCTTCTCTATGGCCGCTTGCTCCCAGCTCTTTGCTCTTTTGCCGGCCCAGCTACAATGAGATCCTGCAAAATGACAAAGAAGGAAACTACAAGAGGCATGCAATCATAACTGATTCACGGATTAGCATAAACCAAATATACAATTATCACAAAACATCATTGGAACAAATGCATATAGAAGAACCTCAATAGCTTTTATTAATGAAGAAGTAAAGGTTCTGAGAGTGTTACAACCATTGAAGGTCCTAATCCAGCAACACCTCCCAGCAGAAAGAATTTCTCCTCTTCACCTCCCTCAAGCAATCACCCAATAGCTCTATAGTGAAACCAACAGCATAGCATTACTTTGCACAAAATTCCAGCCTCCCTGAGCTCATAGGAGAGAGCTCAATATATAGATGAATTGAGAAAGGATGAGTCAGCTTGCAACTGATGTGTAGCTGCCTTGTGTCCTCTCTCTCTTCAGTTGATCTTCAGTTCTTGAGTCCACTTGGAGAACCTTGCTTCCACTTGGAGAAACAGAGCCTCTGACTCATCACAAGGCGAAATCCCTGATCCAAGTGTCATTTTTGGAAGATTCCAGAGCAATGACTCAGTGTGCCACTTGTCCCATCTCGCTCAGCGCAGGTGGACTTTGTTCCACTTGCTTTGCAACGCAGGTACACCATGGAGGATCTGAGTTTCAGCGTAGAAGCCTAGTGGAGCACCTGCTTTGATTTCAGGATTGCTTGTTTTTGAGTGTTTTCAGGTGGAGAACTGATCTGAGAGCTGTTGGTTTGCTGACCTTGTTCCTCTAGGGGTAGGAACATCATGTTTAGGGAACTTTGGATCCCCTGGATTATTGACAATTCATGCTTGTTGCTATAAGGCACAAAATTGTCTATAACACCTTGGTTGGTGGACTCCATTTTCTCAACCTAAGACCAAAGAGGGAATAGTGACGTTATTCCGATTAAAATAAATTTTAGACGCTTTGACACAACTTTCTTTTTCAATTTTTGAGAGTCAAGAAAAAGCTAAAGATGACTCTAGTCGCCTTCAATTTTTAATGAGCCTGAAGTGACAAGTGCTCAGATGGACTTTTTCCTTTAAGGAGTCTGAAAAGGAACAAAAGAGACTACTTTGGAAATCTAGACAGAGGGATTACCAAACCAATCACAAAACTGCAAAATACTTTTTATGGTATGACAGTCAATCTTCCAGAATGCTGTGTTTAGTGCATTGCGATTGATAGGGCAAAAGACATGGCTTACTAAGGATAAAGGATATAGCCTATTGTGGTCTCCCAATATATGCTTGACGGTACGTGGGAGCACAAGTCCGTACTGGCACTTGTCGTCTCAAAGAGGAGGAATCACCCAACCTACGATGAAAGTGACAGTTACCAGGTTTTACGACGTCGGAATACGTCTCTAGCCTAGACTTCTAGATGTTGTGTGTTAGGTTCCAAAGCATTTTTATGTTCATTGAATTTATTTTACAGTTGATATTTTTTAAGAAATTTGCCTTTCAGGTTCACCGCGTGATGTAGATATACAATTCCTAAAATACAATCTAAGATTATAAACAATTGTTTAATCTTCTTTTTGCAATGAAAATCCTAGCTACTAAGGAAAGAGAAATAAAATTCTTTCAACATAGAGCAGAGAGCACACACTAGATGCACTGTCCTAAATCACAATCAACAAGCAGTCTAAATGCAAATGCACATGCATGTATTTGTTTTCCGATTTCTTAATGTGTGAATGACAAAAAGAATGCTAAGCACAAATTTGAATTATATCTTCTTTCAAAGCGACAGTACTAACGATTTTCTTTTCAAAAAAACAAAAGGGAGACAAGATGACTCTTTGCGATTTTGAATTGAAAACTACTTTTGACACTTGAAGTACTATTAATTCAGATCAAATACAAGAGTAATAGTGTAATCGACTATCAAAAAGAGAAGAATTATTTTCCTTGACTGAAAACGACACTTGCGACACTTTCAAATCCAAAGACGACAGTTCGATTAAGCTACCATTTTGTAAATGAGAACTATGAATGGCAAAAAATACATAAAAACATTCACAAATCTTTGCACAATGGAGGTTGGATGATGCAAAGAAATGGGGTTTCGACAGTGGTCTACTGATCACAAACAATAAAACTCCTAAATAAAGCTGAAGAGAGTGAAGAAAAAACCAAAATCTGGGGGCAGATCTAGTCTTATCTGATCATCGCACCTGTAACATAGGGAAACACGGATGCATCCCACTTACTGCACATGGGAGGTGTGATGCATCCAGATTGCCAAGAAGAGAAGGTGCTATGGTCCAGGGACGAGAATTTAACTTGGGTTTTGGTCACAGCTTGCAGCCTAGTTCAGGGATTTAGGCTGAGCAAACGATAGTCAATAACTAAAAAGTGCATGGGCTGATATAATGAGGTTACTCAAGCTACCTCTAGGGCACTTAGGATGTTTGCAAGTCAATTTTTAAGTTCATAAGAAAACCCAGAGATTGACTAAAGCAAAATTGATCTACTTTGCACTTGCATAGCAAATGCAGTTTGAAGGCTAGCTGGCTTAACTTCAGGCTCCATCTGTGGTTTATGAATCAAACAAATAGAGACAAGCAATCAAACTAATCGCTCCCCAGTGGAGTCTCCATTTATGTTATCGGGAAATCTAGTGTCTATTCAGAGCTGCTAGTCCCACTAAGACGGGTAGCTATCTTAGAAACAAGCAGATTAAAATCACTTGTTTTTCCTTTACAAGAGAGAAATGAGAAAGAAGTAGAGAGTACCAACCTCAGTTTTCCACTTGGCTCCTTGCTTGTTTCCTTTTCCCTTTGAAAAAATCTCGCCATTGCTAGCTTACTTGTCCCGCTTCAATGAGCACCTGTAGATTCACAGTAGCATAATACCATCAAAGCATAGAGATCTTTCACTGTAAACAATATAGGATCAGATATCTATTGACCATACAAATGCATATATCAACACAATATTCAGAGATACACAAGAATATGGAGGAAAAATCAAATAGCTTTATTAGTAAAAGTAGTATAAGAGAGGATTACAACCACTTGGTCTGACCCAGCGCCATCCTCCCAGATTGAAAGCCCTCTTCACCTCACACAAAGCAAGATCACCCAACAATCTCTTCAAAGAGAAACCAGTAACACCTCTTTACAAATTACCAAATTCCAACCTCTGGATCTCTGGGATGAGGGATCCATTTATAGATATTTGCAAGGGGGTGAGTCAGCTTCTGGGATTTCGATTAGTGTCATCTCTCTGATAGTTCTTGGTTCCATTTGGAGATTTCATGATCTCCTACTCATCCTTGGGTGAATTTTGGGAGGCAAGTGTCAAATGAGTAGCTTCTAGAAGATTCTCAGGGTCTCCACCTAGCAAACTGCTTGTGCCATTTGTCTGCTCTCGCTCATCGCACCCTACAAAAGGGATTTTCAGTATGCATCACACTTTTTGCATGTGGCAGGTGAGATGCATCACACCCTTTGCACTGGGCAGTCTGTATGGTCCTGCTTTGACCAGTTCTGAGTGGTTTTTCATGGAAAACTTCTGGGAGATGATGTAATCAGCTGACCTTGCTCCTTTAGGGTATGAAACAAAACTTTTAGGGACTTAGAAGCCCTTGGTTTATGGACATATGTGATTGGGGTTGCAGTGCCCAAATATGTCTATAACACTTTTGGCTCCCAAGTTTTTATGGCTGGGACTATCCCTATTCATGTGAGTACTCAATCGAAAGAATATCTTTCGTCTGCCGGTAAGGAACTTGAAGTACCTTCTAACGTTCCTTTGTCTAGTTTTGGCCCTCTTCATATTGAATGACCCAACATCGAGTCTGTCATTAGACCTCCTAATAAGGGAGTTCTTCGGAAATCTTCCTATAACCCCAATGCTCGTGCCACGCAGCACTATAGTATTGTTGAAGACTTAGCCCAAGCTCCTTTGGCTATGTCCACATTGGAAGTTCTCTAGAGTTGTCCCCCCCAATGGAAGCCTCTACTATCCACCATTGGTGGAATTGATCCGACCGATTCAGAGTTAATTACATTTGATCTTGAAAACCATGTGTCATGATTGCCTCGTCAAATCACTTTTCTTATTCAAGTCATCATTAACTCGAAGAATATTCATTGTATTGTTATTGATGAGGGCGCCTCCACTTGCATCATGTCTGTTGCTTGTTGGAAGGCCATCGATTCCTCATATTTGAGTCAATCTCCTAATACCTTGGAAGCCTTTGATGGAAGAGATTCTTGTCCATTTGGTATTCTCCCACACTTGCCTATCACCCTGGAAGGGAAGACAGTCGACGTCAAAGTCGAAGTTGTTGATGCTAATCTGACTTACAACCTTTTGTTGGGGTGAAGCTCGACGTATGCTATGAATGCCACGGATTTTTCATTATTTCGTGTGCTTTGTTTTCCTCATCGAGGTAAGATTGTCATGGTCAATCAATTGTCCTTCTTTGCTTCCTCTTCCTCGGATGGCAATCTTCCATTTGTGGAACATACTAGTATTCCCTATGAGAGTGTGGGTGCTGGACTCTTTAAAGATCCTGCCCTTATGGGTGTTCTTTCACTCCCACCTCCTAATGTTGCCTTGGTTAATATGATCTCTATCAATCCTTATCCCTGGGTGATTCCCCACATCGATCAGGTGGATTCATGGGGTCAGGTTATGCCATTGAGCCCTGCAGAGCTCAACTATGTTGAAATTGTTTCGACTTTGATTTCATCTTCCAATTCTACTCCTTCGAGCATATCTCTTCACACGTATGTGCAATCCCCTTGGCTTGGAGACATTGTTTCTCCTGATCCATTACAAGAGACATTTCCTTCCAATGAGGCAATTCTTGAGGCCATGTCTTTTGAGGATCCTCCTTGGCTCGATCATCACCATCCTTCCTCGTTTCTCCCAAGCCATGGGGCCATGACTGCTTGTCTAGGTAAGTTTGCTTCTTATGTTCCTTCGCATCCGCTTCAGACGCCCATCTTGACTCATGAGGTTTTTTCTGAGGGGAATATGGGGAATATTACGCAAACCATGCCTGTTGTGGAGGTAAATCCTCTCTGCAAACAGAGACAATCCCTACTAGCCATGACTGGGTCTAGCAACAATCACACAATGCTATCACGCAAGTTCCTAATTGAAAATACAAAGTAGATGGTGAGAAACTACTTGGATTCCAACGCTAGTATTCGTCGAAGAGATGTTGCCCTCGTTCCTTTGCCTTGGCTGGTCACGATCCTCACGATCTCCGTGATGGGACACCTACACATGCAAAGAACAACACGAAAACAAGCATAAAATCTAGTAGATGCAATTATATATCAGTCAGAAAAGATATAACTCAACCTCAAACATAAAACAATGAGAGTGGAACCATAATGATAGCCATCTATTATTAATAAATAACAAAGAAGAATACAACCATTGTTCTGACATCAAATCCTCCTTTGGCTGGGTAGTCAGCTACACAAGTCTTGCAAAGCTTGTTGGGATGAGGAACAAGCCTCTCTCTCTTTGGGTGACAAGAATCTCCTTACGTAGATTTGGCCTTATGGGTGCAAAGAAGGCTCTTGCAGCTTCAAACTCTTAAACTCCTGGAACTACTGACTATTGTGACTGTAACTATTGTAACTAGCTTGCTCAAGGCATAGAGACAAGCTTTTATAGATAGAGAGGGAAGAGATAGGATCAACAACATTTTTCATGGGATTGGCTTTATCACTTGGAAACTTCCATGAAAGGTGGAAAACCACCTTCCCTTCTATGGAGATTCGAAGCCAAACCATCCTAGCTCAACATAGATTCAGTTGGTGAGTGGGTTGAAGCGAACCTTCGGGAGTTTGGTGGTTGAAAACTTTACTCAATTCGGTTGGCGCGAGTGCGACTCTGAGACAGAGCGCCAATGGCGCGCCCTTTTTAGAGGATTTCCTTCATTGGCGCGGGTAGTGATTGTGGACCCGCGCTAATGAAAAAAGAGCTATTTTCATGGAGATTTTGCAGGAGATGTCTTTAGGGCAAATGAAGTTCATACTCAGAGGAATATAATGCAAGTGGTTTCAGGTCATGTCACTTCTCACAAGTCCCGGAATGAGTCCTCCAGTGTACGGGTAAGGGGTAACAGGGAAGGTGACAAACGGTGACAAATTGCTGTGTAACAGATGCCCCCTAAAGCATGAGGTCCGAGAGAGAGAGGGGTGAAATGCTTTACAAGAACATGCATGACTGAAAACACGGCCGCCGGAGAACCTGCATAAAGAAGTACAATTGATATCTCAAGTACATGATAGAAGTGGTATGGGCGCAGCCGTCCATAATAGAGTACATAATAATCTAGATCCAAGGTATGGGCGCAGCCATCCAGAGAGGATCGATAAATAGACTCAGGCATGGTCGCAGCCATCCAGTGAATGAGTAATGACCATAATAAGCCACAAATCACAACCTGGTTTCCAATAGACAAAATCTAGGGTCTTGCGCTCCATCTCGACCCGAACAGAGTACAAGTTCAAGAATGTGAATGCATGAGTTGAAGTCGAACATGCATCAACATCGTCTGATTACCAGTCAATAACGAAAACTGTTAACAGACGTGAGAGGTACCACCAATAATAACAATGGCCCTCAAGGTACTATAGGTACAATCTACGGCGTGCGAATAAATGAGCTCGCATCGAACACCCGTAGAATCATTCGATCGGAGGCCAATGATGAAAACCTCTCGTTGAACACGAAGAACCTGCCATTGAGGCATGCAGGCTCCAAGGCACCGGAAGGGAGTCTCTAGATTAGCTTCTTGGATAATGAGCTGAAGTCGACAGGAAGTGATCTTGATCAAAGGTGGGCCGTGGTGTTTCCCACATCATTGACACGAGACAGAGGAAAGATGTTGTGGTGATGCAAAATTATGTGAGGTATTAGAGGAGGTTGTATTACTGCAGAGGCCAACTTCTCTTGAACATATCGGCGACACGACAGTGGATTTGGCAGTATTTGACATCAAATGAGAAGAGGTCATGGTGACAAGGCAATGAGTAGATGAGAGGCCAAATAGGATAACCCAAACCCGCGGAGGCTAGTGTAAAACAAGATGAGATGTCCCCACCCCGACACGAATGTAGACTAGTGCCATGTTCAGGAGCGACATACTGCCGACACGACGACAATTATGGGTCCATTTTCCCCACCATTTATGGCGAGTACCCCAGTTATTTTTAGCAAGCTTGATGGGGATAGCATATGCTTGTGAGCGTCATTATGATGGAATCCGATGTCATTAAGTTTTAACGAGTCTGACAAAGGAAGAACTCGGCGTCTTTTCCTATTTAGAGAGTCTGAAAAGACAGCAAAAAGAAAACTCCAGGGGGGTCTTTTTCGTAAAGTTGTGTCTCCCGAGCCCGAAAAAGTATAAAACAATGCTCGAAAGAACCACCCAACCATTACGATCGAGGATTACTTTTCATTTATAGTGACATCGATCCGAAAAAGTAGAAAAGTGATCAACATCACGTCATTTCGTAACCATTCAAGAACCGGAAATGACAAGGGTTCGACAATCTTTTCGTTTTTACATGGTCGGAAAAGGGTTTAAAGACGACCACCTCTTATTTACTTTTAACGAGTCAAGAGGGGTAACTCGGCAATCTTTTCACTTTTAATGAGTCAGAAAAGGGCTGAAAGATAACTCCATAGGGACTTTTTCGGGTATTTACCGAGTCCGAAAAAGTATAAAATACAACTCGTTTCACCATTGAAGTTGCAAAAAGGACCTGTCATAGTACCAGAAACAAGCGTAAAACCCATTTTCGACCAAAAGTATATTAAAATATTCAAAAATCAACTTTTTAAACCCTATTACAAGTCAAAAAGTATATAAATGTGGTGAAAATGTAAAAAACAAAATTGCTTTTACTTTTTACCTCTTGCATAGTGGTAGTGGTCCATTTGGGGTGCAAACTTCGAGCAGCGATTACCACCAATCCGGGCAATCATTTGAGATTCCTCCAGTTCCAGGTAAAAGGCGCTTCCTTTAGCTCCATTTCCATATTTGTTTTATGCATTTTGTTCCTTAATTGAGCCTCCACAAGGGGGATTTTAGAATTTAGGGTTGTGCCCCATTGGCACGGGTATCCGGCACGGGTCCGTGCCAATGGGGTGATTTACCCAAAGGTGCCGCGCCAACCGCGCGACCTAATTTTTTACTTAAATTTTCCCATCAATTCTGAAATTTGTCCGGTGTATATGCCTACCAGGGTTTCATTAATGATTTATTCATCCTTGTGGGTGCAGGAAATAAGCAAAAATGGTGGTGGAATGGAAAGAATGGGAGCATGATGTCGTAGATGCCTTGGCCATTGCGGATGAGGGATGCATGAATGCTTTGAGAGACTGTGGTCTCAAGAAGTTCTTCCTCACCTCTTATCTGCGAGCTCAACCAGAGCTATTACAGTTCATAGTGGATGCTTGGGATGTCGATGACCAAGTATTTCGATTACGGGATCAGACCTTAGAGCTGGATGTATCTGATGTGTACTTCATTACGGGGCTATCACGGAGAGGGGCGAGCCCCATTTTGACCGGAAGCAGGCCTTCCGGGGAGAAAATAGGTGAAGTGAAGGCTCGTGTGTGCCCAGAGGCACAATTTGGGAAGTGTAGGTTTTAACCTTGTACAGAAATTACCTACATACGAATTCTTAAGCAAAGAAAATAAACAATGCGAGAGCATAACCCATAAAACACATATGCACAGAGATTTTTCCCTGGATCCCAAAACCGGGACTACCAGCTTGATTTTTAATTATGTTCCTTTCAATGTTACAATACATATTTATACATGCCGAAGCATCCAATACCATGGACCAAAAACCATCGCGTCCAATACCATGAACCGAAAACCATCGCGTCCAAAAAACATGTGCGAAAATCATGCACAAAACCATAGGTGGGTTCGCCCAACCTAACATATGGTCCAAAACCAAAATTTTCCGGGGCGCTGCCCTGGACCCCATAAAGTGGGATTACGGGTGCCCTTAAAACCCCCTATTAACTACGTGGAAAGAATATAACACAATCCAACAATCTCCCACTTGTTGTTTTCTTTCCACAGGGGGCCACAGGAGAGCTTAGTCATTTTTTCAGCCCTGAGATTCCCATTGCTTCTCTACACTAAGAGAACTTCTCAGAGCTCACAGATTTTGTCAATGCATCTGCAGTATTCTTAAAAGTGTCCACCTTTACCAGCAACACCTTTCTCTCTTCTATCATATCCCTCACAAAGTGATATTGAACATCAATGTGCTTTGTCTTTGAATGATAAGCAGGGTTCTTTGCCAAGAAAATTGCACTTTGGCTGTCACAGTCTATTCTTATAGCTCCATGTACTAACCCCATACTTGAACACAATCTCTGCAACCAAACTGCTTCCTTTCTTGCATGAGTGGCTGCCATGTATTCTGCCTCTGTAGTTGATAGTGCCACTACAGATTGTTTCTTACTCATCCAACTGACCGCACCTCCAAATAGGTTAAACACATACCCACTTGTAGATCTTCTCTGATCCAGATCTCCAGCCCAGTCTGCATCAACAAAGCCATGAATATCCAACACTCTGTCCAATCCTGGTCTTCCTTGGTAGCACAAACCATAATCACTAGTGCCACGCAAATACCTGAAAACTCACTTCACTGTTGTCCAGTGCTCCTTCCTAGGTTTTGACATAAACCTGCTTAATACTCCCACTACATGTGCAATTTCTGGTCTAGTATAGACCATTGCATACATCAGGCTACCCACTGCACTTGCATATGGAACACGGGACATGTCCTCTTCCTCTTCTTGTGTCTTGGGACACTGTTCAGCAGATAACCTCACACCTACAGGAATAGGAACCTTCACCGGTTTACTATCCTGCATATTAAACCTCTGGAGTATTGTCTCGACATACTTCCTCTGGTTTAACCAGAGCTTCCTCTTTGACCGATCTCTTTTAATTTCCATGCCCAAAATATAGTTTGCAGCACCAAGATCTTTCATGTCGAATTTGGAGGAAAATTGGGTCTTCAAATCCTAGATAATTTCTTTGTCATTTCCAACCAGCAACATATCATCCACATACAAGACCAGATAAATAATACGGTCACCAATTAATTTAAAATACACACAATGATCTACTTTGCTTCTGGTGAAGCCAAATCCCCGTATAAATGTATCAAATTTCTGATACCACATCCTTGGTGACTGTTTTAACCCATACAAAGACTTCTTTAACTTGCATACCAGTTCTTTCTTACCCTTCACCGCAAAGCCTTCAGGTTGCTTCATGTAGATTTCCTCTTCCAAATCCCCGTGAAGAAATGCTGGCTTCACATCCATCTGTTCTACCTCAAAACCAAAAGCAGCAGCAACAGATAAAGTAATCTAATAGAAATTACCTTGGCAACAGGAGAAAAAATATCACCAAAATCAATTCCGGGCACCTGGGAATAACCTTTTTCTACCAACCGAGCTTTGTATTTCTCCACCTTTCCTTCTACATTTGTCTTCTTCTTGAAAACCCATTTGTTGCCAATGGGTTTCCTTCCAGCCGGCAACTCCACCAGATCCCAAGCCTCATTTTTGTGCAAAGATGCCATTTCATCGACCATGGCCTCTTTCCAGAGTTTTCCATCCTTTGAATCCACTGCTTCCTTCACAGTTCTCGGATCATTATCAGTAACAGACAAAGCAAAATTTGAACTGAAAGCAGATGGACTATACCTTTCTGGCTGCCTTCTTTCTCGAATTGATCTTCTCACAGCCGGAGTTTGTGGCTCTTCATCTTCTAATTCCTCCCCTGTTGCAGAGTCTGATTCTTCCTCCTTTGGCTCAAACTCTATCTTCTCAGGTTCCTTTGGTTGGACTTCATGTTGAATAACATCTTTTACCTCTATGAACAACACATCTCGGTTGTACGCAACCTTCCGTGTGACTAGGTTCCAAAGCTTATAACCCTTTAAACCATCCTTATACCCAATAAAGATGCACTTTTCAGATTTACTATCCAACTTGGTTCGTTTCTCCTTTGGAACATGTACATATGCATCACATCCAAATACCCTTAGATGTGAAAGAGAGGGTTTCTTACCAGTCCATACTTCTTGTGGAGTCTTATCCTCCAACGCCGATGAAGGTGATCTGTTGATCAGGTAACATGCAGTATCCACCGCCTCTGCCCAGAATTCCTATCCTAACTCGGCACCACTGAGCATGCTTCTTGCCCTTTCCATCAACGTCTTGTTCATTATTTCTGCGACTCCATTTTGCTGAGGTGTATATGGAGTAGTCTTTTGCCGTGCTATACCACACTTCTTACAAAATTCTTCAAATTCCTTGCTGCAAAATTCTCCACCATTATCTGTCCTCAACACCTTTATCTTCTTCTCTGTCTAATTTTCCACAAGAGCCTTAAATTCTTTAAACTTGTCAAAGACTTCAGATTTCTTCTTAAGAAAATATATCCATGTATTCCTTGAGAAGTCATCTATGAATGATACATAGTACATAGACTTACCTAGTGATGGAACCTTCACAGGTCCAAACACATCACTGTGCACAAGCTCTAATATCTGTTTCATCCTCTTACCACCAGAGGGGAAACTCACCCGATTCTGCTTCCCATATACACAATTTTCACAGAAATCAAAATCCAGAGAGCTATTATTCATACCTTCTACCATACCTTTACCATGAAGTATTCGAAGGCCCTTCTCTCCAATATGTCCAAGCCTTTGATGCCACAACATGTTCTTCTCTCCACAGACCACTAGATTCTCTACTCCATTTTCAGGAACCATAGAACTATTGCACCCATCAACAATAGTGCTACCTTGCAGCTTGTACAGAGTTCCAATCCGAACTCCCCGCATTAATATCAGTGCTCCTCGAACCATCTTGCAGGTATCTTTCTCGAACACCGTCTTTACACCTGCATCATCCAACTTGCTTACAGAAATCAAATTTCTGGCCAATGCAGGAATATGTAGAACACCCGGAAGTGTTTTAACCCTTCCACCTTGCAACTTAACCTTTACTTTTCCCCGACCAATGATGCTAGCCTTCCTATCATCTCCTAAGAAGACATCACCACCATCGTATTTCTCATACTCGCAGAACCACTCTCTATAGGGAGTGAAGTGAAAGGATGCACCTGAGTCAATCAACCATGCCTCATGATCTACATGTGTACTTGAAGAAGCCAAGTACACATCCCCACCTTCATCTGAGGTGGTTTTTGCCTCTGCAGAAGGAGCATCATAAGATCCCTTTCCTTTATCAGGAGCTTTAGATTTACAATCCCTTCTGAAGTGCCCTTCATTTCCGCATTTCCAACACACAACCTTTGTAGGTTTTCTTGGAGATTTAGATCTCCCTCTAGATTTAGATCTCCCACTCGATGACTTATTTTTGTTTCTGTTCTGGGAGCGTCCTCGTACAGACAAGGCATCACCATTCTGGTTGTCCATATTTTTCCATCTCATCTCCTCTGTCAGCAAGGCTGAGACTATTTCATCAAACTGCAAAGCAGTTGCATTGCTACCTATTGCAATAACCAGACTATCCCACGAATCTGGTAGAGAACACAACAGACTGATGCACTTATCTTCATCTGAAATTTTAATATCAACAGATAATAACTGACTTACCACAGTATTAAATGCATTCAGATTCTCTGTCACCGAGTCTCCATCTTTCATCCTCAGGTTATACAGCTTTTTCCGCAGGAACAGTTTATTCACCAGAGACTTAGATTGGTACAAAGTCCCTAACATGACCCACAAAACCTTTGTCGTAGCTTCCCCTGATACATTCAACAATACTGAATCCGAGACACACAATCGTATTGTGCTATTTGCCTTTCGATCCAACTTCTTCCATTCTTCATCGGTCACTCCCGATGGTTTAGTACCTGGATCTACTGCGATCCACTGATCTTTATCCACCAACAGATCCTCCATCTTGAGTTTCCACAACTCAAAATTCTGACCATTGAACTTCTCAATCTCTATCTTTCCACTGCTCGCCATCTTCTTTCTCCACCAGAATCGATCTCACAGATCTCCCACTGAACAGGGTCTACCACAGGCCCGAGCGAAACCCCTTAGCAACAAAGGCATCCCCTTGAAGCCAAAACAGCTCTGATACCAAATGTAGGTTTTAACCCTGTACAGAAATTACCTACATACAAATTCTTAAACATAGAAGATAAACAATGCGAGAGCATAACCCATAAAACACATATGCACAGAGATTTTTCCCTGGATCCCAAAACCGGGACTACCAGCTTGATTTTTCATTATGTTCCTTTCAATGTTACAATACATAATTATACATGCCGAATCATCCAATACCATGGACCGAAAACCATTGCGTCCAATACCATGGACTGAAAACCATCGCGTCCAAAAAACATGTGCGAAAATGATGCACAAAACCATAGGTGGGTTCGCCCAACCTAACATATGGTCCAAAACCAAAATTTTCCGGGGCACTGCCCCGGACCCCATAAAGTGGGGTTACGGGTGCCCTTCAAACCCCCTATTAACTACGTGGAAAGAATATAACACAACCCAATAGGAAGAACAATGCCAAGGTGGATATCGCCACCATCCATGATTTGGTTCTTAAGGTGATACTGTTCACCATCACACATGCACCTGGGGTACAGGCGCCCCATGAGGCAAGTAAGAATCATCTGTTATTGGCGACAGAATTTCTCAGCCCCACCATTTTTGATTGGGCTACAACGGTGACTACAAATATCAAAAGGCACCTTACAAAGTGTAAGCGCGGGGGAGTGAAACAGTTTGGATATGGATCGATTGTGGTGTCGTTCTTCTTGGAACGATTACCCTTATTCCAGTACCAGGGAGTTGTAGTAGCGGGTCCATTACCACGAGAGCCTAGGATGGCTCGCTGGGCAGCGTTGATGCCCAGAGGAGGAGAGGGCCAGCAGATGTCTTCGCGGCCCGAGTTCTTCATATGGCTTCGCCGCCAGCTGATCGTGGTAGAGGACTGGCCATACACGGGAACCAACTTCATGGGGGACCCAGACCTCCCACTGCTAGAGGGAGAGGAATGGGAAGAGGAGCTAGGTATGATATTCTCTTTTTGATGTTTTTATGTATTTTTTTTTTTGTCAATACATGCATGTTCTGATGATAGTTGTATATATATGCAGATGTGGGCCCAGAGCGACCAGCTGGCTTGTCTCCTATAGCACGGAGGGACCAACCTGCAGCTGACCCTCAGGCAAGGGGTGTCATGGGGGAAGAGCTGGTGCAGAATCTCGAGGGACTTACCCAAGGGATTCCGGGCTATTCTAGATTGGCGGATGTGCCGTTTGCATACCAGAGTCAGATGGTGGGGGTGCCGACCCACATCCATCGTCTGTTGAGACGCTTGGTGCACGCGGTGGCATGCTATCATGAGCACTCACCATGAGTAGACTCCTAGGTTTCTTTCATGCATATTTTTTGAGGGACATGTTGTCCGAGGATGTATCAGGATGAACATGTATTATTTTTGGGTTTTGTAACGCTCATGGTGCAAACATTATGACACACACACACACACACACACACATATATATATACACATATGCCTATGGTTTATTATTGTGCTTTTATGTGCTTGCTTGTATGATGTTTTGATTATAAATTATGCAAATGTCTATCTAATACATGATTTACCAATGCATCAGATAATGTGTTTAATCGTCGTGGAATATGTTGATATGTGATAAATTCGAAATCCCTTTCTAACAATTTAACACGTAAGTACAACCTTAAAATGTGACGGTCTCTGACGGAATATCGCCCATTGAGCTGATGGACGACAAGCTGAGAGTCTAGGTTAACAAGCAATGTACGAATACCGAGATTAATTGCCTCAGCTAATAATTCAATAACAACGCTATATTCAGCAAAATTGTTTGTAGTACAGCCTAAACAGACACCTTGAAGGTCTATCAACTCATCGTGAGGATCGTAGATCACCCATGCCGCAGAGGACAAATTACGAGTACTGCGGCAGGCACCATCAGCGAAACCAATGTAAGGTGCACCTGACATCTGCACAAGAAGAAAAAAGACACAATAAGGGGCAATCACGCTTTCACACCAAACTGAAAGCATGAAAACTCACACACACACATGCATGTACAAATCGAAGCGCACGAATTATGCATAGTACTTTTTCAAGTACAACCCATTGCGGGGCTTATCAAGAGGATTACCTTCATAGTCAATTAGCTCGTAGGCCCCTTTTTGCAACACTCTCTTTACAATGTAAGGGCCTAGCCAGATTGGCTCGAGTTTGCCTGCCCCTAGCTTGTCATTGGCTTGGTCTTATAGCAGGACAAGGTCTCCCTCAACAAAGGAACGAGGATGAATGTTGTGGTCAAAATGAGTTTTGACTCTCTTATTTTGAGCTTCGATAGCTAGAGAGGCCAAACGACGAGTCTCGTCTAACCGTTCTAGATAAAGAAGCCGTTCCTCTACCGGAGTGGTGTTGGGAAGTAGCTCGATGGCTATTTTTAACGAAGGAATTTCACATTCTATAGAAAGGGTAGCCTCCAGTCCATAAACTAGTTGAAATGGAGTGAACCCGGTGGCATCCTTCACAGAGGTCCGATAGGCCCACAAGGCGGGAAACAACATCAGATGCCAATTAGACTTATGCATGTTGACAGTACGTTGAAGCATCGTAACCAAAATCTTGTTAACAGCTTCAACCTGACCGTTAGACTGAGGATAGTACGGGGTTGAACTATCGTGCCGTAAGCCTAGTTGAGTTGTCAACTCGGTCATCATGTGATTACGGAAATGCTTTCCGTGATCTGTGATGATGGCCTGTCGAACTCCGAAACGCGTAATAACATGATTAAACAAAAACTACGCTGCTGTATGACCGTCTTCATTTAATGTGGGCATCGCCTCGGCCCATTTTGTAAAGTAATCGACGGCAATGATAATAAACCCATGCCCCCCGGCCAAGCGAGGCTTACAGGTTGTATAATCAATGCCCCATTTTGCAAAAGGGCCTACGGTCACTACAGGGTGCAGCGAGGGCGGTGGCGCATGCATCTTCCGCTGGTATATCTGGCATGCATGACACGAGCAGACAACAAGAATGCAATCCTTAAAAATGGAGGGCCAGAAATAACCGGCGCGAAGGATTTTTTGAGCTGTGGCATATCCGGACATGTGGCCACCACAGGCGCCAGAGTGGCAGTCATTCAGGACTCTCTCAGCTTCCTCGAGGGTAAGACATCGGCGAAGAACGGAGTCAACGCCGAGGCGGTATAGAGTATCCCCTATGATTCGATAGGGTTGAGATTGATGGCGGATCCATCGCCGAGCATCTTTGGATAGAGCGGGGTGGAAAGAGGATGTTTGTAAATAAACAATAATATCCCCGTACCAAGGATCGAGGGTGCTGATCAGAAAAAGAGTTTCGTCCACGATATGATCTTCTGAAAGAGAGGGTGCAGAAGGAGATGGCAAAGAACAGAGCAATTCAGCAAAGACCAAAGACTTCTTAGACTTGGCAGCAGTAGATTCCAAGTCAAACTCTTGGAGGATTACGATCCATTTAGAGTATTTGCCCCCCAGCAACTGACGTGACAAAATGTACGTCATCGGGTTGCAGTCAGAAATCACGGTCGTAGTGCGCAACAAGATATAATGCCAGAAACGTTGGACGGCACACACAGCAACCAATGCCAATTTCTCAATGTAAGCGTAGCGAGTTTCCGTATCCAGGAGGTTGAGGCTAAGCTAATAGATAACATGCTCATTTCCGTCATCGTCATCCTGCACGAGAACCATGCCGATAGTGGTATTGGCCGTGGCCAGATAAAGAGTATAATCACGATGGTAGTTCGGAGGTCTCAATAATGGAGCGGAAACAAGGAGACCCTTGAGACGCTCGAAAGACTCCTGAGTGGTAGCATCCCAATGAAAGGGTGTGTCTTGCTTCAGTAATCGTGTAAAACCCTTAGCCACCTCGGCATAATTCGGAATGAATCGTCTGAGGAAATTTGCTTTGCCCTGCAAACTCTGCAACTGCTGCAAAGAAGTAGGGGGAGGAAGATTTAGGATGGCCTCGACTTTGAGGGGATCTAGACGGATGCCTTCTCAGGAGACGATAAACCCGAGTAGTTGGCCTGATTCGATGTAGAAGACACATTTATGAGGATTGAGCCTAATATGGTAGTGTCGACAGCAGAGAAAAATTTCGCGAAGATGAGAAGGATGGTCCTGACGCTTGACTGAATGAGCTGGAAGATCATCCAGGTATGGCTGTACAATGTGACGAATGTCGTGAAAGGCATAGGACATTGCACGCTGGAAGGTAGCGCCGGCATTCTTTAAACCGAAGGGGAGCTTCTTATAGGAAAAAGTGCCCCAAGGACAGATAAAAGTCGTCTTATGCTGATCAGCAGGCACGATGTTGATCTGGTTGTATCCAGAAAAACTGTCCATAAATGAGTAAATTTCGCTTCCTGCACACTCATCAATAAGCTAATCGATGAAGGGTGTAGGGAAGTTATCCTTAGGACAGGCGCGATTGATATCACGGTAATCAACACAGACTCGAATAGTGCCTTGCTTTTTGTTCAGAGGGACTATATTAGAAACCCAATCCGTTAGTGGAATGGGGTAAATGAAACCAGCCTTGAGAAGCTTTTCGACTTCTGCTTTGATGGCCGCGGCCTTTCAGGGGTGCACAGGGTGTAGGCGCTGACGAATAGGCTTGGCACTTGGATACGTGGGTATCTCATGCACCACTATACTAGGGTCGATGCCGGGCATCTCCTCGTAGGACCAAGCAAAAACATCACGAAATTCATGAAATAGGTCAGTGTAGAGTTGAACTTCCTCTGGAGTGCAAGTGACTCCTATGTAAATGTGCTCGACAATCCCTGATTTCACAGAGATGTCGATGGGTTGGGTTTGCGTGATGCTTCCCATATTGCCCTCAGAAGATACTTGGTAGATTTGAATAGGTGCTTGAAGGGGCGAGGATGGGATACACAAAGCAAACTGTTCGAGACATGCGATCATTTCCTGATGGGCAGGGAGAAACAAAGAGCGGTGGTGATGATCTGACCAAGGGGGCTCTTCAAGAGACATGGTCTCTATGATGGCTTCATCGGAAGGAAATATTTCCTTTAATGGATACGAAGTAGCATCATCTCCAATCCAAGGGAAATGAACATACGAATGAGGAACACCGCTCAGAAGAGCAGGTTCGGGGGGAGGAGCCGATACAACAACGATTTCGATGTAGTTGAGCTCGACAGGACTCAACGACATCATATCGCCCCAGGATTCTTCCTGATTAGCGGGAGGAAGGACCCACATATCAGAACACATGGAAATCATATTAATAGGGGCGAGATTCGGAGGTGGAAGGGGAAAGACACCCATTAGAGTGGGATCCTTAAAGAGTCCGACTCCCACACTCTCGAATGATTTAGAGGTATGCTCCACGAATGGCACATTACCTTCGGAATAAGAGGCGAAGAAGGAGAGCTGGTCCACCGTGACAATCTTCCCTTGATGAGGGAAACGAATGACATGGAAAAGGGAGGAAGCCACGGCTTGCATGGCGTATGTCCAGCTATGTCCAAGGAGGAGGTTGTAGGTAAGATTAGCGTCGACAACTTCGACCTCCACTTCTACCGTCTTTCCTTCCAAGGAGATGGGCAAGCGTTGGAGGATATCGTAAGGATGCGACTCTCTTCCATCAAAGGCTTCTAATGTCGTAGGAGACTGGCTTAATGTAGGAGAACCAATAGCTTTCCAGCAAGCAACAAACATGATGCAAGTTGAGGCACCTTCATCAATGACTATACGATGAATCGTTTTGCCATTGATGATGACCTGTATAAGGAAAGTTATTTGGTGGGGCAGTCTCGGCGTATAGCCCTCGAGATCAAAAGAAATCAGATCTGAGTCAGCCGGGTCTATGCCACCGATGGCCGATAGCAAGGACTTCCTCTGGGAGGGGCAGCTCTGGAGGACTTCTAGAGTGGACATAGCAGACGGAGCCTGAGCTAAGTCCTCAACAATGCTATAGTGCTGGGCAGCACGAGCATTAGGGTTGTAAGAAGACTTCCGGAGTACACCTTTCGGAGGGGGTCGGGAAATCGTCTCAGTGCTGGGTCTTTCGATGTGGAGAGGACCAGAACTGGACGGAGGAGCGCTGGAGGGGACCTCCGGCTCTTTCCCGGTGGGAGATGGATATTCTTTTGCTCGAGTAGTGACATGGATGGGAATTGTCCCAGCCATAAATACTTGAGAGCCAAATGAAGAAGAGGGTTGTGATGGGTCTGCCACCATTTGAGTTTGCTGAGAAGGGAAAGGTTCTTTAAGCACAACAGGATTCCCAGGAGCACCTTTCAATAATCGACTAACTTTGGACCACCTGGGGCAGTCTTTAGTGTAGTGATCCTCATCACAGATAAGACAAGGATACTTAGGTTTTTGTTTGGCTCCTTCCTCGGGTGGATATTTAGGGGAGTCCTGTTTGGGCTGTTCAGATTTATTCTTAGCTTTCCCTTTCTTTTTCCCTTTCGAGGATTTATCCGCCGCGGTGGACTGAACGGCATTAACCTCGAAGGTACTTTCATAATTAGATTGACCCTGAGAAGTGTTTCCATTAGAAGCGTTCTGTTTTTTCTTCCCAGGGTTCGCGGTTGATTTCTTTGATGACGTGTTACAGAGCCAATAACTCCGTCGATAGATGGTTTTGGCAGAGCTTTGGATGTTCCGGGTCTCAGGGCGTCTGGAAAATAATCATATAAATTACCTGACTGAGAGTATACTAAATCGAGGTACTGAGCACACACGATAGCTTGCTCTTCAGTTACACAAGCTCCCATGGCGATGTCTCGCGCGATCGCAGGGACAAAGGAAGTCGTGAACCAATCGGTCAGGAGCTGATCAGGAATCCAAAATTTGATCAAGCGACGACGCCGTCTCCATTCATGTATATGATCGGATATATGCGTGGCCGTGTCTTGTTTGAGAGATGTAAGGAGATGTGTCCCTATCTCATACCGAATGGGTAACTAAAAATGAGTTAGGAATGCCATAGCCAGCGAGTTGAAATCTTGAAATGTTCCGCGATTCAATTCAATATACCACTTAGCGGCTGAGCCAGTGAGAGTCCTTTGGATGAGGCGGAGTCGGATGGAGTCATCAAGCCACGAGTTGGATGAGCACCAAAGGTGATAGGTCATGACATGGGCTTGAGGATCTTCACCAGCTTTTCCATCAAATTTTGGGCATTCAACGGGTATTTTAGTTGGAACTGGTGGCCAATATGGATTATGAAGAATGGGATCAATTGTCAATTTGGACACATCTGGAAGTTCCAACGTCGCTAAGAAAGGAAACTGAGGATTAAAGGACATTTGTGGCTGTGGAAGAGAGGTAGTACCAGGGTTCCAACCAGGTGGTGGTTGCCCCCATGGACTTTGTCCGGATGGGCCTGACCCATAAGGGTTCTGCCCATAGGGATTTTGCCCATAGGGGTTCTGTCCATATGGATTCTATCCATAAGCAGATAGTTGACCCTGGGTCCGCCCCCCAGCACCCCAAGGATTAGCAACTTGACCTGCAGGTGCAACGTACTGTTGCTGATAATTTTGATAAGGAGTAACCTGCATTTGTTGATAATTTTGGTAAGGGGTAAATTGAGTTTTCCCCTGGGGTTGCTGGTAGCCATATATTTGCTGAGCTCCATACTGAGCCTGATAAGAAGGCTACACTTGGTAAAAAGGTTGGGGTCATGGCCCACCTTGCATTTGATAAGCAAGTTGAGTCTGGGTCCCAGAAGAATGTCCTTGAACAGGTTGGGCTTGGACCATCTGGCCGAAAGGTTGGCCTGGTGGGGTTTGGGATGGACCTGTTTGCCCAGAAGGATGTGTCTGCTAGGTACTAGGTTTTCCTTGAGCAACCAAGGGTTGTCCTTGCGGAGCAAATGGTTGAGCGGGCTGGACGGCCGGTTGACCTTGAGGTTGGCCAGCCTGTCCAGAAGGATGACTAAGCTGGGCAGTGGGTTGGCCTTGCTGTGCAGAGGGCTAGCCAGTTTGACCAGAAGGATGGCTAGGCTAGGCAGTGGGTTGGCCCTGCTGTATGTAAGGCTTCCCCCATTTCCCAGAAGGATACCCCTGTTGGACTTCCGGTTGACCTTGTGGAATGTAAGTCTGTCCGGTTTGTCCAGAGGGATAACCCTGCTGAATACCAGGTTGCCCCGGATAACCAGAAGGTTGAGTTAGATATGTAAAAGATGGACCACCAACGGCCAAAGGTTGTCCCTGATAGGGTTGTCCTTGTAGGCCCCCAGGTTGTCCTGGGTAAGACTGGCCATAATATTGCTGCCCTTGGGGGGTTTTCACATAAGATGGCTGGCCTTGGTTAGGTGGTCCCTAAAGCTGTGCAGGCATTGCTTGGCCCCCATGGAAAGAGGTGGTACCAGGGTTCCAAGCAATGGATAATGGTACCGAAACCTCAACAACAGGTTGAGTAGGCAAGGGTTGAGAGAGTTGAAGGTATTGACATGTAGAATCATAGTAAAAGAATGGACCCTGCGCATTCGGATCCTGAACAGCTTGTCCAGAGGCATCATATGGCCCCCCTCCTGGAACAGGACCAGAAGAGGGTGGAGCACTTTGTGCAGGGTGGACAACTCTAGGCGAGAGTGCTGGCTGGCCACTACTCACTTGACCGTGAAGGGGACCAACACCAGTGTTCAAGGCTGAGGACCCTGTTACGGCACTAACAACCAGAGTTGAATGTGCTACACAAACAGTTGGATTCGTCGGAACTGAAGTGACAGATGTAGTGTGGACTTGTGAAACAAAAGATCCCATGGTGGGAGTAATATGGGGATCCCACATGGTCGAAGCAGGGGTCCTGGCACTTATCCTATCCCTCAACGACTGATAGCGTGGGGGGAGCGGGGAAGTAGCTGGGATGGGAGTGTCGATATTTGACAACATAGGTGTCTCACTCACTCTAGGAGATGTCTCATCCATGTGAGAGGCAGACATTGGAGACGAAACACCAAGGGGGGTAACAGGAATATCGTCCTCGTCAGGCTCCCAAATGGGGTTCCAATCGACTTCGTAATATTCATCGCCCGGCACATGGGAGTTGATCGGTTGGATACTCGGGATAATAGGAAGAGTATCACTTAAAACTGGTACCTTAGGAGCAGCGGAAGACGGAGAGCCTTGATCACTTGGAACTAGAGTTGACGGTTTAGCCAGGATGACAAACCTCAAACAAACCTAAAGGAATCTAACGATAAAGGACCCTACTCAAACTAACGCATAAAAGATCTAACCATGTAATGTTTATCGTGGCCAAATGAATTTTAAGATGCAAGGACACAACTTGACCTTTTCATGTTTTAAGATTCGAGAAAAGGACAAAAAGGCGACTCTAGTCGCCTTCGAATGTTTTGTGAGCTCGAAGTGACAAACTGCTCAAGTGAGTCTTTTCTTTTAAGGAGTCTGAAAAGGATCAAAAGTGACTACTCTGGAGAGACTAGGCAAAGGGTTTACCAAACAAATCCGTAAAACTGCATATACACCTTAGTAGTCATATGAAAACTAAGGACTTCCCGTACGACAGTCAATCTTCCCGAATGTTGTGTTCGGTGCGTTACGGTTCGTAAGGCGGCAGACACGGATTCCTGTGGATAAAGGATGATAACCTAGTGGGGTCTCCCCTATATACGTGATGGTACGTGGGAGCTCAAGTCCGTGCTAGACCACTATCGAGTCACAAAAGGAGGAATCACCCAACCGTAGTGTGAAACAACAGTGACTAGGTTTAACGACACTGGAGCACGTCTTTAGCCTAGACCTCTAATTAGTGAGTGTTATGTTCCAATGCGTTTTTAAGTTCATTCAGTTCATTTTATGGTTGATCTTTAGTTAAGTTTCAGTGTCCAGGTCCTACCGTATGTAATCTCTCACAATTTCCTAAATGCAAACTATATGCAAAAGAATATCATTTCGTTCGATGAATGCTAACTACGAGATAGTTAAGGATTTTTCAAGCAAAATGACCACAAACAAGAAAGAATCACTCTGATGCAGCTAATGACAAATAAACAAAACTTTTCTTTTGTTTTAAATCACTTAATCAATGAAAAGCTTCTAATTTCAATTAACTGATGCAATGCAAAAGAGATTATCTGTTTTTCTTTTCAATGGAAAAGTGCACTAAACAAATTTTGAGAGACAGTAACACCGAGCCAAAGATCAATTTCACTCAATGGGAACACAATTGAATCCCCAAAACACCAAAATAGTCCTTCAAACCAAGAAAAAAGCACAAAGACCTCTTATGAGCTATGTGATCCAAACCCAAACGAAGCCAAGTGAAACCCAAGCGAAAAAGAAACAAATCACTTGAATAACAAGAAAAAACTTTGACAACTACTAAGTGAATGCAAAAGGATAATCACAATGTTGACCGGATTATCAAAGAACAAAAAACACCTACGAGAGGCTCGACGCACGAAGCCACTAGATGCCCTAGGGCTAAAATGTGAAATCGATAGAAAAAGGCAAACACCCGAATGATGAAGGTCTAAAACCAGTCAAACCAGGATCAAACACACTCCAGTAATTGAAAAAGACACAGCAAGACACAAATCCAAGCTCAGAGGGCTTAAGGACAAGCGAACTTGAAAAGTTGACAGGCCTGGCGTGACTGTCAGGCTGCAACTCGCGCTTTTATAGGATTGGCGCGGGTTGTCTTTGAGCAACTTGCGCCAATAGTGCGACTGTAAGGCTAAAAAGCGCGCTAATCAAGTTTGCTAAATCAAAAACAAAAGCAAGCAACCCAGGGCTTGAGAACAGTATCTAAGCAAACCAGGAAGCAAGAAACAACAAGAAGTTTGACCCAGAAAGCTATCTAAGCAATCAAAGCAAGAAAAACCAAAGAGACAAGACAAAATCCATGTTGTTGAGGCCGTAAACCAAACCGGAGATTGACTGAAGTGGCGTTGATCTACTTCGCTAATGCAAAGCAATAGCGTTTCGAAGGATACCTGGCCGTACTTCAGGTTCTGTCTAAAGTTTACAAATCAAACAAAAATATTTCCCCAGCGGAGTCGCCAAATTGTTGTGGAGGTAAATCCTCTCCACGGATAGAGACGATCCCTACTAGCCCAGACCGGGTCTAGCAACAATCACACAATGCTATCACGCAAGTTCCTAATTGAAAATACAAAGTAGATGGTGAGAACCTACTTGGATTCCAACGCTAGTATTCGTCGAAGAGATGTCACCCTCGTTCCTTTGCCTTAGCCAGTCATGATCCTCACGATCTCCGTGATGGGACACCTGCACATGCAAAGAACAACACAAAAACAAGCATAAAATCTAGTAGATGCAATTATATATCAGTCAGAAAAGATATAACTCAACATCAAACATAAAACAATGAGAGTGGAACCATAATGATAGTCATCTATTAATAATAAATAATAAAGAAGAATACAACCATTGTTCTGACGTCAAATCCTCCTTTGGCTGGGTAGTCAGCTACACAAGTCTTGCAAAGCTTGTTGGGATGAGGAACAAGCCTCTGTCTCTTTGGGTGACAAGAATCTCCTTACTTAGATATGGCCTTATGGGTGCAAAGAAGGCTCTTGCAGCTTCAAGCTCTTAAACTCCTGGAACTACTGACTATTGTGACTGTAACTATTGTAACTAGCTTTCTCAAGGCATAGAGACAAGCTTTTATAGATAGAGAGGGAAGAGATAGGATCAACCACATTATTCATGGGATTGGCTTTATCACTTGGAAACTTCCATGAAAGGTGGCAAACCACTTTCCCTTCTATGGAGATTCGAAGCCAAACCATCCTAGCTCAACATAGATTCAGTTGGTGAGTGGGTTGAAGCGAACCTTCGGGAGTTTGGTGGTTGAAAACTTTACTCAATTCGGTTGGCGCGAGTGCGACTCTGAGACAGAGTGCCAATGGCGCACCCTTTTTAGAGGATTTCCCTCATTGGCGCGGGTAGTGAATTGTGGACCCGCGCTAATGCAAAAAGAGCTGTTTTCATGGAGATTTTGCAGGAGATGTCTCAGGGAAAATGAAGCTCATACTCAGAGGAAAATAATGCAAGTGGTTTCAGGTCATGTCACTTCTCACAAGTCTCGGAATGAGTCCTCCAGTGTACGGGTAAGGGGTAACAGGGACGGTGACAAACGGTGACAAATTGTTGTGTAACAATGCCCATCGACATTTCTGTTAAACTAAGGATTGTTAAAAATATTCACATTGGAGTTACTTGTTCTCCTGAGGAGATCCAACTTTACACCGACCTTTTCCGAGAGTTACGTGACGTGTTTGCCTGGTCATATGAAGAAATGCCTATTGATCCAAGTATTGTGGTACACGAGATACCTACATACCCTGGTGCAAAGCCAGTTCGACAACGTTTACGCCCCGTGCACCCGATAAAAGCCATGGCCATTAAAGGAGAAGTTGAAAAACTTCTCAAGGCAGGGTTTATTTATCCTATCCCACTAACAGACTGGGTATCTAACATTGTCCCTGTGACCAAAAAGCAGGGCACTATTAGGGTTTGTGTTGATTATCATGACATCAATCACGTATGTCCGAAAGATAACGATCCTACTCCCTTTATTGACCAGCTTATCGACGACTATGCTAGGAGTGAGATATTCTCTTTTATGGATGGATTTTATGGTTACAACCAAATCAATATTTCGCCTGACAATTAGCACAATACTGCCTTCATCAGTCCCTGGGGTAATTTTTCTTGAAAAAAACTCCCTTTCGGCTTGAAGAATGCCAGTGCCACTTTCCAGTGAGCAATGTCCTATGATTTTCATGACATCTGACACATTGTTCAGCCTTATCTGGATGATCTTTTGGCTCATTCAGCTAAATGCGCGGACCATCCGAACCACCTCCACAAGATTTTTCTTCGTTGTAGACATTACCATATTTGTCTCAATCCGCATAAGTGTGTCTTCTGCGTCGAATCCGACAGAATTCTTAGGTTTGTCATTTCTAAAGGGTGTATTCGCTTCGATCCCCTCAAGGTCGAAGCTATTTTAAATCTCCCACCTCCTACTTCTTTGCATTAGTTGCAGAGTTTGTAGGGGAAGGCGAATTTTCTACATTGTTTTATCCCTAACTGTGCGGAGATTGCTAAATATTACACGTGTCTCCTCAAGCCTGACACTCCATTTATTTGGGATGACATCTCCCAAAGGTCATTTGAGCAACTCAATACACTTCTTGTTTCTGCTCCCTTGTTGTGTCCACCCGACTATCATCATGATTATTTGCTTTATCTAGCTGCCGCTGATAGTACTATTGGTATGGTTTTGGTTCAAGACGACAACGATGGTTCTGAGCACGTCATCTATTATCTTAGCCGCAACCTTCTTGACACCGAGACTCGTTATGCTTATGTCAAGAAGCTCGCCTTGGTAGTTGTTCAAGCTGTCCAACGCTTTCGTCATTACATTTTGTTGCGCACAACGACCATGATTTCCGATTGCAACCCGATGACATACATTCTGTCACATCAATTGCTAGGGGGAAATACTTGAAATGGATTGTTATCCTTTAGGAGTTTGATTTGGAGTTTACCACTGCCAAGTCTAAGAAGTCACTGGTCTTCGCTAAGTTGATTTGCTCATTACCATCTGCTTCCGCTCCCTCTCGGATAGAGGACCACATTCTGGATGACACACTTTTCTTGATCAGTACCCTAGATCCCTGGTACAGTGACATTATTGTTTACCTCTAGACGTCTTCCTTCCACCCTGATTTGTCTAAGGATATTCGACGACGCATTCGTCACCATTCTTAGCCCTATCGTATTGTTGGAGACACTTTGTACTGATTCAACGTTGATTTAGTTCTACGTCGTTGTCTGACTTTTGAGGAAGCTGAAAAGGTCTTAAATGACTGCCACTCTAGTGCCTGTGGTGGTCATATGTCGGCCTATGCTACTGCCCAAAAGATTCTTCCTGCTGGTTACTTTTGGCCCTCCATTTTCAAGGATTGCATTCTAGCTGTCCATTTTTGTCACACATGTCAAATTTACCAGTGGAAGATGCATGCACCCTCTTCCCTTTTGCATCCTGTCATTACCGTAGGTCCTTTCGCTAAATGGGGCATTGATTTTATGACCTGTAACCCTCGCTCGGCCGGGGGGCATGGGTATATCATCGTTTCCGTCGATTATTTTACAAAATGGGCCAAGGCAATGCCTACATTGTCTAACGATGGTAAGACAACTACGCAATTCCTATTTAATCATGTGATTACCTGGTTCAGAGTCCCTTAGGCTATAGTCACTGATCATGGTTCCCATTTCTGTGGTTATATGATAACTGACTTGAAAACCCAGCTAGGCTTGCATCATGATAGTTCGACGCCTTATTATCCTCAAGCCAATGGCCAAGTCGAAGCAGTAAACAAAGTGTTGGTTACTGTGCTTCAGCGTACCATTGGAATGCACAAGTCCAATTGGAATTTGATGTTGTTTTCCTTCCTATGGGCCTACCGTACCTCGGTTAAGGATGTAACCAGATTCACACCATTTCAATTTGTATATGGTTTGGAAGCTACCCTCCCGATTGAATGCGAAATCCCTTCTCTTAAATTAGCGGTCGAATTGCTTCCGAATACTACTCCGGTGGAAGAACGCCTTCTTTATCTAGAATAGCTTGACGAGACTCATCGACTTGCTTCTTTAGTCATTGAAGCACAAAAGAAGAGAGTCAAAACTCACTTCGATTAGGCAGTCAACTCACGTTCCTTCATTGAGGGAGATTTAGTCTTGCTATATGATCAAGCTAATGACAAGCTGGAGGTAAGAAAATTCGAACCCATGTGGCATGGGCCCTATATCGTCAAATGTGTGTTGCAAAAAGGGGCTTATGAGATAATTGATTATGAAGGAAACCCTTTAGATAAGCCCCATAATGGGCTTTATCTTAAGAAATACTATGCATGAGTCTTTCGTGCATTGTTGTGTACATAAGTGTGTTTTTCATTTTGTACATGTTTGGCTTGGTGTGTGAGCACTTTCCTCTTGTTGTGTCCTTTTTGCTTCTTATGTATATGTTTGTCACACCTTATGTTGGTTTCGCTGATGGTGCCTATCGCAGTACCTAGAATCTTTCCTCCGCGGCATGGGTTATCTACGATCCTCACGGTGAGTTGGTGGATTTTCAAGGTGTTTGTCTAGGATGTACCACAAACAATGTCACTGAATATAATACCGTCATTGAATTACTGGATGATTCTGTTGTCCTCAATATTCGTGCATTGATTGTGAATATATACTCCCAACTTGTTGTTCTTCAACTCAACAGGCATTATTTCGTCAGAAATCCTCAAATTTTAACGTTGTATTTACGTGTTCGTTTACTGGAAAGGAATTTTGATTATATTTCATATTGACACATTCCTAGAAGAATATAGACATTTGCAACATTTATGAAAGTAAATCATTAAAGACATAATAAGTCATATAGAAAAAAAAAAACACTATATATATATATATATATATATATATATATATATATATATATATATATATATATATATATATATATATATATATATATATATATATATATATATATATATATATATATATCTATATCTATAAATCATTAAAGACATAATAAGTCATATAACAAAAAAAAATATATATATATATATATATATATATATATATATATATATATATATATATATATATATATATATATCAGTGTTGCACATCACACTGCTAAAAAAATATGTGTTCGGTTACATCACAAGACAACATGTCTTTCAAAAATGCCAGAAATTAAACCTAGGAGTCTAATCTGCGTGGTGCTCTCTATAGTACATGACTGCTTGGACCACACGTCTGAGAAGTCGATGGATCCTACCGACACCCCTGTTGTGTGTCGTTGGTACTATCGAGGGACATCCTCAAATCTCGCGTAGTAAGGGGTTCCCTTCGTGAATCCCTCCAGGTCTCGAGCGATATCATCCTCTACATCTCCACCAGGAGGAGGAATGTCAATCTCTCACTCAACCCTTCAAGTAATAGGAGACAAACCTGCAAGCCTTTCCGGCCCAACATCTGCTAGATTGAAACACAGTGATCAAAACATATATAAAAAATGATAAAAAATTATAAAATATTTAAAATCAAAATTTGTTACCTCTGTGGTCCTGGTGTTCCCAAGGGGGAAGTACTAACTCTGGATCGCCCCTAACATCTAGCCTAGCATATGCCCAGTCCTCGACAATGACAAGTTGGCAGTCCAATCATTGGAAAAACTCAGGTCTCCATGACATATGTTGACCCACACCTCCTCTGGGCATCAGCAGTGCCCATCGAGTCATCTGTGGTTCCCGCGGAGTCGACCATGCTACAACTGCTTCCTATCTTTGAAAGATAGGAAGGCGCTAAAGGATGAATGATATCAGGATGGACCCATACCCGAACTGTTTTACATCCCCTCGGTGGCACTTTGTTAATTTCTATTTCATGTTATCTACCATGGCCTCGGCCTAGTTGAAGATAGTGGGATCCATACAGTCAGCAGCCAACTGAAGTTGGGTTTTAGTGGCCTCGTGAAGGGCTTGTGAGCTAACCGCTCTAGTAATGGTTGAGAGAAGTACACAAAGAGACAAGTCTCTGACAGTAGCAATCTTGAGCTTTCTGCCCTTGTTTGACTTCTATGCCTTTGGACACATTCTTTCCATCATCATGTCCATAGTTTCTCCAGTGATCTGAGACCCGATCATGCGGGGCCTTTTCCCCCTTCGTGACAAACCTGTCAAGAAATAGATGTCTGCTACATCAATCTCCAGCTCTTGCCCTCGGATAATGAACTTAGCCTCATTCGGATCCCACGCTCCAATCAGATATTGTAGTAAGTCCGGCTATGCCCTCAGACTAGGCACCATGAAAAATTTCAGTAGACCATAGTTCTGGAGCACATCCAGACAGTCTTGGTCTCCCATGGCTAGTTCATCATCACCAGTATGCTCTCTTTCTTTCCACCCAATCACCATTTTTCTTCCTGCACACACACATCAAGGATTATAAATACTTTGCTTGCATTTAAACTCCACAGAAATGGCTTCAATTTTGAGAAATGTTAAGAAGCCAAAATCACCCATTAAGAAAAATTTTCTACTTTTCCGTGTACAATTGCGAAGACCCTGTTTTATCCTCGTGGAAGATTTTGGGTCGTCGTGGTCCCGAGCTGGAAACTCGTGACGACCGCTGCATATATGCTGGCCCTAAAACCTTCCTTGGAGGTGGCTCAAACCATCAAAAACGACATATTATCTATGAAAAAATGTAGGAAAATGATTAGAGCTTACCTAGACCAGACGAATTTGCTGACAGGCTGCTAATCTTTCTCCAGTCAACTGTTGAAATTTTGATTGCACGAGGGTAAAATTTTTGCTCTGAGGTAAAATGGTGAAACATAATTTGTTTTTTACCAAATGACTCTTTTATAAGCCTTTTTGGTAAAATTAAGGTTTTTGACTATTTCACGTATTTTTATATCAAAGATGGATCTTATGCTTATTTTTGTGTAGCAACAGGTTTCAGGAACCTTGGTGACTACCCTGCGAGTTATATTTTATACTTTTTCAGACTCAGTAAAAACATGAAAATGTCCCTCTTGGAGTCGTCTTTAAGCTCTTTTCTGACTCTCGAAACATGAAAATATCATCGAGCACTTGTCACTTTGAACTCGTTAAAGGCTATGAAGCGTCATCTACCCAGTATACGTTTACCCCTTTTTCGGGTTGGGATAGATTATTTACGAAAAATGTATATGTTGATATTTCATGGTCAATAGGTTCCCTTGGATATTATTTTCTACCTTTTCGGGTTCAAGGGACAAATTTATGAAAAGGGACCTTTGGAGTTTTCTTTTCCGTGTCTTTTTCAAACTCTCTAAACATGAAAAAGACTCCTAGTTTTACCTATGTCGGACTCGTTAAACCCTGACAACATTGGACTTGTCATCATGATGAGATCAAGCTTCTCCTTCCTAGGGCTTGTTAAAACTCGCTAGGTCGGATTCATCCAAAGGATGAACTTACATTACAAGCATATGCTATCCCCTTCAAGCTTACGTTTCAAAAATAATTGGGGTACTCACAAGAAATGGTGGGGGAAAATTTGGAAATATTCTGTTGATTGCATTAGTTATTACGGCAGCTTGTCGCTCTTGGACATTGACACTCTTTTTGCTTCGTGTTGGGTTGGGATATCCTCATTTTATCGTTGGCCTTCCGGGTTTTGGGTTATTCATTTTGCCTCAATCCATCTAATCCCTGCTGCATCTGTCAATCCTTTGACCTTTGATACAATCATCTGTCAATCCATCTGATTCTCTGTCTCATTCACAATCATCTTGTTCCTTTGTCTCGCGTCGATGATGTGGGAAACATTATGGCCCTCCTTTGACCAGTCGCTTCCTATCGACTTCAGTTCATTATCTAGGAAGTTGACCTAGAGAAACTTTTCTGGTACCCTGGAGCTTGCACGCCTTAATGGCAAGTTCTTCGCATTCGACGACAGGCTTGCATCATTGGTATTCGATCTAGTGATTTCACAAGTGTTTGAATTTAGATCATTCTTCACATTTTGTGGATTGTACTAGCAGTACCTTGAGAACCATGTTGGCATTATGATACATATGTTGTACTTGATGGCAACCCACTCATCTTAGATAATAAATTATAGTGTAGAGAAAATTTCACGCACTTATATGCAGAGAAAAGTTTATTTCATGTAGAGAAAAGTTCACGCACTTATATGCAGAGAAAAGTTTATTTCATGTAGAGAAAAGTTCACGCACATGCAGAGAAAAGTTTATTTCATGTAGAGAAAAGTTCACGCACTTTTATGCAGAGAAAAGTTTATTTCATGTAGAGAAAAAGTTCACGCACTTTCATGCAAGGAAAAGCGCGTATATGTTGGAGAACTTACCTTTGGTCCATGGTAGTTAGTCCTTGGTATTTGAACCTATGAGGAAAAGCGCGTATATGTTGGAGAACTTACCTTTGGTCCATGGTAGTTAGTCCTTGGTATTTGAACCTATGAGGAAAAGCGCGTATATGTTGGAGAACTTACCTTTGGTCCATGGTAGTTAGTCCTTGGTATTTGAACCTATGGTTTTGGACCATGGTACTTCGTCAAAAGTGTTGATCTCACGTACTTTCATGGTTGGTTCATGGTATTAGTCCAATAGTTTTTTGATCCTATGCTTTTGGCCCGTGGTATTGTGAAAGGCCTAAGCCTATATAAAGCAAAGGAGATCACTTGGCTAATTCATTCTTGCAAATCAAATATCTTAAGATTGAAATATTGGGTTATTGTTTTAAAAGTTTGATCTATGAAAGGGAAGTTGAAAGCGAATCTGTGAAGGGTGATCTCTCGAGCGCTGCAGGTGCGGAAGTGCGGAGGCGCCACAGAAGGCACAGTGTGAAGTCGCCACAAACGGCACAGTGCGGAGACGCCACAGAGGTGCCACAGAAGGCGCAGTGCGGAGGGGCCACAGAAGGCACAGTGCGGAGATGCCACAGAAGGCGCAGTGCGGAGATGCCACAGAGGCGCCACAGAAGGCACAATGCGGAGACGCCACAGAGGCGCGACAGAAGGCGCAGTGCGGAGGCGCCACAGAAGGCGCAGTGCGGAGACGCCACAGAAGGCGCAGTGCGGAGGCGCCACAGAAGGCGCAGTGCGGAGACGCCACAGAAGGTGCAGTGCGGAGGCGCCACAGAAGGCGCAGTGCGGAGACGCCACAGAAGGCGCAGTGCGGAGACGCCACAGAGGCGCCACAGAAGGCCCAATGCAAAGGCGCCACAGAAGGCGTAGTGCGGAGACGCCACAGAAGGCGCAGTGCGGAGGCACCACAGAAGGCGCAGTGCGGAGGTGCCACAGAAGGCGCAGTGCGGAGACGCCACAGAAGGCGCAGTGCGGAGGCGCAGGTGCGGTGGTCGCGGTGCCACAGAAGGCGCAGGTGCGGAGGTAGTACAGATATCCGTAGATCTATACCAGTGAAGTTGCGATCCCTGCTTAAAATTTGTTTTAACTGCCTTTGACTATTCTGCAGGGTTTTGGGTGCATAACTGATGTTTGGTTACTGGTATTGAGTTCAGATAACAACATGATTAATGACTTATCTTTATGTACTAGATCTGGTTGATAACTCTCATAATATCATTGTATATGTATGGATCTGGTGATTGGGTGATTCAGAAGGTTGTTTGATTATGAGCTTCAATGTTATTGTTGGGTCCAGTATGAAAATTGGATGAAAAGTGGCCTTTCAGATTATGTGTTGTGCTTCAGTGTATCCAGTCTGAAAATTGATGAAACGTGGTACCTAGAGGAGAGAAGATTGTAGGCCAGCGCCTATGTACTAGTATCTAAGCTAGTACAAAAGCTAAGGGATATCTTTGGAGCATTGTAGTAGGTAGCAGCCTGCGTACTAGTAAATGGATCAGCTAGTACAAGAGCAAAGGGGGTTGTAGCTCCTGTACTGGTATAAGACTGCACCAGTACAAATATTGTAAAAGGATTTTCTTATTAAGAAGAAGATTGAGATGACTTGCAGCAGGTGGTTTTTCTCCTGCATTGGGTTTCCACCTTATATCATGGTGTTCATGTGTGTGCCTTATGTGTGATGATCTATTCTCTATTACGGCATCTGTTATCTGATAATATGGTTGATAATGTTCTAATGCACTCATTGAAGATCAATTAACTTAATCATAAGAAGTTGTGGAAGTAGCATATATGAATCTGATTATGGAAATGAAAAAGTTTTATTAATGTGATAATACTGATTCACCCCCCCCCCCCTCTCAGTATTATTTCCAACAATTGGTATCAGAGCAGGTCCTTTGATAGAAGCTTGATCGCTTGAAGGAGATTCGTGGAACAATGGGAAAGAAGCTTAAGAAGAAAGCACCTAAGAAAAAGAAGTCATCTCAGAATAACTATGACAGTGGGAGAATCAATTGGGGATTAGGTATAAGAAGCTCTTCAGATTCAGAATCATTATCAGGTATGAATATATTATCCTCTGATGTTCTAGCTATCTTTCCTTTTGGAAGAGATGAAAGTGATAGCGAAACTACTGAATTTTCTCTTATGGGTGAACAAGAAAGATATCAAATAGAGGCAGAATTTAAAAGGCTGACAGACAAAATTAGAGATCAACAAGATCTATTGAACAAAAGGGAATGTAATTTCAAAGAAGAAGCTACCAAACTAAAGGCCCAACTAGAAGAAGGAAACAAGGTAAGAAAGCTACTCAAGGACAAGGAAGACCAATGTCAAAAATTGCAGCATGAAGTGACATCATTAAGAAAAGAAGTCAACGAAAGAAGCACAACCATCAAGAAACTCAAAGATAGATCCAGCTACTATGAAAATCTTGAAGCTACAATCCTCTCACTAAAAGGAGATCTTGATGAATCAAAGAAGCAGAATACAAATCTACTCCAAGCTATTGCAAAACAAGAAAACGAAGTCACCAGCTTAAAATCTCAACTAGAATGTGCCTTCCGAGTTCGTCAAATGTAGCAGGATCTGAATGAAGAACAAGAAAAGGAGATTCTCAAACTAAGGGAACAAATGGAAGAAGGAAGGAAAGCTGAAGAATATTTGAAAAAGCACTCTCTGGAAAAGGAAGAACAACTTCAAGTTGAGGTAAATATCTTGAAAGGTAAACTAGAAGAAAAGGATAAGATTTTACGATTTCAAGATAGTTCTAAAGTCTTGGATGATATTCTTAGTAGTCAAAGGTCTCCTGCTATAAAGACTGGTCTTGGTTTCCATGAATCTGTTGAAGGTGAATCTAGTTCACAAGGTGAGGCAAGGAACTCTAAAGAGAAATCTAAAGTGATCAACGAAGAAATGAAATATCAATCTCATCATCAACCAAGAAAAGAGATTCCTCAAAGAAAATCCTTTACTCCTATGAATAATGTTGAATGTTATGTATGTCATAATCTTTGACATGTTGCAGCTAGATGTAGAAGAAGAAGGGTTCAAGACCATTATGCACAAAGATCATCACATTCAAGGTACTTTTATGGATATTGCTTTGCTTGCAATATGTTTGGTCACAAAGCTGCTGATTGTTACAGGAGGAATATGAAACATGTAAGATGTTATGCATGTAACAAGCTTGGACATATAGCTAAGGAATGCAGGAACAAAGTGTGGGCACCATATCAAAAGGAGAAAATTTCATCATCACGCTTGAAGATATGGAGGAAAAAGGAAGTACAGTCAGAAAAAGGCAGCACTGCACAACGTACAGACATACCAGAATCAGAGGGAGCTGAAAGTACAAAACTTCAGTGTCCTGAATCTCATATGCAAACTCCATAAAGGAAAGTTGCATATATACGCGAGTTAGTTACTGCACAGTCACGTATATGATTGTTTGAAGAAAGGCAGTAGGGACAGATTCAAGAGAAGGATCAGTTTTGCTCTAGTTAATAATAATGATGTGTGGATATGATGGTTAGAAGTGTTTTGGTTCTAACTTGATATTGATGATGTCTTGATACTTCTTATTGATATGCATGATCAGACAGATGGCACAGGTTTAGAGGGAGCATATGGACTTAATGCATTATTGGCATTATGGTTAATAGTCCTTGGTGATGATACTTATATGGATAAATGATTCATCTTGCTATGGTTATGAGTTGTTCACATGGTTCTTGGATCAGATTTATGGTTGATTCTCTAATGATGCTTGCATGGGAAGCACTTTGCTTGAATTCACATCTTCTTGATGTTGAGTCACTCATATGCTGCTGTCGTCATATGCATAAAGATCATATATTACAGTTATGATTCCTTTCATTCTTGGCACAAATGGATGAGGATTGCTGGCTGGATACAGGGATGATTATTCAAAGTTGCATTGTTGGAGACATGATGATAATGAGCTCTTATCTATATGATGATAGGATTGTTTCATACATATGTTGATTAATGCAGATATTCCCAATTGATGATACTTGATTCATGTAGATCTGGATGGCTATGATGTTTCTCACATAGAATGTGAAATTCTGTTGATGCGGACATACCTTGATGATTCATGCACTAATACAAGTTGTTGGTCTAGTTGCTGTTGACAGATACTATGGAGCAGATCATAAAGTGTTGTTGTTGATGTTCATCTTATTTAGGTGATTTCATATCAAGACTCATGATGTAATAGTCTCATCTCTTCAGGTCATGTAACGACCTATGTTGGTTTCCCAACTATGCCTGGGATGAAGATGTAATGTATTTGGTTTTCATTTTTCTGATATATCCCCACTTGGTTGGGTGATGGATGTATGTATTGAATCTTTTAGGAAGGTAATTTGTGATGTAGAACATCCTTTTTTAGACCTTGCTTACAGTCAGGGGGAGCCTGAGCATGAATAGCACTATATAGCATAGCAGACATTTCAGCTTGTTCTCAGAAAGAGCATGATCAGATTGGTGCACCATGACATATACAAAGGGGGAGCTCATTCAGAGATTTCAACAGGTACTCAGGGGGAGCTTATAATGCATTGTTGGCATTATGGAGGACATACAAAAGGAGATCTTGGATGTTGGTCTGATTATTGCTGCAATCTATCTCTTTCATGGTCATGGATTATGGTTCTTCTTTGCAGATCTGGTTTATAGTCAAGGGGAGCATGTTCTTAGGGGGAGCATAACCCTTTGCCCTTGATGTCAAAGGGGGAGAGTGATTGGTTGTTGTTGCCATCAAGTCCAAAGGGGGAGATTGTTGGCATTATGATACATATGTTGTACTTGATGGCAACCCACTCATCTCAGATAATAAATTATAGTGTAGAGAAAAGTTCACGCACTTATATGCAGAGAAAAGTTTATTTCATGTAGAGAAAAGTTCACACACTTATATGCAGAGAAAAGTTTATTTCATGTAGAGAAAAGTTCACGCACTTTTATGCAGATAAAAGTTTATTTCATGTAGAGAAAAGTTCACGCACTTTTATGTAGAGAAAAGTTTATTTCATGTACAGAAAAAGTTCACGCACTTTCATGCAAGGAAAAGCGCGTATATGTTGGAGAACTTACCTTTGGTCCATGGTAGTTAGTCCTTGGTATTTGAACCTATGAGGAAAAGCACGTATATGTTGGAGAACTTACCTTTGGTCCATGGTAGTTATTCCTTGGTATTTGAACCTATGAGGAAAAGCGCGTATATGTTGGAGAACTTACCTTTGGTCCATGGTAGTTAGTCCTTGGTATTTGAACCTATGGTTTTGGACCATGGTACTTCGTCAAAAGTGTTGATCTCACGTACTTTCATGGTTAGTTCATGGTATTAGTCCAACAGTTTTTTGATCCTATGCTTTTGGCCCGTGGTATTGTGAAAGGCCTAAGCCTATATAAAGCAAAGGAGATCACTTGGCTAATTCATTCTTGCAAATCGAATATCTTAAGATCTGAAATATTGGGTTATTGTTTTAAAAGTTTGATCTATGAAAGGGAAGTTGAAAGCGAATCTGTGAAGGGTGATCTCTTGAGCGTTGCAGCTGTGGAAGTGCGGAGGCGCCACAGAAGGCGCAGTGCGGGGGCGCCACAAAAGGCGCAGTACGGAGACGCCACAGAGGCGCCACAGAAGGCGCAGTGCGGAGGCGCCACAGAAGGCGCAGTGCGGAGATGCCACAGAGGTGCCACAGAAGGCGCAGTGCGGAGACGCCACAGAAGGCGCAGTGCGGAGACGCCACAGAGGCGCTACAGAAGGCGCAGTGTGGAGGCGCCACAGAAGGCGCAGTGCGGAGACGCCACAGAGGCGCCACAAAAGGCGCAGTGCGGAGGCGCCATAGAAGGCGCAGTGTAGAGGCGCCACAGAAGTCGTAGTGCGGAGATGCCATAGAGGCGCCACAGAAGGTGCAGTGCGGAGGCGCCACAGAAGGTGCAGTGCGGAGGCGCCACAGAAGACGCAGTGCGGAGATGCCATAGAGGCGCCACAGAAGGTGCAGTGCGGAGGCGCCACAGAAGGCGCAGGTACGGTGGTCGCGGTGCCACAGAAGGCGCAGGTGCGGAGGTAGTACAGATATCCGCAGATCTATACCAGTGAAGTTGCGATCCCTGCTTAAAATTTGTTTTAACTGCCTTTGACTATTCTGCAAGGTTTTGGGTGCATAACTGATGTTTGGTTACTGGTATTGAGTTCAGATAACAACATGATTAATGACTTATCTTTATGTACTAGATATGGTTGATAACTCTCATAATATCATTGTATATGTATGGATCTGGTGATTGGGTGATTCAGAAGGTTGTTTGATTATGAGCTTCAATGTTGTTGTTGGGTCCAGTATGAAAATTGGATGAAAAGTGGCCTTTCAGATTATGTGTTGTGCTTCAGTGTATCCAGTCTAAAAATTGATGAAACGTGGTACCTGGAGGAGAGAAGATTGTAGGCCAGCGCCTATGTACTAGTATCTAAGCTAGTACAAAAGCTAAGGGAGATCTTTGGAGCATTGTAGCAGGTAGCAACCTGCGTACTAGTAAATGGATCGGCTAGTACATGAGCAAAGGGGGTTGTAGCTCCCGTACTGGTATAAGACTGCAGCAGTACAAATATTGTAAAAGGATTTTCTTATTAAGAAGAAGATTGAGATGACTTGCAGCAGGTGGTTTTTCTCCCGCATTGGGTTTCCACCTTATATCATGGTGTTCATGTGTGTGATGATCTATTCTCTATTACGACATCTATTATATGATAATATGGTTGATAATGTTCTAATGCACTCATTGAAGATCAATTAACTTAATCATAAGAAGTTGTGGAAGTAGCATATATGAATCTGATTATGGAAATGAAAAAGTTTTATTAATGTGATAATACTGATTCACCCCCCCCTCTCAGTATTATTTCCAACAAACCATTGACATCACTAGTGGTGTCTCTCGCGCTTGTTAACGGTTCACATCATTGGCTGGTAATCAAGTGATTTTCTAGTGTGCTCGACTTCAACACATCTATTCACATATTAGAAATTGTGTAGTGGTCAGGTTGGGATTCAAGACCCTGGGCTCAAATTACACAGGTCCAGGTTGCGTGGATTGATTTATACATGACTCTTTTGATTGGATGGCTGCAACCATACTTGAGACTTTTTTATGGTCTTTCTGATTCGATGGCTGCATCCATACCACAGACCATTTATGTTTATCTTCTGGATGGGTATGCCCATGCCTTATGCACATGTATTTCCTTTCACTATGTATTCATGTGTCAGAGATATTAGTTGTACTTGCATCTGTAGGTTCTCCGTGAGGATGTTTTGTTTCGGTTATGGATTCATAACGCATTCAACCCCTCCCACTCTCTCGGCCTTCATGCTTTAGGGGGCATCTATTACGCAGTAATTTGTCACCGACTTTGCATTCCTTGATCCTGGATATTTCCAGTCCATGTTACTGACATCTATGCTGTGTCATGTTGCCAATTATGTGTCATTACCTTCCTTGCAATCTCAAGAAGAGTGTCTCATTTCATGATCCTTGAAGGAGACCCTTTTTACCTAAGTTTCTAGGTCGTTGCGAGTCAGAAGTTAGCCCCCTCGTGAAGATGGTCAAGTTAACACTAGCCCTAGCGAAGTCTTCACTCTGTCCCTATGTTGCACCTGCCACGAGCCAGATTTGGTAAGTTTTTCAACAACTCGTCAAAACTTCAAGATGAAATTGCTTCATGGGTGGTCCTAGGGCTGGTTTTGGGTCAGTTGAACTTGCCTTCCTCCTCTGGGATAGTTGTTCCACCTTTTGTGCAACCTCCCTAAGAGATAAGCTCTTCCTTCCTTCTCTTATGGAACCTCTCCCTCCTATAAATATCTCCTCCATGAATAACATCGGTTACCTTGGATGTAGCTGGATGATAGCTAGATGTAATTTGATAGTTTCAAGTTTCTAAGAGCGGAGTAGAGGTAGAGAGTGTTATTGGATTGTGGAAGTAGCCTCTTTTGTATTTTGATTTGAGAGATGCTTGAGTAGAGTTGGCTTGAGAGCTTTCTAGTATCAACCCTTTTGGACAGAAGAGAGAGTCATATGTTCCCTTGTGAGATGGTTCACAAGTAAATTCTTATAGAGACATACTAACAGGACCCTTCAAGGGGGCTTACGACGTCAAGGCTCGGTTGTAAGTTTCACTTTGATTTATATTAATAGAAATCAATAGCTTGTTTCCTATATCATGCGTAAAAATATATGTCGATAGCTTGAGGTTCCTTGACTCTTCAAGTAGATTGTTTGGTTGTTTTCTATTTGTGTTTGTGGTGTTTCTCTACATGTTGTTTTTTAGGTATGAACGACTAGAAGAACAATGAGCTGGAGCAGCATTACAAGGAATTCATCGAATGTCGGATTGAAGGTAGGTCTTCATAACACCAAATTTCTAAGAAAATTTGCTTTGGTATTGTCTGTGCAGTGAATAGACCCACTCTAGGACTAGAGGGGTTGCCTCTATTTGCAGAGGGAACTTACGTGTGCCACACACCATCTCCAGCATCAAGGACAAAGCAGTACACGTGGCGACCCAAATCCTGGCAGGAAAGGTTATGCGCAAGTGTCGCGCGGACAAAGTACCTGCGCCGGTGGTAGCGCTAGTTGAGCAGTGCACGGAGGGGGTCCAGTTTCACTGGTCTGAGTTACTCTGCAAGGAGTTTTTAGAAAATTTCCACGAAGCTCAGGAACGAGGCAAAACGTTTCACCATGCATGGTTTCTGCTATCCATAGTGCTCGTGGCAGGGGAATTACCAGAGGATAGTCAATTTTTTAGGCCCATATACTACTAGTGTAACCCCTTATTGTTATTAGTACAACCCCCTTATTATATTGTTGTACCCATGTAGTCCCCATATTTTTAGTATTGTGCCCCATAGGATCCCACTATTATTATTATTGTGACCTTACATTATTATTGTTATGTCGGCTCTGATTATATTATGACTCCTTAGACTCCTATATATAGAAAGGAGGTCTTTTCATTTGTAGCATCCAAGAATTGTTCATTTATGTAGTGTAAAGGAGGTTGCCCCCTCGAAGAGGCTGAATTCTAAGGCGTTGATCTATCTTTTCTATATTTTTGTGAGTTGGTTTCATAACATTTGGTAGCAGAGCTTTGGATTCTAGGGTTTTGCTGCTCCAAATAGGTCATCGTGGAATTTTCGCTATAACTCTTTTTCTGCGATGTTTCATAAGCAAAAAAAGTACCCATTTGAGATGAAATCACATTGAACCTCGGTCCAAATTTCAGAGCCTTTCGCACTATATTTGCAGAGATATGATCTGAGGAAGTTGGTCTTTTTGAAGATTCCTGAATTACATTCCAAACAGGTGACCTTGGAAAAATCGTCATAAATTTTGTTTTGAGCATCGGATTGCAATTTCGTCAAAAGTTACAGAAAGAGGACAGACTGTAGTTTCCTGTGTATATTTAATAGACCAGAAGGTCAAAACAGTGACACGTGGCACCTCATACAAGTTCGTTCTTTTGAAAAGGTATATAATAAGGTCATCTTGGGAGATTTGGCAAAACTCTTCCTTGGAGAATCCAATTTGGATCAGATTGGTGGCATTAGAAAGAGGACATAGAGGGATACTGCAGGTTGCAATTTTAGAATTGGAAGAACCATAATTACATATTTATAGTCGTTTCAAGATTGAGCTCCCAAAATCAAGAAAAGGCGATATGAGGAAGTTTGATGGCAAGGATCCGGTAAATTGGATACTTCAGATGGAGAAATATTTTGATCTACATGGTGTACCACTGTTACAAAAGGTATGTATTGCATCTTCATATTTATAATCGAATCATTTTTTATGGTATAAAGGGCTTTGTTCTCGTAAACAACTTGTTACGTGGTCAATTTTCACGGAGGAAATTATAGCACATTATGAGAATACAAAGAGCAACACCTTATTTATAGGAACACCACAACAATTGGAAAGAGTAAAAGAGCTTTGTTACATAGTAGAAAGTAAAATTATGGCAATAAGGAAGTCTACCCCTCACAACTATAATAATGGAAGTGTTGTTTCTCCTAGCCTTCCACAACCTACAAGGGTTACACCACAACAATTGGAAGAGAAAAGATAAAAAAGGCTTTGTTGCAATTGTGAAAGAAAATGCACTAAAGGTCATAAGTGTGATGAGAAGAAATTATTTTACATAGATTATGAAGAGGAGGAAGAAAAGGGTCAAGAAACATCAAAAGAAGAGTATATACACTAGGAACCAACCCCAGAGAAAGAAGAAATGAATCCGACCATATCTTGTAAAGCATTGGCAAGAATTATCACTCCTCAAACTCTCAAGATAGAAGGACATATCAAGAAGAAAAAGGTTCAAGAAGTGAAAGATCACATCGAAAAAGAAGAAATGAATCCAACCATATCTTGTAATGCATTGGCTGGAATTACCACTCCTCAAATTATCAAGATAGAAGGACATATCAAGAAGAAAAATGTTCAAGAAGTGAAAGATCACATCGAGCATCAAGAAATGAATATGACCATATCTTGTAAAGCATTGGAAGAAATTACCACTCCTCAATCTCTCAAGATAGAAGGAAATATCAAGAATAAAAAGGTTCAAGCAGTGAAAGATCACATTGAGCATCAACAACAAGTTCTCCAACTTTTAAAGGATAATGCCACTTTGGTGCAAAATCGAATGAAACAACAGGTAGATCAACATTGTAGTGAAAAATGTTTTGATGTAGGTGATTGGGTATTTTTACTGCTACATCTCAAGCAAGCTATTTATGAGAAGGAAATGTTGGAAATACTACATGCACTTAAGAAATGGCGACCTTACCGAATGGGAAGACACTTCAAGGTAAAAATGGATCATGATAGTCTTAAATACTTTTTAGAACAAATATTATCTATAGAAGAACAGAAAAAATGGGTCACAAATATATTGGGTTATGAGTTTGACATCATCTATAGAAAAGGGAAGCAAAATTTTGTTGTAGATGCACTCTCAAGAAAGGATGAGGATGTGGAAGCATTGTTTTGTGCTATTTCTATTATCCAACCAGATTGGATAAACGAAGCAAGGGATGAATGGAAGAAGGACGAAGAAGTGTGGCCACTCATTCAAAAGTTGCAGAAGATCCCAATTCAAACAATATTGCCAGAACTTGAAGAGGAAGGAAAAATCATATTGGAACCTGGAGCAGTCACAGAAACAAGAACCCGACAGCTACGAAATCGATCAATTTCAGAGTATCTCATCAAGTGGAAGAACTTACCCGCTGAAGATTCCACATGGGAGGACAAGAATATTCTACAGAAGCATCAAGAACTACTCAAGCATTGAGGACAAAACTTTTTGAAGGAGAGGGGCATGTTAGGCCCCTATAATACTAGTGCAACCCCCTTATTATATTGTTGTACCCATGTAGTCCCCATATTGTTACTATTGTGCCCCATAGAAGCCCACTATTGTTATTATTGTGCCTTTACATTATTATTTTTATGTCAGCTCTGATTATATTATGACTCCTTAGACTCCTATATATAGAAAGGAGGTCTTGTCATTTGTAGCATCCAAGAATTGTTTATTTATGTAATGTAAAGGAGGTTACCCCTTTGAAGAGGCTGAATTCTAAGGCGTTGATCTATCGTTTCTATCTATACTAGTAGCCTCTTTTATATTTTTATTTGAGAGATGCTTAAGTAGAGTTGGCTTGAGAGCTTTCTAGTATCAACCCTTTTGGACAGAAGAGAGAGTCATATGTTCCTTTGGGAGATGGTTCACAAGTAAATGCTTACATAGACATACCGATAGGACCCTTCAAGGAGGCTTATGACGTCAAGGCTCGGTTATAAGTTTTACTTTGATTTATATTAATACAAATCAATAGCTTGTTTCCTATATCATGCGTTAAATTATATGTCGATAGCTTGAGGTTCCTTGCCTCTTCAAGTAGATTGTTTGGTTGTTTTCTATTTGCATTTGCGGTATTTATCTACATGTTTTTTTTCAGGTATGAACGACTAGAAGAACAAAGAGCTGGAGTAGCACGATGAGGACTTCATTGAACGTCGGATTGAAGGTAGGTCTTCATAACACCAACTTTCTAAGCAAATTTTCTTTGGTATTGTCTGTGCAGTGACTAGACCCACTCTAGGGCTAGAGGGGTTGCCTCTGTCCATAGAGGGAACTTACCTGTGCCACACGCCATCTCCAACATCAAGGACAAAGTAGTATGCGTGGCGACCCAAATCCTGGCAGGAAAGGTTATGCGCAAGTGTCGCACGGACAAAGTACCTGTGACGGTGGTAGCATTGGTTGAGAAGTGCATGGAGGGGGTCCAGTTTAACTGGTATGAGTTCCTCTGCAAGGAGTTTTTAGAAAATTTCTGTTAAGCTCAAGAACAGGGCAAAATGTTCCAAGATGCATGGCTTCTACTATCCATAGTGCTCGTGGTAGGGAAATTACTAGAGGATAGTCAATTCCCCATAATTGACAGGACCTGCGAGAGGCCGCGAAGTATGCTTCGATCTGGGCCACAAAGGATGCCAAAAGGATTTGCGACAGTAAAATATTTTGGGTGTTCATAGATATGAAACTCAATATGAGGATCAACCGTAAGCCATGGTTGTCACCCACTATCTACAACATCCTGCAGAGTTTTGTAGAATTCAAAGCGGACATTCACAACATTTATATCAGAGCGCGCAAGGATCTAAGGAAACAGTGGATAAAGCTACCCTTCACAGCTATAGACGACGTCATTTTTTATGTACTGGAGGCATGTCCACGACCCAAACATCATGGAGATAGAGAAGTCGGCGGCATAGAGGAAGAAAGAAGAGGCCAAGCTACACATCGCATAGTTGGCCAAAAGGCGAAGGAAGGAAGCAATGGAAGCAGAAGTGCAGGCAGCGCGGGATGCTGCACAGAAAGAAAATGAGCAGGAAAAGGTTGCAACAACAACAGAAACAAAGGAGACAGTGGGTGAGGGCCAAGCGACGTCTTCGTAGGGCAGGAAGCAGGGGAAGCAAAAAAAGTAGAGGGAGGGGCAGACCGACAAACTGCGTCAACACAGTTAAAGTACCAACTCCCAACAGAGCGGGGAGGGTCACGTAAGAAGGTCAAGGCATCGAAGTTGTCTATTGACCCGATCACCCTAATCAAGGGTGATCTGCACGACATCGGTGAGACAGTGCGCGATGTCACCTCTGAGGCTCTCCAAGATTTCATGTAGGAGAAACAGATTGTGTTGGGGGCCCTCAGAGTGTAGTTGCAAGAATTATAGGCATGCCCCCCTCAAGCTGGTACCCTTTCGACCAGCCTTGCAGTAAGCTCAACAACAGCAGAGCAGATGTTGCACACGCGGATGACGAATACCATAGTGTTGTCGGAAGGGGCGCTAGTGACATCAAATTAGGTCGACAGGCCTATAGTTAGCGCATTGAAAGGTCTCGGTCTCAATATGGCTACACTCCCATGAAAGACCTTATATGTTTTGTAGGATGGGATAATTGTAGAGCTGTGCGCTAGGGAGAGCCACGCACTGCAAGTCCTCAGTGAGTAGAAATCAATATGGAACAACTGAGCTTGAAGCACAATGAAGTGGTGTCACAGAACCAACAGCTGGTACAGGTAATAGATGACACTTGCCAAAGCGTTCTGGAGATGGCCATCCCAACAGACATGCCAGCAAAGGTGCGGATCCATTGATTAGTAGTAGGGGTCCACGAGGCAAGGGAAGAAATGTCAAAGGTTCAGCAGGAGTTGAACCTTCAAATTGTTGAGTTGCAGTTGAAGGCGTAGCCATCCACCCCCCTGGAAGTCAGAGAATAGCACGCTAGCACTATCACAATGGGACTGGAAGAGATTGCGGTGCAGTGCGAGACTCCACTAGTATGTTGGTAGTATCACTTAAGGTCCTCACAAATCTGCAGGAGGACGCCAACATCCACTGTTTAGAGACAGAGGCATGAGAACTCCAAAAGAAGTATGACAGTGTCTGAGGAACTGCGCAGATGATGGTCCTCACTCAGAGGCTCGTGCGGATGCAATAGGCTAAAGCGCTAAAAGAACAGGTGGATGCGACACGACACAAGGAAGCAGTCCTGAAGGCGTGCGTTCAGCCTTGGATTGACGAGGCCTTCACCATCACAATAGAAATTGAAGGCAAGCTCACACACATGCAGAGGATGCACATACTGATTCATAGAAACTCTTCTGACATAGAGGTCTCAGAACAACGTATGCAACAGATTCAACAAGCAGCAGCTCAGTGTGCTACTGACCTTGCCACAGTTCGAGAACAGTTGGAGGGACTCTGTGCAAAGATATTTGCACCGACAGAGTGACTCGAGGGTGAGTCACGATGTTGTGTTGGGGGCCTATTGGGCATGGAATCCCCCCATGCCATGTTTTGGGGCTTAGAGCCCAAGTTTTGAGAAAGTCTTTTGTAAAAGCTCCGCGAATTTCGAGCGCAGAGCACGAAGTCACAATAGAGTCACAGGGTTGTTCACCCTAGTTTTGTAATGTAATGGCGGTTGGATAGACCTACCATGGTCTGTGGACCATGGGATTATATAAATAGAGCGAGGCTCTAAGTGTAGAAGGAAACGAAGAATTAGAGAATAAGAATAAGGAAGTCTAAGTGATTGAGTCTAAGTGTAAAGTGTGTTTGTGGGTTATGGAGTAGGAGAAGGCTATGCAGCTGAGTGCACAGAGGCCTAGTAGTCCACAACTAAGTGCACAGACCCCTGCAGTTGAGTGCGTAGGGTGGGTCAAGTATGTAACCGTTGGAAGAATCAATAAAAAGAAGTTTTTCTATAATTGTATCTATTTGTTTATGGTTTAATGCATGATTGGATATAAGTTACAAGTATACTATTTATTTACTGCGCGAACTTGTATGAATGTGTTATGTTATTACGTATAACTTAAGACATATAAATAGGCGAAGGTGCTCAATTGATACTGGAAGATAAATAAGATCTCGGGCAATAGTGCACAGCGTGGCACAACCCCTGGTTAGGGCTGCACGAAGGCAGGGTATTAGGCTACGAGGAATGGGAAAGCGCACGAAGCAACCTACGTGTAGGGACAAACAAAGGACTAGTCAAACTCATCATACATCTCCAGGGTGTGGAAACTTGGTTCTAGCACCCTCCCATACTACTTTGGGTGAGACCTAAGTCCACACTCCGCAGACTGTTGCTGAAAGGGCTAGTAGTACAAGGATTTGTTAGGCTAATTAACTCTGAACCTGGGTCAGGCCCCAACAAGCCAACATTCCTTTTCAACCATAACAATGTTGTTTTGCTTCTTAGACATAGTTCTTGGATAAAGTGGTGAGTTCATGATGCCTATGGTTTCCTGATTTGTTTTGTACTATTCTTCTATGACCTGTTCTTCATGCTGGTTTTGGACTAAAAAATCTTTCCAGATTATACCCTGAGTTTTTACTTGATGCTCTGCAAGAATTTTTATTAGTCCTTGATGATAAACTTGAGCTTCTCTTGGTTTGTTCTCATTTCTCATTGACTCTATCATCTTGATGAGATTTCAGGAGAAGAAATATGGAAAGTTTATTTTGGCTTCTCCCTTAATGTATTGGAGCAGCTTGACATGGTACAAATGTGTCACACTATGTCCTCTATCACATGTGAAGAATTTTTGAATGATGAAAACTAACTCTCCCCATGGCTCATTGAACCACTCCGTAGGTATGCCTTTAGTTTTGTCAAAGGCTCCCTTCCTGTTTTTCTCTAAGAAGAAAGTCCATGCTTTCTCCTTGAAGTGTAGGCCTTTATGATAGTTTTCTCCTGTCAATGGAAGATCTAATGCTTGGGAGATGTATTATGGAGTCAATGGAATGATTAAGTTTCCTACCATTGTTTGATCCTGGGTATAGTTGTTTACAAACTCCCTGGTTATACTCTCACTATGACCATTAAACCTTTGAAGAAAACTTATAAGCCCTGCTTGATATAATTTTTCTACTGTTTCCTTCTTCCACTATTCAATCTGAAATTTTGGTTCTATTTTGGTGGTCATGTTTTCTAAAAACCAATTGATATACCCTTCTACTGTAATTAACTTCATTTTTGAAAATGAAAATAACAATCATTCATGCATAAAGATATTTTTGATTAAGTTAGTAGTAGGGCTTACCTTTCTCTTGATACTCTTTAGAAACAATAAAATTATGCTTGTTTAATCTTTGTCTCAATGCAACAATAAATCACTGTTCTTTTCAAAACATTACCCTTTGTGAATAAAAAACAAAAACAAACATCCTTCTTATTCTATGATGTAAGAACTATTCTTGGTTCTGTTCTTCTTTCACCAAAACTCTACTCTATCCATATAAATGAAGTATTCTTCTTATGCATATCACTGTTTATAAGAAAAGAAATTGAAAATCGAAACTTTGCTTTGATTTTGATTTTTTTTCATATATATAAAAAAAATCATACCATAGCTTCTCCTTTCGATTTTAATTTTTCTTATAACTTTCCTATGGTTATCAAACTCATTTATATGTCAAACTGAAGTCATTCTCTCATTCACTATTTGTACAATTAAGGCCACTGTTTGTGCAATCAACCCACTGTTTGTGTAATCAAACTATAACTAATTCACTATGTATTCAACCAACTCGGTGAAATCATTTGTTTTATGCAATCAAACTACAAATTTAACACTTTGTCTCATTAACCAATTTGGAAAAAAAATGTGTTTATGCAACCAGACTTCAACTTAACTTTCCTTATCATCAACCAATCTTCGGTGAAAACATGTGTTTATGTAATCAAAACTACAACTAAACACTCTGTTTCATTCCTCAACTTTTGGTGAAAACATGTGTTTATGCAATCAAAACTACAACAAAACACTCTGTTTCATCAATCAAATTGGCGAAAGCATTTACTTATGCAATCAAACTTTAACTAACATTTTGTTTCATCAATCAATTTCGCCGATTTCATGAGTAAACGTGGAGGATCCGAGTTGATTTACCTGTTTGCAATGGAATTCCATGATTCTCTCTATGTCGTGGCTCAATAAACCCGCGTTTCATAATGTTTGCCACTGTTAAACTTCATTCAAAAACCTTATTTCTTTACTGATGGAAGATTTAATGAATGACAGCTTAACAAATAGTAAATGGTGGTTGGAATGCTCTCTTATATCTTGGAGTCAAAATTGTGTTTCATTTAAAAATCCTGAGATTTCCTCATCAAAACATCTACTGCATTTATTGAGAGAAATCGAGTTTTGGTCTTACCTTCTTGCTCACGATATCTTCCTTAGTTAACTCCGCTTACTTTGCTAGTTTTCTCGGCTTATCCCTCAATCTACTCCACTTTTTCTTCTTATCGCTCCGATTTACCACTACTATATCTCTTTCCTTTTCTCTCTCAATTTTATTTCCTCTATTTCCACGTTTTCTCTATCAAACCATTCACCTCAAGCTCTCGAAATAGCTTATGCAATACTTCATCATTTTCCCTGAGCCTGCAAATGGTTGTGATGGTGGAGAGAAAGTGATTTTTACAGAGTTCTTTGTGTAGAAATGGTGGAGGTGTATTGTATGAGCTCGGGTTGAATGCAAAACTCACGGTGTTGTTTTTGTTGTGAAATGTTCACTACTTGTTTTCAAATTTTGGTTCACCTTTCCTACATGTTGTGTGCTCTGAATGCTTCCCTTCGTGGTTGTCCTTCATTTCTTCGTGGCCGTCCTGCATACCTGCCCACAGTACTTACCTCCATGTCTTGACTTTTATTACTTAACCTTTGACTGTTGTATTACTCATTTCACCGTATAGTCTCCATACCATATGTTTCATTTCCACCAGCTTGTATTGTTATTCCATTTCATTCTTATTCCTGATGCATTGTGATTTGATCGTTGTGCCTTTGAATTTCATTATAGTTTTATTGCATGACTTATAGTTTTATTGAATGGCCTTATCCCCATTAACTATCATCGTACCTCCTCTTCATATCCATTTCCCACATTTTATACCTCTGAAACATTTTCATAATGTTTGTTTTCATTGCATGGTCATCACATTATTTGTATTATGATAACATTTACACTTCATAGCATCATTTCTATGTGCTTTGATTATAACTTGTCGAAATAAATTATTTCGATTTCCTTTACTTATATTATTCATACTACGCATTGTTACACAGTAATTTTTCACTGTCTTCACCCCAGTCTTCCTACTGTGTCATGTGTCTAAATCATTCATGTTCATGGTCTCTGATGTTGCCAAATGACCCACTTTTCCAAAGGTTTCTGCATCATCGCGTCTGTTTTCCAAATAAACGCGCTGATGAGCGCTCCAAAACAGTCCATAGGCGCTGCCATCGTGGAAGTACACATGATTCCCGTGATGGTCGAATTTCAAGTGACAGCGCAACCGTTGCTTGTATTTTCCCACGATGACATGACTATCTCCATTATGCAATAGCAATGTCAGCGCGGTAGGCCCGTTATGTGCCTACGATGATCCAGTTTGGGCGAGTTTCTTCCAATAGTCGGCCTTCCAGATGACTCCAGACCTGTTTGTTGGCCTTGTCTATGTCACCCTCCTTTCTCTGGAGTGGTTGTTCCGTCATTTGTGCTACCCTCCTTGGAGATAATCTCATCCTCCCACCATTCATGGAGACTCCTTCTCCTATTTAAGCTCTCACCATTGCTATGAGCTGCTAGTTTGGAATTCTTAGGCTTTGGAGTGTTGCTGATAGTATTGTGAGCTTGTTAGATAGCTGGTGTGACAAGTGTGGGATTGTTTGAGAGCTTGAGGAAGGTTGTGAAGTGCTTTTATCTTGTGTGAAACTTGTGAGTGAGAGAGACTTGTATTGGGAGATCCACCTTCAAGAGTGAATGCTTGAGGAACATGCTGGCTGGACCCTCCTGAGAAGGCTTGTGACGTCAAGACCTGGGTTGTAAGCTTACTCTATTTTATATTTAATGCAATCAATGATGTTTTCCTATGTCTTGTATGCAATGTACTAGATAGATCATGACTTCTTGACTTTATGAGTAAATAGTTCTTTGTTGTATCCGGTTACGTGATTTGTTGTATTTCCTTTTCTTTGTTTCAGGTTGATTACTCATTAGGAGAAGGAAGCGGAAGCTGGAGCAGCACAACGAAACTCCATCGACCACCGATTGAGGTAGGCCTCCAACTTGAACTATTTAAGGAGAATTGTTGTTGATTTGTCCTTGTTTGTGACTAGACCCACTCTAGGGCTAGAGGGGTTGCCTCTGTCCGCAGAGGGAACACTTTCCTGCATCACAAATTGGTGACTCCACTAGGGAGTTGGCCTTTATTCTTTTCTTGTTCACTCTAGCCTTGATTTTTTGTTTTGGTCTCTTTTCAAGTTTTTGGGGATTAGTTGTCTATTTTTTTTTAGTTTTCTGGCTTGGTCTGGGAAATGCTTTATTTTCCTAAAGATTGATTGTTTTGGTTTGGGAGTTTTTGGCTCGCCTGTGCCTGTTTTTGAACATCATTGCGCTTTTTAATTTAACAGTCGCGCTGTCATCGCGTCACCCTTTTTGTAATTTCCTGTCCATCGCTTTATTACACCTAATAGTCGCGATAGTTCTGTAAATCAGACCATTGCGGAAAAAGCGTGTACTTCCACGTTGACATCGCTTTGTTGCTACGTGTCGTTCTTTATTAGCGCTTTGTTATTGTGTATTGCCCGCACTGATTCCTGTAGAATTGAATTTTTTCAGTTCTGCCTCTTGAATCCGTCAGTCTTGCTAGTCCCTGCTGTTCTGACTTGGTTGATGACTTGTTTTTCATTGTCTAGAGGTTGAGGCACTCTCTTGTGAGATTTTTTGGACGAATCTTGCCTTTTTTCTTTATGACCTAGTTTTATTGTTTCAAGTCCTTTGGATCAATTTTTCTTGGTTGCTTGTTTGCAAAGATTCGTTTGTTGCTTGCTATTGGTTTGATTGAGCCTTCCCCTTTGCTTACTTTTGGTTGATTGTTTAGTGATTGTTGTTGAACCAATCTTGGCATTGTTTTGATTTCTCTTCACTACCCGGACATAGATTACAATTGTTTGGATCAACCGGTTTTCCACATTTGTTTGTTGCTTATTGGTTTTTTTAGATTAAAGGCATCAAAATAAAAAAGATTGTGTTTCATTTAGCATATGAAAGTGAAAGGAAATTTGCATTTCAAGTTTCATATTGAAAAGCGAATGATTAGATCTCTCATTAGTAGTATCCGTGCATTTTAAGAATTGATGTTTTCTTGCGTTGAGTGACTGTTTGTTGCCTTGGTTTTCTTGGTTTGGGAATGATCTCTCTACCCTCCTATAGGTAGGTGTTCGAAGAAAAGGATACTTCATTCATTTTAGCTGCATCCTAGGCTTTGATATATACATACGGTAAGGCCTGAAAACTGAAACATAATCCAAGATCAAGTTTAAAATGAACTGAATAAATCTAACAATGCATTGGAACATAACACACACATTTAGAGGTATAGGCTAGAGACGTGCTCCGACGTTGTTAAACCTATTCACTTTTGTTTCCACTCAAGGTTGGGTGATTCATCCTTCTGTGACTCAATAGTGGTCTAGTACAGATTTGTGCTTCCTTTATCCATAGGAAGCCGTGTCTACCGCCTTTGTTACACTAAAATTTGTCACCATGACTATTTGTAGTCAGTATGGCTCCATCAATAGTCATATTGTCCTCCTTGGCAAGTCTTATACCTCTGCTCCTCAAAAGTCCTTAAAAGTCAATATAACTCTGGTTACGCAGTTTCTCTTAGCCTTACCTGCGTGTACACACCTCAAGTTCATAACACCTACGTACTTGTATGCTTTGTCTGTAAAGGGGTGGGTGCGTACTCCTGTAAAGGTCAAAAGGCGCAAGTTTTACTCCAAAAAAGTTACTTGTGGTCGATTCTAGAGCATTCTAGAAGATGGTTTGACGTGGATTGAGTGCCTCCAGATGGTTCATGCATCCCAATGAAAGAGGAGCTTATCCCATGAAGAGGGGAGCTATCCCATTGAAAGAGGGGCTTATCCCATTCATGGTGGACCTGATTAACTTCCTCCAAAGCACTATAAATACAGGCATTGGGCCAGAGGGAGAGGAGGTTGAAAGCTGAACATTCCTAAGGGTAGATGCTGCTGAAATTAGGACTCCCTTATAGAGCTTGAGAGGAGAGATTCCAATCCTTTCCTAGCTTCATTTGGAAGTGGGTGAGCTGATCAAAGTAAAGGAGAACTCTTGCTGGACCCTGGGAAGGACCTGCACAACACCAAGGCACTGGTTGTAATGGTTTCTTTTGTTTCCAATTAATACAATAAAGTTCATTTTTCTCAACAAGTTGTTATATATAATTTGTTTCATAAACTCCTTGGTCTTTATGATGAATATGTTTTATTATATGAGTTATTCAGGTGCTATGTAATCGTTTGCTTGTTAGTGAATGCAGGCTTCAAGGAGAAGGAGCTCATCTGGATCAGAGAGGCTGGACTACAACAAACAAGCGTTGGACTAAAGGTAAGCCTTAAACACCTGGTTGCTTTTATTTTAAATGCATATTTAGGGAAAGATAGTGCTTGATTGTTTTGTTTGTCACTAGACGACCTTTGGTTGCTAGGGAGGTCGGTTTTGTCCGCAAAATTGACTCTTTCCGCATGACAAAATGGCGACTCCACTGGGGAATCCATGGATTTGATTGACTTCTCTTTTGATTGATACTTTGATTTGAGAAACTTTGATTTCTTTCTAGTTTTTGACTGATTGACTGTGAATTTGGGTGGAATAGCTTAGGGTTAAGTTAGTTTTTCTTTTTCTTGAATTTGAGAGCAGTACGCACCCTCTGCATTAAGCACAGTGCGTACCTGTACGCACTGCTTCTTTGTACACAGAGCGTGGCCGCACCTGTGCAAACAGGCTGCCTGCGTACCCTGTCAAAAGCTTGGAAAATTTCAATTTTTTCCTTTTTATCTTTTAGATTTTGTTTATAGCTTGTTTTTGCTGCCCAGATCCACTGTTCACCTGTCAAAAGTTTTCATCTGAGCTTGTTTCATTAGTGTCAAGGGTTTTAGTGAAGTTCATAGAGATTCTAGCCCTAGGTTTGATTTTTGCATTGGTCTTGTAGTGACTTTGGCTTTGGAAGTTGTAAAAACCTTGGATCTCCCTGGTCTTTTCAGTCTTCTTAGAAGTCGGACCTTTCGTAAAAATCCACCTTTGTGAGAAACCTACCCTTGTGTTGTCTCTTTGCAGAATTTCGAGAAGGCTTGTTGGTTGAGCTGTGAATTTCATTCTTAAGAAAAAGAACAAAAACTTTTTATTTTGTTTTTGACTAGTTTATGATTCTGCATGAATTAGTCCTTGGTTGGATTGTAACTAAGTAAAACATCCCGGAATTATATTTTGTAGGCTTTTACCTCATTAGATTTGCTTTTAGGTGAGTTTCTCTTAAATTTGCATAGATCTTAAAATTGATTTTCGTTTTCATAAATCTTAGATTAATTTGATTATCATAGATCTTAAGATTTGTTTTTGTTAAAGTAGTTTTGTATGCTTTGTTAAATAGGAAAAATACAAAATCTCTTTTGAGGAAAGTTTGTTTTAGTAGCGTTTGAAGTCTTTGAAAAGAGAAAGGAAGTTTTCGTGAATAATTAGTGGTCATGTGTTGTGTGCTTTGGAAAAGATAAAGAGATTGTTTCTTTGATTTTCATTGCCAAGAAAGTTGTCTTTATAAATTTTGCATTCTCCAACTCTCTTAGCTAGGGAATTCATTGAAAAAGGAAAGATTGTTTTGTTTCATCCTAGGTGCATCTTTTTAGTGGATTTGAGTCGAGTCTACACACCATCAGTTTCATCTCTGCTACCTTTTGTCCTAAAGAAAAGCCATAAAATTTAACGCTTAAAGTAAAATCAACTTAGTAACTTTTTATTTACTAGGGCTCTGAAACACCAATATAGATAAGGCTAGTGTCTTGGAGTAGGAGAGTAAATAACTCTCCAAGACAGTAAAACCAAACAAGTAGCTTATCTTTTGGTAGGATAAATCCAACTGTTTCATTTGTACTTTGGGAAAGCTCCTCTTAAAGGAGAAGCACGAGACCGTGTCCAAACCAGTGAGGGAATCAATCCTCCTTCATTGGGAACGACGCCAAATAGGCACGTACTACAAACGGTAAACCTCAGATTAACCATTGTCGAGGAGCCTGGGGTCACTTGTCGGTAAACCTTGGATTATTGTCAAGGATCCGGCAAGGGGATTGAGCTTGTTACTCTGCCCTTGCGTGCTATCGGGTCGTAGACTGTTCCCCCAGGTATATTTGTTGCTGTTGGTAACCTTAGTGACTATTATCTTTAGGATTCTACCCAAGGTGACGGTGGAGGGAAGATCCCACTGTACCTGGAGCAGATGTCGGCTAGACTCACTTGGATTTTCTGGGGGGTTCACTTCACTCGAGACGGTTTAAGTGGAGGAACTTGGTCCAGTCTATTCATTAAGCAGGTTGCCGGGGTAACTGTTCCACCCGCCACTTCTGTATTGAATTCGACGATGTTGGATTTCATCACCAACTAGTGTTTTCGGTTCGGAAGGTTACTGTTTGTGTTTGGTTTGATGCCCTAGATTATTTAGGCGTGTGATTCGAATTTTTTTGGTTCTTTAGAGACTTTAGGCGGTTTGCTTTGAGATTTTAATTTGTTTGCGTGTGCAGTAGTTAAAAGTTTTTAGCTGTGGCTAAATTACCAAGACAGTCCCGTAGACTTCGGGGCCAGTCTCCTGAGGTTGTAACCGTGGCTGATTTGTTAAGGAAGTCCTGTAGACTTCGGGGCCAACCTCCTAAAGACTTCTCGGGCCATTACGAAGGTTTGAAAGTCCTTGTAACTCCTAGTGGCAGTAAAGTAGGGTCACCTTAAGAAGGAGAGTCTTCATTGGTTGTTCTTCCTGATTACCAAAGTCTAGAAACATGTTATAATCCTGAAGCTGTTTCGGTTTCTGATCTTGCTGGTATTTTTTCATCTACTAGTGATATAGGTGAAGAACGTGGGATATCTGAACCTGTTACTCCAACATCGGGGTTAGTCTCTCCAACTTCTAGTGTTCCTAATTCACCTAGGGTAGAAAGAGTCATCACCGAAAATCTTCCTTCTGGTTTGATAGCTATTGAAGAGCTTGCTCCGGAAGAAGAAATAAGCGTCCCTATCCCTGAAAATCAACCTACTATTGATCTAAGGGAGCGTGAATCCATTTTTTACAGTCCACCTAGAAGTACTACTTGGTATCTTTCTTTAACTAATTATTTGGACAACTCAGTGTCAAGTTTTTCACCACCTCGTGTTTCTTATCCACCTAGGGGTATTTATACTCCCGTAAATATGTCAGGTCAGTCATCCATGTTTACTCAATGCGGTCCTTCTGTTCCTGCTGGGTATCAGTCTTTGTCTGGTACTTTTTCGGGAGCATCTCCTCAACCCATTGAACAAAGGATGTTCACTGGAAGCAATGGTGCAAAGCCGTTGAGTGTAGAAGACGTTCTTATGATGTCAGGTTCTATTCCCGTTTCTCAACCTCAAGGTGGCCAGTTACCGCCTGGGGGGCAGCCTCAATTAATGTCTGGGGGGCAACCTCAAGGTACACAATTTTCATCTGGGGGGCAACCTCAAGGACAATACGTGCCTATGGTACAATACATTCCTCAAGGTCAACCCCAGACTTAATATGTACCCCAAGGTCAACCCCAGTATCAATTTACACTTCAAGGTCAACCCCAGTATCAGTACATGCCTCAAGGGTATCTGCCCCGAGGTCAGTACTTGAGTCAAGGTTTCCAACCACCCCAAGGTCAATCGTATGTTCAAGGTACGGGAAATGTGCCTTTCAATTATGAGTCCTACCCTCAACCCGGTTATGGATCTCAATATCCTCAACCTGTTATGGGTCAATACCCCGGAATAAACATAGTGTGGGATCCATCACAAGTTCAACAGGTGTTGCAGCCAAGTGTACAGTTGTCATCTCAAACTGGACAACCTTTAGTTTCTGGTCCATCCCAGCAACCAGTCCAGTCTAATATTCAAACTTATGTACCTTCGGTAGTTTCTCAGTCTGGGCCTATTTCACCTCGTACTCCATCTCAAACGACTGCTGCAACTACTGCAACATCTGTTCCATCTACCACACTTACTTCTGGAGTATCGACAACTCTGGTTTCTACTGTCCCTGTAACTATTCCTCATCCATCTTTACCATCGTTTGGATCTACGATTCAAACTAAGGTTCAGATGCCTGTAGGACAACCTGGTTTAAGTACAGTTGTCACAAGTCAACCACAGTTCACTTATCAATCGTACCAGGGATAGTACCAATTCGGTCTTGCTATCCAACAGCTAGTTTACCAGTATCAACTGTATCCTGGGTACACTTATCAACAACCACAGCAACCCCAGTACGGTCAGGTTAATCCTGGTTTTCCAGGAGGATACAATATCCCGAATGCGATTCCTATTCCTAGTTATCCTGGATATCCTCCTCCTGGAGCTGGTATTGTGACCCAGAGTTTTAGGGATCCTAATCGGCAGCTGTTGTTTATCGCAACTTTAGACTTAGCAGACTTGTCGTGCCTAATGAATGATCCAATTAATTATCTTCCGTTTTGGCCGCCAATGCTAAATAAGTTGCCCAATGAAATTCCCAAGTTCGAGGGTAAGTCTGGAGAAGACCCATCGAATCATGTGATGAATTACCACCTCTGGTGTGCCTCTAATTCCATCTCGGATGATTCGATCTGCTTACGTCTTTTCCAGCGCACTCTCATTGGTCTCGCGGCCAAGTGGTACATTGAGTTACCACGGGCCTCTTTTTATAATTTTAGCCAGTTAGCTACCTCGTTCCTAACTCATTTTCAGTTACCGGTCAGATATGACAATGGTATGGAGTTACTAACTTCATTAAAACAATCGACGTCCACTTATATTTCCGATCATATTCATGAATGGAGACGTCGAAGGCGGTTAGTGAAAGTTTTTATCCCGGACCAAATCTTAGTTGAATGGTTTGTTAAATCATTGTTACCGAAGATTACTGAAGACGTAGCTAAGGCCGGAGTAGTTACTGAGGAGCAAGTGATTGCTCAAGCGCAGTACCTTGACTTAGTTTACACTCAGTCAGGTATGTTACACGAAAAGATCCCAGATCTTCCAAAGTCAAATCAAATCGCTGCTGCTCCTTCGAGATCTCATGCTGCTGATGGCATGATTGGTATGGTGAACACTAAAAGCAAGAAGAAATCCTCAAAGAATTCTTTTCCTATTATAACCTTACCAGACTCCCCGACAGGAGATTCTTCTGCTGAACTCTCCGCCGATATTCACGCTGTAGAGTCATCTACGGCTAAATCAAAATCCAGTGGGAAGAAGAAAGGCAAGAAGAAGAATAAAGCAGACAAAACTCCAAAGGAGAAAACTGAAAAGGCGGAATCCAATGATGAAAAACGCAAGCCTCGTTATCCATGTCTTATTTGTGAAGAAGAACACTTTACAAGAGACTGCCCTCATCGAGCAGAGGTTGCAAAAATCATCAAGGGTTCCCAAATTCCTGCTGTCTTCAAGGATCCATTTCTAAAAGATAGCAAAATGATAGGTTCTTCCTCGAGTGCCACTAAATAACCCATGTTGATGATGTCTCATGTAAGGATTGCGACTCGATCACAAGATTATGGTAGTAAAAGTCCTGTTGATGGATCGAAAGAAGCAGAATCTTCTCATTCTAATCCATCAACCTCAGCTCCCAGTTCCGATCCACTACAGATCGAGAAACCTAACCCAGACTTAGTAATCAAACCGCCCGCCAAGTTTGTACTTCGAAGGTCTGCTTTCAATCCACATGCGAGAGCAGCCCAGAATTACAACATTTTTGAGGACTTAGCTGTTTCACCCTCAGCAATGTCGGCTTTGGAAGTGCTGCAATCATGCCCAGCGCAACGCAAATTACTTTTGTCGGCTATAGGAGTTGTTGATGTTCAGGACCTAAACCTAATAATCTTTGATCTAGAAAATAGTACATCGCGTTTGCCTCATCAAATGGCTTTCCAGATCCCAGTGATAGTGAAAAACAGGCCTATTCATCGGACTGTAATTGATGAGGGAGCTTCCATGTGTATTATGTCGATGTAGTGTTGGAGATCACTTAGTTCTCCTTCACTAAATCAATCCCCGATGATTCTTAAGACCTTTGATGGCCATGGGTTCCGTCCTTTTGGTATTCTACAGGATTTTCCTATAGGGGTTGAAGGAAAAACCGTTAGTCTACATGTGGAGGTGGTTGATGCCCCTCTAGACTACAACCTTCTCTTGGGTTGAAGCTGGACTTACGCTATGACAGCGGTCGTTTCATCGGTCTTCCGAGTAATAAAGTTTCCACATAATGGCAAGATCGTAACAATAGACCAGCTGACTTACTTTTCATCTGACCCAACCTCTTTAGAGAGTATCCAGCATGTCGGTAAAATGACTATCCCATATAAGGATGTCGGTGTAGGATTAGTTAAAGATGTTGGTTTACTGGGAACTTTTCCTTTTCCTCCACTCAACGCGTCGTCTTCATTCGTAACCATTCATATGATTACATTAGACACTATTTATTACGACGATCCTTGGATCGTTCCTTCTGAATCTGAAATAGACTCGTTTGGTAATTCTATGCCGTTGAGTCCATATGAAATTGCCTATGAAGCCGTGCAGTCTTTTACTGACCCGTGTTCAACCAAATTTGACCAAATGAATGTGGTCCGTGAGGAATCACTTTTCACATCAACCTTAGAGTTAATAGCGTTTCCCGAAGTTGTGTCATCTGACGAACAACTTCGTGAAATCCTGTGTATAGATGACTTACCATGGGACGATCTCCATCATAGATCTTCGTTTTTACCTGAGGTTAATCATTTTGAAAATGATTTCTCATCAGTTTTTACAGCTGAATATGTCAAGGAAGCTCAGAATCCCATGAAACATCCTGATTCAGAGTTGAATTTGGGAAATATTTCTCGAACTATTCCCATTGATATTTCAGTTAAGTCCGGAATTGTTGAGAACATTCATATAGGTGCCTCGTGTACAGATGATGAAATTCAGACATACAAGGCCCCATTTCAAGAATTCCGCGACGTGTTTGCCTGGTCCTACGAGGAAATGCCGGGAATTGATCCCACAATTGTTGTTCATGAGATCAAGACTTACCCGGATGCTAAACCCGTCCGACAACGTTTGCGTCAGATTCACCCACAAAAAGCTGCTGCAATTAAAGCAGAAGTTGAAAAGTTGTTGAAAGCAGGTTTCATTTATCCGATCCCGTTAACGGATTGGGTATCGAATATTGTTCCGAATAACAAAAAACAGGGAATAATAAGAATATGCATCGACTATAGGGACATTAATCGAGCTTGTCCAAAGGACAACTACCCAATGCCCTATATCGATCAAATCATTGATGATTGTGCCGGCAGTGAAATATTTTCCTTTATGGACGGTTTTTCCGGTTACAATCAAATCAATATTCTACCTGCCGATCAACCAAAAACGGCTTTCATTTGTCCATGGGGGACATTTGCTTACTGCAAATTACCTTTTGGGCTTAATAACGCCGGAGCAACTTTTCAAAGGGCGATGTCTTATGCGTTTCATGACATCAAACACATTGTGCAACCGTATCTCGATGATTTTCCCGCTCATTCATTACATCGAGCTGATCACCTTGTCCATTTACGAGCAATCTTCATGAGGTGTAGGCATTATCGTATACGGTTGAACCCACACAAATGTGTCTTCTGTATAGAAGTAGGACGATTACTAGGATTTGTAGTTTCAAAAGCCGGCATTCGCGTCGATCCCTCGAAGGTAGAAGCTATCATCAAATTGCCTCCTCCTTCGAGTCTTCGCCAACTCCAAAGTTTGCAGGGGAAAGCAAACTTTTTACGACGATTCATTCCTAACTACACCGAGGTTACAAAAGGTTTTACCCGGTTGTTGAAACAAAACGCTCACTTCTCTTGGGATGAGATAGCTCAGAAATCTTTTGATGCACTTAAACACGCGTTGACCCATGCACCGTTGTTGCATCCTCCCAACTACAACCAAGATTACTTTTTGTACCTCGCCGCCTCCCATTCCACCATTGGAATGGTCTTAGTTCAGGAAGATGAATTTGGAACAGAACATGTGATATATTACCTTAGTAGGACGTTAAATCCCATTGAGCTAAGATAGTCACATGTGGAGAAATTGGCATTGGCAGCCGTTCAAGCTGTCCAACGTTTTCGTCACTACATTTTACTCCGTAAAACTACAGTCATTTCGGATTGCAACCCTATGATCTACATTTTGACTAAACAATTGCTAGGGGGCAAGTACTCCAAATGGATTGTTATCCTGCAGGAGTTCGACTTGGAGTTTGAGAAATCTAAGTCTAAGAAATCCTTAGTTTTTGCAGAGTTAATGTGTGACTTCCCGCGTGCTGACACAAAAACTGTGGAAGAGGAGCCCATTGCAGACGAATCTCTATTTCTAATCAGCACTTTAGATCCGTGGTATGGGGATATCATCATCTATCTCCAGACCCAATCCCTTCGGCCCGAAGCTTCAAAGTTGGAACGTCGGAAAATTCGATTCTAGTCCCAACAATACAAAATTATTGGAGATACTCTTTATCAACATGGGGCAGACTCTATTTTTCGACGTTGCTTAACTCACGAAGAGGTAGAAAGGGTTCTAAATGACTGTCACTCTGGAGCGTGTGGCGATCATATGTCTGGGTATGCCACAACCCAAAAGGTGTTGCACGCTGGCTACTTCTGGCCGTCCTTGTTTAAAGATTGTATTACTGTGGTCCGAAAATGCCACAACTGTCAAGTGTTTGATCGAAAGATGCGCGTTCCACCTACTCCTCTCCACCCTATAATTGTCGTTGGTCCTTTTTCCAAATGGGGTATCGATTTTATTACATGTAACCCTCACTCGGCCGGGGGGCATGCGTATATCATCCTTGCGGTAGATTATTTTAGTAAGTGGGCCGAGGTGATGCCTACATTCGAGGCAGACGGCAAGACAGCTGCAATTTTCATATTCAATCACATAATTTCTAGGTTTGGTGTCCCACAAGTGATAACCACTGACCATGGGCGCCATTTTCGAAACGTTATGATGACAGAACTTACAGGCCAGCTTGGTTTGCATCACGATAGTTCAACTCCTTATTATCCACAAGCAAATGGTCTGGTTGAGTCCATCAACAAATTTTTAGTTATCATGATCCGATGAATCATTGGTATTCATCGGTCGAATTGGCACAACATGTTATTTTCAGTGCTTTGGGCATACCGAACCTCTGTGAAAACATCAACAGGGTTCACTCCTTTCCAACTAATTTATGGTTTGGAAGCTGTGCTACCAATTGAATGCGAAATCCCGTCACTGCAAATGGCCATCGAGTTACTTCCAGCTACTTCCAAAGAGGAGAAGCATTTATTATACTTAGCTCAATTAGATGAGAATCGACGTGATGCCGCATTGGCAATCGAGACTCACGCAAAACGAATGAAAGCTCAGTATGATCGAAATGTGACCCCTCGAAATTTTTCGGAAGGAGACCTAGTGTTATTATATGATCGAGCTAATGATAAATTAGGTGCTGGAAAATTCGTTCCTATGTAGCATGGGCCCTATATTGTCAAGTGAAAGCTAGAAAAAGGGGCCTATGAGCTGGTAGACTTTGACGGGGACTCTTTGGGTAAACCCAGAAATGGACTTTACCTTAAGAGGTATTATGCTTAAAAGATGGGTATGGAGATTTTAGTTAGGTTAGGTTTTCCATTCTAGCTGGTGTGTTTGTTAGTTTAGACAATGTGCTTAGCATAGAAAGTGTGTTTTCGTTGTTATTCTGGCTTATCTTGGTTTTACTCTTGATGATGCAGATGTCGATGCCTCTCCAAACATACATTGGTTTTGCTGATGGTGCTTGTCGTAGTACACGGAATATCTCTTCCACAACTTGGGTTATCTATTCACCCTCTGACGAGTTAGTTTCTATGCATGGGGTAAGCCTCGGTCAAACAACAAACAACATTGCAGAATACAGTGCAGTAATTGAGTTATTGTCTGAATCTATTTCATTTGGGATTCAGATTTTGATAGTGAGGTTAGATTTTGAACTCGTTGTATTACATCTTAATAGAGTGTACGCCATTAGAAATCTAGTGTTATTAAGGATATTTTTTGAGAGTGCGTCTCTTGGAACGTGAGTTTGATTACATTGAATATCAACATATTCCAAGGTCTTTAAATACATTAGCAGATGCAATTGCTTCTCGAATGTTGAATAGACATTTGCAATAAACATACATGTAAATTTAAAATCATTCCATAACATGATTTACAAGATAAGCCGGTAATAATGATATATATAGATAGGAGTGTGTCAAAAAATACATCGTCTTCGATCATAGGTTGAAAAAACACCTTATGATCAGCAAAAATGATAAGTACAAAAAACCAAAATGTCACATGTGTCTACAAAAACGACCATCCAATCACTGGTGATGATCTCCATATGACACCACTGCATGGGCTACCCTACACAAGAACATCCTAAAAGGTCCTGGGACCCCGACTACAAAGCACTGAAGCCTGATAGGAATATCATCTATGGTAGTCTCCGGTATGTCTGTTGTAAGACGCTCTAGGTCATGCTCCAACTCAGCTAAAGTCTCTGTGGCCTTGTCCTGTGGGGTCGGCGCCACTGAAACTGGTAGTCTCCTCTCGAAAGGCCGGAGATTGGCTGGTCGACGTGCCACTACATCTGCATTTTGAAAATTTTCACTGTCAGTTTTGAGACGATATAAAAACAAAAAAAAAAATAGATAGTTTAAAAATTTGTGGAAAATGAAGTTACCTGTATCATCCCATTGTTCTCCCGGTGGAAGAATCATGTCCGGATCTCCACGAAAATCAACTCCGGCATAAGGAAAATCCTGTATCGAAAAGACCTGGTCCTCTAACCAGTGGAAGTACTCCGGAGTAAATCAAACAACCTCCGTTCCCTCATCAGGATGACGGGCCATAACCGCAACCCATCGCATCAATTTGGGCTCTCGAGGAAGCCCAACACCAACAGTGAGCTGCTGTGGGATCAGCATCGGAACCCTCTCTAAGCCAAAACTGACAACTAAAGACCCATAACCAAAAGTATTCAGCTGCCCGTTTTTGGCTCTAGTTAGTTGGCCTTTTACATTGGCCAACACAGCATCACACCAGTTAAAAATGGTTCCTCGATAGCAATCAATCGCCATCCGCATCTGGGACCCAGTGGCAATGTGCAAAGCGGCAGCCCCGCAAAGTCTGGTAACTGTAAAGGTAATCACCATAAGTTCAGGCCGGGATATAGTTTTGATCTCTATCCCCTTCTCCTGGTTCTGAGTGTTACACCACTCTAGTCGGAGACTAGCGATGGACTGGCCACCCGGCCTAGTCCCAAACAGAGTCAAGTGTTCTCCTCTCTTGGGCAAACCAGTGAGAAAGTAAATATCTGAGGGCTCTATCTCGAGCTGGTGCCCTCCAATATAAAAACATTGGTCCTTAACGTTCCACCTTTCTACCAGCCACTCTAGGAATCTCACTTGGGTCCTCATGCCAGGTATGGCCCAGTATTTATAAAGGTCGCATGCCTTCAAAGCATCAATTGACGGTTGATGATTAATGGCAGCCAAATCAACATCTTCGTGCTCTCTCTCGCACCAATCAAGCATGGTGGGCAATCTACGCACCAAAAAACATCTGTTAGATTCAATGAAATCAAAAAAATTTGGTCCATTTTGAAGAAATTGGGGTTTGAAAACTTGTTTTGCGTGGTACGCACCCCGCCTTTAGGAACAGAGCGTGGGTACATAGGTTCCCTTAAGGCAAGGTGCGTACACTCGGCATTTTCCCACCTAAGAAAATGTCGGGGTACGCAGGTCACCAGTGGAGCACCTGCGTACCCCGAAAGGCGGATCTTGAAACCCCAAAGCCTCCAAAATGTGAAACTAGGGCCTAAAAATGAATTCCAAACGGATGAAAATGAAGAGGAGGATGTTGTAGAATACCTGAAAGAGACGGCGTTCGATTTCGACGGTCGGATTCTCCGGAATGTCCACAGGAAGTTTCTTGCCAAAAGCCCTCTTTCTCTCCTCAACAGTAAAATGGTAAAAATGAATTGGTAAAAGCCCTTTTTATAGGTTTTTTGGGTAAATAAATGGTAAATTTGTTTATTTTTCACCATGAGAAGGTATTTTTCAAAGTATTTTTATCTATCATCAACATGTATGAGTAATGTGTTGGTTTTTGTGCAGGATAAAGGATTTTCAGGGAAAATTGTCATTTTTTACAAACAAAAACATCAGAGTCATCTTTAAGCCCTTTTCTGACTCCTAAAACATGAAAAGATTGCCAAGCGTTTCTTTTACACTCGTTAAAACGGAATTAAAAGACGATCCTCTTATAGCCCTTTTCTAACCGTAAAAACATGAAAAGATTGCCGGATTTTTTTCGTTTCAAATTCGATATTGGAAATAAAACGACGTGTCCTTGATCGCTTTTTACTTTTCAGGTCAAAGACACTAATCATGAAAGTACTCCTTGGTCGTAAAGATCAAGCGGTTCTCTCAAGTATTATTTTATACTTTTTTGGGCTCGAGAGACACAAACTTACGAAAAAGGTCAACCCTGGAGTCTTCTTAAGTTTTTCAGACTCTCTAAAATTGAAAAACACCGAGTTTCTCATATACTGGACTCGTTAAAATTTCACAGTAAAGGACCTGTTCGATTACAAACAAGAACGGACCACTCCTTCTTAGGGTTCAAATTTAAACTGAGTTGGACTCATTCGAAGGATGAGCTTATAATCAAGCAAATGTTATCCTCCTCAAGCTTGTAAAAAATAAAGAGGTACTTGCCAGAAATGGTGGGGGAAAAGAGAGAAAAATGAGCCTATTTGTTATCCTTTGTCTCAGAGAAACCTTATCACCGCTCTTGAACACGACACTTTTCATTCACCTGGGATGGGAAATCCTTTGCCTCACAGTTGATCAAACCACATTGAAAGTCTTCAGCCGGGTATTAACTTTGGGTCAATTGTCACCAAGCCGTCTGTTGTGTCGTTATGTGTTCAAGAGGTCACTGCAAATAAACCATTCATTTGCAAAATACCTGTCATCCATCTTGACCATCCCTGAGTCAGTCCTTACAGCTACATTTCTTCAACTTGATTTATGATTTCATGTTGTGGGCTTGCCTACAACGGATCGCTTTCTATCGACATCAGCACATTATCTAGAAAGATGATCTAGAAATCGTCAGTACCTTGAAATCCGCATGCATCAATGGCAGATTTCTCGCCTTCGACGACAGTTTACATCATTGACTTTCGATCGAAGGATACCATGACATGTTCGACATCAGCACATTCATTCACATCTCATGGATTTTACTGGGTACTTTGAGAACCATTGACATCACTGGTGGTCTCTTTCACACTTGTTAACAGTTTACATCATTGACTGGTAATCAAGTGGTTTCTACCATGCTCGACATCAAATCATTTATTCGCATGGATAGAATCGTACTATTTCGGGAAGTAGAAATGAAGACCCTGGATCTAGTTTCCGCCATCCAGGTTGCGAGGAGTTTTGTATTCATTATATAGTAGACTAATTATAAACAGATGGTTGCGTCCATACTGTGTCTACATGAGTCTATGATTATGATGTTTTGCGAAATCATTCATGTATCAGAGCAATAGTTAGTTTGTTAAAGTTTTTTGATCTGAGTATGGGAATGCCTACCTCAGCAATGATAGATCTCATACATGTATTTTGTGTTGAATATTTGCAGGTTCCGACTGGGCTCTCCACAAGATAATCCTTGAAATGATAAAGTACTTCACCCTTCCTAGATGATATGAAACCCTAATCTACTACAGGCTTCGCACTTTAGGGGGAAATCTGTTACACTAAAATTTGTCACCATGACTATTTGTAGTCAGTATGGCTTCGTCAATAGTCATACTGTCCTCCTTGGCAAGTCTTATACCTCTGCTCCTCATGTCAAACTCCAAGAAAGAGAGAAAGTCCTTAAGAGTCAATATAACTCTGGTTACGCAGTTTCTCTTAGCCTTACCTGTGTGTACGCACCTCAAGTTCATAACACCTGCGTACTTGTACGCTCTGTCTGTAAAGGGGTGGGTGCGTACTCCTGTAAAGGTCAAAAGGCGCAAGTTTTACTCCAAAAAAGTTACTTGTGGTCGATTCTAGAGCATTCTAGAAGATGGTTTGACGTGGATTGAGCGCCTCCAGATGGTTCATCCATCCCAATGAAAGAGGAGCTTATCCCATGAAGAGGGGAGCTATCCCATCGAAAGAGGGGCTTATCCCATTCATGGTGGACCTAATTAACTTCCTCTAAAGCACTATAAATACAGGCATTAGGCCAGAGGGAGAGGAGGTTGAAAGCTGAACATTCCTAAGGGTAGATGCTGCTGAAATTAGGACTCCCTTATAGAGCTTGAGAGAAAAGATTCCAATCCTTTACTAGCTTCATTTGGAAGTGGGTGAACTGATCAAAGAAAAGGAGAAATCTTGCTGGACCCTGGGAAGGACCTGCACAACACCAAGGCACTGGTTGTAATGGTTTCTTTTGTTTCCAATTAATACAATAAAGTTCATTTTTCTCAACAAGTTGTTATATATAATTTGTTTCATAAACTCCTTGGTCTTTATGATGAATATGTTTTATTATACGAGTTATTCAGGTGCTATGTAATCGTTTGCTTGTTAGTGAATGCAGGCTTCAAGGAGAAGGAGCTCATCTGGATCAGAGAGGCTGGACTACAAAAAACAAGCGTTGGACTAAAGGTAAGCCTTAAACACCTGGTTTCTTTTATTTTAAATGCATATTTAGGGAAAGATAGTGCTTGATTGATTTGTTTGTCACTAGATGACCTTTGGTTGCTAGGGAGGTCAGTTTTGTCCGCAAAATTGACTCTTTCCGCATGACAGCCTTACAAACCGTAACGCACCGAACACAACATTCGGGAAAATTGACTACTGTACAGAAAGTCCTTGGTTTTCGTATGACTACTAAGGTGTATATGTAGTTTTACGGATTTGTCTGGTAAACCTTTTTGCCTAGTTCTCTAGAGTAGTCACTTTCATCCCTTTTCGGACTCCCTAAAAGAAAAGGTCCATCTGAGCACTTGTCACTTCAGGCTCATTAAATATTCGAAGGCAACTAGAGTCATCTTTTGTCCTTTTCTTGACTCTTTAAAAATGAAAAGGTCAATTTTTTTTCCTGTGTCTTAAAATTTATTCGGCCACGATTCACATTTACCCGGTTAGATCTTGTTTGCATTAGCTTGAGTAGGGTTCTTTCTCATTCTTGATGGCAACATTCCCCGAGTCTACTGGCCAAGGCTTTCCCTCAGATGGAAATCCTGGTCCTTTTCCTTCTTTTGGAAATGTCGGTGCTCCGTATATGGAAACATTGCCATTGCCTGGGATAACCATCGATTTTCCCGTATGGTTGTTTTCAACCTCGGTGGTCCCGAGCGTCATGACTTCTGTTCCACCATCTCCTTTGTCCGAACCAAGACATGTTGATTCCAAGGTTGAGCCTATGCCTTCTTCTCTTGTTTCCTCCTCCTCCTCTCCTCCTTTGTTTGGTGAAAGGCTCACATTAAGTAACCAGGAGCCTAAGAAGAAGAAGAAGAAGAAGTTTGATAAATCCAAGGCCACCTGTACCGTTACCGCTCCAATTCCATCCCAGGACGAACCACTTTCTGCTCCTCCGTGGAATGTTAAGTTTCCATGTAAATTGTGCAAGGGTGATCATCTTCTTCATGATTGTCCTGGAATTCCAAGGATCCTAGAAGTATGGTCTCACGATTTGGTTCATCCCTCATCATCCTCTAACTCTCAAGGCGATGCTATTCTAGCAACTGCCAATGGTAAGAAGGAAGGGAAGATTCGACTCCCTTGTAGGCTATGTGAAGGCATCCATCCCCTTCACTTTTGTCTGCTCATGGATAAAGCTTCCGATGTTTTGGAAATTCTTACAGCTTCTTCACCCGAACTTCCCGTTGGTTATCAGAGGCTCTCTTCAGATCCTCCCTCCATCGACAAAGAGATTGACTCAGATTCTTCTCTTGTCCGTCCTCCTTCTTCTGAGCCTGGTTGTGCTAAGCCTGTTCCAGACCAACCATTGATCGGAAAGAGTGTCAACTTGGGTTCACCACCTGTTGATCACTCTGTTTCAGAAGAACATCATGCTCATGTTCTCCTCGTCTCATCAGATTCTCCATAGTCTGGAAATGACTCTCCTATCCCAGCCGATCTAGGGAGTCCTTCTCTGGTTCCTGTAAGGCAGGGGGGCAATCATACGATTCCCCCACCAAGTAGTTTGGTCGTTTCCTTTGACTGGAGTCACTTGAATGCTTTCCACCTTCCATCCTATGTGCCTTTCGAGATTATAGTACACACCTATGATAAGGCCGTACCTAGCACTGTCTTGGATGAGGGTGCGTCTGTCAGTCTTATGCCTTCCATTACTTGGCAAGATTTGGGTTCCCCACAGCTTGTGCAGGTCACACAGAATCTATTGGCATTCGACGGAGAACCCTGTCAACCTGTAGGGATCCTCCCAAAATTTCCTGTTACTTTGGGGGGAAAAACCGTCTATATAGACGTCATGGTTGTCCAAGGTGCGAATTTTAGTCTTCTCCTTGACCGTGACTATATTTATGCCATGGGGACCCTCGTTTCTTCCCTTTTCCGTGTGGTTTGTTTTCCACATGATGGAAGAATGGTGAATATAGATCTATTATAATTATTTAGTCCCCGGTGCCTCCTGCACAGCTGTCATCCCCTTGTTAAAGGGAAAAGTGTCTATATAGAACTGCTCTATCCCACTAAGGTGTGATAGATGCCTTAGAAACAAACAGAGAAAAGCTACTTTTGTTTTCCCTTTATGAATTATAGATAGAGAGGAACAGAAAGACCAACCTCTGTCTTGCGCTAATCTCCTGATTTGATTCCTCTCTTCATTGATAGTCTTTGCTCCCTTGCACACCCAGCTTCACAAAGTACCTGTAAGATCACAGTAGCATAGCACTATACAAAGACATGGATCTATAATCATAAACAACCTAGGATCAGATGTAAATTGACCATACAAATGTAGCAAACATCAATGACACAAGAGCATGGAGGAAAACTTGAATAGCTTTTATTGATAAACAAGAAAGAGCCAAGAAGAGTTACAACCAGTTGTTCTGACCCAACATCAACCTCTCAGCAACGAAGCCCCTCTTCACCTCATACAAATCTTAGATCACCCAACAATCTGATGTTTGTCTCAAGAAACCAATAGCAATTCCTTACAATATGCAAAATTCCAGCCTCCGGATCTCTGGGATGAGGGATCCATATAAAGATATCTGTAATGGAGATGAGTCAGCTTATGATTTGATTAGTGTCTTCCCTATGATAGTTCTTGCTTCCACTTGGAGATTGATGATCTCTTACTCATCCTTGGTCGAATTCAGAGAGGCAAGTGTCACAGGAGAAGATTCTGGAAGCTTCCATTGATTCTCCACCTCGCGGAATGACACTGCCATTTGTCATTTCTTGTCCATCACACCCCATAGAAGGGCTTTTTGAAATGCAATGCACCCTCACAATGTATTTAGGTGAGATGCAACGCACTTAGCTAGTGGAGCAGCTGAAATGATCCTGTTTTGACCAATTCTGAGCAGGCTTTCATGGAGAACTTCTGGGAGAAGCTGTAATCTGTTGACCTTGTTCCTTTAGGGGTTATAACAACACTTTTAGGGACTTAGGAGCCCTTGGTTTATAGACATTTCATGCTTGGGGTTGTAGGGCCCAAAAATGTCTATAACAGTTGTCCCCTAAAGCATGAGGTCGTTAATCTTTTGATGTCGGGTGAAATGCTTTATTATGAGGATCCAAAGTTCTTTCAAGCTGGGAGGAGACCTGTAATAAGATACAATACAATACATTATCTTCATAATATTTTCATGATTTAGCTAAGGCGGGCATTCCCATGCTCAGATTTATAAATTCATTTTCATGTACATAGGACAGACAATCGTCTGAGTGTAGACTGATGATTCTGATAGAGCCATCATCCTTTTGATTGGATGATTATCTGTGCAGCAATGATGTACATTTGATGTCTTTATTTCCCTGAATATATATCACAGCCCGGATGGATGAAACTAGATCGGGGGTCTTCAATCTCATTCGATCTTCATTCGAAGTACAAGTCGATCCATGTGAAAGCTGTTCTGGAGTCGAACATGGAAAGACATCACCTGATTACCAGCCAATGATGTAAGCTGTTAACAGGCGCGAGAGGAATCACCGATAATGATGATGACCCTCAAGGTACTGCAGTACAATTCACGTGGTGTGAATAAAGGACTTGGCATCGAACACCACACAAAATCTTTCGGTCGAAGGCCATTGATGTAAACCTGTCGCCGGAAGTGAGAAACTTGCCATTGAGGCATGCAAGTTTCAAAGTACTGAATGGGGTGTTCCTAGATCAACTTCTTGGATAATGAGCTGATGTCGACAAGAAGTGATCCGTCACAGGAGGGCCTTAATGAATCCCACATCAATGAAACGGAACGGAGCAAATGACTTTAATGGAGGTGAAAACGATCTAGTGATATAAGGTTCAGGGTGGCGGTCATGAAAGAATGGAGTATAAATGTATGGTAGTGGGTGAGACACAGGTGAATTCTCTGAATGACTTCTCTTGAACATATCAGTGACACTGATGTGATGGATTGGTAGCATTAACCCCAAATGTGGATGGTATGGTGGGACCATGGTGATGTGACCGGTGAACGAAACAACCCAACCCGACTCGGACGCGGAGAGGAAGTGTCATGCGGAAAGAGTCAATTTTGCAAACAAAACCAACCTCCCTAGAAGCTTAAGGCTTTCTAGTGACAAACAAGACAATTAAGAACAATCCTTCTCTAAATATGCATTTACCATATGAGAAATTAAGTGTTTAGATCCTACTTGTAGTCCAACGTTGTTGTAGTAGTCCAGCCTCGTCGATCCGGATGAGCTCCTCCTTCTCTTCGAAACCTGCATTCACTAACAATCAAACGATTAAATAGCACCTGAATATCTCATAAAATAAAACATATTTAACATACATACCAAGGAGTATATGAAACAACTCATAAATAAAAAATTGTTGAGAAGAATGGACTTATTTGTATTAATAGGAAACAAAAGAAACCATTACAACCTGAGCCTTGGTGTTGTGCAAGTTCCTCCCAGGGTCCAGCAAGAGTTTTCCTTTACTTTGATCAGCTCACCCACTTCCAAATGAAACAAGAAGGATGACAATCTCTCCTCACAAGCTTCTACAAGGAAGTCATAATCTCAGCAGCATCTACCCTTAGGAATGTTCAGCTTTCAACCTCCCCTCCCTCTGGCCCAATGCATGTATTTATAGTGCTGTAGAGGAAGTTAATCAGGTCCACCATCAATGGGATAAGCGCCTCTTTGGGTGGGTTAGCTCCCCTCTTGATGGGATAAGTTCCTCTTCCATAGGGATACATGAACCATCTGGAGGCACTCCATACACGTCAAACAAGCTTCTAGAATGCTCTAGAAATGAGCACAAGTAACTTTTTTGAAGTGAAACTTGCGCCTTTTGACCTTTACAGGAGTACGCACCCATTGCTTTACAGACAGAGCGTACAAGTACGCAGGTATTGTGAACTTGGGTTGCGTACACACAGGTAAGGCTGAGAGAAACTGCGTACCCAGAGATAATTGACTTTAAATGACTTTTCTCTCTTTCTTGGAGTTTGACATGGAAAGCAGAGGCATGAGACTTGCCAAGGAGGATAGTATGACAGTTGATGGAGCCATACTAACTGCAAATAGTCATGGTGACATTTTTTAGTGTAACAGGAAGTGTCATGTTCAAGAGCGACTTGCTACCAACAAAGTTTCTTCAAGTTTTCTTCCCAATTTTCCCCAGTCATTGCTGACTAGTACCTCTTTATTTTTGTCAAGCTTGAGGAGGATAACATATGCTTGTTCTATAATTTGCCCTTCGGGCAAACCCATCGCTATGTTTTAACGAGCCTAGCGATAGTGAAACTCGTTCTCGTCTATAGACAAGTTTGTTGCTATTAAACGTTTAACGAGTTTAACGACAAAGATAACTCAGTCCTTTTCAATTTTAGAGATTCTGAAAAGGAATGTAAAGGTAACTCCAAAATTCCTTTTTCGTCATCTAATTCCTTAAGTTCGAAAAATTATAAAACAATACAGAAGGGATGATTTTTCGATACTTTTAACGAGCCGAACAAAACAAGAGCTCGATCTTTTTGTGTAATAATCTCTAAGGTCCAAAAAGATTAAAATTTAGAGGAGAGATAGCACTTCTGGTCCCTTTAACGAGCTGGAGACGCCAATGGCTTGGCAATCTTTTCATATTTTACGAGTCAGTTGAAAAGAGCATAAAGGAGACTCGTCTTTTGAGGAACGAGTGATAAAATGGGTAGCAACTGATTCCAGGTAAGGTTTGGAATTTTCCAATCATGACACTGTTACAAGGATGGCTAGTGAGATCACTCTTCGCAGTTGTTCCTCAAAATGGGTAAACAATCAAATGGAGGTGAATGATCGGCCAATGCAAAAGTGGAGGTGATGGTGCAAACACGACCAAGGCTTTAATGGCTGAAGTACTACATTCACGATGGTTATTTATCGGTGAATAGTTCATTTTTTAATGAGCTTAAACACGGGGGGAAATATTTGCTCACGTCTTATGTTTATTTTTTAACGAGCTTGAACTATGTGCTAAAACTGCTCGATTAATCGAGTCGTATGATAAGAATGTCTCATAAAAACGACAACTTTTAGAGTTTTGCCCCACATCCTTTCTTTATGCAAGTTAGGAAACAACCAATCCAAAAAACAGATAAATGATCACTCTTTTCTTGCACTCCAAAAGGTTTGCATGCCCCCAGGTATAAAACAGAGTTTCGAGGTTACCCCTTCTTTATTCCGTTAAAACATTTGTTTTACCGAGAGAGGCTTACCTCTTACAGGTTACCCAAAGATTGTTCTATTCACAGCGCAAACAAAACAATTCTTCGGTGATGTTTACCGAAATAGACAAAGGTGAGTGAAGGAGGATACTCCACTCACGTAACTTTGACAAGAGAATCTTGTTTCAGAATAACCCCCTCTTCCAATCATGGATGGGGGTACAGACTAGTCATATTCTCTCGCGGAAACCTACCCTATACCCGAAGTTTTCCTTCCGAAGTAGACCATGGTGCATGCCCCCTGGGTTTCAGTCATGTCCCCCAAATCACTTGCACTCATCGGGCGGACGGACTAGAGATTGAGACATTTCTTGTGTGAAAAGACCATTTAGGGATGGTATATGACTATTTTCTATGCATGATCCAGGAAATGAAAGCTGGTCTACGAGCTTGACCACTCTTCCTTCATGCGGAAAACACATCACTCTAAAGAATGATGAGACAATGGCTCTCATGCAATAAATATAGTCTCGTCCAAGGAGTAGATTGTAATCTAGGGGTCCTTGAACTACCATTACGTTTATGTGAACTATTTTCCCTCTCAATGTTATGGGCACATTGGGAAGGATCCCTAACGGTCGACTGGTTCCTTTATCAAAGCCCGTTAGATTTCTCATCTCAGGCAAAAGCGATGGCGAACCAAGTGCTTTCCAAGAAGTTGAGGAAAGGATACTCACAGAATCCCCCTCATCTATGACGGTACCAGCCATAACCATTCTATATATTTGAACAATGATTCAAAATGGTACACTAGCTGGTAAGCGGGGTCTACCTAGTTGATTCCAGTCGAAGGAGGCAACTAGGTTGCTTGGAGGTGGGACCGAATAGATGGCTGGGTACGACTCTGACGAACTTCCTTCCTACCATAAAAGAATGGGTAAATTGCCCCCATGTTCATTGGAGTATGTGCTTATGAAAAGAATTTGGATGGTGTCATCCTTATTCTCTTTGGTGACGGTATCATCTGAAGATGGAACCTCTGAAGGCAAGACCGGGTCAACTGCCGCCTCGACCTTTTGACTTTCGTCTGGTATGGGTTCAGATGGTTTGTCTTCAATGATAGATGCTTCAGCCGACCACCTTAGCAGGCCAGCTGGATTTTCAACTAGTGACGGACTCGGCAAGAGTTTTTTATATCCAGGAGGAAGTCGTAATGGTGAAACCGGACGATCGTCCAAAACTCTTTTAGCTTCGTCTAAGAAGGGACAACGGTGGACGGCATGATCGCCTTCGCACAATTTACAAGGAAATCTATATTTTCCTTTTTGTCCTGGGGCTTCACTTTCACTAGTTGACGGTGTGTTTTCAACATGATCATCAGAGGTTTACAACACCGGATTGTGCAAACGAGGAGACCAGTCCCTTAAGATCCAAGGGATGCAAGGACAATCTCTGTGATATTGGTCTCCTTTGCAAATGACACATGGTGATTTAGGCCTGGTCGGTGCAGTGTGTGGATTTTCACTACACGACACTCGTTTGCCCCCATTCGCTTTTGGCTCCTTCTTCTTCTTCTCTTTCTTCTTCTCAGGTACTTGACTTTTGGCTTTACCAGCCCCATCAAGCGAAGAGGAAGGAGGAGAGGAAGAATTAGAGGAAGTAGAAGGTTGGTGGGTAACTCTGGACTCGTCTAGTTGCTGATTCGATTGTTCAAGAATTGCGGTGTTCTGAACGATAGAGGTTGAGAAGAGCCATACCGGCAAGCCAATTGTCAGTCCTGGAAGCGACAATGTGGCCATATGGGGTGCACCAACATCTCCCCAAGAAGAGAAAGGACTAGGATTTCCTCCAAGGGGGATTCCTTGGTTGGTGGATTCCATTTTCTCAACCCAAGATCAACGTAGGAAAGGGGTAATGGACATTTCGTTTAAAATAAATTTTAGACGCTTTGACACAACTTGTTTTTTCAATTTTTAAGAGTTGAGAAAAAACAAAAGATGACTCTAGTCTCCTTCGATTTTTAATGAGCCTGAAGTAACAAGTGCTCAGATGGACCTTTTCCGTTAAGGAGTCTGAAAAGGAACGAAAGGGACTGCTCTGGAAATCTAGGTAGAGGGATTACCAAACCAATCGCAAAACTGCAGAATACTTTTTACGGTACGGCAGTCAATCTTCCCGAATGCTGTGTTTAGTGCATTGCGATCAATAGGGCGGCAGACACGGATTCCTATGGATAAAGGATTAAGCCTATTGGGGTCTCCCAAAATATACTCGACGGTACGTGGGAGCACAAGTCCATACTGGCACTTATAATCTCAAAGTGGAGGAATCACCCAACCATCAATGAGAACAATAGTTACCAGGCTTTACGACGCCGGAATACGTCTCTAGCCTAGACTTCTAAATGTTGTGCATTAAGTTCCAAAGCGTTGTTAGATTCATTGAATTTATTTTAAGTTGATCTTGTTTATGAAGTTTGCCTTTCAGGTTCACCGTGAGATGTAGATGTAATTCCTAAAATACAATCTAAGATGATAAACAAACTTTTTATCCTCTTTGTGCAATGAAAATCCTAGCTACTAAGGAAAATAAAGACAGAATCTTTTCACAAAGAGAAAAGAGCACACTCTAAATGCACTGCCCTAAATCAAGCCAATTAGACTGTCTATATGAAAATGCACATGCATGTATTTGTTTTCTTCTTTCTTAGTATATGAATGCTAAAAAGAAAGTTGATGCACAAATATGAATTTCTTTTCAAGTGAAAAATATCAACAAGTTTCTTTTCGAAATCAAAAATGGAGATGATCACAACACCTTACGATTTTGAAATGTATACTTGTTCTTGACACTAGAAAATTACAAATTCAGACTAAAAACAATAGTAACAGGATAATTGACCATCAACAGCAATCAAACTCTTTCCTACGATTGAAATCGACACTTGCGACTGTTTCAAATCAAAGGACGACAGTACGATTATGGTACTTTTGCAAAGGAGAACTGAAAATGACTCAACAAACACACAAAAACATTTACATTTCTTTTGTAAAAAGGAGCTGGAATAACAGCAAGGAAAAGGGGTTTCAAACAGACATTTACTGATCACAGGCAGCAAAATTCAGGAATAGAACTGGAAAGAATGAATCACAGAAACCAAAACTGCACAGAGCCTAGTCTGATCAGCGCACCTGTAACACAGAGAATTTGAAATGCAGTGCACCTTGTCCACTCGGGAAGTTTGCCGAAGTTCAGATTCTCTGAACAGTACCTGTGCTGGGCCAGAAACGAGATTCTGTTTGGGTTCCGAGTCACAATTTACAGTTCAGTTCTTGGGTTTTGGCCAAGAAAAAAGCAATCAGTAATGCAACAATCAGGGGTAGATCTAAGGAGGATCTAAGAGTTATCACAAGGGCAATCAGATAGTTTGTGAATCAGTTGTTTAAATCATAAACAGATCCAATAGATGGATTGAAGTAGCATTTATCTACTTTGCATTTGTTATGGCAAATGCAGTTTGAATGCTACATGTAAGTTTATGAAACAGACAACAAATAATGATAAACAAACAAACTAATTCGTCCCCAG